>JARFIY010000344.1:3630000-4840000 GCA_036346155.1 Sinelater perroti
ATTTGTGGTCGGAATTTATTTCCGCTCCTCTTATAGCTTTTACATCTAATATAGCATATTCAGTTTCTGGGGTGTAGGTGTAGTAGTCTATTGTACGCCTGGCATTTCGATTGTCTGCTGTGAAAGTGATCTTATGTATGTCCTTGTGGTTGAACCAACTATTTCCGATTAACATCCTATTAGTGATACAAAAGTCTATCATTCTGTTGCCGTTGTCGTTTATTATCCTGTCTGTATAGAACTTCCCCAATACTCCATTTCCTCTTCTAGGGTCGTTCCCAACTCTGCCGTTCCAATCCCCCATGACGATAACGTGTCTTGATCTTTCCTTAGCTTTCTCGTATGTTTGTTGTAAACTTGTGTAGAACATCTCTTTCTCTAATATATCTGCGTCCTCTGTAGGTGCATAGATTTGTAATAGTGTTACTTCTTCATTCAAAGTTATGTCCAGCGTGATTATTCGTGAGTTAATGCCTTCTCAGCCCGTCATTTAGTTAGTTAGTTCATTACTTATTAGGAAACCTACCCCTTCTTTTGCTCTCGCTCCTAATGGTACACCTGAGTATATAAGTTTGTATCCTTTATCCATCATTATTTCTTTACTTCCTTTTTTCTTTATTTCTGATAGTCCTAGTACTTTGACCCTATATCTTATCATTTCCTCTATCAGCTCCACCTCGTTTCCATTTAACCCCCTTATATTCCATATTCCTAATCTAGTCCGTTGTTCTCGCTTTGGTCGCTTTCTATGCATCCGTCCATGTCCGAGGCTAGTGATTGTTCTCTGAATCTAGTTACCTCGTATGGGTGATTAGCCCGACGACGAGGGCCCCGTTACCTCGGGACAACTGGTATCGGGATATACCCCCCGATGCTGGGTCGTCAGAGCCCCGTTCGTTTTCTAGCAGAGGGTACCACGTGCAGGTGGGGTTGACATTTGAGTAGCTGAGTGTTGGCGCCACTCCTTACCCTCCAAGGTCAGAAGTATATATATTAAAAAGGAGTGGGTCCAGGATGCTGCCTTGTGGGACTCCAGCACGACACATTTTAGTTTTAGACAGTGTTGTATTAACTTTAACTGCAAAGGTCCTATTGTCTAGAAAAGAGGAAATGAGTGCCTTTAGATATATAGGCATATCAATTTCTAGGATCTTTTTATTTTAGGCTTTTAACCCACACCTTATCAAATACCTGTGCTACATCGAGAAAAATTGCTGCAGCGTAATGTTTATTTTGAAATCCAAGTTCAATAAGTTTGATTCTTTGTCGTTTATGACTTTTGAATGGCCTTTTCTAAAGCCAAATTGAAATTTTGGTAATATGTCGAAATTTTCAATGTGTTCTAATAAGCGATTATGAACAACTGTTTCAAAAAATTTACAAAGTGACGTCAACAAACTTATAGGTCTGCAACTTCTTATTTCGTTTTTGTTTTTTCTGGTTTTCTAAACATCAGAATATGTGCATGTTTCCAGGACTGTGGAAAGTAACCTAGTCTCATGCAGGCATTGTAAGTAGAACAGATATATGCTATAGCTATCAATGTGAGGTGTTTAAGAATTGTATTGGTGATGAAGTCGTGGCCAGGAGATTTCTTTCGGAAAGTTTTTCTATGATGTATTTGAGTTCGATTAGGCGAAGTAGGTTGAATTTCGCCTGGAATTGGCATTCTTCGTTCAATATCGTTTATGATTTTGTGGTGAGTGGTTGTGCAAATGGTTGCAGAAGTGACTGTGTTTTCAAGATAATCAGCAAAGGTAGCTGCTTTTCCTGCGTCTGAAGTGTAAAGAGCATTATCAGTTTCGGATGATAGCGTAGGAAATTCTTCTTTTTGATTTAGAATTTTTCTAGTTGTTTTCCCAATTTTCTGGACTGAACTCAGCTATGTGTTTCTGGTATAAATTGATTTGTAAGTTGTCAAGTTCTCTTTTGATTTGATGCGTTGGGTTGTTTAATCTTGTTATAAGTTGGAGATTTCTGTTTTTTTGCCATTGACTCCAAAGTTGGCTTTTCTTTTTAATTAAGTCAATGATGTATCTAGGAGCAGAACAGGCTATTTTAACACTTTCTTCAATTGTTGATGTATTGTGATCCACAACCGCATCGATGTCTTTAGATGTTTGAAGTCTTGTTTGCTATTGAGCTGGCCTTCAAAGACGTCCCAATCCATTTTGCCGTTAATTAATTTTGGGATAGGTTGTTTAATGGTTAATGTATTGGTGAATGACACCAGTACTGGGAGATGATCAGAGCTTAATTCGGGTATGACACTTTGAAGGATAGGTTTATTAAAATTTTTCTGGAGAATAATATCGATTATGTCCGGCTAGTGGTCTTCTCGGTACGGATAGTAGGTATAGTCGTCAGGTGTTATAATTTGGAAGGTGTTAGCTATGGCAAGATTTCCCAGCTTAATACCTTCAGGATTTGTGACTCTGCATTCCCACAGGGTATTTTTAGAATTTATATCACCTATAACTGGTATTGGTTCGGTTGTGTCAAAAATTCTTTTGATTTCTTCTTCAACAATTTTTATGTTTGGTTGCCTGCAGACACAAGCTATTATTACGCTGCTCTGATCATCGAGTTTAACCTTTATTGAGATCAGTTCAAGTTTTAAATTAGCGATTTCAGCAACTTGGATGTGCTCATATCTGGTTTTAATAATTATCGCTACTGCACCGTCTGCTATTCGATCCTTATGATATATATGATAACCTGAGATACAAAAGTTTATGGTTTCTTAAAGGTGCATTTCTGATATACAGGCGATGTCCACATTGTATTTGGAGAGAGGAAAGCAAAAAATAATAAGCGCTGATTGTTGATGTTATTTGCATTCCAGTTAAGGATAGTTAAATTTTGTATTGTTTTTCTTTGGTTATGGTCCATTGATAAGCATTGGTAGGACAGTGTTAATAATAAATGTTTTAATTCGGTTAAGGTAAGGCGTAATAAGGTCAAGGAGAGTTTGAATGAGGTTGTTGGGTAGTGCTAAAGTAGTGGATGAGGGGGTAGCATTGTTGGTCTGGGTTAGTCCGCTTCTGATTTTGTCTGCAAATGTCTGTGTGGTATTTATGTATGAGTTTCTAGGTTGAGTTCGTGTCCGTTGTTTTAGCAGTGCAATATGGTGAGCACAGCCACGATAATTTGCACTGTGATTGCCTCCACAATTGGCACATTTTGGTGGTTCGTTTGGTGTCTTTTTACAAACGGAATGTAGAAGGTCACCGGCACATTCAACATAAACTGGTTTTAATCTGCAGTAATTTTTAACATGGCCATACAGCTGGCATCTGTAACATTGTGGTATATTCTTGGGTTGCCTTCTAGCTTCAACAGCAACTATAGAGTGAAAAATTGCTTTTAGTGAGTATATTCGTTTTGCTTGCTCGTTATCGATTAGTTCCAGTGCACAGGCGGATAAAGGTTTTCTATCTGTGGTGTACAATCGTGTTACCTGGCACCTGACTAGCTAGTTCAGTTTTTATTTCTTCGTAATATTTTCTACAGATATATTGATAATATTAAAAGGAGTTATATGTATATATAATGTACTCATAACGTTTTGTCATACAGACGCTATTTATTTTATTGTCATTAAGTTGAAAATTTTCTTGGAAAAATGGAATTAACTTGTGAACATTTTTGTGCGATTATTCTTTATGATATTCGACGTGGATTATGTTAGACATTATTATGATTAGTATATATTTGATATTGCATAAACATTTAAGGGAACCGGTACAGCTTAATACCAGACTATCGGGGGCGAGTACTGAAACAGTTCAATCGGCCGCGATACTGCGATGGAGAAGGGAACGGGAGACCACTCCATTATATATTCTCTCTAGTAGAATAATTATGGCCCTCAGTCCCCGGCAGGTCTTCAGTGACCAGAAAGTGCGAAGAATCCCCAGGACGAAATTTAAAATTGCAACATGGAACACTACAAGCCTGCATGAAGCAAGCAAGATACATAATTTAATGTCAGAAATTGAAAGACTAGAAATAAATATATTAGGCATTAGTGAAACAAGATGGGTAGGCTCAGGAGCATACTCATCAGACAAATATAAGATGTTCTACACTGGAAACATAAACTCTCACCATCGTCACGGAGTAGCAGTTATGGTAGAAACAAAAATTAGTCAGTCAGTAACGAGCTTTATTCCATTCTCGGATCGGGTCATGTTAATACAATTTGCAACTTCTGCAGGAAAAATGAATGTTATTCAAGTTTACGCTCTAACAGCAGACAAAAATGACCATGAAATAGAACAATTTTATAGAGATATAGACGAAGTTTTAAAAGTAACCAAGAAACACGAAATTCTAATAATAATGAGCGATTTAAACGCGAAATTGGGCAAAGGCAAGACTCAAGATCTAATAGGGGAATACGGACTTGGAACGAGAAATGAACGAGAGGAAAGACTGATACAATTTGTCCAAGAAAATAATTTTTTTAAGTTACCAAATAGATGTCTGTATACGTGGAAATTTCCACAAGACACGAAACAAAAGCCAGTCAGAAACCAAATAGATGTTATAATGATCAGAAAAAGATTTTGAAATAGCGTGTAATCCGCGAAGACTTACTCCGGTGCCGACATATCTTCTAACCACAATCCCGTAGTTGCTACTCTGGAAGTACGGCTAAAGAAAATTAAAATAACGTCAAGGCAAAAGACGATTGAAACAGATAAACTAAAAGACGACGTCACTAAAAACCAACTACAGGAAGAGATTAATAAAAATATTCAAAAAGCTAGACAAGATAATAGACAATGCAATGATGTCAATGAGAAATGGACTAACATTAAAAGAGAACCAAGTAAAGAACGCCTGAAACCCGAAATGCCCCAGAAGAAGAATGAATAGATGACTGATGAAATTCTAAAATTAATGCAGGAAAGAAGATTATACAAAACCACCGATACTGATAAATATAAAAATATTCAAACAGAAATAAGAACAAAGGTCCGAAGAGCGAAGGAACAATGGTAAAAAGTGAAAAATGTCAAGAATTAGAAACTTTACAACAGAAACATGACGACTTCAACATTCATAAGAAAGTAAAAGAACTAACTGGAACTTTTAAGAAGAAGCAAACAAGTATTCTCAGAGACAGTAATGAGTTCGCGCTTTACTTTCGAACCGCAAGGACGTGCGAGCGTTCACTCCGTGACCCGAAAGTGCGAGTACGAATTATCAACATTTGGTGCCTGCGATAACCAGCAATCGTTTATTTATTTCTGGTAACAAACTTTATTTATATTTAGGAGTAAATTCGTCTGCTTTTAACTATCACCCCCTACGGGGGTGAATTGAGTGTGCTATCATGTCTGTTCACAAAAGAAATTCCGATCACCTTTCTCCGCCTATCACCGATTTACAAAAGAAATACCAATGGAATCCTGAATCATTACTCGAAAGAAATAAATATTACTTACCCGAACATCTCGAGCCGTCTGCCTCACAAGAAGCAGAGGTCAATGTATCACCTGAAATTAAAATACCACCTATCTTTCTTCACGGCCCAGTCAACCATAAAGAAGTTGTAAATGATATCAAAACTATTATCGAGGGTGAGTTTTCGACGGCTCTCAATTTATCATCACTGCAAATCACATTATCAAGCGACAGCGATTATAGAAAATTAGCGAAACATTACTTAACAGATAAGATCGAATTTCATACTTACCAAAATCCCAACAACAAACCCCTATCGGTAGTTATAAAGAATGTTCCTCCTTCGCTAACTGAAGAAGACATTCATGCTGAGCTAGCGCCTCTCAACCTCCCTATAACACGAATTACAAGGCTTTTAAATAAAGATAAAACGCCTATGCCCGTTTGTGCAGTACTCCTCACCGCAAATGCAAAGGCAAACGAAATTTTCAAAGTCAAAAATCTATATCACACCGTAGTAACTGTAGAGCCACGAACAATTAATCGTAAAACACCCCAGTGTCACAGATGTCAACGCATAGGGCACACCAAAAACTACTGTAGATTAGAACCACGATATGTACGATGCCAAGGAAATCACTTGTACACTAACTGTGATAAACCTCGAAGTGATACCCCAATATGCATTAATTGCGGAGAAACCACCCGCTAATTTCAGGGGATGCAAATACTTCCATGAATCAATAAATCACCAAGGCAAACGACCTCAGAACGCAACTCCTACAACAAGAAAACTAAATAACAAGCCAGCACCTGCTAACAATATGAGAAACTTTCCTCCCCTTTCAAACAATACAAACAACACATCCTTACCTAACCCATCCTGGTTACCAAAAAATAATTCTGCATCACCCGAAACTTCCCCCATAATCAACACTATTCTATCAATCCTCCTAAATCTCATCCAGCCCTACATAGAACAAATCAAACAATTCATATTATCAAATCTCCTTCCTTCTCTTTTCAATGGACAACAAAACTAAAACTCTCTCTCAATTAAAACTCCTTAACTGGAATGCCAATGGCATTACAAAACAAATAACCTTATTTAAGTCATTCCTTATGAGACATTTCATTGACATAGCGTGCGTTTCAGAAACTCATCTAACTAATTTAGACAAACTCAAAATTTCTGGGTATCTGATCTACCGAGCTGACAGAGAGGCTACATTTGCATCTGGCGGAGTAGCCATAATCATAAAACGCAATATAATTCATCATGAATGCCAAAAAATTAATACCACTAACCTCGAGACTATCGGAGCCAAAATCAAACTTAACAATGGTACTAATATAACCGTAGTATGTGTTTATAAACAACCAAAGAAACAACTTCTTGAGAAAGACATCTCCATCATATTCAATACCAGTGAAGCCACATTCCTTATAGGAGACTTGAACGCCAAAAATACGATATGGGGGATGTAGAACAACAAACCCAGCTGGAAATAAACTTTATGACTTAGCATCTACACACGCTTTCCAAATAGAAGCCTCAGATGGACCTACATACTACCCATATAGAAGCGACCATGAACCAGACATATTGGACATCGTCACCCACAAAAACTTCAACAAACAAATCTTTCAAGAAGCGCTCTCCGAACTCGATTCAGACCACATACCCGTTATAATCTCGTTTATACTATCGCCTGCTAAACACATTCCAGAGCCGAGATTAATAAATGGTCCAGTAAACTGGGACATCTTTAGTGCTACACTCGATCAACAGCTTAAGTATCCCAACGATCTTCAATTCTCAAACCAAATCGATGAAACGATCACACACATAACCGAAACCATCTCCGACAGTGTAAACGCGGCGACTATAGCTACCCATAAACACAAAGTAAATATCGATCACTATTCACCCTAACATATAGTAAGCCTAATTAAACAAAAAAGCACTCTGCGAAGAGAGTGGCAGAGAACAAGGAATCCCTCAACCAAAAACATGGTGAACAATCTATCAGATCGTATTAAAAAGGAACTTGACACCTACCGAATCGAGACATATCAAAGACATATCAGCAACCTTGAACCAAGCGACCCGGGCTTGTGGAACACAACCAAACGCATTCTGCGCCAACCAAACGAGATACCTCCAATCTCTTCAGGAACACAAATATACAACTCGGATGAAGAAAAATGTGAAGCCTTCGCAAACTATTTAGACCAAACATTCACTTCTGCAAATCACGCAGACCCAGTATTTAAAAATATAGTGATAAATTATATAGAAACACATCAACCAATTGCTGAAGCTAACTTTAAGCCAACGTCACCTAGGGAGCTTGCGTCGATAATTAAAACTCTCTCGATAAATAAATCACCTGGATGCGACAAAATACCAAATATAATACTGAAGAAGCTGTCTAAAAAAGCGCTAGCATACCTAGCAAGTACTTTTAATGCCTGCCTAAGAATAGGATACTTTCCGAATGTATGGAAACATGCAATTATTCTAATGTTTCCCAAACCAGCATATAAGAAAGAAATCACCAGCTATCGACCAATCAGTTTATTAACAACAACCTCGAAGCTCTTCCAGAAGATCATTTATCTCCGACTCAACGAGAAAATCACAAAACTGAGTATTCTTCCCACTTTTCAATTTGGATTTAAAGAAGGCCACTCCACCTGCCACCAACTTCAGCGTATGACCGAGACCATTGAACGAGGTTTTGAAAGCAAACAATACGTTACCACCCTGTTTTTAGATATAGCACAAGCTTTCGACCGCGTTTGGACAGAAGGCTTAAAATACAAAATAACACATCTACAATTACTATATTACTATATTAGTATATTACTATATTAGTATATCAAGTCTGTATTATTTTCGTTCCTTGAAGATCGCACATTTGCGGTCAAAATACACACTAGCTTATCGGCTACCAGAACTATACACGCAGGGGTCCCGCAAGGCAGTATACTGGGTCCCATTCTATTCAACATCTACATGTACGATATTCCAGTTCCCAGCACAAACCTTGCAATGTTCGCGGACGACACGGTCGTGTTAACTATGAATGAACATTTAGAACAAGCTATTGCTGAACTTCAAGTTGCCACCAATATTCTAAGCAGATGGCTCAAACAGTGGAATTTATCAATTAATTATTCTAAATGTGTCACTAAAATATTCTCTCTTCGAAAAATCAAAAATCCATCTCTTATTTTAATTAACGACCATCCCATCCAGTGGAATGCTAATGATGAGCCCGTAAAATATCTTGGTATCTACCTCGACACTCGACTTACATGGAAATACCACATACTAAAAAAATTGAACGAGGGACACACACGACTAATCCAACTTTATCCACTCATCAATAGGAATTCTTCTATGAGAATCGACTGTATGACTCTTCTCTATAAATCATTAATACGTCCTTTAGTTCTTTACGGATGTGTGGTATGGGCTAACACCCCAAAAACCAATTTAAATCGAATCCAGGTTCTACAAAATAAAATCCTTCGAATGACAGTCAACGCTCCCTGGTTTATTACAAATCAGCAGCTCCACCATGAACTAGCTCTACCCAAAATTCAAGAACACATCGCGAAGTTGACCAAAACTTTTCATAAGAACCTTACCAACTGCAGCGGTGCCACCTCTTACAAACTAGGTCAAAGAAATATCCATACACGTCTAAAACGCAAGCTACCGCAAGACATACATGGAAGTGATAGTGGTGAAAACTAAGTGCCAAACAACAATCAAACCGAAGTGAATGTGAACTTTTTCTATTTCAAATGGATATTAATTTCCATTCAAATTATTTCATTCTGATAAGTATTATTTGTTAGAAATACCTTGTATAACAATGTATATTGTTGAGCAGGTACAAGTTCTATTTAAAAAAAAAGGACAGTAATGGTAATATCATCATAAATCTACAACGCAAACTGGAAAGATGGAAGGAATATACACAACAACTCTGATGACAACGAAATAAAGCAAAACTATGTTTCAGAAGACGAAGATAGTCCTCTCAAGGATGAAGTGATCAAGGCAATAAAACAAGCAAAAAATAGAAAAACTGCTGGCCCCGACGAAATACAAAATGAACTTTTAAAATTAATTGATGACGACCACACTGACGCATTATTAGACCTCATTAATACCGTGTACATAACTGGTGTTATACCTACAAATAACACAAAATCTATATTACAACCAAAAAACAGCTGTGAAAGTATCTGATGAGATCAAAATAAGAAGGGGTGTCCGACAAGGATGTATATTGTCTCCCATTCTATTCAATATATATATTCCGAAGAAATCATAAAAATAACACTTCACAAAGAAAGAGTAAAGTAAATGGAAAGCCAGTAAATAATATAAAATATGCCGACGACACAGTCCTACTTGCTGAAAACATAGAAGACGTACAGAGAATAGTGGAAGGAGTGCGAGAAGTAAGCGAAAGATACGGTCTAAACATGAATTTAAAGAAGACCAAATTCATGATTGTTACAAAAACACCAAACGCAGATGCCCAATTAAGAATTTATAACAAGCTAATAGAAAGAGTAGACAAATGCAAATATTTAGGAATCTGGGTAAATAGTTCCATTGATTCAACAGAAAAAATTAAAAGTAGAATCGAAATAGCCAGAGGTGCATTCATGCAAATGAAAAAAATTCTTCTGTAGTAAAGATATAAACAATGAGTTAAAAATAAGATTACTTCGATGTTATGTATTCTCAATACTTTTATGTGGAACAGAAGCAAGTACGCTACACAAAGCACATCTAAAGAAAATACAATCATTTGAGTTATAGTTATACCGACGAATTTTAAAAGTTCTCTGGACAGAGAGGGAGAGAGAGACAAACGAAAATATTCTGCGTAGAATAGGCAAACAGCCAGAGTCAATATTCACTATCAAGAAAAGAAAACTGGAATACCTGGGTCACATAATGGGAGGTCAGAAATACCGGTGGCTCCAACTAATTATTCAAGGAAAAATACAGGGTAAACGAAGCGTAGGTAGAAGAAGGACCTCATGGCTGTGTAACTTAAGAGATTGGTATAATTACAATTCTAATCAACTGTTCAGAGCAGCTGTGAATAAAATTCAAATAGCCCTAATGATCGCCGACCTACGTACGAAGATGACACTCTGAGAAGAAGAACATTTAACCGTGAAAACGCTGTGTACGCGTTGGGCCCTGAATAAGTTAACGATCGCTCAAAAAAAAGGCTCGTGTCGATTGGCCCAAAGAAATTTTAAGAAATACGATCGCGGTGCTTCAAATACCGTTTGCATCATCACAGATGACGAATCTTGGATTTATGCGTATGAGCCCAAAAGTAAACAGCAGTCGACTGTATGGGTTTTCCAAGTTGAGCCAAACCCAACAAAAGTCATTTATGCTCGAAGCACTTCGAAGTAAATGGTCACCTGTTTTTTGTTTCGAAAAAATTGGACATTTTGAATGGTACACAACCATTTGTTTGCCAGAAGGCTTTGGATAAATACAGACTAACGCGTGATACCGGTGGTAACTCACACACATCGACGTAAACTGATTTAGTTCCTAACGATTTTTTCTTGTTTCTTGCGCGAAGAACTAACTGCGTGGACGATTTTCGACGCCGGAAAAGGCAATTGATATGTTTAAAACCCATGTTTCGGAGATACTAAAGAAATTGGTACTAGTGTATGCAACAATGTATTGACTGTTTAAAAACAAAAAGTTTTCAACATTTGTTTTTGTTAGTTTTTCGCAATAGACATCGCGCAGTCCACACATTAGCCATCTCCAATTCCCTCGCCGACTGTTTAGCTTTCAAGCGCAACAATGCCTCCGATTTAAAACGCGAAACAAAGCCGCAATTGCCGCTCCCGCATCAAGTACCGCCCTTAATCGCGAGAGCATACACAGCTCGGCGGCGCCCATTCAGGCGGCGCTTTAATTCCAGAAATTGTTTGGGGGCGTCGGGGAGCGCCGACGTTAAAACTCAAGAACGGCGGGCTGAGAAGTCACGGCGGCGGCCAGAAACGACGCGGAACAACAGAAACCTTTTAGTTAAGAGTGGAATTGTAATTTGGCTCATGTTCAATTCATTACCGTTTTATCTCCGCGGAGAGGCGCGTATTACAATTTCAAATCGACGCCCTGGCGCCATCTATCAGCAATCGGACTGCTAGCCTTGCATTAGCGCTGGCTCACCCCTACTCGTTTAGCTGTATGGTGATGCACGGACATCTCGCTGCTGGTGAGATCCGGAAGCCACTTCGTTACAAACCAATCGGGCCGTGCATTCAGAGAGCGGTAACTCAATAAGCAGCAGTTTGAATACAAGTCTGATGAGCGTCTTGCAACCAATTTGCTAAGACGCCAGTGTCGTAAACAGATTCTGACGATCTTTGGTGTTGAGGGAAAATTGTTACTTTTATTTTGGGTTGTTAAAAGATAGCCCAGTCAGCAGCGCGTTATGAAAGATGAGCGGGATCCAGTGGGATTTCGAGCTTAGCTGTCGGCAATTATAGAAGAAATATGTCGCAAGGAGAACTCTAACAAAGTTTATCCGTTCCGGCTGTAATTGCTTTCGATTTGTTACTTCTGAAACCCTTGTAATGAAATCCAGACATTATCTGTGTTGGGACAGTTTATCGATAACATCAATGATTTTTTTATACAAATCAAGTACCAGTTTAATTTCATTGAAAATTGTGGATGACGTAGAAGATGAAGTTTATTCCATATAATATTGGAACTTAAAAGTTTCTTTACAATTTTTGCTAGTGGACACGCCAAGAGAGAAACCAGCTGTAACAAGCGCTTCTAGTTTGAGAGTAGAAAAGAATTTACATATTTTACTCGAACAAGTGCAATAGTTATTTGACGTTTGAAGAGAGCCCAACAACAATGTCCTTTTTGACTTTTGCATCACTTATTCTAGGAAATTTTTCTTTCAAGTATTTAAGAGCCTGCCCTTCTTGTTCATGACTTTGACAAAATTCTTCATTAAACCCAGCTTGATATGCAGGGATGGAAGAAGGACATCTTTTGGAACCACGAGAGGCTCGGCAACATTTTTCTCAGTAAAGTTAAGATTTCTTGCAGGCCAATTTGCTTGAATATAATGTGATTTGCTATCCCTACTGTCCCACATACATAAGAAGCAACAATATTTAGTGTATCTTAATTGCATTCCTCAGAGTACAGCAATGACTTTTAGATCGCCACAGATTTTGATTGAGTCGAGGAGGGCTGTCATGTTTGCATGTCTCCTTCACGTGAACTGCACGGCCAACAGCACTAGAAGGAAGACTATTGCCGTTGTAAAGCAACACAGCTTTCAAACTAAGCTTGGAGGAGTCTATGAATAGCCTCCATTCAGTTGGATGATGCTTCAAATTCAAACTTTTCATGAAACCATTAATGTCGCAGTAAAAAACAAGATTGTGTTTCTTCTCAAAAAAAAGGGATCAGATCATGTTAATCTTGTCTGTACTTGGAAACTGATATCATGTTGAAGAAGATTTCATTGCTGTTACATTGACCCTAGAAGTTTTGCCTTCTTCTGTGACAAGTCAAGATCTCAAATGAGATCACTCAACTACGATTGGCCCAAACTATGCGGTTGATCATCTTTTTCTTCAAAATCAGGGTCATGGGATGTTGAAGGCTTGTTGTTCTTCTTCTCCTCCACACTGTCTTCATTTTCTACTTCGAACTCATAATTTTGGAGTAGAGTAGGAACTGATAGGAATAGGTCTAATAGCAGATGGAAGAGTCAGGCATTGAACTGTTCCACTTTTTTCATTGACAATCCTGCCCTTATAGGCGGATTAAGCAAAAATAGAAGTCATCTGTATGGTTTGTAGGCTTCCGCCAAACCATAGGAACAGCAAAAGTCACTAATCATTTTTTACTTTTTAGCCATTCTCGTAATAAAACTGAACATGAGTTGCAACATCTATGTGGGAGCCCATGACTTATCCTAGTCTCCTACCTTCATACCAAAATAATGCTGATAGGCAGTCCTCACAAGAGGCGTTAAATTGCGTTTCTGTGGCGAAAACTTTATTCCACCACAAATGTAACAAAAATTGTTCACTGAATTTACACATTTCCGTGGCATGTTGATGTAACAAATTTTACTCTTTAAAAACACAACAAAACAAGAAATTCTGCACTAATTACAACAGAAATAACACAGTAAATAGTGTTTATGTTTATAATCTATCCGCAGCTAAATTACTGTTGTATTTTGATAGTTGATAGGTGTGCCAAGATTCAAAAACAAATTTTCCCCAAACTGAAAATGTAGACTATAGACAATATAAAATGTCACTGAACCTGCAAAACAAGAGCTAATCGGTAATTTTTATGTCAGCAGGTGGAAATACAGAAGAATCACCTATTTTTGAGCCCGAAGCATTGCTATTGTTGGGCAGTGTGATTTATAATGATTGCTCAACAGAATTAAATCGTCGTTCAATTCACATTTTTGTGGTCAAGAAAATATCAGAAACTAGATGTTCTTTCTTGCGTAGTGTGCAGTAATCGCAATCGTCGACTTTGGTGAGTTAAAGCCCAAATTGTAGTGCATCAAATGTATAGCTGTAAGAGGTCTCGAGTTCACAGAGCACTGAAAATACTTCCCAAACTATAATAATTAAACGAACCTTCTATAAAGCAGCTATACCAAATTCTAGCGACCAAGACCGATAAGACGAAAACTAAGGAACACCGATGCTACTGAGGGTATAAAATTAGAACACAAAAATATAAAGAAAAGCATATCACAGATAGTTACGGAAGTATTGGGAGAAATAACAAAGAGTAACAAGCATAATCAACCATTTTAGATTACAGAGGAGATACAATAACTAATTAAAGAAAAAGATGTTTTCTGCCATAGATGGCTAAACAATAGGAGAAATAAACACTGAGAACAATATAAAGCAAAAAAAAAGAAACAAAGAATAAATTTTGAGAGCAAATGTGCATACAAATATTTTGGAGGTGCCCAATCTACGGAAGTGTGGAGAGCAGTTAGACAAATAAAAACAAATACAAATAGCAAAATGCATCATTTAATTAGCTTAAACGACTGGAAAAACTATTATACTAAAGTGCTAGTAGAAAAAAAGAAAAAATATATGCAGGATAAAATGCAAGACAGCAGAAACCTCAATAAAAGAATTAAAATAACAGAAAATAAAGTGAAACAAGCCTTGCGACAGATGAAAAACGGTCGATCTCCGAGACCTTGAGGGATTCCAGTAGAATTAATTAAAAATGGAAATTAAAATTGAAGAAATAGTCTGGTGGAAAGGATCTGTAAATTAATGAATAACCGCTGTGGAAAAAATCAAATCCCGCAGGAATGGAAGGTTTTCCACATAACATCTTTATTTAAAAAGGGAAATAGAAAAGATCCAGCGTGTTATCGAGAAATAAGCGTGACGAGCACATTTAGTAGATTGTTCACTAGGTGAATTCAAGGTAAATTAAGAGAAGAAGGTGCTCAAAAAATTTCGGAGGACCAAAGTGGATTTACTCCCGGTCGCCCGTGTGTAGACAATTTTTTGGTACTCAAAATCTGGTGTAAACATCACACGACTTTCCTTATCCTATTTTTATATATTATACCGGGTCCATCGTCTCGGCCCTGCGCTGCTCTCGTCCCGGAATTTGTTGTTTAAAAAAAAAGGACGAGGCGCGAGTCCAACACTCGAAAGCTGATTAAAATAAACAGTACAAGACAATAATTGACTCGTACTTACAATTTTGCTACGTCACTGAAGGTAACCGTGCGAGCTCGGCCGCACAGCCTTCCCCATTATCGCCTGCGTGCTCCCTCCTAGCGGTCAAGCGCTCCCCCCCACAGTCGGCCAAGAAGCTCTCCGAGTGCGTTGTGATTGGTCCGTTTAAATAATTTTTAATCGGCTTTAACTTATTTATTTGACCTCGGATCAAAAAATTTCATTGTATTTTTTTGTTCGTCTCGGTCTGATCTATCCGGTAATATAAATTTCCCAAAACATTTTATGAACACCCGGTATATTAAAAATCCTGAGCTTCAATTTTTTTTCGAGTTCCTATTTTACCAACTTTTATTTTAAATTCATGTTTATCTAATAAGGAAAGTAAAAAATGAGTACCAAAGGGCAAGAAATACACCTCACCTTTATAGAAAAAGCAATGACTAGGTTACAAGAAAAAAATTATGAAAAGCCTAGAAGAGATAGGAGTGCTCAATTGACCAACCTTATAAAAGAACTTTATAAAAACAACGTTACTTATGTCAAAGCAAGAGGAAAATTATCAAATCGATTAAAGCTACTTCTACGTGAATAGAGGGGTAAAGCAGGGACACAGTCTCAGTCCACTGCTATTCATCATATACATGAATAATATAATAACAAAATGCAAAAATGAAACCAGAAGAACAAGAATAGGATATCATAATCTAACACCAGTAATGACCCAAGATTTAATTTATGCAGATGACATACTCCTAATAGCCGGAAATGCACAAACACTACAAAATAACATAAACATTTGGAAAAGAAACCTGGAGGAAAAAGGAATGGAGATAAACACTAATAAGAGTAAAGTTATGCACATTACAAGAGAAGATAATATAGAACAAACTGCCATTCTGATAGAAGATAAACAACTGGAGTATGCGGATAAAATGGAATACTTTAGAACAATCATCAGTAAAGATGGAAAAATAGAAGAGGAAATTAGACACAGAATAAGTAAAGCAAACAAAATATACTACCAAATAAATAACACTTTAATAGGCAATAAAGAGCTTAAAGTTAGAACAAAAATGCATTTATATAAAACCATCTATACACCTGCACTAATATACGGAGCGGAATCTTGGACATTAGTGGATAAACTCAGATCAAAAATAACAGCTTCTGAGATGAAATATCTACGGAAAGTAGTGGGCAAGACCAGGAGAGATAGAGTTAGGAACAAAAGCGTAAGGGACGAATTAGAACAGCAGCCAATAATAGAAGAAATAGAGAACAAACAATTAAAATGGTACGAACACCTTATGCGGATGAGAGCTGACTCATACCCGAGGAAAATTTTTGAAACCAGACCAGAAGGACAGAGGAAGAGAGGCAGGCCCCGAATCAAATGGGAGGATAATATCAAAGAGCTGGCAAGGAAAAGAGGGAAGACCATTCAGGAAGCTAGGACGTTAGCGATGCAAAGAACCAACTACAAGAAATGGATAGAGGCCCCAACGCTGTAAGGCATAAATGGAAAAAGAGAAAGAAGAAGAAGAAGGTTAAAACTACTAAAGGCCTCAGGCAAGGGTGTAGTTTATTCTCATTATTTAAATAAAAAAATAAAGTCGGAGGTATAAAGGTTTCCGTTTATGTCCAAAATTTGTTTTTATTGCATTTTGCCGACGACCAAATCGTTATAGAGCAAGATGCCTTCGACCTGGAATATATGAAAAACTTTATCAATATCATGAAGAATGGGGTTTAGGTGTAAGCTTGGAAAAACTGAATATTTGGTGGTTAATTCCAAAGCACAATACGAAGTCTTAATAAGTGAAGACGTAGCAATAAGGTAAGTGGACGAATTTAAATACCTGAGCTCCAGGATTATTCGAAATGCTTTGGGAAAAGAAGAAATCAAGACCAGATCACTACAAAGTAGAAAAATAATAGAATGTTTGAATTCTATTTGGTGAGACAACAATATCACGAAGAAAAACAAACGAAGAATTAGTAAAGTAATGGTCGAGCCAATGCTGTGTTGTGGTAGCGAAGTCTAGGTTTTAACGGCTGAAATAAAACGAAGGTTGAAGGCCATTCGAATGGACTATTTTCGAAGGAGAGCGAGGGTATTAAAACGTGACAGGGCAACAAATAAAAAGATAAGATGCAAAATGCAGGTGCCAAAATCAGTTGTAAATAAAATCGAACGACAAGGGTTAGAAATGGTTCGGATACATAATGAGGATGGAAGAGAATAGATGGCTGTGAAGATCTTTAAATGTTTGCTACCGGGTAAGAAAAAGAGAAGAAGGCTACGCCGATTATAAATTGAGGGTATCCGTAGGACTATGGAAAATAGGAACTTAGAAGAAGATTAAACAATAAACACTTATATTTATAACTGATAGTATATTGTACATTACAAATTTGTAATATATATAATAAACTTTATGATTGATGGTCTACAATGATGTTCAACAAAACGACGACTTTGAATTTCAAAATTTGAAAGATAGTATGCCACACAAAAAAGTTTTTTTACCAATCAGTTATTTTACACAAAGGTATTGAATAAAGAACATATCAAGCGAATTTAGTTGGTTTATTCAATATCAACTGGTCGAGTATCTTGTGCGCCGTGCACTCTATGGAGGAGCGACGTTTTTAGTAACTACGGGGTTTGGTAATTGGAAAATAATTATATAATAAACTCTGAGCATAGAGAATAAATTTCATAATTTATTAGTGAAAGTTGAAATTCACAAAGAGTAGATTATAAATTAATAGAACAATACAAAGAAAAAGCTATGTTTGGGGAAATGTTTTCTTAAGAGTTGTTGAAGTTCTGAAATTTGTAGCTTTTCGTGGACGGCCATTTTATGGAGCTAATGAAATATATTAGACTGTGTAAAAATAATAATTTTCTCGGTTACGTAGAACTGATTTCATAATTTGATTCTTTTATGGTCGAATATGTAGCAAATTTTTGAAATAAAAAACAGGCATTTCCTCATACTTATCAAGTATAACTGTCAATTAATTTATTATACAGTTAGTGGGCTAAGTTAAGGCAGATATAGATCAAGAGGTTGTAAATACTAAGTATTATTCTGTAATTGTGGACTTAACGCCAGATGTATTGCACACAGTCTAACTAGTTTATGGTGCGCTATGTGTCACCTATGGGGACTTCTGTTGAACGAGTTTTGACATTTATTGCTAATCAAGGAGAAGAGATGGCAAGTGCTGTAATGTTAACCGTAGATTTTCTAGGCTTTGATGTAAATAACTATAGAGGGCAGAACTCTAACAATGTTAGTAACATATCTGGGTGCTAAAAAAGTCTTCAGGCTACAATAATAAATTCCTCTGGCTATGTACATCTCTTGCGCCGGCTATTCTTTACAACTAGTTGGCTCTGCAGCTGCGGAGAGCAGCAAGTACTCTATTGAATTTTTTTTAAAAACAAATAACTATAATTTTTTTATTTTTTCAAGGAAAATATGGGACATATGCAGTCTTACCCTAAAAAAGACTATTTAAAAACTTTGCCGACAACCCGATGGAGTGCCTGCGCTAATGTCAGTCAACCATTATGCAAATCGTACTAGAAAGCTTTAACTCACATTACCCAAGATAGGAATCAGGTTAAGGACACACAGAATGAAGCAAATGTAACAGTAAAATAATTTAAGAGTTTTAAAGTGCGTTTAACTGAAGACGTTTGTAATGTAAAAATAGTATAGAAATTTTCTGGACGATTAACTTTTGTGTCAGAAACATACATATTATGCTGCGATTGATTCTCTGAAGATCAATTTATACAGAAATATTTAAGGATTTCAGATTTCTATAGGAAGTAACTCAAATGGAAAATGACAAGATGCCGCAGAGGACAAATCAGTTTTTAGACAATTGAGTTTTTTGTAGAATATTTCTTTTGATGACAATCTAGAATTTTGATAATTCTAAAAACAGGGAAGAAATTTTTTTAATAGAAGTTTTTTAGTTGAAATGGACTGTTCCTTTTATTTTTTATTAATGTATAAACGTATATAAACATTGTATTGAAGTATATGTATGTAACAAAAATTTATAAAACAAAGTAAATGTTTTGTCTAAACAATCAATTCTTTGTAATTTCCTGATAACGT
This sequence comes from Sinelater perroti, assembly GCA_036346155.1. NCBI lineage: Eukaryota > Metazoa > Arthropoda > Insecta > Coleoptera > Elateridae > Sinelater > Sinelater perroti. Next base: position 3,649,356 of record JARFIY010000344.1, read on the forward strand.
CCCAAACATGTAAAAATTTAAAGAAAGGCGTCCGAAAAATTGTTAGCCTAAGAGGCCAAAAACCTTAATCAGGCCCTGTTTAAAGATATGCAAAAAACACCACACAAACAAGGACAATTTATATGTTATAACCAGACGGATGTAAATCCGTAAAAGCAACTTTCAAAAGCGAGGCAAGTCATATATGTGACGCTGTGACCCCCCGTGTCTCGGGTCAGCTGAGAGCTATAGGTATAAAATTTAAGAACGAGAAAGATATCGATCTGAAGTATCCACTGACCAAATATGTTGATGTTGAAGCATGGCCACGTGGTCCCCATAATTTCTTCTTCTTTGGGTTATCGTAGTGAATCCATTTTCTATCACCAGTGACTATACGATGCAAAAAACCCTTTTGTTTATGCTTGGAAAACAGCATTTTACATGTGAAAAATCGGCGTTCAACGTTTCTCGGCTATCAATTTTCTTGCTTTTGAATCATCCCCAACAATTCTAAACGATGTGAAATTGCTTGTTGAGTCACTCTTAATGCAAGTGCAATTTTTTCTTGCGTTTAGGAGGTATCTTCCTCCAATAATGCTTCTAATTTTGAGTCTTCGTACACTTTTGGCCTTCCGCTACGTTCTTTGTTTTCGACGTCAAACTCACTTAAACTTATGAAACCACCCACAACTTTTCTCGCTTAAATCAGCCTCACCATATGCTTCTACAAGTAATCGATGCGCCTCAGCTGCAGATTTCTTCAAATTAAAGAAGTAAATCAAAAGTTCCCGCAAATGACGCTTATTCGGTTCAAAACTCGACATTTTCCCACAAAAAAATTATGCGACGCTGATAGAAAATCGCTAATATTTTAAAGTTATGGTATTTCCAGAGGTACAACCTTACGATATGACGTTTTACTTCTGAAAATTTCAACCATAATTTACTGGTGGGCCCATTTTTTGTCATACAGAGGAGAATTATTTGTACTCCCTTTATAATTTTGCTATATACAAATAATAGTTAACAGGTTGTGTTGTTATAAAGGGTGTTTTCCCTCACTACGAAATTTAGCTATTCTTTAATATCTCTTTCATATTAGCTCCAGTGTAACCCCAGGTAACTTAAAGTGAACTTATTTCTTTTTGTGAGAAATGTCATATTATAGCACGAGCTAAAAGTGGCTTTCACTACGTCCAGATGGGATTAAAGCTAGTACACCATATATTGGAAAATTCTGGCCAATACGTTAACTGTCTCTATTACATTTTTTTGAAAATTTTTGTTTTCAAGTTTTATATAGTTTGTTTTGTTGTTGGAAATTCTCTATTTTGTATATCCCTATAGAAATTAATCAAGTGACGATCAGGTGCGCGCGATAGTGAAAATGCATTCAAGTTCTAAGGTCTCTAAATATTTTTATGAAAAAATACTTTCCCAAGAAAGTTGAAACTTCCGTTACTTCTCAACGTAATTTTCGTCTAGACGTATATATTTTTCACAACGTCGTCGCTATGATTGCATGGCTACTGAGAACACTCCCGTATGTGTTTTGTTTACTGAAAAATCGCTGATTCAACAGCGGCTTGATTGAAAAACGAGCGGCCTCGGAGAGCGTTCTTCATAGCCGTAAATTCATGGTGGCACTACATGTCAACATGTCCTGAAATATTTCCGTCTGCGCAGCCTTGAGTTCGTCGGTCAGCAATCGTGGGACCAACCTTGAAGAAACTTTTGCATTTTAGGTTATTATGCAAAATGGACTCTACATATCCTACGAAAATACCAAGTTTAGAGGCCATATCACATACACCTAATCGATGGTCTTCCATAACAACATGCTCCACTCACGCAATCATGGTTTTGGTTCGATTGATTGGTGGCCGAGGTTAGTACAGTTTATTATCACACAAATCTTGATCTTTTCTTTTCCTCTATAAACTATAAGGATAGTACATAAAATACCCTGGCCGTCGGTTCCTTTTGAAAAAACAAAAGGAAAAGCCAAATTTGACGTAGAATCCAAATCCGCAATTAGAAATTTAAGAAAACCAGTGCAAGTGGCTTAAAAATGGCCCCTTTAAAAATTATAAGGCATAACAGAAAAATAGGCCGAACGATCAAGCGCATGAGGTGCCAAATTGTTCGAATTGGTAGCAGGTTTGCCTCGAGATGCGAGGTTTGTGGGTTCAATCTCTTTGGTGGTTGCCGTCTTTTGCAACATTGGCTACATTGAAATGGGGGAGAAGACAGAGTTTGTATTTCTTACAAGGCGCGAAGCGCCTCAACGCACACCGCTCGAAAGCTTTACCATCTCATGCATAGAAGTATACTTTAACAAAGCCACGAAGCGGCCTTTATTGTATATATATCTTGTCTTTCAACTTAGTTGCATCTTCTATATCCGCTTCTGTTTCTATATGAACTGATGGTTGAGATATTTTCTGATCTATCAACTCTTTGAATAGTTTCTAGTCAGTAGTTTTATTGTACAGCATTGGCTTGCGCTTCTTTTTAATTATCGATATGCTGATGGTGACAATAACAGAGGTGTGATCTGAAGTTAGATCGAAGTTTGGTTTTACATCGGTGAAGTGGACTGAAATTCCGCCTGTAATATAGAAGTCCAGTAGATCAGGTACTTTATTCAGGTTTGTTGGTTCACCCGTGAATATCGTTTTTTATGTATAAGTTTGTAGAACTCTCGTCCCCCAGTTGGTGTTAATCTTGATCCCCCGTCTAAATACTGAAATTGATATATTATGTAATTATGTATTTTCATATATGATCTATCAGTAGTATGCCTGTGTTGTCAGTTTTAAAAATAATTTTATTTTAGATTTTTTTGACTAGAAGTCATTGGAATTTCTATTACTAGAAACTTAGTCATTACGTATGTTAAGTATCAGTTGCTTTGGTTGAGTAGTTGATAAAACATTCCTTTAAATTCTTGCAGAAAGTAGGAAAGCGTTATATCTGTGTTATCTTGAGGTGATTTTGCATTATTTTTAGTTAATTATGTATAGCCAAACTAATTATTGTATTGTCTGCTATTCTTCTGGGGTATCAGGAGTTTTTTGCAGGTTTTTGTATCACTTTACGCACGCATATGGTCGATTGCAGTAGTTTTTAGTGTGATTCTATTGTTGACGTCGTGAGCACTGCACAAATTCAGTGGACTACTCATACAACAAATAAAGAAGTATTAAGAAAAGTAGGGCTAGTCAGAGAGAGGGGGGGAAAAGGGGAGGTAAGAAAGGCATCATCCACTATTCCTTCTTGCAACATGGCAAAACAATCACAGAATAATTTAAGATTATTTTTGAGTAAATGCTTTAAAACAACTATTTTTGCCAATAAACGTAGGTTGATACTTTTTTAAGGCAACGTAAAATTCTCTGTCACTCACCTTACTTACTTGAGTCACAAATCGATTTTAGTCTTTTACAGAGGTTGGGAAATCATATGTAAAAACTACTATACCAAATGGAAGACTGTTATTTTGGCTTTCCGAGATTTTTTAGTAATAAGTATTTTAAATTTTAAATTTAAATCTTTGCAAAGACCTGCATAGTGACCACAAACTATCGATGTGGACGATTATTATTTTGTTGAATAAACGTTTTTCTCTTTTAGTATATAATTTTTTTTGCTGTACAGATTATTAAAAAGAATAACACAATCAGCAGTTTTATTAAAAAATCTTTAAATAAAAATTTAAATTTTAGGAGTATATGGTTTTTAAAGATTTGTTTTTCTTAAACAGTTTGGAAGTTCAAAAAAATTTGAATGCTAAAACAGTCGTCTAAGCATTATATTTATGTATTGTTGGTTAAGCTTAACACTGCTGTGTACCACTAATTATGTTTTTAAATTACAACTTATTGCAAATAAGAACAGTGGATGTAAGCAATTATATATGGTACAGCAAAATATTCTTTTGTAAGAAATTATACACTCCTGTGGCCTAATGGATAAGGCATCAGCCTTCTAAGCCGAGGCTTGTGGGTTCGAGCCCCACCAGGGGTACACAAATATTTTTATAATTGATTTTTTGTGTTTTAATTATATACCACTGGTTAGAGTAGTTCTAATTATAGTACAATAGATCACATACGTTCAATAAATCATTTTATATAGAAGTCCAACGAATAAAATAAGACCCTATGCTTAGTCTTTTTAGACTTTTACAAAGCTTTTAATTTCGTCGAATCTTGTGCAATAATAGACGCCTTTCAGAAGTGTCACTGTGACTACTGATATATTAAGCTTATCGCAGATCTATATGATAATGTCACAATTACTATAGAAACATTGTCTAGAACCAATCCGATAACGACTAAACGTGGTATAAGACAAGGAGATACTATCTCCCCCAAACTATTTACAAATGCTCTAAAAGACGCATTTAAAACATATAATTGGGATAAAAAAGGAGTTAATAAAGATGGTAAAAACATTTCAAACCTAAGATTCGCGGACGATATAATTCTTATTTTCGAAGATCCCAAACCATTACAAGAAATGGTAAACGAAATAGGAATACAGATCAATAAAGCAAAAACAAAGATAATGACCAGTTGTAACACAGATAATCTAAGGATAACATGTAAAGGAACAAACCTCAAAATTGTTTATGAATATGTGTATCTAGGACAAAATTTAGAATTTTACTACGATAGCCTGCCAAACAAAATAAAAAGAAGAATAAGTTTGGGTTTGGCTGAATTTGGAAAGCTACAACATGTTTTTACATCAGATCTGCCCGAGTTTATGAAGACAAGTGTATAACCAATGCATACTGTCCAACACAACATATGCATTAGAGACATGGTCAGCTCAAATGTTGCGAACAGCACAATATGCCATGGAAATATTATGGGAAAGACAAGCTATAGACAGAGAAAATTGAAAAGATAAAGAGAAGGCTTGCGTCTAGTACTGGATACAAGAAAATGCTGAATAAGAGAGAGAGAATTATATACTTGTAATGTTTAAAATAATTGGCATTGTAATAGTTTCCTCTTTGTTAATTGTTTTATTAGAAAGAAGCAAATATACATTTTTTTCCATAGCTCTGTACTTTTGTTGTTTTTCAGAGTGTTCCAGAAACTGTTATAAATCATTATTTAGATGTAATACAGCATCACTTGCAGATAACCGGTTGCTGAAAGAGAGGTTTTTACCGCGTACTGCCCATATCATTACATCAACCCAAAAATTAAATAAATTATGAGTGCGCCGGTTAACAAGTGCTAGTTTGTTATTATAAAGAAATAATTGGTAAAAAGGAGTTGGAGAGGCAGGCGTGTAAATAGCCGCTCTCGTGTTGCGGTGTGGAAACGTAGTACGGCCCGTATTGGAACGTCAACCGATAAGGCCAAAATCGTCCCTTAAACGGCCGTCGCGTAAGCGGATGGGGGCGGCTACCGATATCAACCAACGAGTATTGCCAAATCGCTCACCTGTATCGGCTTCTGCTTCGGCTTCGTCGGCGATTCCAAGGTGGCCACCTCTGCGTTGCGGATCTGGTATCTGCGGGATGATAAGACGCGACCGAATTGGTCGCGCTGCGGGTAGCGAATGTATGCGGGTGAAGACACGACCGGACTGGTCGCGCTGCGGATGGCGAGTGTTTCTTGCGGGGTGAAGACACGACCGGACTGGTCGCGCTGCGGATGGCGAGTGTTGCCGGGCTTCGCGCCTGGCTTGGCGGCAGGTCTTTGCGGGCAATTTTCATTCGCCAGCACCTTTCATATCAAAAGGTACCGCCGACGGCGTATGCAGACTTGTCGGCTGAGCAAAAGCCCAGATGCCGTTTGTGTGCGACGGCAAAACGTAGCAGATATCAAAGGCGCGCATGCCGCCGCGATATAAAGCGGTTCAAGGGCGAAAAGGCCGCCACACCAGGAGTGTAGGAGACAATAAAAAGATAAAAGTTTGTGATAAAAAAACCTGTAAAGAGAGACTATTGGAGAAGTAGTGAAATAAAAGCACTTGTGAGACGAGCATCCGCAGACACGATGTCATAGGATTACGTCTGTGCAAGTGACTCGGAAAAGTAAATATGGAACCTGGTAACAAGGATTAGGAAAACAGAGGAACTGCTTAAATAAATAAACTACAACTAATGGACGAGAAATGGAAAATTATCCCTGGAAAGCTAACTCAAGAAAATAAGAGATTAAACAAGATAATAAAATAGAAATATTAGAAAGAAAGATAAAATACGGAGTAATAAAAGTTTTGGTAGAAGACGCAATAGAAAAAGGAGAGACCAAAAGGAAGATTGGAAGCTTATTCTAGGAGATGAGCGTGGACACCAACGTATAAACTAAAATTGATAAGAGAATCGGAAAATACAATATCTAGAGAAATACGCCGATATTAGTGAAACTGAATTCGTCAAAAAAGAGATTATGAAACAATTTAAAGCACCGGAGGATATTCAAATGTGGATTGATGAAGCCTTTACGAAAAAGACACAACTGCTACGGAAATATTGCTCCCTTCCCTAAAATAAATGAGATAAAAAAGGTACAAGGTACCAGGTACAATAAGATATAATACATTAATAGTTAATAACGGCACCTACGGAGCTGAAAATTATAAAAAAGCGAGGGAATGTAATACAGACATAAAACAAAGGTCGGTGAGAGATCTCTAGCTTCGTGGAACGGTTACGAAAGATGTCCTAAACTGGAAAACCAAAAAACTAAGAAAATTAAATGACGACAATTTTAAGAATAATATAAATGGAAATTATATGGAAAGAAATAAAAAAAAACGCAAGGGGAAGAATGCACGCAGTTTAGGGGTAGCAGATAAGCTTTATAATTTACTACGAAAAGCTAAAAGATGTAAGATAAGAAATTTGTCTCTACAAGAAATGGAATAAAAAGTATATAAACACGATAATGGAATTCATGCCAGAAGATGAGAGAGTTGTAATATTAAAGATTAAAGCAAAATTTTATAACAAAGTACTAGTCAATGTATATTCCCTAATTGAAGATAGTGAAGAAGAAAAGAAAGAATTGTTTTACGTAAAATTAAACACATATTTGAAAAAATATTAGATATAAAAATACTTAAAGGGATTAAAATAGAAATGTGGAAAGGAAACAGGTTTATATGCCAATTGTAGGAAACTATAGTTGACATGCTAACTGTAATGATAATGGAACTTAATTAGTAGATCTATCCAGCTAGAATATACATAAAGAAACGTAGATATCATCAACAAAAAGACGAAAACCAAAAAGATCATGTCTTAATACATGCATGACGTGCGAGCAATAGTTTAGATCCGAGAAGTGATAGTGACCGACTGTTCTAGCTAAATTAAAGCCAAAAATAAAAAGTAAAGACAAGAAAAAGCGATATTTAATAAGAGAAAGAAATAAGGGATAAATACTTAAACACAATAAATAAGAAACTGGAAATTAGAAGAACACTAAATAAGGGAAAGGAAAAGATACAGAAGATGTAGAAGAAAATTGAGAAGAAATAAGGATAATTACAGAAACAACGACAGAAGCGTAGGTAAAGGTAAAAAATAAAATAAAAAATGGACCGACAAGAAATATGAACGAATATAGAAGAAGGAAACAAGGTAAGATTAGATATGTTAAAAATATTAATAAATAATAATATTAATAAAAGAAAGTTAGCATACGAAAAATGCAGGGAAAAGAAGAAAAACATGAAGGTTGCAGAAAATAAAAGATGCAGGTGTCGCAAGGAATATAAAGAATAACAAGAGAAAAATTTGGTTTTCCGTCAAGATTAAAAGTATGTAAGGATGAGAATGTAAAGTCAATAGAGGTAGGCTAAAAACGATAAAGAGGTAGATACAGTTCTTTGAAAAATTATTAAACTCGGATGTGGATTCAAAGAAAGATTAAGAAGAAATCGCTAGAAAGTTGTACAGCCCCAAAAGATGTTAAAATATGGAGACCCGATTGTAACGGAAGAAATACATAGGTTAATAGAAAACATCTAGAAACAAAAAGGTATACCACGAGTATTGCAAGTACCTGTTATATGATCAATATATAAAAGTGGAGACAAGTCGGTGCAAAGTCTAAACATAGACTACAAGATACTATGCAAACAAATTGAAAAAAAGGAAGCTGAACAGCTGGATAGAATCAATAATAGATTATTATAAGTACAGTTTCTGAGTGAATAGAGGGACGACTGACCAAATATTTACCGTCAACATAAATTTACAACAATTATTCATATACTTCCGACAAGCATACGACGCAGTAATCGCGAATTAGGCGAATTCGGGATACCTAGGATACTAATACGATCACTAAAAATGTCTTTAGAAGACACTAGAGTCAAAGTAAGAATACAAGGACAGCTATTAAATGATTTTGTAATCAATTCTGGTTTTAAACAAGAAGATGCTATGTCAGTCACACTAGTTAACTACGCGTTAGAAAGGTTTAAGCGAAAAAAAATATAATAGGCAGTACCAAGTGCTAGTTGACGCGATCTATTGATATAGATATTATATAAACAATTAAATATTTGGAGGAAGTGCCAGCTGTACAAGGATTAGGATTATGGCGGTTAGCAAGTGTTATTAGGGATTAAAATGTGTAATAAAATAAAAGCTACTTTCAATGAACAGTAAAATCAAACCGTAAAAGTCAGTGTTAAAACCTATAGTGACATAAGCTGCAGAAATATAAAAGAAAACAAACAGATCTATAGAAACGAAAAATTCTCATTGTCAGAAAGATATGAAATCTGTATGCGGAAGCAGGCATATCTGCAAATATTAAAAGTGCAACAGTTAGATGAAGATAAAGAACACTAAAAAGATTTTAAGCAGAAGGTACGAAAGATATGGGTAGACCAAGACTGAGATGGATAGATGAAACGAAAAAAGACCCAAAAGCCGTGGTAGTAATAAGATGGAAAGAGAAAGCGTCAAATAAAAAAGAATTGAGGAAGACTGTAGCGAACGTTAAGAAGCGAGAGGATAGTAAAATAACCGGTCATTAATGCAAAGTAAAGAGTGATAGGAATTGTCTCCTTCGAAACATGATCCCAGAAGATTGGAATACAAGTGGTGACGGCAGTTTTGTAAAAAATAAAGCAGTTGGAAAGCCCTTAATGTAGCAAAATCCCCTCCTGATAATAAAGACAATTTTACTATACACTACACAGTTGCTAAACTGTTGGTATATCTTTACATTTTCCGTTTTTGCTGAGTAGCGGGAGTATGACAAACTCAATGTACATTAGGCCTTTGTCATCTTTAAATCCTCGTGGACGACGATACGCAAAGTTTCGAAAGTAATTCGCTTGCTAGTATTTAGTCGAACACACGGTGGTTAAAGTGTGGCTTGTATAGATTTGTAGCATAGTTAGTGCCGTCTTTCATTCTGATATTCAATAAAACACAGTTTTGTGACTCGGTGCGTTCCCACACACTGATATTAACCTCGTATGGATGTCTTAAGCAGTCATTCTTTCTGGCCAGTTGCTGCTCATGATTAATTCTATGGTTTTTCTCTTTGTCTACAACTTCAGTTCCTTTTGTGTGTTCCAAGCAACGCCATCGGGCGGCATTATGTGATAACGTTTTCTATTTTTACACACGTATTGGTCGCGCATTCCAATCTGTGGCACGCGGAGATTCGAAGAAGAGTAATAATAGTTTTCATAATGCCTTAATAATTAATTTTCTAATGGAAATTACAATTAAAATAATTATTTATGTTTTTTAAAAAATGATCCTATTTTGTAATTGGTAAAATTGATTTTTTTTATCTAAAAGAGATTATTTATCCTACTATATAGCATATTATTTATTTATTAGATGTAGAGTTACAAATTGTTAGTACGGTAGATTGTACAAGACATATTTATGTGATAAAACGTATTATGTATCGCATTACCTCTGGTGGGACTCGAACCCACAATCCTCGGCTTAGGAGGCCGATGCCTTATCCATTAGGCCACAGAGGCTTGTAATTTATAGCATTTATTATTTATAGCTTTCTACCATTTTAAAATAAATTAAAACATAATTTGCATATTATAATAATAAAAATATTTACTATAAAAAAAATGCAAATAATGATAAAAATTTGTTAATCTTTTTACATTTTATAAAGGTTATTTTTTGACCAGCTTGTTGATTATTTTTGAAAATATATGACTTTAGGGTTATTACATTCGCTTTTAAAACATTAACAATTTAAAAAAGTTAAGTACATTAAATGTTCACATGTACACTACTGTTTATTGAAGTTGCAATACTAAGATGAATAAAAATGAAGAATTCAAGCTTTGCAGATTTATTATTCACTACACGAATTGCCAAGAATATGATAAGAAAAACATCCTGAAACACAATAAATATTACATCAAAACAATTTTATTAATTGTTAATTTTAGTAATTGTTAATTAATTATTTTCTGATTTTTAATAAAAAATTGTATGTGTCATGTATCTATTATACATTTGAACAGAAAGTAAACAAATGGTGGCATGGTCCTCGGCTCATGATTTACACTAGGAGGTCCGTGCGTAGTAAACAAAGACAGCCTATATATTTAAACGGAAAGTAAACAAAGACTGTTGATATGAAATTTGGCGTGACCGTGCTCTGAGGTCTTAATTTACACGAGGAAAAACGTAAAAAGCGCTTCTACCACGGTCATTTGGTTTGTTTCCACCGAGCGGAGCTTCGATTGTAAGTTACATTGTTTTATGTTCCCAATCCAGGGAAAAGCCGATTCAGTTAAAAATGTATACGTTCCCACCTTGCAAAATTTGAGGGAAGGCCTAAGACGCTAAAAATACCTTTTGGCAGGCAACGCCTAGTGATGAAACATGATTTTAGACACCTGTGACATCCAAATAATTATTTTGGGGAGGGGAGGGTCTAAAAAATCCTTACCTTTTAAATATTTTAGTGAATGTACAAGATACTGAGATACTACAAAATAGTATGTTTTTGACCATTAGTAATTAGTAATAGGTGTATAAATAAGTTCTCAGCTTTAGATTTCACAGGATGTAAATCACCGTTTACATGTAACGTATTAGTCCGCCCTCTTGCGGTTTCAAAGCAATGACATTTGGTCTTTCGAAACATCATGCGATTTGGCCTTTGATGCACATAACCTCAATAATCAGCTGTGTTCACGATGGCAATCACAAAAGAGCATAATCGATTTTCTATCCACTTCGCGTTTCATCTTAAGAAAAACACTGCTGAAGGCACCGAAAAAAAGTGGTACCAAAGATTTCGCGGAGGAGAGTTTAGTCTTGAAGATCAACCACGCGCTGGACGCCCTCAAACATTTGACACGGATGAGCTGCTGACGCGTTAGGCCGGGAACTTCTTCCACGTGCGGCGTATAGCCCAGACATGGCCCCTTCCGATTATCATTTATTCCGGTCGTTACAGCATCACTTGGCTGATACGCATTTCAAAACAGAAGAAGAAGTCCTAAAATGCATCGGTAACTTTATCGTCTCGAAGCCGGTGAGCTTCTATCACCAGGGAATTCGCAAGCTACCCGAAAGATGACAAAAGGTCATCGATGCCAACGGAGAATACTTTGATACTTAAGCTTTTTTTGTTTGTTTTTAAATAAAACTTTAATTTTGCAGAAAAAAGCTGAGAACTTATTTATACACCTATTAAACAAATACTTTGTGGTATAAAAATATTACAGCTTCTATTTTAGCGTTAAAAATTTATCAAAATTTGACTACACCAAAACGGTTAAGGGGGGCTTGACCCCCTCCCCCTCAATGGGATCGAACAAAACAGTTTTTGTCTTTATTGGTATACTGTACTACTTCACATTTTTTTTAAGGTTACATTTATTGCTAGATCAACAAATACAATTTTGTTATACATAGCAGTGATGTTGTGTAAATTATATACATGACTGATTACATAACATAAGGAGACTTTTAGCTGTCTCAGCAAACATTTCAGTGACTGTTTCAGTAATTTTCACGATCGGTTAATATAATGTCCTGAGGTAGTTGACGTTTGAGTCTTGTGTGTATCTTTGTTCGAAAGAGTTCATAATGAACCGCACCACTACACGCACTTGAGTTGATTATAAACTTTTTGCACTTTTTAATGTAGTCTTCAATGGGCATGATTCCTAATTCTTGGTGTAGCTGTGTGTTCCGAATGTACCAGGGCGCGTTGACTGCAATTCGTAGCACTTTGTTTTGGAACCTCTGTATTTTGCGTAAGTTGGTTTGAGACGTGTTGCACCATATCGGTGATCCATATAGTATTAGTGGTCGTAGCAGGGTTTTGTATAACAGCATAGTGCATTCAATTTTTAGGAAGATTTACGGTTAATTAGTGGGTACAGCTGTTTGAGTCTGGCATATCCCTGATTAATTTCTGGTTAATGAAAGCCCCAACTCAGCCGTGTGTCCAGGTAAATACCGAGGTATTTGACTGCTGAATCGTTGGATTTCCACGGTATTGGTTTATTATTAATGTGAACTAGGTTGGGATCCGTGATTCGTCTAAGAGTAAATATTTTTGCTTGGCATTTATCTGGGTTTATTTGGGTATTCCACTGTTGAAACCAGCGAGAAAGCTGGTTTGTGGCTTGTTGGAGAGCTTGTATTGCTTCGTCCAATGACGATGCTTGAGTGAAGATGGCTGTGTCATCCGCAAAGGTGGCGAGAGTTGCCTTAGTTTCAGGCAGGTCAGAGGTGTAAATGGAGAATAGGACTGGACCCAGGACGCTGCCCTGCGGAACACCTGCATGGATATTTTTGGTTTGTGATAGCGTGGAGTTCACTCGTACAGCAAAGGTTCTGTTTTCGACAAATGAGAATAAAATGGCTTTTAGATAGGGAGGCATGTCAATATTTAGGATTTTTAGCTTTAAACCTTCAAGCCACACTCTGTCAAAGGTCTGTGAGATGTCTAGAAATAAGGCCGCAGTGTAGACTTTGTTTTCATAGCCACGCTCGATAAGTTCGCTTATACGTTGTATTTGATGATATGTAGAGTGGCCTTTTCTAAATCCGAATTGAAAGGTAGGGATTGTGTTTTGGTTTTCAATAACGGCATTTAGTCTAACTTGAATTATTCTTTCCAGCAGTTTGGATAGGGTGGTGAGAAGACTTATTGGCCTATAACTACTTATTTTTGTTTTGTTTTTGCCCGGTTTTGGAAACATTAGAATTTTGCATGTTTCCATACTAGGGGAAAGTAGCCTAGCCTTAGGCAGGCATTAAATATTGTGCTTAGGCTGGCTAGGGCTTTCTTGGGAAGGTGCTGGAGAATAGAATTTGTGAGTAGATCATGTCCGGGAGACTTTTTGGTTGAGAGTGTGTCTATGTGAGTTTTAAGTTCCTTGGGGGAGGTGGCCTTAATTCTATCGGGGTGCGGCATGTTTGTTTCAATGCAGGTTATCGTGTGGTTAAGGTGTGTTGGAGTGCAAGTGATGATAGGAGTGAAGGTCCTTTCAAGGTGTAGCAAGCAAGCTTTATCTTCATCAGTTATGTAGTTGTCAGTGCCTGTGTCGTTTGTTAGTGTAGGCATTTCATCTCTTTGTTTAGGATCTTTTGGTTGTTTTCCATAACCCCTGTCCCTGGGCTAAAGTTGGCTACGTGTTGTTGATAGGTGTTGACTCTGAGTAGATCGAGTTCTCTTTAATCCTATGGGCAAGGTTGTTTAGTCGGTTTTGATTGAAGGACTTCTAGTTCGTTGCCATTCACGCCTGAGTTGACTTTTCTCGTTGATTAGGTTAATTAGATGCCTCGGAGGGTAATTGTACTCTGGTAGGGCTGTTACACGCGCTGGTGTGCATGCTTGTCGGTACTATCGCTAATCAATGTGGTGAGATTGGCAATCGTTGCGTCAATATCTTCTTGGTTATGGATATTTGTGGGGCATGATATTTTGTTTTGTAGTATTTTTTCAAATTGATCCCAGTTCATTTTGCCGTTTATTAGCTTCGGTACTGGTTGTTTCGGTACTGGGTTATTTGTAAAGGACACTAAGACAGGAATGTGGTCTGAGTTGAGTTCGGTTATGACTTGTTGGTACAGCGGCTTGTTAAAATTCTTCTGCAGAACTATGTCAAGTATGTCTGGCTCGTGGTCTCTTCGATACGGGTAATAAGTGTACTCGTCCGGTGCTAATATCTGAAAGGAATTTGCTGTTGCCAAATTCTCTAACTTTTTACCCTCAGGGTTGGATGCTCTGCAGCCCCATAAGGTATGTTTGGCATTTATATCACCAATGACCAATAGCGGCTGATTTGTATTAAATATTGTTTGTATGTCTTCGGGTACTAGTTTTTATTTGGCTGCCTGTAGGCGCTTGCTACTGTTACTGTACTATTGTCATCAAGTGTAACTTGGACGGAGGTCATTTCAATATTTAAATTAGGGATGTCGGGCAGTCGCGTATGCTTAAACCTTCTTTTATTAGAATTGCTACCCCTCCTGACGCAATCGGGCGTTCCGGTCCTTTCGATAGACGTGGTAACCTGGGATATTAAAGCTGGTTGTGTCGTGTGCGTCTCAGTAATGCAAGCGATGTCTACTTTGTGTCTAGCTAGGAAGGCAATGATTAGGGATCGTTGGTTTTGGAGCCCATTAGCATTCCAGTTGAGGATTGTTAAGCACTGAATTGGTTTTGGTTGGTTATGGTCCATTAAAGAGCATGGGTAGGAGAGTATTTGTGATAAACAATTTAATTTGATCGAGGTGAGGTGTGAGTAGTTCAAGGAGGAGCTGTATAATGTTGTTGGCTGGGTCTGATATGATGGTGTTGTGATTAAGTCCACTTTGGTTCTGCTTGCATAGGTCTGTTCGTTGTTAACTTCCGAATTTCGGAAGTAGTTGGTTTTGGGGTTGGGATCGAGGTTTTGGTACGTTGCCGCAGTAATTTAATATGGTGGGGACAACCGCGATAATTTGCACTGTGGCCTCCTCCACAGTTTGCACATTTTGGTGGGTCATTGGGTCGTTTTTACATTCTGTATGTTGATGGTCGCCTGCGCATTTGACGCAGGTATATTTTTAGTGCAGTAGTTTTGGTATGTCCATACTGCTGACATCTATAGCATTGGGGATGATCTTGGATTTTCTTCTTTCTTCGACTGTTACTATAGAGTAGAATATTGCTTTTAACGTGAATATACGTTTGTTTCTTCGTTTTTGGTGAGGTCAACTGCCAGACTGGCAGCGGTTTTTTTTTTGTGTACAGTCGTGCTACTTTTAGAACTGGAATTTTATTGGTTATGGGTTCGTTTTTGATTTCCTGGTCTGTTAAGGAAAGTGGTACATTTTGATGACTACTGATAAGGGTTTATCGTTGGGATTTTGGTAAGTGTGGTACTGTATTTGGTTATCACTGTAGAATTTAGTTAATTTGATAATCTTCGTCTTTTGTTAAGTTTATTCGTAGTGTGGATACGTTGTAGGTTTGTGAACGCACCAGTTGCGTGTTTTGATGTCTTCTACAAGAGCTTGGTGATTAACTGCATTGGGCAGATAGATTGGTGGAATTTTAATTTTTGTCGTATCGGGTTGGTTATTTTCTGTTTCTTCTTCAGAAGATTGTTTATCGTTAGGGAAGTTTCCAGGTGTGGCGGAAGATAGTATTTATTGTTTTCTAGGAGGTTTTGAGCTGTCCATGCATAACGTTTTGAACTTCATTTATAGGTGGTGATAGATCGCCGAATTTGCGCTTTGTTGCGCTGTTTGATCCATTTAATTGCATGGGTTGCAATTTTTGTTGAAATATATTAAAATAAAATCAATTTTAAACTTACTGCGTTTGTAAAGAGTTGATATAGCTAAGGTCAAGCGTATCGCACTGTTATCGGACGGCGTACGTGACATCCGAACCGGTTCACTGCTCGTACTCGACTACTCCACATTTTGTACAATGCAAATTTACATTGAGGCACTTTGCAGCATTGTCGCGTTAGCTTCCAATTTAGTCAATGGTTAATATTATCCAGGCAAACATTTGTGACTGACACATGCAAAGCAAATCCTCGTTTCTTTCCCACTTGTATTTGCTCTTCAGAGTATTGTTAAAAATCCTTCGTCTTATTTTAAATTATTATTAACAATTGTAAATTTACTCTTGCAGTAATCCTATTGCTTTAGGGGATTCTCTGGTCACAACGCCAGGTTCTGTTTAGTCGTCTCACTGGGAGGACGTTGGTAGACAGTTGGTGGACTAGTTCACTAGGATGATTACTAATTTTTTCTTGATAATTCTGAGTAAATCGGTGAATTTCTTCAGGGAATGCTGAGATCTTCATGCAGTGTCTGATTTGTTACTACCATGGTGCATTCACTATGGCAAAAGGTTTTTGATTGAAATTGGAATCGTTTTAATACGAGTAGTTTGCACATAAGTTGAATCCCGTACGTCCAAACGGGCTTTGGATAGTTTTGGATTTAATTTGACAATTTTGACTTTCTTCCTAAAAGTACATCTGGCGGAACTTCAGGTTTAATTGCTGGCGTTTGGTTTGGAAATGTTTTCCATGTAGACGCTGATCAAATGTAATCCTAGGTACTTAGTTTCTGTTTTGGGAATTTCTACATTTCCAAGGTGACTACATGGGAATGAAATATTTACTGATTAGTCTTGATTTTAATGCCATTTAGTAAGCCATTTTTTATGGTGTTCAGATGTTGTTGGAGATTTGCCTGCTAGGTAAGGATCTTCGTGCGTCGATAAGATGGGGTATCATCAGCAAAAGGGCATAATGTTTTGTATCTTCAGGTAGGTCAGCTGTATAGGTATAGGAGGGTCCGAGGATGCTACCTTGTGGGACGCCAGATTTGACAGGGAAATAGTTGAACAATTCATTATTGTATTTAATTAAATTTGTCGAAGATAGGACTTGAAAGGCTTAAAGAAGCGTTTTCAGTTTATAATTCGGTATTCCAAACTTTGTCGAAGCCTGTTCAACATCTAAAATACAGTTCCACAGTACTTTTCTTCGAAACTCAGTGAAATTTGATTTATTATTCTGTGCACTTGCTGGATTGGAGAATGCCCTTCGCGGAATCCGAATTGATGGTGAGGTATATGTGACAAGATATCTGTGTCGTTCAGCAGGCGTTTAAGGAATAGTTTTCAAACATTTTCCTAAGATGGGCAAAAGACTATTGGCCTATATGAAGTAACATCTTCGGGTCGTTTACAGGTTTAGGGACCATTATTATTTGCGCATGTTTCCATAGTAGGGGTATGAAGGCTTAATTCGATTATAAATAGTGTCAATAATTATCCCTTTTGGGGCATCTTTAAACTTGGCCGGTAATAAGGTCGTAACCTGGTGCTTTATGGTTGTTGTTTTATTTATCTGTTTAATCTCTGCAGGTGAAAAAGGTCTGATAGGTAGCGTCATCTGACATGGAAGTCTAGATATTCTTTTATATCCTCATCATGTTCGAGTGATGTGGTTTACAAGTAGATAAGTGTTCAAAAGATATCAGATTTTTCTTTGTGGGATCTAGCCCAACTACCATCAGGTTTTCTTATCGGCGGTATATTGGCTTGAGGTCTTTAAATTTTTGTTGCTCTCCAAATGCTGTGATCTTCGGGGTTCAGATGCATAAGATAGTGAGGGAGTTATTTTGGGTAGAAGGACCGGAAGGCGTCGAGATAATCTTTGTAGTTTAGCTTGTCGGCGGCGTTACGAGTTCTTTGCCATTTTGTTCGAGCGCGTTTTTTCGGCAATTAGTTCTTTTATATAGAGTGGTATGTTATTTGTATGATGTACTTGCTTATTCAATAAAAGGGCTTCCCAGCTTCTTGAATGTGAGTACTACTTGATCTATGTCTTCAGGTTGTTTTATACGCACTTTAAGATCAATTTTGTTTTGAAGAGATTGGAACATAAGCCAATCAGTTTGTGTTGATTAATCTGGGATTTCGTTTAATATTAATAGGTTGGTACTTATGTTTAAATTACTGGCACGTGTTCTCCAGAAAGATCGTTCTTGGTTTAGTCAGAGATTTTAGATAACCATGTGAAATGTAAAATCTAACAATCGGGAGTTTGTTTAAGTCTCCCCCCCAGTGCAAAAGAAGTTGTTTGCCCATTGACCTGAAGAGGTTACGACCTTTTGTTGTTTGAGTCTGAAACCCCAGTGAGTGTTTTGAGTTGTCCCTCCAGAAATAAATCTGTTTCCCAGAGAAAAAATTAAGTGTACTCTGTAGAAAGAGATGTCTGGGAGGGGAATAAATTGCAGATACAGTAAATGACCACTGGTATGCATTGATTTCGACGTTAGCTGCTTGGAGTTTTGCGGTTTGAAAAGAATCGAGTTGATGATGTGATATTTTTTATATTACTGCTGTCCCTGCATGTGCAGTACCGTCTGGGTGATTTGTGTTATAATGGAATAACTTGGAAACGCATCAAGTTCTATCAGTGAATGTGTTTCGGAAATGAGAACACATCAATTTTATTAAGGTCTAGGAAGGTAATAATTTTTGTTTATGGTTGAGAAGACCGTTTCGTTCCGTGGCTATTTATTAGCCATTGGTTAATTTAGTAACTAAGGTTGACGGGAGATTGCATGATGTTATTTTGATTCATAAGCTGCGCGAACATTTCTTGAACTGTTCAGGAAAGCTGTTAGTTCTCTTCCGGTTCAGTTTGATAATCGTTGTTTTGATGGTATTACGAGATTGCAGCCATAGCATAGGTAGGGATGTAGTTTTGGGGAATCACGTTTGTGGTTGGGTGATGGCATCTGGAGTGTGTTTGGTGGTTGGTTAATATTTCTGTTTCGAGTTGGATTATTAGATGCTTTGTTTCTTGCTTTTATTATTCTTTGAAACAGAACCCTGTAATTTCTGGATGATTCTTCCATAATGCACCTTAGGTGGCGTAGTTTTTGGTTTTTCGCGTTTTGAAATGCTGTTTCCATTTAACACACCAATACTTCTGGTACAGTAGGTTTTAGAATGGCCATAATTTTGGCATCTTGTACACTGGATAATACCAGTTTTTGTGTGGTGGTTCTACTTTGATTTTGCTATAGCAGAGAAATTCAATGTCGAAGATTTTTTTTTGGTTTCACTAGGTTCAAGATCTACAAAAAGTGGAAGTAATCTTTAGTTTCCTGTGTAAAATGTTCATTATGTTCCGTACTTTATGTCCTGCTTGTTCAAGTTCAGCTTTAATGTCCTTAGTGGGTATTGAATGATGTAGATATCTAAGAACTACTCTATAAGCGCGTTCATATTTAGGGGCGTGTGGTGGATTACTTTTCATCTTTTAAGTATCTGATAAGTCGTCGGTAGTGTCTTGATTGCGTTAATTTTAACCGATTATTTCCTTTGGTAGAATTGTTCAACTTCGGCAACTGCAGAAATATGTTGTAGCATTTGATTGAGGTTAGTAACACCGTATATGTAAATTGGTGGTGGCTTAGGAGTTTTGTAGGTTGTCATTGCTTCTATTTGCATTGGATTTTCGGGTCCTCGTTTGAGGTTGCAATAGGTTCGTATCTGTTATTGGTACTGGGATAGAATTGGTCTAGCACGATACTTTCAGTAGATTTGTTGACTCTTCGCCTTTTTTTGACCACCTGCCATGGGTGACTACTATCTGCTATTTCCTGGGTTGCATTCTCATCAGTAGAGGCTGGGTTATTTGTTTCCGTAGATGAATGTTGGCTTGTTACTTTTGGGTCATAACCGGTATAAGGAGTGTTCATGGCTAGATTAGGTGAAGAGGTTTGGTAAGTAGTGATTAATTTGATGGTTGATTTGTAGGTGTATTAGTGACATATCCATAATTGGTATTCAAATTACTCGTTGGGAAAGGAAACATAATGTTCCATTTGTTAATTTAGTTTGCTACCATTTAGTAAAGCATAAATTGGCGCGTTTATCACTATCGTATGAATTAAATTATTAAATAAATAAATTTTCCTGACCTTAAGCAAGGCTGCGGCTCCGCTGCTGCGATAACACAGGTATAGCTCGGCACGCACGTTTGGTCTGCTTGAAGGCACTGGCCCAAGTCAGGAAGATATTGTAAATCTAATGCCGCAACTTGTCTTCAAACGAAGCTAAAATATCTAAAAAAGTATTAATGTGATTGTTGTCAAAATAGATGTCAAGCAGGTCATCACCACATCATTTGTTTGTTGTAGTGGTTGACAACGTTAGGGCATTTTATTGGCACATTCTTCCTTATTTTCCTATTGAATCTGTTTGTTTCAGAGATGGCATCATTCGACAGCCTTTGCGTTGGATCATTTTCCTGACCTGTGTATATCTCAAAATTATAAAAGTACTCAGATACTCCACATAGCACACAGAGTACTGTCTCAAATAACTTTTTGTTTTAGCTAGGCATATTTGCTTGTGACTTAATAAATATTTTTCAGTAGGAACTTTCTTGAAATTTTTACGTAGTTTTTTAACTACTGGTCGAATTTTGAAGCCTATCTATTAGTTTTAGTCAGAGTTTTTATGCATTATTATGCTACAGTGACAGTATTTCCATTTGATAAATACAAAATAGCAGTACCATAACAGAAACTTATTGTTAGCATCACATTTGTTTACTGGAACATGTATGCATAATATATGTAATAACTTATTTTTATATTGTAAGTAAATATACGTTATAAAATCAAAAGTGTCTTCTCTTTCTTTATACAAAGTATGTCATTTTGTATGTTAACTACAAAGCCAGTATGTATCATATATGATATTAACACATGCTTCTATGTATCGGTACTGTTTGTGTATTTTTATATACAGATTTGTATTCAAGTTATTGATCGAGCCTTTTAGAACAACAAAATGTTTTTCTTTGGCTTTATATTTTATAGACACTTACTGGTATTCGCTCAGATATATGCACTAGTTTTATTGTTACAAAAATAGCCGACTTTTTTTCTATACAGGGTATCTCATAAGGATCTTCTAAAACTTTGTGTACATGTTCTTTGAAACATTTCAAGCAAAAAGTTCCAGTCGAATTCCAGGGTCGAATTCTCAGCAGTTTTTGAGATGCTTTGAGGGAGCTTGGTTGTTCTAACATTTTATTTTTCCTTCAAGTATTAGTATTGCTGAGGAAACTAGATGTAGACAAGGATGATTGTCATGTAGGGTTCTTACAACTGAACTTTTACTTTGGTCTGTAGCTGCTACAGTAATCATCTTACACTGGTTTAAAAATCCTATTCAAGATCCTCTTCATTGGTACTTTTTCTGTTGGCTTTTCTCGAATCTATATTACTTTTTCTATTTACAAATTGTTTTGTGACAGAGAGCAACGATTTGAGTATCTGATTCTGTACTTTTCTCGTGCACAAATGAATTACCGTTGCAACATACCAGCTTTAAGGTTTTCATAAACTTTGCATCTCTGCAATTTGATGGGTGGTCTTTTGAATTTGGTTAGCTAGGTGTCTGACATGTGATCTATACTGCATTTTACACGTTTGTAAGATATTTGACAATCAGACTTGTTTAGTGTTTTCATGTCTGCTGTTTATAATGTTTCCGACAGTATGGTTTTTGTTATAACTCTTTTTTATGTCGGAAATTAAAACAAATTTGTAGACATTTTTTATACTAATTCTGTAACGCTTATCTTTCTTTGATTAATACGTGTGGTAAACTATCTTCTAATCATTTATGTGACAAATCAGTTTCCGGTGTGTATTTGGGGAAGTTGCATTTATTTTAACGGTTTCGTTTGAAAAAGCGTCGAAATAAAATGTTTCTTCTTCTAGAGTGGAATTTTCAATCATTTTTTGGTCGTGGATAACCTTATATACATAAATTGGTGGCAGTTTTAAGGTTTTGAAAGAATCGTTTGGGTTTGAATTTACTTAGTTAAACTATCAGACAAGGGTTTTATCTTTAATTTTCAATATTTTCCATTTTGATTCCTCCTGATTCGTAATAAAGTGCACTCAAATTCTGGCCGAACTGAGTATATGGTGCTATTTAATAGTTTGGAATTTGTGCATCAGTGAGATTACCAGTTGTTGATATTGAGAAACATTCAAACTTTATCATATATAATGATAGGCAATCGGAGCTACGCTTGATGGTACTATTTGTTGGTTATATTGCAGAAATTTCGTTTATATACTAATTTAAAAAACAGTAAAGACTTATCATCAGATCATTCTCATGTACTTGCTACAATTAGTGTAGCTGCAAACAGAAAACAACTTTACCATTGCATATATAAATAAAACTAATCGGGAAAGCTTTTAGTGTCCAATTGTTTAATTCAGTCCGATCAGCAAGATTTTCTTTATAAGAAAAATTTTTAAAAACGCAAGAACTGGAAGAGCTAGAATCTGAGATAAACAAAATAATTTGAAACATTTTGGATCTAAGGGAAAGGAGACGAAAAGAATAAGAATATAGATAACTAGCTTCAAGTCGCACCCTTTATTACAGAAGAAATAAAGAACAAAGTATAAAAGGTATCGGATTTCTAATAAATAAAAATATTATAAGTAATATAATGGATATAGGAAGCCTATCAGATAGGGTCGTCTACTTAAAAGATTTAACAAAAATATAAAGTAAAGGTAATATAAGCTTACGCACCAAGAAGAGACTATTGTGACGAGAAGGTCGAAGATGTTAGTAAATGCCCAAAGGAAATACAATGCAGGTAGTACATGTTAATAGGAGATTTAATTTGGACATACAAAAAGATGCAAAAGAACGAAATGTGGGACAGCCTAGCCTGGGAAATAGAAACAATCGTAGGACACGATAATGAACATTCTTGAGAGAAACAATCTATATGCAATGAATACTTTCTTTTATAAAAGGCCTAAGAGATAGAACGACCCGAAATGAGATTCTATTTTATCATTATATAAAAACATTATCAAAGAAGTGAGAGATGTAGATTTATCACTAATAGTGATCATAGAATAATTTGAGGTAGGAAGGCGATGAATTCAAAATTAGAAGACAAAAACTTACAAGATAAGAGAGAAAGGCAATAGATACCTACAAGCTAAAACAAAATAAGTACTACAAATAAAACAAGAGCTCCCTACCAACTTACATGGAAAGCCTATAAATGAAATAAGCTAGCTTATAACAAAGACAATAAAAAAACAGAAGAGGGCAAAAGAAAAGTGCAAGAAGTAAGTGTTGAAACGAAAAAGTTACTGGGAAAAAGAAGATAGTAACGAATATAGAACTCAGATAAGTATAGGGATCTAGGTAATAAACAAAATTTAAAAATAAAGAAATAATTAAAATAACAATAGAAAATAACACAAATATCCAAGTACTAAAAAGAAATATCTGGTATGGAAAGAAAAAGATAATAGTATTGTGAACCACGAAGGAAAAACAATAACAAATATAGATGAAATTACGAAAACGTTTTATGGAAATCTATATAAATCAGAGGATACAGAAAGACAAAATATATATATATATATATATATATATATATATATATATATATATATATATATATATATAATGAATGTCAGTTTGGAGGACATACCCGAGATAACAATAGCAGAAATTAAAAATGCACTCGAAGAAATGCTCCAGAAGAAGATGGAGTACTTATAGAACTGATAAAAAAAGGACGGGAGACGCTTTGGAAACAAATTTGCATATTATTCAACAAATGCATAGAAGGGAAAAATATATCTAAAGGATGGAGAAATTCAGTGATAGTTCTTATACACAAAAAAGGAGTCGTAATAAACTTAACAAATTACAGACTAATAAACTTAATAAGGTTGACTTCTATTAACCATCTGAATAAGCTGGATTTCGTAAAAACTATGGAACGCTAGATCACTTGCTAACGCTCAGAGTCCTAATAGAAAAAACCACTAAATATAACCTACCTAGCGTTTGTTGATTACGAAAAGGCGCTCTTCAGAACGGAAGAATAGTCTCCAGATACTCCACTTTAATCAATTTTACAAATAATCCAAATTACAAAAATAGTCAAAGTAAGTCAAAATAGAAAAGGAATAAGACAGGGAGATAATATGTCCCCGAAACTGTTCACAGCTGCATTGAAAGATGTGTTTAAGGACTAAAGTGAGAAAACAGGGGAATAAACAAACGGAGATACACTAAATAATCTGAGATTTTCCGACGACGCGGTGCTGATCAGAGATAAAATTGAAGAGCTGCAAGAGATGCTGGAAGAATTAAATAAAGAGTCGAAAAGAATAGGATCAAAACTAGAATAGATAAATAAAACAAAATACATGTTAAGTATAAAGGAAGAAAAAGAAGGAATGATAACAATAGACAACGGGAGAAAAGAGTAGGTAGAAAACTGCATCTACTTAGAACAAGAAAGAATAACCAAAGGAAAGCTAAACCAGATGGCAGAACTAAAGAGAAGAATAAAACAAAAATAGAGTGCTCTCGGCAAGTGAAATTATGTGTTTAGAGGTAAATTCGAAAACTACCAAAAAGCCCATATAGGCAGTGCATTATGACGTATGGCACAGAGACGTAGCCATTAACAAGAGTAGTAGTAAACAAATTAAAGTAGCTAAAAGAGGATGGAGAAGATAATGCTGGGTATATCGCGCAACAAAGGATAAGACAGAGAACAGGTGTAGAAAATGTAGTAACTAAAATGGTAAGACAGATACAGAAATGGACGAGAATTGGCGAATAAAAGTGGGCAAAAAATCCTTTAATGAAGATCCTGGAAGGAAAAGAGAAATAGGGGATAGCCAAACTTGAGATGGATTGGACATCAAGAAAATTACAGGCCCAAAATGGATAGAGGTGGCACAGAATAGAAAACGGTGGAGGGCAATAGGGGAGGCCTATTTTCATAGATGGATGATAAGGGTTGATTAAAGAAAAAAGGTACAATAAGTGCATTTGTATAATTGGTTGTATAAATGAACATTTGAATTTAAAAAACTACTGGTAGTACCCTGGTGGGACTCGAACCCACAGTCCCCGGCTTAGGAGGCCGATGCCTTATCCATTAGGCCACAGGGGCTTGCGAGCTAGCGTGGCTATCTACATTATAAATATATAACTATAACAGTTTCCTATTTAAATGAGTGTTTTAAATATATAAACTGCATTGATAGTTTATATATTTAAATATTATAATTAATTTACAAAAAAAACCCTGAAATATTTAATAATAATCAGAATATATTTTAATACAAAATTTTTGTTTAGTATTCATTAACTTAAAAATGCACCTTGAAAAATTATTTAGGCTTTCTTATATTATTTAACTCAACAATTTAAAATAAAAAAAATTCTAAAATAGTTTCTATCTCATAACATCTAAAATTTTGTAACACGCAAGCCCCTGTGGCCTAATGGATAAGGCATCGGCCTCCTAAGCCGGGGATTGTGGGTTCGAGTCCCACCAGGGGTACGTGCCCTTTTTAAAATTAATATTAATTACATTAAAAAGTTTGTAACAAATTAACAACTAATGACTATAATAACATGAATATTTATTATAATAAATCAGTCTATAGCATTATTCTTTAATGCTAGTGCAGAATTTTTGTGCTCAAAAATATCAGGTATCGTGCGAGCTATCACCTGTGGGAAATAGCCCGTTGTCGGGCAATTATGTGCGAAGCGCATTTACCACCACATAAATCGGCGATAATAATATGTACTCCTAACTTCCTAATTTGATTGTTTTAGTGACAGCTAGTAACATTTGAGGTTATGTACATGGATTTAGATGTTTCTTTGTTACTTTGTCTACAAGTTTTTAGATGTCCTTTAGATGTTCTCATGTCCTTGAATCAATCATAACCTGCAAATTTACTCACAATTGTTCTATCTTACTGACTGCATAAATTTAACTGGTCCAATACACATTTTTATTACATTTTGGCAGCTTCAAATTATGGTGTCCTTTATATAGGCCACCAGGAAAATATGATATACCTAGATTTATATTAGCTGCCTTTTTCACTGCTTTCAATTGTTTATTTCCCTTGTGGCAGACATACAAATTAAACTAATAGAAATTTTAATTATTTATAAGCTTTACTGTCAACAAGATCTGGTTATGTTAGAAGAAGAAGACTATTCAGAAGATACTGTAATTACTATCATTCTTTCTAATAACGGCAATGATACTGATGAAGACTCGGTAATCCAAATCAAGATACTCTTCCGCCATCAGTTTTACGGTCTCAAACTTTTTTTTATTAGGAATTTGCCTGCTCAACAATTTACACTGTTATACAAGACATTGATAACAAAGTATGTAATACATAATATATATTGAATAGCATAAGCGGTGAGTATGACCGCAAGAAAGTTTTATTATTGTTTATTTTTCACTATGAGAGCACTAGGTTTAGAATCGACCACTTGTGTTAATTATCATCACTATAGTCACTGAGAAATATATCTTGGGGTAGTTTTCGTTTTAGCCTTGCGTGGATGCCGCGTTGCCCCAGTGTGTAGTAAGCTGCACCACTGCAGTTGGTGAGATTGGCATGAAATTTTTTAATAAGTTTCGCTATATGCTGCTCAATTGTGGGAAATACCCAGTTCGTAGTGTAGCTGTTGGTTTGTGATGAACCAGGGAGCGTTGACAGCGATTCTCAGGATTTTGTTTTGGAATACTTGGATTTTGTGAAGATTCGTTTTGGATGTGTTGCCCCATATGACACACCCATAGAGGATTAATGGTCGTAACAGTGATTTGTACAGGATAGTGGTACATTGAGTAAGCAAGGTGGACTTGCGGTTTAGCAGTGGGTAGAGTTGAATTAGTCTCGTGCCCTTCGTTTAATTTTTGAGGACATGGTATTTCCAGGTGAGCTTGGTGTCAAGATATATACCAAGTATTTAACGGTTTGTCGGTGGCGTTCCACTGAATGGATCCGTTAAGTGATTTCTGATGGTTATTAAATCGTCTTAATGTGAAGATTTTTGTGGCGCATTTGTCATAATTGATGGATAGGTTCCATTTCTTGAACCACCTACTGAGGATAGTGCTGGCTTTTGCAGTTCTGAGATAGCCACTTTAGGCTTTCGTCTTTGGTTATTATGACTGTGTCATCTGCATATAATGCAAGGTCAGCGTTGATGGTAGGGAGGTCCCGCATGTAGATTTGAAAAGAATTGGGCCTAAGATACTGCCCTGAGGGACCCTGCTTGT
The DNA here is from genome assembly GCA_036346155.1 of Sinelater perroti. Taxonomy (NCBI): domain Eukaryota; kingdom Metazoa; phylum Arthropoda; class Insecta; order Coleoptera; family Elateridae; genus Sinelater; species Sinelater perroti. The sequence goes on from JARFIY010000344.1 coordinate 3,676,506, forward strand.
ATGTTTTGATGGCAGATAAGGATGTGCAATTTTGACTGCGTACGTGCGATTATCAAGAAAGGAGAAAAGTAGGATTTGATGTAATTGGGTAGTTGAATTGCGATTTTATATTTTAGGCTTGATCAGTAAAAGGAGCTATGTCGATAAATAATGTTACTGTGTATTGTTTGGATTCGTAACCTCTTCAATTGTTTACGTAACGCGCTGTAATTGATGGCAGGTGGAATGACCTTCTCTAAAGCCAAATTGATAAGATGGTAGAATGTTCAGTCTAAGAACTTCGTCATTTAGTCGAGAATGGATGGCTTTTTCTATCAGTTTCGAAATAGTTGATAATAAACTAATGGGTCTATAGCTTCTGATATCTTTCTTATCCTTCCCCGGTTTTGGGAACATAAGAATGATTGCATGTTTCCATAAGTTTTGGAAGTAACCTATTCGTAGGCAAGCGTTGAATGTTGTTGTCAAATACGCTAATGCTTTCTTGGTGAGCTTTTCAATACGATATTGGGTATTTTGTCATTGCCCGGCGATTTCTTGATTGACAGCGTTTTGATAATTAAAGCAAGTTCCTTGGGTGAGGTTGGTTTGAAGATTAGTTCCGGAATAGCTTGGTGTGTTTCAATAAAATTGGTCACTATGTTATTGAAAACCGGGTCCATGTAGGTGTGAGTAGTGAAAGTTTTCTCGAGTTGATCCGCAAATGCTTTGCTTTTTTCTGCATCAGAACTGAGTTTTTGAGTGTCCATGGTGATTGGAGGTATTTCGTGAGGTTGGCGTAGTATCCGTTTGGTTGTTCTCCATAGTCCTGGATCTTGTGGTTCAAGATTGCTGAAGTGTTTTTGGTAAGAGTAAATTCGGTACTCTTCAAGTTGGTTTTTGATACGGCGAGATAAATTATTTACGATGTTCTTTGTTATGGGACTTCGGGTTTTCTGTCATTCTCTTCTCAGTGAATTCTTTCGCTTGATTAAGTCAGTTATGTGTTTAGGTGGTAAGTTAACGGTTGTACGTTTTCTATTTTCCCTCATTTCGGTAGCCTTATGGACGCTGTCAGTAATGCTTTTTGTTATATGTATAATTGTTTCATCTATATGGGTTGTTGATTGGAGATTGTTAGGGTACTTGAGTTGTTTGTCAAGATACTCGCCGTCTCAAACTGAAATAAGTTCAAAGACTATGCAGAGAACTGAAGATTGTAAGGACAAATTTCCAGAAACCCCAGATGAAGATGACGTATGAAAAAGGGTCGCATATCCAAATCCAAGATACACAAAATCAAGACCTAAATAATATGTCGATGAAATGAAAAAATCCGATAGTCTCGTATTATTGGAAAGTATAGAAAAAAATTACCAATTCTCACATGGAATGATAACAGTGTTGTATCGCTTTGTGCAAATTGTTTAGGTGTAGACCCTGTCTATTCGGTGAAACGCTATTCTAGAAGAGAAAAGAAAAACGTATTCGTAAACCAACTCCACCTGATTTATCTGTATAACAAATATATGGAAGGAGTGGACAGGGCGGATCAGAATATTAGTCCATATCGAACAGCGATAAGAGGCAAAAAATGGTACTTTTCTATTTTTGCTCAGTGTATAGACATGGCTGTGCATAACGCTTGGCGACTATACAGAAATCACGAGAATATCGCGCAGAGAATAGCAACACCTATTTTGGAAAAAATGTTAAAGGTTCTCGTACTGGAAGACCAACAATAATGAAAATATAGTTATTAGATATGATAAAATCGATCATTTTGTTATTTCACAAGTAAACCAAACAAGATGGCGTCTTTGTCATGCTAAAACAACCACCAGGTGCTGTAAATGTGACGTTGGCATGTATGTGAAGTGTTCTGTAATGTACCATACTAAATTGAGTTGACCTGCTCTTATACTTATCATGTGTTCCTAATGTCCTACATGTAGGACGCCTCATATTTCTTTTAGTCAATAATTTTTCGTTCTCCTGGTGCATTATTTTAGTTATTAGAGACCTAAATAAAACATGTCTAAAATCAAGTATTGTTTTTTGATTTACTTCTATATTCAAGGTTATTTGGGTTAATTTTAAATGTGTACGACAACGCGACCCCGAGATCATCTCACGTATTTAATTACGTTCATTAGTGAATCTGTGTATATAAGTATATAGATATCTTGACAATTTAAAAGAAGTATTTAGGTCACGGCACTGAACTATGTATCTACAGCCGAACATGACCAACATGTAGTGACAGCAAGTTAATAAATATCTATATTCATTATACTAATTACCTTCAAGTTAACAAATTCAACTAATGTCACCCACGAGTGAGGAAGAATGAGAAGAAAAAAGTTAATAAAAAATAACAAGTGACAAAAAGCGTCAAGTAAAGAGATCGCAAAAATACAAAACAACAAGTTTGACTTATTAGAGAATGAAACAAATGATCCAATGTAGGGTACCCTAACACATCAAAAACATTAAAACCTTTTTCAATATTTGTATACGAAGTGGTAAGCTATACACAAACAATAAATCATATAAGGGACCTGTTAGAAAATGAGCAGTGTTTTGTAAATAATGATGTCAAAATAAACTGAAGAACACCAGTTGCACACGACACGCTAGTAAGAAACATAAAAAATGTATTTTACCGCATTTATCAATTAAAGGACGAACAGACCTGTAGAGTCACAAGATACCTACATCACTTAACACTAATTGAAGACACAAAATAAGAATTGGGACACTAAATTCGTAACACAGGGTTGCCAAAGGTCCTTAAAACTTATTTTTGTAGACCTACAGAATAAAAACAGATAATATCATTACAACAATGACCAAATTTTAGAACATAAAAATTGATATAATCAAGTGCTACAGCAAAGTAATTTGGTCCTTAATTAATAAACAAAATTAATTAGAAATGGCAAAATAGACTTCCAAGCCCTAAAGAAGTAACTAAATTATTTTTGAATAAAATTTAATAAGTATTACCATTGATTTATTTTACTAATGTAAGTCATTTTGAAATACCAAATTACACTTGCTTTCTGATAGTAGGTATCGTTTACAGCGGAACAAGAATTTTATTTGAAAATCGCAAATACTTCATTCTATTTAATGTCTTATGTATTTTAATTTTAAGATTCATTTAAATAAAGTTGAATTCTGGCTTGAGTTTCCGAAACACTAGGACGTTCTTTTGCGGTTGGCAATAATCAAGTGCCAATGCGGCTACCTTTAACCTGTAAGTGAAGTGTACCAGTGCTCAAAGGTGCAACTGTGTGCAAATACTTTTAAAACTCATATCTTTTCAACTGGGTTCGGCAGCAGCCATAAACTCCCAAATGTAAATGCACCAAGACCGATTAGCAATATGTTTAATCTACTTATTATGGAACGAAGAAATGCGATGCCCCAAATATATCAAAATCAGGTATCTTATCCTACTGCAAGTCCACCATTTCCACAAATATATTATATATCCCCCGCAAGGGGAACAAGTTCCCATGGCTAATAGATGTTATCAACACCAAAACTAAATACAACCGATTACGATATAAAACTTAAACCCCACATAATTATAAGAAAACAAACATAAACGGAAGAACTACCGATCATGTAGAATGATTAGTGAGAATGAAGAAACAAGTAAAAACATGATTGGCAAGTTGTTAAAAAAAGGAAAAGAATGCATGAGGGATTACAATGTACAAACTCTCAACCAGAGGATCTCAAACCTCCCCCAATATATATCTGCCGTGTCACGGACTACATGGGGACGACTAACAATTTGGCACTGGTCGCAGAAAACGAAACATTTATTAGCAAATCTTTATATAATAATAATAACATAGTAAAGACAAATACAACGACTATAGAGACTTACAAAAAGTTAATTAAGCACCTTTGCGAAGAAAAAAGTATGCCTCATATCTACAAGAAAGAGCCTACAAAGTAGTTATAAGAAACTTTCATCATTCTAAATTGTTAAAAGATATGAAAAATGAGTTAGAGGAAAAAGGACACCCGGAAAAAAATATTATTAATGTCAGAAACAGAGAAATCAGGAAGCCAATGCTCTCCAATACACCACGCGATGATTCCATAAAAAGTTCGTCTAGCTGCCACCTACCGACCAAAGATTAGGACCAAAACGGACAGAAATCTGCAGTGCATATGTGTGAAAAACCAACTGACCCGAGGTACAGACCGGTCCGAGGTACTACACTCGCCCCCATTGTGTCATCAGCAGAACTGTTTGAGTGTGTTGGATAGTGGGAAAATTATACGTATAAAGTAGGCATAACATTGGTCCAAGTATATACCCCTGTGGTATTCCTAAGGTTATTGGGTACATTTTTGATGTTTGGCTATTATAAATGACTTAAAGGTAACGACCTGTTAGATAAGATTGAAGAAATTGATAGTACTGATGTGGTAAGTTTAATTTGACCTTATATAAGGGGCTTCCATGCCAGACCTGGTTAGCATTAAGAAATGTTGCAGTACAGTATTTATTATTTTTCAGAGCTGTTTTTATGTTGTGGGATGTTGTTTTGCTTTATCCGTCTGTACACACGCTTTCTGTAGAGGTTTTTTTTGTCCACTTACAGGCACTGCAGCCGCAAGAGATTATTGTGCTCACTAAATGCTAGGACATTCACACACACCCATGGGTTGAGCGAGACTCGAACTCGCGCGCGCCGGCTAGAGGACAGAGCCAACTGGTTGAACCATCTGAGCCATCGCGTCCCCCTGTAGAAGGTTTACTTGGCTTAGAAACCAAGATTATTTGTGCAAATGTTAGTTGTTTTGGGCCAGTACGGTAATCGCAAAACAGAATTAAATATCACGGTAAGAAGCTTTAACACATCCGCTATTATTAAATCGTATTCTGTTGCTTTTCTATTACGTAAATGTACAATTTCTTTGCTTAGATGGGCAGTGACAGTTGTAAAGGAGTCTAGAGAAAGTCTTCCACGACACCATCTTATTAATCTGAGTGTGGTTAAAATAAAAACTTGTGCAAGATGTCCTGCAAACAATTCTGCTTTCTCATGGTCGGTTTTTACCTGCCTTATTACGTATGGTGAAATATATATGCTTGTGATTTATCTTAGCATGGTTGTTATATTATTATTATCACAAAAAATGTTAATTAGTTTTGAGACACAGATTGACGTGGAAATGTTTAGCGATTAGCTTAGGGAAAATAATGCTACTGATATTAAGTTGGTGGTTGACAACCGCGTAGGCTAGTTATGGACATATAAATAGCATTTAGATTATCCGTTAGAATAGAGAAAATAATGGTCTAGTTTATATTACATTAAATTTTTTTTCTGCGTTCCATTGCATATTGGTGTACTCGTAGTTTGTCTATCGTTTTTTTTTTTTGTAAATATCCACGTTTCACTTGCATATGTGGTTACTGACATGATACATTCATTACATATTTTTGATTTTAAGTATAGTGGTATATTTGATGATAAAACGTCTTTCAATTTTCCGTAGGCTGCCCAAGATAATTTGATTCTTCTTTCAATTTCATCTGTCTGGTTGTCTCCTGTAGTTGTTACTATTTGACCAAGATATGCATATTTTTCCACTTTTTCTATAACTTTACCTTCTATTATTACATCCTCTTCATTAGGTTTATCGTTTGTGCATATTTTTGTTTTTTCCAAATTTATTTCTAGACCTTTTTTCCGGCTTCTTTCTGAAATTCGCTTAGCATTGTTTGTAGTTCTTCTTTATTCTCGGCTATTACTACTACGTCATCAGCAAAGCATAGGTGACTTAACCTTTCTCCTTGTATTAGGATTCCTTTGTTTTCCCATTCTAGGCTTTTGAATATTTGTTCTAGAGTTATTAAGAATAATTTTGGAGATATTACATCCCCTTGTTTTACCCCTCTTGTCCTTGTGCAGATTTATTTGCATAGTTGCGATGTCAATTGTTTTATTAGTCTACTGTATCTATGGTCAATTCTTGGCTTGTCTAGAGTTTCCATTACCGCCCACATTTCTATGCTATCAAAGGCCTTTTTTAAATCTACGAACCCTAGCCATAACGGTATATTGTACTCTCTAATTCGTTCTATTAAGATTTTTATTGTCAGTAGATGGTCTAAAGTACTAAAAAATTTTCTAAAGCCTGCTTGTTCTTTGCTTAAGTATAGTTCAAATTTGTTGTCTAATCGGTTTCGTAATATTCTGGTAAATAGTTTATATATCTGAGATAGCAAACCTATAGGTGGGTAGTTATCTAGGTTTTCAGTGTTCCCTTTTTTAAACAGTATTATCACTATCGCGTTCTCCCATTCCTTTGGTATTTCTTCTTTTTCCAGACATATGTTGAATAGTCTTGCTAATTCTTTCCATAAGTTTGTTCCTCTTTCTTTTAGCATTTCAGTCATTTTTTGATCTTCTCCTGGGGCCTTACCATTTTTTGTTTTTTGTAATGCATATTTTATTTCTTCCTCAATAATTGGTGGCATGTCTTCCGAGACCACGTTTAGTACTTTTGTTTCTAAATATTTTTTGGCCTTCTATCTTGTTTACGGGACTTGTAAAGTTCTTGGTAAAATTCTTGTGTTGTTTCCAGGAATTTATTTCTTTCATTTATTATTATTCCTTCTTTGTTTTTGATTTTTGTAATTCCCTTTTTTTGCATTATTTCTTCTAAATACTCTTGTGCCTTTGTTTTGTTACAGTATCTCCATTACTTCTTTTTCTTTGTATTTTCTAATATCATCTTTAATCATTTTTCGAACTAGTTTGTTTAGTTCTGCATATTCAGTTGTATGTCTTTTATTTTCTTTTATCAATGGTCTCCTATGTTGTAGTAATTGTTTTGTTTTATTACTAAATTTACCTTTCTTTCCTTGTGTGGTTTTTGCATACTTTTTTGCTGTTTCTACTATTATTTTAACTACTTCTTTGTTTATTTCATTTATCTCTTCTTGTTGTTCTCTTTTATTTTTGTTTTTGTTGAATTCTGTTTTTAAATCTTCCTGATATTTCTCGGCGTTTTCCCTCAATTTTGTCACTAGTTTTTGTTGTTTTTTTATTATCCATTGTTTTCTCTCCATTGTTTGATTTATGTGTATATTCGTTTGTACTAGACGGTGGTCACTTCCCGCGTTAAAGCTATTTAATACGTTTACATCTTGAATGATATTTTTATGGTCTTTGAGAACGTAGTCTATTTCATTATGTGTTTGTCTATTTGGACTGGCCCATGTCCATTTCCTATTGGGTCCTTTTTTATAAAAGGTATTCATACAGTAAAGTTGGTGTTGTTCCATAAACATTATTAGCATGTTTCCCCTTTCATTACGTATTCCCACTCCATAGTTGCCTACAAGTTTTTCTGCTGTGTCCTTTTTTGTTCCTACTTTTGCATTGAATTCCCCGAGAACGATTGCGTATTTTGTTTTGTTCTCTTCTACAGCCGTATTTAATTCTTCGTAGAACGTTTAGATTTCTTCTTCTTCACAACTTGATGTTGGTGCATAACATTGTATGATCTTCATTGTAGTCCTTTTATTAAGCTTTATTATTATATATATCACCCTGTCCGGCATTGGTTTTACTACTGTAACATATGGCATTATTTTCCTATTGATTATAATAGCTACTCCACTAAATGCTTTGTCTGTTCTGCCTTTATATATCATCGTATGCCCATTTAGTAGTTTAAGGTGTTCTTCTACTTTACGTCTTGTTTCAGATATTCCAAGGATGTGCCATTTTATTAAAGTTAGTTCATGTAGGAGTTCCTCCAATCTTGCTTCTGAGGCGATTGATCTTGCGTTATACGTCCCTACTAGTAGTTTGATTTGTTGCCTATTTTGTGAATTCTTGTTCCCCCCAGAATCCTTGGGACTGACTGCGGATGCAGTATGGGATTCTGTACCTGTGGTCCTACCCATCTGGGGTATTTGTGTTTTAAAATTCACTTTTTTCAGAGGATTCTGGCTAATTAAAACACCGCGCTAGCCCTGCGTGTTGGTGAGTATTATTTCAGCCGCCCCTGACCTGGAGTACAGACGCTGTGAGAGTACCGCCTCTAACTTGAGGTACCGTCGTGTCTTTGGTCTTTGGTTTGGGTCCGCCCCGGGTATTAATTTCCCCGGTACCTCCCATATCTGGGAAGCATTCCCCTATCCGCCACCTGGGGAGGCAATGGAACGCAGAATTTTGAACATATCCTTGAAAGACCGCAAAACCAACAGATGGATTAGACAAAAACAAAGGTTGAGGACATTATAGAAAGTGGCAATGGGTAGGACATACTATAAGAAAACAAGAGGGATGGTGCAAGAAAATAATGCAATGGAGACAATTGAGAGAACATAGAAACAGAGGAAGACCCTTCAAGAGGTGGGCGGATGACATAAAAATGCAAGCGGGGCTAACATGGAACAGATTAGCACAGGACCGCACTAAATGGAAAAATATGGGAGAGACTTATATCCGTAAATGGGTAGAGAAAGCTAATGATGATGATGAAATTTTTTTTAAATGTAAGTTTAAATAAACAGGAGCACTAGTATCACTTACACTAAATGAGGTGCGTTCAAGTTCTGAGGTCTCTAAATTTTTTTCTCAGCAGTGAGAGTAAGTAGAAAGATGCAGTTAGTTTTAAAAGACGCGGAAAATATCTCTAAATTTGTAATGTAGATGGTGGCACAATACAATGCGCACAGGTCGAATTACCGCCATTGCAGCGAGTGTTGTTTTGTATACCTTAAATGGCGACGTTTAGTGTTTAGGAACAACGTGTAGTCATCCGTTTCCTCTTTCTTGGGTAGTAAAACGCCCATCGAAATTAATTGCCAATTTAGTGAGACATGCGGTGAAGGCATTATTGATGTTAAAAATGTGCGTTCGTGGGTGCGAAAGTTTAAAGAAAGCCGGAAGCTGCGTGACAACGGACCAAAATAGTCTCGGCTACAAACCAGAAGGGTCGAAACCATGATTGCGCGAGCGGAGCAAGTGGTTATGGAAGACCGTCCATTAGGTGTGCTTGATATCGCCCTCAAGCTTGGCATTTCTGTAATATCTGTCCATTTTGCACGATGACCTAAAAGTGCGGAAGTGCACAAGATTTCGCGGGTGAGAATGTCTCAGGACATGTTGACACGTGATGCCACCATGAATTTCCGACCGTTGCATCAGTGAATTTTCATTGGGTAAAGCACACTTTCTAAAAAAGTGTTTTTGGCGAAGACTACGTTGAGAAGTTTGAACTTTCTTAGATAAGTATTTTTCCAGGAAAAATTTGGAGATCCTAAAACCTGGACGCATCTCGTACGGCCGGGGCAAACGTACATTGCTATAATTTGAAATTTGAGAAACAGACTGCCTTACGTTTTGCCCTTCAAAAGTAAAATGAGCACTAAATTTAAAAGTGTACTGCAAAAATTTCTATTACTCTAGGTACTACTTGAAGGTTATAAATTTGGTTGCTCCGTTAATGGTTTATTGCATCATTGCATTATTGCCTTTCCTTCAGTTTTCCCAATGAAAACTAAAGAAGAGGAACATTTTAAGGTTATATAATGATAAGTAATTGTGTAAAAAAAATTAGGTATGCTATGATCAGAGAAATACATTTTAGTTTAGAAGGTCGGGAAATTTTAAAGATGATTCGGTATCTCTCTTTTATGGGACTACCTACAAAATATTGAGGACCTTTTTTGAATTTCTTGCAGAGTGCATCGTTGTTTGAGCCTGTTAAAATTAGAAAATTTAGAATTTGTATCGAATTGAAGCAGTTTTAGTTGTTGTGTTATATTCTATCTAGATAAAAATTAGTTTGATTAGTATAATACATAAGATGGTTAAAGTGGTTGTATTTAGAGTAGTCGTCCCTCATCTTGGCAAAAAAGAGTTAAAAAATAAAAAAAACTGCAAATGCTACTAATGTAGCCATTAATAATTAAATAAATTAGTAGACGTCATCTACCGTGTTTTTTAATTTTTAAGATGCGAGCCTTTCAGCGACACCCCGTTAAAATAAAATACATGTATTTTCTGTGGTATTTATTTAAAGAAATAAAAGGTTCGACTATCAGTTTCTGTCCGATCGATTCGTCTTCCAGCACGTAACGGCTTCTACTTCAATATTTCGATTAAGTGCCTTTGTTTGCACTTTCAGGGGAACAGTCAGTTAGTTCTAACAAAAAGTTTCTCCAACAAAACAAAACTTTACAGAAATGTAGACGTTTGTACTTATTGCTTTTTTAATGTAGTGATTACAAACCTTTTCTGTTTATATAAAAACTTACTACAAACAGTTCAATTGTTTGCTTTGCTAAATTTAAATATCACTTGTGCTGCTAGGTTGCCCGAAAAGTTTCTTCCGTTACTTTACAAACAACCCCTTAAACTTTTTATTTTTTTTTTATTTTAACCCCTTTATTTACAATTTGTCCTAATTATACTATGGACAATAAGTATTTGGTGTGTATATATTATAAGCAATGAGCAAAAACATGCTAATAGACATGCAGGGTCAGGCTCCAGTAAGCCCCCCTATAATTAATACACTATTCTACACTGCCAGCGAATGATTTGAATTGAAGGTACTTTAGGTAGTTAACTAATTTATAAACTAATGGAATGGCACTGGAATAGCTTAATGTTCAAGAACAGCATTGAAACGCGCTGGTAGTTCGTTTGGTTTAAAACGCTTTAGGCGTTTTGGGCGATCTGGTTCGTTCATTAGAGAATGTACAAGGTCGTTAGGGTGTGCCGTTAATCGGTCTTTGTATTTTTGGGCAATTTTCCCTATTTCTTCTTTAATGGTTGGAACACTTAAGTCACTTAAAATCACTTTGTTCGGCACATACCACGGCGCATTAACTACAGCCCGAAACACTTTATTCTGGAACCTCTCGATAATGGCTAGGTTGGTGGTGCTAGCAGTTCCCCAAAGTGAGAGACCGTAGGTCCATATTGGTTTCAGAATCACCTTATAGAGCAATAGCTTATTTTCTAGCGAGAGTACAGAGTTTCTTCCAATCATCCAGTAAAGTTTCCTGTATTGTATCCCTAGCTGTTTGCGTGGGTTCTCCAGGTCAAGCGTCGGTCTAGATGAAGTCCTAAATATTTTGCGGAGTCTGCGTGTTTTATTTGTTGTCCGTTAAGTGAGATCGGTGGACAGTTATCACGGTTCATGGTGAACGTTACATGTTGGGATTTGGTTTCGTTTACCGAAATTCTCCATACCTTGAGCCATTACTGCAATTTATTCAGAGCGGTTTGCAGGTTGGAAGTTGCAGTATTCGGATTTAGGTACGAACCTAGAATTGCCGTATCGTCAGCAAAAGTGGCGGTTGTAGTTGGTAAGTCAGCTGTGAAGAGTAAGTAGAGGATAAGTTAGCACGCTGCCTTGGGGGACTCCCGATAGTATTGGGTGGAAGTTCGTGTGTTCATCTTGATAATTAACGAAGTAATGTCGATCCGTTAAGTAAGACTTTAGTATTTCATAGTATTGGTATGGTAGATATATTTTTAATTTATAGAAGAGGCCCAAGTGCCATACTTTATCAAACGCTTGTGAAATATCTAGAAACGCAGCGGAGCAATATCGATATTCATCTAGGTCAGTATGAATTTGATCTACAAGTCGATGTATTTGTTCGATAGTTGCATGTGAGTGTCAAAAACCGAACTGTTGCTTGGGTATCAATTCTAAATCACCTAGGATTGGTTGAAGGCGTTTTAATAACAATTTTTCAAAGGCTTTTGATAGGATAGGTAAGAGGCTGATGGGACGATAGGAAGCAGGATCAGTGGGTGGCTTTCCAGGTTTCTGAATCATTGTGACCTGTGATAGTATCTGTTGGAGAGGATAGCATTGTATAGTTGAGTGATTGCTCGTAGTGCGGTTTCAGGTTGCTGCTGAAGAATTTTTCCAGTGATAAGTTCAAAGCCTGGTGCTTTCTTGATGTTGATTTCTTTTCTAATTACTTCTTGTACTTCCCAGCACTTAAATGGTTTAATTGGTAGGCTCATTTAGAATGGAGATTCCAGAAAGTTGTTTATTTTAGTATCTTCCTCCGGACACTGGCTAGGGTATGGTTGGAATGCGTTGACTAGGTGGTTTCAGCTTTATCCTTACTAGTACTAGCTAATTGGCCATTTGATTTGGTGATATGTGAGATATTAGCCTTTTGAGTTTTCTAACTGCTTTCCACAGAGAATTGTCGGTGGTTTCAGTGGCTGTAAGATTCGCAAGGTAGTGTTGTATGCCTTCGTTTTTAAGTTGTTGTTGAAGTTTCTTTAGTTTCTTTGTTGTCCGGTTTAGTGCTTGTTTGTCTGCTTCTAGACGGGTAATTTGCCAGCGTTTTCTGAGACGTCTTTTTTCCATTATCTTGTCTTTTAATAGTGTTGGGTAGCTGATGGTATAAGTAGTTTTCATCACAGGGGTGGCTTTCCATGTTGCTTGTTGGATTGTACTAGTTAATTGTAGTACAGCTTCTTCAATATCATATTTGGTTTTCAACGAAATTCCCAGGTTCAATTGTTCAGTTATTATTGTTTGGAATAGGTCCCAGCCCGTTTTAGTGTTGTGAAGGACTAGTCGTGTTTGTATTTGTGTTAGTTCTGAGTGGAGTGTAATTAGAATGGAGGAGTGATCAGCTGCAAGTTCAAAGCAAGATTTGATTGCAAATTGTCTTGTATTTAGCCCTTTAGTCATACAGAAGTCAATTAAGTCTGGAATCTTTCGGCGATCTGTTGGCCAATAGGTTGGCTCGCCAGTTGATAGGTATTGTAGATTGTTTGCATTTATAGCTGCCGGTAGCTCGCGTCCGTCAGTTCTTGTAATACGAGATCCCCAGTCCTGATGTTTCGCATTAAAGTCGCCGGCTGCGAAGAATCTGTTTCCAAGATTTTGAAAGAAATGTGAGTAAGTGTCTTTTTTTGTTGAGTGTTTGGGGGGTCTATAGAAGGCAGAAATTTTTAGGATTCCTGTTTTGTCTTCGACTTGGATGATAGTAGCCTGGAGTTGTTCTGTTTCATATTCAGCCCATTCATGATATTTTATGTTAGACTTTATGATAACTGCCGTTCCACTGTGGGCGGTTCCATCGGGATGGTTAGTGTTGTATATGCAGTAGCTTGGAAATTTAATACAGCTTTTGCTGGTAAAATGTGTTTCTGTTATGAGCAGTATGTCGATTTGATTAAGTTCAAGGGAGAGTTTGACTTCTTGTGCGTACAGGCTAAGCCCGTTGGCATTCCAAACTGCTATAGTTAATAGTTGGTCCATTATGTCATTTTACTAATGAGCGTGGTTAGGAGATTCATAATAGTCCCCATTTGTGTAATTAAGATCTTCATCATGGATTTTAGTTCTTCCATGTCGTTTGACGGGCACCCCTTAAATAAAGTTAAATAATTTTAATGCTTCAATCTATTTTTAAATCCAAACTATATACAAAATTGCATTAAAAAGATATGAGCATTCCTTTTTGTAGAAACTGAAAACTTTTGGAATAATCTACAAATTTTTTTTTACAAATTTATTAGCAATTAGAACTTACATTTCTATGAGCTAACTCGACAACTTAAGTATTAATACAGTACTGACTATGACGTGATGAGGCCCCTTCTTTTGAAGGCGTCCTCTTCTACCATTTCTTAGGTCAGCTGGCCAGTATCGTTTTAAGCGTCTATTATTGCGTTCTTCCAGTAATGGATATAGAAGTATGTTGTGACTTTCCAGTTTTTTTTTTATGGTGATTAGCACTTCGTTCTCTAATAACATCTTTAACGTAGGGCACATTCAGTTGTCGTGAAGAATTTGATTTGTGACGTACCAAGGTGCATTTGCGATCATTCGTAATATTTGCAATTGGCATCTTTAGATTAAGGTTGTATTGGATTTGCTCGCACATCCCCAAAGTTCTGCTCCGTAAGTTCAAATAGGTTTGATGATAATCTTGTACAATAATAATTTGTTCTCTAATGATAGGCTTGACTTTCTTCCAAACAAACAGTATAAATCTTTCATTTCTAAGTTTATATTTTTCGCTTTTTGTTTATATACTCTTTCAAGGTTAATTTGGTATCTAGGTGAAAGCCTAAATACTTAGCAGTGCTGGAATGTAATATATCTACTCCATTAATGTGAACTGATGGACAATGATCTTTCCTTAATGTGAAGGTTACTTACGAGACTTAATTTCATTGATTTTAATTTTCCGCTTTTCTAACCAGATCTGCAATTCATCTAGATGCTTTTGTAATTTATTCGTAGCTCTTATTGGGTCCTGGTTTCTGGCAAGAATCATTGTATCGTCCGCGAATATACCTGTTGTAGTGTTGGTATTAGTTAGCAGATCGGATGTATATAACAAGTACAAAAGTGGTCCTATAACACTGCGCTGAGGAAGTTCCGTTTTAATGGCACTTTTTTCTGACACTGCTAGATTTACTCTTGCTCTAAACGCACGATTACTTACGGGGGTAAAGTGAAAAGTTTTCGGCCTGACACAGAGATGGTGCTGCAATCGGCAAACAATTATGTTTTCTGCTTGGGTACATGTGTCATTAGTTCGTATGACTAGTTTCAACTTGTTCGCTCAAGTAGTTTGTTTACACGAATTCTTTCAGTAGACATGTTGCATGTTTTTTGTTAAAATGGATAAACTTGAATATCGTGCGGTTATAAAATTCTTCGTTTGGATGGATTAACCCCTAAGGAAATTCATCCGAAGTTGACAAAAGTTTACGGGGACTCTGCTCCTTCCATGTCAACTGTCAAAAAGTGGGCAGCTGAATTTAAACGTGGTCGCACATCCCTCGAAGATGACCCACGTGAAGGACGGCCGAAAACCGCAACCACACCGGAAACCATCGAAAAAGTGCATGATATCGTGTTGGACGATAGGCGAGTGAGATAGCTGAGGATGTGGGGATATCGGAAGAAAGGGTGCGAAACATCTTGCACGAAGAATTAGGGATGCGAAAGCTCTGCGCAAGATGGGTGTCGCATTTGCTGAATGCGCAAACGATTTTCGCAGCAATCTTTGCACCGATTCAACAGGAATCCGACCGATTTTGTGCGACGATTTGTCACCGTGGATAAGACATGGGTCCACCACTACACGCCAGAAACGAAACAGCAGTCCAAGCAGTGAGTGGAAGCCGGTGGTTGAGCGCCAAAGAAAGCGAAGTCGATCACATCTGCCGGAAAGGTCGTGGCCAGCGTGTTTTGGGACGCGAAAGGGATCCTGTTAATTATCTTGCAAAAGGCAGAACAATTACAGGCGAATATTACTCCAACCTTCTTGACCAGCTGGATGCCAAAATTCGTGAGAAGAGGCCTGGCTTGAAGAAGAAAAGAATCATCTTTCACCAGAACAACGTACCTGCGTTGGCGATGGGAAAACTGCGGGATTTGGGGTATGATTTGCTCGGCCATCCCCTCTATTCTTCTGATTTGGCAGACTTCCATCTGTTTGCAAACTTAAAAAAATTTGTTTCTGGAAAGCGCTTCGCATCCAATGAAGAAGTAGATGAATATTTTCACAATCTTCCAGATTCTCCACTTACTGATGTTGGAGAGGCGCTGGGTCAAGTGTGTTGAAGTCAAGGGAGATTATGTAGAGAAATAAAATCAGTTTTTAACTGAAAGTCGCAGTCTTTCATTGTCAGACCGAGAACTTTTCACCTTACCTTCGTAAGTATGATTTGAGAATTTTGAAGTAAGGCAGAGGCAAATAATGTTTAATTTTAAATAATAAGACTTAACAACATAAACCTTCTCAAAGGCTTAGCTAACATCTACAAAAGTTGATGTGCAATATTTTTGGTTTTCAAGTGCTTTGTTAATGCTATGGATAATCCGGTGAGTCTGTTGTACAGTAGAATAGCCAATTTTAAATCCAAATTGATGGAGGGGCATCCAGTCTTCTGGTGCTAGATCTTGGTTTAGTCTTTGAAGTAATAGTCTTTACAAAACTTTTACTATTACAGACAGAAGGCTTATTGGTCGATATGAAGATGAAATTTTTGCATCCTTTCCTGGTTTTGGTATTAATATGATTTCAACTGCTTTTAATTCTTTTGGCCAGTAGTTTAGTCTTAGAATTGCATTATACACGAACATTAAAAGTAAAATTCCTTTCCTTGGGAGTTCTCTTATCATTTTCGGTGTTAATTTCTCTATACCTGACGCTTTTTTGGCATTTAAGAAGCTGATTTCTTGTCGAACTTTTTTTGGTGTGAATATTTGGATCGTTTGGATGTTTTCTGGCATAGACGTGATATCTTGTTCTATTTCCTGACCAGTTTGGTTATTATGCGGTGTGAATATTTTGCTAAGATTTGTTGATTTCTCTTCATTACTGCGTGTCCACTGTTCTGCGATGCGTCCATCCTGATTTCGTATAGGTGGTATTGGCATTTCGGGTTTCTTAGCTGATTTTATTGGTCTCCAGACACTATTGCCAAATTGATTTAGATTGGTAAGATACTCTTGGAGTAAATGATCCTTTAATTCTTTAAGTGTTGCTTTAAGTTTGTTACTAATTCGGTTGAATGATGTTTAGTCTGCTGGTGCATGAGTTTGTTGCCATTTTGCCCTAGCCCTTCTTTTTTTAACTATAAGTTGCTTCAGCTCTATAGGTATGTTTTATATCTCTTTTGTGTTGTTGGACTGCTTTTTTAAGTATATCTTCAAGAGCTTTACAGATTTGTTCCGGTGTCTTAAGACTTATGTTTAGTTTTATTCCTTGTTTTAGTTTATGTTTATATTCTTCCAAATTCGTTTATTATTGTGTAATTTAGGCATAGGATTTCTGATTATGACAAACATGCTGGTAGTTGCAATTATCGGTGATTTGACAAAAGATCAAAACTTCAAATTTCACTACGAAACTTAAGGGGGATGTCTGGTTTTTTTTTGACAAAAAAATTGATTTTGAGATTTTTATTTTTTCAGAAACCTGAAAACCCTAGGATTATAACGCTTTTTTTTCATTTTTTCTATATCTCAATTTACCGCAAAGATATATATGTATATTAAGGTGTCTCAGAAAAATAAAAGTTCTTTTTTTTCAACGCATACCCTCTAATTTTGTTTGAATGATGTCAAAACTATTGTAAATAAAGTTTCATGTACTTAGAACCACGACAACCCGTGCCGACTTGCATTGAAACATGTTAGTACTTGCGCGCGGGAGCTAACGTATCGATGTGCTTATTATTGCTCGTTCATTTTATTAGTAAACGCGCTGATTTCGTTCAGTCAACATGAAAGTGGAGTTACACAGTTCTAAAAAGAGAATATTTTTAATAGGTGACGTAAAACATCAAATTGCCGGTTCAAAACTTCCATCTAATGGACAAGTACTGGCAGTTCTGTTCTATAATATTCGTGAAGTGAATTTAAGAGCCAATGAAATCACAAATCTTACTATTCATGAGTGCATTATTTATTGGGAAGAGGCCCGTATACCGATTAAATCTTTACCTAACTGTGTTAAGAAAGTAGTTACCTTATACCAAATTTGGAGAGATTTGCAAAAAAATGCAAACAAAGCACAAGACGTGATTGAGCAGCGTCGACAGCAGTTCATTACAAACTTAGACAATTTGTTTGACATTGCGCATGCCGATGCGCTTCAATTAATAAAGATAAATGAAGATATCATCTTCTTCAACGGCAGAGAGAGCCAGGTCGACCTGGTCGCTTAGCTGGAATGGACAAAAAACTAACTGAAAAAGAGGAAAAGGAGCTCCTTAGAAACATTGAGGAGCAAAAGCGGCGTGCTAAATATTTTTCATCCTTAACTCCTTCGACATCATCTGATGAGCCACTGCAACAAAATTCGCCTTCTGATTCTGAAATAATAGATTTACAAGAAAATTTGCCCATCCCAACTGAGACCAACTGAGAGATACTAATAAAACTTCTAAGAGGAAAAATTTCATCACTCTAAAATTAGTGGCGGCATTAGATAGGTGTCAGGTAAGTATGAGGAATTCTGTGTTTATTATTGAAGCAACTATTGAGGTACTTGGACATAATACTAACGAATTTCCTATAAACGAGTCCTCCATTTAAAGAATTTGTACGGAAAAGTTAATTTCCAAAATGAGGTATCGGATACTGTAACTGTCCACTGGGATGGCAAACTGTTGCCGGCTTTAGATGCACGCAAATCTAAAGAAGAACGTCTACCGATAGTTATTTCTTATGATAATAAAGAACAACTTATCGCTGTGCCAAAATTGAACAACTCTTCGGGAAGCGAACAGGCACAGGAAGTTTGGAACGCTATCATTGACTGTAATCTTGAAGATAAAGGCATATTCTCTGTTGTGATACTGCTGCTTCAAATACAATTCGTATTAATGGTGCCTGTGTGCTTCTTAAACAGAAACTGAATAGAGAAATGCTTATTTTTGCTTGTCGCCATCACGTTTACGAATTGTGATTACAAGCCCTGACATTCCATTGTTTATAAAAATACGAGAAAAGTAGAAAATTGTCGATTACGAGAGAATACAGACCTATACAGAAAAGTTACCATGCCTGAATGTTTCAGAAATTGCCAAACTGCTAGAATTTTACCGAACTGAATTGACTAAAGAAATTGCTAGAGATGACTATCGAGAATTAATAGAGCTTTCAATAATATTTCTTAATTAAGTAACTGTTCCTTAAACATAAAACGTCTTTGAAGCTCAATTTTGATTAATAAGTTCGCATTTGGGTTTCGGTGAATAAGGTTGTGTCTGAACGCTCGAAATATCAAGTGCTGTGATAACCTATAAGTGTGAAGGCCGCAAGGCCGCTGCAATCAACGTTTAACTCAAGTGATAAACAACTGTTGCATCTTTAAAAACCGTAAGAATTTATAATTTTTAAAACACATTATACCTCGCAAAGATGTTCCCAACCGGGAATGGGCCCGGTTTAAACACCAATATGTATAATTACACCCTTATGCAACCACCTACATTACTTCAAAATCAAATACCAGCACAAATGCCGCATGCACACAATTACCAATTAAATCCAGCAGCTATAAATATGCAACTTCCACAATTTTACCAAAATCAAGTAACAACAGAACAATTCCCACCACTTCCTATAAACCTCGCTCCTTTAAATAACATACAGCCTTTAATTCCGCCAAATAATAACTACAACGACACAAAATCAACGCAAGAAACTTTCGATTGCACGACCAGCGAAGACGAACAAATGGAGAATGACTCTGAAATTACAAACTCTCATCCCTGGCAAAGCGTCACAAACAAGAGAAAAAGGTTTGAGATCCAAACAGTCTCCGTAAATCCCCCTCAAACTATAACAACAAACAGATTTCAATCACTCGCCGAAGCAGATACTAGTACCATTCAAACTCATACTAACAATTCGAACAATATGAAGAACAATACTCAGCCGCAAGACCCGAAACCACCCCCAATTTACGTTTATGGAGTTACCAACTACAAAGCTATGACCGAAAATCTATCCCTTGTCACAGATAACGAAACTTACTACACTAAAACCTTCCCAGATAATACAGTAAAAATAAATGCACGGGCACCCGACACCTACAGAAAATTAATCCAGCACATGAAGGACGAAAAAATAGTATATCATACTTACCAACTAAAACAAGACAGGGCCTATAGAGTTGTCAGACGCGGTTTTCAACATTCAATCCCGTTAGAAGATATACAACAGAACTAGCTGAAAAAGGACATAAAGTCAGAAATATCATCAACGCACGGCACAGAGTTACAAAAAATCCGCTACCACTATTTTTCGTCGATATAAGTCCGCAAAGTAATAATAAAGAAATTTATAACATAGAATTCCTACAAAATACAAAAATAAGAGTTGAACCACCAAAACATAAAAACACTATAATGCAATGCACCCGATGCCGGGCCTATGGACACTCCAAATCGTATTGTATGAAAGCATACAACTGCGTTAAATGCGGCAAACCACACGATTCAAAAAGCTGTAATAAAACCAAAGACACCCCGGCTACCTGTGCACTATGTGGCGGAGGGCATCCTGCCATCTACAAGGGCTGCACAACTTACAGAGATCTATTAAAGTCCAGAAATAAACACAATCCAAACCTCACAAATAAACCAATCCTCGAATTACATCCAAGTACAAATCCAGCTTTTCAACAGATAACACAACAGCCACCTCAAACTAGAGGTAGTTATGCCCATGTAGCCGCAGGAGCAACAAGTAATCAAAATAAAAATAATAATAATAATGACAACCTTACTAATACAATGCAAAACTTTTTATACGAATTTAAAAACCTATTCAACCAGCTACTAAACCAAAACAGCATGATTCTCACCATGCTTACCACGGTCATAAGCAATTTGACCAAACAATGACCTCAATTCGAATAGCTGCCTGGAATGCAAACGGGCTATCAAATCACGTTCCAGAAATCACCCTATATTTAAACTACAATAAAATTGTTATTCTCCTAATCTCTGAAAGCCACTCAACTGAAAGAACGTTTATCAGAATCCCATACTACACCATTTACTACACTCATCACCCTGACGGTACGGCGCATGCAGACTCAGCCATCATAATTAGATCGACTATTAACCACCATGTCCTCCAACCCTTTAAAACAGTCAAAATCCAAGCGACGTTATGTTCTCTCCAGTCTCAGACAATGACAACCAAGATGAAGAAATTGAAGACTATATTAACGCCCCCTGTCAACTATCACTGCCCGTTAAGCCTTTTACACCAGCAGAAATTCGAAAACAAATCAACAATACAAATTCGTACAAGACCCCTGGGTATGACCTCATAGTCGGGGAGATCTTAAAACATCTACCAAGAAAGGCAATCGTGCTATTAACTACTATATTCAACAGCATCCTTCGATTATGCTATTTCCCAGTTCAGTGGAAACACGCGCAAATAATTATGATTGGAAAACCAGGTAAACCACCTACCGAACCTTCATCGTACCGTACAATAAGCCTGCTGCCACAAATGTCAAAAATATTTGAAAAACTTCTTCTCGACAGAATAACCCAATCAACACTCACAGACGACATAATCCCTCAACACCAATTTGGATTCAGACAAAAGTATTCCACAACACAGCAATGCCACCGAATTGTGAAGAAAATCAAAGAAAGTCTCAACCACCACGCCAACAAATCCAAACAACGCAGCACCAACCACAGCAACCAACTCATAAGTGAACTATACACCCAACCACAAATTGAAAGAAGACTTAAAAGACAATGGCCAGAAGACCTAGTTAACTAGGAGAAAGTGGAGAACCGTCAAGGGACGGTACCCAACGCTTGCCATGAACCTTTCCTCATATTTACTCATTACTCTGTTAGTTATAGGAGTAGATTGTAAATTAGCAAATGAGTAAAAATAAAAAAAAAAAATAATATTTCTTGGCGGAGATACAGAGAAGAAATTTAAGATTCGATGGATGGCGAAAACAATTTATTCATTATAAATATCATTATTTAGCTCTCAATTCAGAATTTCAAACAAGGATAAGGCAGCTCTGTTAGACGTCTGCCTGTTTATCGTGACATCCTACGTCAAGCCTTGGCTGCAATGTACTTTAGCGGTAAAAGGACCTACCGGGATTTGTGCTTTTTGAAGGCCATGAAGGCTTACGAAACCATCGACAAAAGCATCTCAAAAGCAGCTTTACAGAAGTTCTACCAGCATTTATGGTATTTGACAGATGAAGTGCCTGTCTTCTCTCTATTTGACGATGATGTAGAAACTAAAGTAAAAATGGTTGTTAACTTAGCCAAAGAAAATCCATAAGCCCACGGTAAACCCTACATCCCATCGAAAGAAGACCTTTGTGGCCCACAGTTAGTCTGACAAGTAAAAATATTAGTTTTCCTTTGTTTTCTTTTATTACTTTGATATATGATAACTGTTTTAGTTTCAGAGAAAAACATGGATAACTTTGTTTCAATCAAAAGCAAGTCCTTGTTCAATCGGCTTTAAATTAATGACAGTTTTCTCAACGAGTCTTCTACTTCATGATCAGATAATTCTTCGTTTCAACACGCTAAAAAGAAAATGCAGACACTGTGAGCAGTTAACGATACGCCTGAAAGAGCGGTTAAGTTAATGAAAGACTTTCATGGCTTAATCACTATTGAAGAGGAACCAAAGCAATTTTTATTAGTTTGTGTACAAGAACACAGACAGATATATCCTGACTGTAAAAACCAAACTTTGAAAAAAAAATAAATAATGATAAATACTTAATAAATATAAGATACAGGTAAAACAGCGTTTTATTTACTGAATAAATATTAAGTTCTAAAATCCCTCTGTGGCTTCCATACTAACTTTTATGTTCAAAGTTTGACATCAAGTCGGCACAGGTCATCGTTGTCCGATCGCAATAATATTTATTATTTTAGTTACTGGGGTCAAATGGAGAAAAATAGAGGGTATGCGTATCTCAATTCAAAAAAAAATTTTTGTGTCCTTATAGCCTGGGATACCCTAATGTATATATACCTATATATTTCCACGCTCGCCAAGCCATTTTTCCGCCCTGCAAGTTGTGACTTGTTTCTTCGGAAGAACGTCGCGTTTTTTGGATCAAAAAATTAATTAAGTTTTTATTAATTTCTTCGTATCTTGATTTTTCGCCGCACCAGTTTTTCCGCGGTGCAAGTTTCAACGAGTTTTCTCGCCAGTTACGTCGCGACCTTTGAACGGGCGTTGAATTTGATATCATCATGTTTAAATGATAAAGAATCTCCTAAAGATCCAAATAAAACAAATTGTGGTAGGAATAAAAAAAGACGCAGAGCGAAGTTTTCGTGCCGATAAAAAATCTCAGCAATCCTCACAAGATGCGAGAATCAAGAGGAAAAGGAGATTGATGAGCAAGAAGAACTTGTTCAAGAGGGCCAAGGATTACTTTACGGCGCAGGAATCCTAGACTGATGATTGGTAAGCGTTTTGTCTATTATAATTGTAAATAGAAAAAAACTCTAAATGCGTTTTTCTCAAAATGGGAATATTTCGCGCGGTGGGCACGATTTCTCGGAAACCATTAATCCGATTGATCTAATTTTTTTTTGTGTGTTTATTGAAACAATAGCTTGTCTGTATTCTACAACCAATTTTCCAAGTTGAACCTAAAATATTTTATTTTACTTTAGAAGAGGGTGAAAGGATGTTTTTTGGAAATTTTTTTTGCAGACTGGTATTTTTTTCTACTGACCTTAACAACTCGGTTGTAGAATACAGACAGGATATATATGTTTACTTTAAGATGCTGTTTGATTTTTTATTTTAGCAATACTGGTGCAAAGATATCCTGTCCACCGCACAACGCACGGTTTTTCTGGAGACGACTTCGCGCCCTCCGGTGGAGTTGAAGATGAATAAAATAATTAAAAAAAAAGATTTTGATGCTTCTCAATATATCTTTTCAAATGCACAAAATCTCATATCTCTATATAAAATAGATTTCTATAAAAAAAAATTATGAAAATTGGCCAATTTTCATCAAAAAAAAAACCGGACGTCCCCCGTAAATTCAATTTGTAGATACAGAAAAAATGGAACACTTCAAAAATGCCGGAAATTAAGCAAACATTATTTAGCCGAAAAATAATAGCCATAGCACAAGAAAATTTAATTGATGAGTTTTATGGCATTAGTTACCATGAAAATGTAAAAAGTTTATTGTAAAGCAGCGAAGAATATTTGGAATGCTCACCAAGAACATGATAACGTGAGGCTAAGACGCACGAATTTTAATCTTTTCCTCTTTTTATAGAGCAATTTTCAAAAAAATTGTTACGCGGCATTTTAAACTAATAAAGTTAGTGACTGTTGGATGTATCAAGAGTTAATTTTATAATATAATAAGAGCCAATATATGAGTGTAGACTATGCTGAAAATTGTAAGAATTGCAAATAAAAATTTATTACTGCTACCATATCGAAAATTAATTGTAGAATAATATTTTTTAATATATTTTACAAATTAATGATATCAAATAATATTTATTATCCTTTATAAATTCTTTGGCGCACCCTGTGTATAATATCTCGTAAATTAGATTCACGTGGCGTCCTCTACGATGCGCGTCTTTTTGCAGCTGCCTTGTAATTTAGTTATGACTGAACATTTTTCCACCAGATGGAAATGAGGTCTGAACGGGCTTTGCCAGTGAAAACAAAATGAAATTAATTCCCTCATCATGTTCAAGCTACTTTTGTACTTAGATGTCATAGAATAAATGTTGTTTAATGAGCTTTAAACTTTTACAAAAATAAATTGCCCTAGTTTATCTTTTAGAAATTAATTTTCATTCTGATTATATATAAGCTCATTTATTAATTTTTAATCAAACTAGGAAAAAGTGGGCAAAGTTTTTTTAATAGGTTCGACATCTAACAATAATAAAAGATAGAATAAAAAATAGTTTAATAAATATGCCTAATGTTTACGTTAACAATTCACTGTGTTGGTAAACTGGCACATTCAGATGGAAGATTTGTGTTTAAAACCGTTTGTTATTAACAGATATAAATCGCAACGGTATAAGTCTGGTGACCTAGCCGACCATGGGATGTTACCATGGTAATGAGATGAGGAGGCCTAAAAAATTGGTTCTAGAACTTTCAAGAAAGTCTCGCCGGGTGTGCGGTAGCACCGTCTCGTGGGAACCACAGCGGTGCATTTGCATATTCGTTGAGTCTGGGCTGCAGAGCACGGTGTAACATCGCAACATAGCAATTAGATAAGACAACTGCGTAGTAACCGTCCTGCTTTTTCAAAAAATACGGCCCTACAATTTCAAATTCCGTAACAGCACACCAAACATTTACACATTGACTATGGAGAGTTGCTCATAAAGTTATCGAGGATTTTATAAGCCCCCAATAACGAAAATTATGCTTATCGATGCAGCTTAATAAATAAAATTGAGTTTTGTTACTATTAAGTACAGTACCTTTCTTTAAGTTTTTGGACCATTATCAGTTTGTATGGATAAAAATAAGATTGCAGAGTAGAATTCTCCGCACATTTCGGTCAGATATTGTTTTGTGATGACCTACTTTGAAATGCTTACGAAATAGACTCTGTGTCACAAGAATCACAGAATCACCATTTTTAAAATAAGTTTACAATACAAATGTATGCCGTTTACCATTCCCACCATGATGGGCACTACAATGGCATACCACTCTGATCAAATTTGACCCGGACTGGTTAAAAACAACATTTTTATGTATTTTAATACAAATCTTTATTATCGCCTTCAAAATAGGCTCCTTTTGAGCCAATACAAGCATGCCAACGGTTAATCCAATTTGCCATACAATTCTGATAGGCCTCGGTCGGGATGGCCTTTAGTTCTTTCAGCGAATTTCTTTTTATGGCCTCAATCGACTCATGGCGCGTTCACCGGAGCGGATATTTGAGTTTCGAAAACAGAAAAAAGTCACAGGGATCCAAATCTGGCGAATACGGTAGCTGAGCGATCACATTTGTTACGTGTTTGGCCAAAAATTCAGTCACAATCAAGCTGGAATATGACGACGCATTATCCTGGTGAAAAATCCATGAATTGTCTGCCCACAAATCCAGCCTTTTACGACGAATTGCTTCATATAGACGTTTCAAAACGGCCAAGTAGTATTCCTTATTGACCGTTTGACCTTCTGGAACAAATTCATGGTAAAGCACACTAAGAAAACGATGAGCATCACCTTGATTTTCGACCGACTTTGACGTGGTTTTCTCGGTTTCGGCTTATTTTTGACGCGTTATTCGCTAAATTGTTGAGTAGTTTCCATGTCATATTCATAAACCCACTTCTCGTCACTAGTAATGATGCGCCTGATGAATTTAGGGTCATCAGCTACGTTGGCAAGGATCTCTTTTGCGACCTCTACTCGACGTGTTTTTTGCAAAAAATTCAGGTCTTTCGGTACGAGTCTGGCGGCGATGCGCTTTATATCTAAAACATCAACCAAAATGTGTTGAGTTGATCCATAAGAGATGTTGAGAGCCTGTGCTATCTCTCTAATGCCAACACGACGATTTTCGAGCACAATTTCCTTCGATGTTATCGTCGTTAACAGAGGTGGATGTACGACTCGCATGAGGCAAGTTTTCTACGACCTCATGACCCTCACTGAATGCTTTATACCACTCAAATACTTGCGTTCTCATTAGAGTAGACTCCTCAAAACACTTCTGCAACATTTTCAATGATTTCGTAGCCGTAATTTCATTGGGAACACAAAATTTTAAGCAAACTCGTTGTTCAATGTTTGTTTCTATAGTAAAAATCACCAGACAAATTTTTCGCATCGTAAACAAATCGCTACAAAACACACACATTGACGTATGCTGCTCAAACGTCACACGAATGTCAAAAAGGGGTGTACCAACCTAGAAATAATTTTTTTACCGATTCAGTTTACGCTCGCAGTTTAAATGGACCAGTCCGGGTTAAATTTGATCAGATAGTACCTTGTGCTGCTCAAAGGTGTACAACTCGAGCGAGCGCCGCATACCAATACATTGCGCGTGGCTATCTATTCAAGAAAGGACGATAGTTCTGGCAAACCCTGTATTTTTAGCATTAATAAATGTTCACTCCTTTTTTTCTAAAAAATTCTTTGATCTAAACAAAACTGTAATTTAGAAAATTTTTAAAATTTTGATTTTACTTTGAAGAGGCATGGGCTAATTTTTTTTATACATTCTTGATTTAATTAATAAAAATTGGACATTTTTAGCCATTGGAGACATTCACTATAAATTTTTAAATTTAGGGTCTAGTTAGTAAATGTTTTAAACAATTCTCAAAATCTTCGATAGGGAATTAATTTACTTGCATTATTTAACAATGGTTTAATATTTTATAATATATAAATTGATCTACAACTTAGTATTAGTTTTTTTGAATAAATTTTAGCTTACAAGGGGTACTGGAAGAAGTTTGAGTGCGTTGAAGTAACTTTAAACTTATACTGCAGCTGGTAAAAGGACCTCTAGTTGCGCCTCAACTGCGAAATTTTGGTCAAAATCTGCACTACAACAATGCATACGTCTGAGAGTGTTTAGAGAAAACAAATTTGTGCTAGAGAATGATTATCATCATTACACTACCAGGCATAGGTGGTATCTAGAGTTTCAGAGAGAGAATTTCAGCCTGAAAGACACTTTGGGACCAGAACCTTTTATCTTCGTCTGCTGTAGAAGAAAACATCGTTACTGATAAGTATAAGGCCGTTTAAACCTTTTTTAAGTAAAAAGAGTTTGTTTCCTTTGGGTAGTCGATGCATTAACTGATAAGCAAATATTTTACAACACCAATAGTGTTATAAGATCCAATAAAACTTAAAGTTAGAAACTAAGGTTTTCAACAACACCCAACTTCGCTTAATTTGACTTCTGCTTTTTTGGAGGTGGTGGTGATATCCCTATGGGTAGGACAAAATTTGTTGACTTGGACGTATCAGGGACAACTACATCAGGCCTCTTTGAAAAACAGGGTTGAGGTGAATCAGCTTGCAGACGAACATGGAAGAGGGTCATTTGTTAGTCTCATAGTCTAAGGCCCAGAAACAGTGAGTGTAGAAGCAATAAAATTTTCACTGCTAAAAACATTTCTATTGACAGAATAAACACCAGTCACTTTAAAGCCGTTTACTGCTATGTCCCCACGTTGTAAAAAAGATCTCACTTTCTCACTATAGTGAGACTTTAATAGACCCATAAAGGTTTTATCCAAGAGTTGGATTTTGTGCGAACATGACTTTCCCTTGCTAAATTAATTACGTCAGCGCTACGCTTGTGGGTTGTGTGACCGTCAAGGAGAAGCAGGACAGGTGACTTAGCCGAGGGTTTTGTTACAGCAATAAAATGTTTAGACCATTTAGTAAAAATGTTTGTCTGCATTCAACCAGACGGGTGGCACGATGCGATGGTCCCTGGTGGAGCACCTCTAAGAAGTTGTTCATTTATGTTCTTTCTCGGGAATATCACAAGATGCGGGACACAATCACTTCCTGCACTCATACAGGGAATTATGATAACGAAAGAACCTCTTTCAGTTAAAGTAATGAACCCAATTTATCTTTTTCCTTTTACGCCTACTACATAAGGATCTTTATTTTGAACCACAGATAAACCAGTTTCGTCTACATTAAATATCCTGCTAGGAGGATAGTTGTGTTTTTTGAAAACAACAACGATCAGACCAAAAAATTTGTCTACTTCTTCTTTATTAAATCCTCTGGCGCTGGCAAAATATGTACCCATGGATTTATGGACTGAAAGTTTCGGGTTTCTTTTCATAAAAGCGTAGAACTAGTCTTTGCCAACAGTTTCGTCCTTAAATAGATGGGGTATGTTATTGCAAACAGCGAGTTCATAAGCAAGACTGCAGACATCCCTTTTTGCGAGCCCATAGAACATGGCTTCCATCTCAACTAAATATTTCTGTAACTCGTCTTTCAGTTCTTTAGGAAAAACTAACTTACGGCCAAGAGTAGTTGAGGCTACTTGCATTTTTCTCCTTACTGTTGACAAGGCAGAAGAGAGACGCTCTGGGAACCTGGAATTCTTTGGATCCCTTAAGGTACCTTATCTTCTTCTCACAAACAGCTTCTATAGCCTTAGTTATCTGCGTCTGACACCAAAGCTTTTGCTTTTTTTTCTCAACTTCCTTCTTTCTAGCCATATCTGAAAAAAAACTATTTAAAACTCTAGAAACTAAGAAGAGGAGGGTTAGGTTTAAATAGACACAACACATATGAAAACAAATTATTTATAGGTTTTAGTTCAAAACAATTTATGTTGATAAATACAGTTTAAGAGTATGCTTTTATGCATTTTAAAGTTACAGGCAGATTTTTTAATACAAGTACCGCGCTAAAGGTATTAAAAGATAATTTTAACTCAAATATGTAATGTAAAAGCAGATTTGAGTTTGAACATTAATAAACTAAAAGAAAAATTTTCCGGAACATTGGATAATGAAATTAATAAAACCAGAGCATAAATAGATAAAGTAAAGGTAGTGAACAAAAAAATGGGTGCTATTCGAGAGAGAATAAAATAAATTAATGTAAACTTAGCACATTGCTGAAGATCACTTCTGGTAGCACGCCTGGAGAGTATGACTAGGGGGGGGGGGGGTCACAACAACCGGCAGGTGCAAGGACCATTGTTAAGCGCTGATATGCTGTTTCCAATGTTTAATGGTAGCGATGCTTTCAACATACTACAGTATGTACCTATTAATGAGTAAGAAAGTTATACCCAGATTGTCAAATGTCTTGAAATGCGTTACGCCCATGCTTTGTCTAGAGGAGCTTTGTTCGCATTTTATACCCAACTCTTGAAAGTATTAGCTATATGAACATTTATTCATGACAACGATCGGGAAACACAACAAGCAATTAAAATGGCCAGCCGAAAATCATTTATTAAAGAAGGAACTGACTAAGGCACCCGTGGAGGGCTTAACAGAAGAGATATTGGGAAAAAATCGCTGCTAGAATTAGATAAGCCACATCAGAAGTCGATGCAAGAAGTCTTAAAGGACTTCTGAGCCTCTTTCATCAGAAAAACTAAAATGAATAGATGGAGAAGAATTACTATTAATCCATAATGGTGAAAATTCAGCCACGAAAATAGTCCCTTACGCTGTGAACTATTGTGACTACTAACTTGTAGCAATCCAGCGAGTTGAAACGTGGCCAAAAAGAAAATATAATTTTAAAATATGTCTAGGAACAGAAAGAAGCGAGAAGAAAACCTTAAACGAGCAGAATTGGCTTAATATTTGCCAGCAGTAAAATAATATTTGAAAGCAATGACATTATATGTGCTTAAGAGCGAAAATAGATCTCAAAGGGAATTTTAGTTACATCGACATTGTTATGACATTAACGCATCGAAAGTGAGTTATTAAAAAGGCGACCGGGTATGTTTATATAGCCCAAGACGGCGACGTGAGTTGTATCTAAATCTTGAACGTTTCCACAAAGTGCTAAAGAAAATAAACAATGTCTTGTACCGCATCTCGAAACTATCAAGCGATAAATCTAAGATCGCTTATTACAATCGACTGTCTCCTTTTGTCGGAAATGAAACGCTGTGGCCAGGAGTGGTCGTGAACAAAAATGGGCGGGTATGTTGTCACAAGAGAAGTACAACAAGATCTATTCAATAGACCGACAAAATAAAAATCTAATTGAGGCCATCCTAATTACTCTAATTAGAGGGAATTGTGTTTATACTTATCAGCTGTGTGTTGCAATTACTACCGGTAAAGATCAGAAACAATATTTGTTTCTTCTTCTTCTTCTTGTTTCACTCTTACCGGAGATTGGCAATCATCATGGTTACTTTGGCTTTGTTTACTGTTCTTATAACGCAGGTTCCGCAACCAAGACATTCTTCTTCTACCCACGCTACAGTTCCCATTCATTTTATCTTGCATTATTTGGTTTCTATAGTTTAGTTATTTTCCATCAAAAGGACAAACGGTTATTGTTTAAAAAACAGAAATGTAAGAGAAAATTGATTTTAATTTTTTCTTAGACTTACCAATATTCCGTTTACAGGTTCTTTTGAAAATCGTTCTACCTAATAAAATTCCTTTTTAATTTTTTTTATTTAATTTTTTAACAACAGGTATATCCGGAACGACTTCAGCAAAAGTATGATGTTTCAAATTATAGGGAGAGGATTCGGGTGCATACTGGTAAAATGTGTTTGGTAATTTAAAGACCGATGAAGAGACTTCCTATTCCTTTTTGGTTGAAATTGAATAGATGTAAATTCTAACGACTGTGCTTACCATCATTTTCAGTTTTGATATCTGCCATCAATAGTCAGTACGCAAAGAAAACCATTTACTGTGTTACATTAAATACCCATATTCCATCAGAAATAACGCGCAAAGATAGTTTTGACCCTACAATTGTAAAAAACCATCTACAATACTTAAAAATTCGAAGACAAGGAATTGCAGGAATTATTCGACGAAGATTTACGTCAGATGTAAAAATTTCTGGCACAAGCATTAAATGTTAATCAATCTAAGATTTTCAAGCTTGTCAAGGGTATGGGGATTATATACAAGAAAGAAAATGGGTGCTATACAAACTAAAGAAGCCCAAGTCCTGCTTGATAAAAAAAGAAAAGTTAGATACATGGAATGGGTAAAAAGTGACTAGGCATTAAGAATTAGCTACAGAAACTCTAGTATAACTGTAGTGAAAATAGTTTCTAAATAAACAATAGTAAATATGAATTTTATATTTTCTACGTTGGTAGTACAGACATCGGGAAATGCAATATATGCAACGTAAGTAAAATTGGCCGATCTCTTGACTGCTCAGGGTCGAGCTAAGATCGCAGTACACTGTCAATTATGGAGTGGGGTACAGTAAATGGAAGAAATACAAAAATACTTTCGGAAACAAAAAAAGGGCCACGAAAATCTCTAAACTACAGGTTTGGTGAACGATGGAAGACGTGATGACAGTGCAGGAAATATTTATCCGCAACCCTTAGTTCTTAAAAGTGAACTAACAAGACGCATTATGTACGCATAGAGAACTACATGTTTGCCAGTTAAAATCCCATTACATGCAGGAATTAAAGGTTAAAGACCGCGATCGCAGAGTGAAATATAGGGAGTTACTATCGGGTTGTCATAAAGATTGGCCTTACTATTTGAAAACATTTTTTGCAGTGTAAAAAGGTGCCTTTTATGTTAATGGTTTTGTTAATTGTTATAACTGCAATTACTGGGTGATAGTGATCACAAAATGACGGTTGAGAAGATGAACACTCGCTCAAAAGTGACCGCGTGATCCGGAATGACGTCAATAAGATCTATATCTGATGCGTGACACTTCAAATACACCCCGCGCATATAGATGCTTAAATATTACATTTTTCTGTTACTATGCGCACTTAGTTAGACCAGTATTTTCTAGAATGTTGGCTGTGCCGATGCGGACTTCATTAATAACCTCAAAAAGTCAAGACCTTACTTCATGTAATTTAGATGTTTGAAGATTACATGTAACCTGTTGTTTTCTTATTTTGAACACAGCGGCCTTATTTTTATGCAGGATTATGCGTGGATAAATCAGTATTTTCTACGATGTTAGCTAGGACGACGTGCACTTCATAAATGACCGCCAAAAAGTCCAGATCTTGTTACATGTGTGCTTACGCAGAGGGGGAGCTATACAGAACAAAGCCTCGCACATTGGAAGACTTACAGATGGATTCAGAAAGTTTTCAATAATATTCCAAATAATTTCCTTCAAAAAACTGCATTCCATTTCTAGCCGTTTGAGAAAACTGGTTGATATCATGTTCAAAGTTAAAGATTTGCTTTCATTTTCCTACGTAAAAAAGTACACGTACAATTAATTCCAATAAATTTGGCCGTTATTGATAGTTTTTCACAAGCAGAAAATAATTTACGACCAACAGCAACCATCGACATGGATGCAAAAATGGAATATTTAAGAAAAGGAAGCAATGCTTTTTATTTTGTGGGAGCAGAAAGGCATGCTGTGCTTTCAGCTAAAATTCCAGCTCAAAACCCAGTCAGACGATCACTAGCAATCTCTACCAAAAACAATTAATTAATTTGAATCGAGCATCGAAGGCCAAATGTTCAGGATATATGGGAACATTGTCCTTCAACGAGACAATGCTCGGCGAGATGTTTGCAAAAAGATTAAAAATACGTTCGAAACGCTTGGCTAGGATGTGCTACTCTACTCGCTACACTAATCAGACATTGTTCCTTCTAAATAATAGACCGAATGAATACATGAATCCACCGAGATTTATGGGAGTGTCAAGTGTCTGAGTGGAAAATACAAAATAAACAATAGATTAAGAAAAGAGTTTGTAATTAGAGAAATCATTTAAGGCGAACGGTTATTAATTAATCAAGAATTATAAAGCGAAATTGAAAGATGGGTAACATAAGGGCGATTTTCAACACGGAAAAACCAACAACGGATAGACACGTGAATTTTGCTAGTTGCGGTGTGTTGCCAACATTCGAATAAAACGCCCCGAAATTTAAATTTTGCGCAGTCTTGCGGATTTTTTTGCGCATTACAGGCACTGCAGCCTCAAGGACTTATTGTGCCCACTAGCATGCACTTATTCTAGGACATTCACACACATCCATGGGATGAGCGAGATTCGAACTCGCGCGCGCCAGCTAGAGAACAGAGCCAACTGGTTGAACCATCTGCCCAAAATAATTCTCGTATATGAACGATTTAGCTCTTTTGTAAAACGTGAGAAAAAGAAAAGCCATTGCATAAATTAAAGTAAATAATAGGTGTACAACTTTTCCGCCGTTTTTTTTCCGACATTCGAGATTTTATTGTAAAAAACTGGTTTTATATTTACGATTTAAAATATTGTCCATGGCTGGCCACTACTTTCTCCCATTTTTCGGGCAGTGTCCGAACCTCACCTGGAAAAAACTGCTCATATTTTGAGACGATCTAGGTATCGATCCAATTTTTGACTTCTTCATAAGAACTTAAGTGGTGGTCAACCGGGACGTGTGCCATTGATCGAAACAAGTGATAGTCAGAAAGAGAAATGTCTGGCGAATGTGGCTGGTAGGGTAGGACTTCCCATTTCAACGTTTTCAAGTATGTTTTGACCGACTTTGAGACATAGGGTTGAACACTGTCATAATGCAAAATCACTTTATCATGTCTCTCGTTGTATTGTGGTCGTTTGTCTTTCTTTACTCGGCTTAAACGCATTAATTGCTTTTTAATACAGATCACCTATGATTGTTTTAGTAGGTTTTAGCAGCTCATAATATACTACGCCGAGCTGGATCCACCAAATATAGAACATGACCTTGGAGCTGTGAATATTCGGTTTGGCCGTCGACGTGGAAGTATGGCCGGAAAGTCCCTATGATTTCCTGCGCTTGGGATTATCGTAATTAACCCATTTTTCGTCTTCAGTCAGAATAGGATGCAGAAATCTATTCCGTCTTTGCCTTTCAGGCAACTGTGCGCTAGCAAACAAACGCCGTTCAATATCCCTCAGCTTCAGTTCATGTGGCTTTCAGTTTCCTTGTTTCTGAATCATTTCCATGGTTTTGAGACGTTTTTAAATGGCTTGTTGGATCACTCCTAATGATCCTGCCAATTCTTCTTGCGTTTGACACGAGTCTTTATGAGTACTGCCTCCAATTCTGTATCTTTGAAAACCTTCTCTCTTCTACTGCCATGCCGGTCTACGATGTCAAAATCACCATTCTTGAAGCGTTAAAACCACTCACTACACGTTCTTTCGCTAATAGCGGCCTCGCCATAAGTATTTGAGAGCATTCGGTGAGCCTCAGCCGCAGAGTTTTTCATATTGAAGCAGAAAATTAAAACACCTTGCAAATTACAAGAATTTGGCTAGTAAACCGACATTTTCAATCAAAAATAACTTTACGATACGGACACAAATCAACTAATGTTTCGTTGGGGTTATGTTGACAAATGCCCAAACTTAATGTATGACGTCTACATCTGTTTATTTCGATACTTCTTACCGCCTAGAGCGATCTATTGGAAAACGGCAGAAGCAAAGTTGTACACCTATTGAAAAGTTTGAACAAAAAACGATGTAACAGAAAGAAAAGCAAAGCTTCAAACAAAAAAATAGAAAAAAATGAAACAGAGACAAGTAGTGTTCTAAATGATTGTAAAGTAACTTGAAGCATTAAACAATAAAGTGGATTCTATACAAAAGAAAGTAAATAAGAAAACAACCTGAATATGAGCAAAAATTTAGAGCTTAAAAAGTCATCGAAGACCAGAATCAAAGATTGAAGTTTTAGACATAATAAAAAAGTCGATTAAGGTAATCAAAAAAATAACAAAAAAATAAACGTCAAAATAGATTTTATTTTCAGAATCGGAATAAAGCAAATAAATAAAAACAGACCCATAAACGTTGGCAGAAAACTTAAGAAAACAGAAATAATGTAAAATTTAACTAAATCAAAAGGCAATAGAGTATGGATTAATAAAGAGTTGGAAAATAAGAAGTAACTTAGTACCTCATTTAA
The DNA here is from genome assembly GCA_036346155.1 of Sinelater perroti. Taxonomy (NCBI): domain Eukaryota; kingdom Metazoa; phylum Arthropoda; class Insecta; order Coleoptera; family Elateridae; genus Sinelater; species Sinelater perroti. The sequence goes on from JARFIY010000344.1 coordinate 3,711,665, forward strand.
AAAAAGCTAACAAGAAAGTTTATAAAGCGACTATCAGGGGTAATAAACTAATAAAGGGAAAAAGAAAAAACAATCACATCTAGCGCATTGGGAATTTTGAAAAAGAAGGAAAGAAGAAAAGACACCAAGCTAAACAGAATATATATATATATATATATATATATATATATATATATATATATATATATATATATATATATATATATATATATATATATATATATATATATATATGCAAAAGAAAGATAAACTAAAGGAAAGAGAAAAAGCAGCAACAAAGGGATATAATAATAATTCTCCTACTGCAGCAGAGCAAGAAGCTAAACTATTAAATCCCAAAGATCTAAAAAAATAGAATTACCTAAATCCAGCCCTTTAAAACTATATAAAGTAAAGAAAATCCCAGCCAGCCCTATTAATGTTGATAAATATATGAACTCTATACCCAGAAGTATGGAACTAAACATCAAACACTTCCCAGTAGACTAAAACCCTCCTTTTATCTAAAATAAATAACAGACAATATGGCAACAAAAGGGAAAAAGGAAAAAGGAAGACTCATAAATTAAAAATATGCACAATAAATGTAAAAACACTAAGGAAGAACTTGAAAGTGCACTACAAACCATTAGTTAGGACTTGATAGAAATATGGTAAATTAGTAGGATAGGCGATGCAAAGAAAATCTGGCCACATACTATATACTAAAGGTAAAAAGAAAAACACTAGGAAGCTTTTATATTAAAAGACATACGGTAAAAATGGTAAAAGAAGTAAAGGGATACTCAGAGTAGCAGCAGTAATATTAAAATTATTAATACAGAAAAACTAGAGGATGAAGCAATAGAAATAGCAAGAAGTAAAACAACATTTTAATAATAAGTTATTTTAATAGCAAAATAGGTAAATGTAAAAAAGGAGGTAAACAACATGTGAAGAGACTTAACAAATTTTGGCATCAAAAACAAATTATATATAACAAGTACTTTCTTTAAAACAAGAAAAAGTAGAAATGGACTTAGAAACATGAAATGGAGCATAGAAAAACAAAAATGATTTTACACTAACTATAGAATAAAAAATAACAAAAACTAAAGTTATAAATCAATTTTAATTTAACACAAATAACAGAGTGATAAAAAGTATCGTAATATTAAAAAACAATATGAAAAAGGAGAGAGAAAGTCAGATGGGAAAAAATTTAAGACAAAAGTAGCTGTTAATATAGGAAGAATAAGGACTGATATCAAAGATAGGTGATAAATGCAGAATCTATATAACATGTTAGAAAATAAAGGTTGTAAAATAACAAACATAACTAAAGCTCTAATAAAAAGAGAGAAATATTGAACAAACAAAAAAGAAATTAGAAAAGATAGAACACACAAAAAAGAAAAAATAAAAAAAATAAAAATACGGGTTCAATGTGAAGGCTGAATAAAGAACAAAGCAAAGGAAATATTAAATTAGAGAACTTGAAGACAAAGAAAATAAAAAAGAAATTATACAAATTGCTACAGATTATTATAAAAAGCTATTTAAAATTAGCAGAAACAAAGATGAAAATAAAGCTGAGAAAACAATTACAACAGAAGAATTAGAGAATAGATTACGAGAAATAGAAAAAAAAAGAAGTGATGAAAGCTCTAAGTAAATATAAAAATAATTAGGCTTTCGGGGAGGATAATAATAATAATAATAATGGTAAGGCTCTACGTCCCGCGTGGGAGCACGGCCTGCGAACTGAGAGGTTAAGGCTCTCATACGTTCGCTCTCTCTGCCCGGTCGTAGGCGATGTGGCAAGCACCGCGCCTAAGACGACCGCTATTATTACCCCTTGTTCGAATGAACGCAGGTACTCAATTATTTTTAGTGACTGAGTAGGCCACCCGCCAGGTATCAGAGAGCACCGGGAATTGAACCCGGGTCCGTCAGCATCGCAGCCCGTCTCTCAACCTCGGGACCACGCTGGCTCGGGGAGGATAGTGTATTAAAAAAACCTTTTATCAGAATAATTGAAGAAGAAGGTATACCAAAACAATGACGATGTGATAAAATAATATTAATAAATAAATAGGAAAGCAAAGATGAATAAAAAGCAATTGCAGAGCTCTTTGTTAACTCTGTAAAAACTGTTTGCTACCATCATTAAAGACAAAATAACAGATATATTAAATAAGAACCGACCACCCAATCAAACTAGATTTAGAAAAGGCTATTCAACAATCAAAAATTTGTAAATATTAAACCAAGTCATAGAAAAATTCCAAGAACACAACAAAGCCATACACTTAGCATTTACATATTACTCAAAAGCTTCTACACTCTCAAACATGGCTCAATTTCCATTCGCTAAAGCAGTGGTGCATATCCTCAAAATACATCAAAATTTCCAGAGAAATATATAAACAAGGGCAATCTCTTGTGACCAACCTTATTTACAAGCGCTAGACCTAGAGCAAACATAGGAGTAAAGTTGTCGAATTCAAGATTTGCTAATGCTGTAATCTTATTATGAGAAAGCAAATCCAATCTAAAAGATATGTTGGAAGAGCTAGAAAAGGAGAGTAGCAAAATTGGACTAAAAAGCAATTTTGAAAAACTCACCAAATAAACGATAGAAAAATAGAAAAGTGTTATTTCTCCCTCAAACACATCCTTAACCCTCAATTTCTACTCTGGGTCATACAGACCCTGTAGATATCTTTTTCTCCTATGAAGCTGTTAAACGGGGGCTCAAAAGTGGGTGCAAAAAAACTAGTGCGTATGCCCCACCAGTCTGGCGGTGGTATAAACGCTCAATTTTGTTTATGAGACAAAATGACTCTTGTCTCTTAGAACCCGAAAAAGAAAAGATAGTCTTTTTGCTGTCATCTTTGCATCAAACGGCCCATATAAATGATGAAAAACAAAAACCCGAAATAGTTTTATATTATAATAAAATAAAAGGAGGGACTGATACTTTTGACAAAAGTGTCATGACTATACAGTCACGCGTAAGCTAATGTCAATGGTCATATTTTGTACTCGCTAGTTGCGACTAATGAACTTATGGTGCGCCGAAATTTTATTTATAACTTGTGTATGTGTTTGGTTAAGTCGACTTCATTGCTTAGACTTTCGTGCTCTTCTCTTAGAGTAAATATATGAGTTCTAATTGAGGAACACTTAGAATATGACGAGAGACCCGAGGAACAAGACTCTCCAGATATGCCACAAGAAGACAAATTGGATAAACGAAAGTGTTGCTCACTCTGCCCCTACACTGTCGATCAAAAAACTTCTTAGTTTTGTTTGAAATATAAAAAACCAATGTTCTCTGAACATGTTGCAAAAAAATGTATTGAATGCTCGCAAAACGCATGTCGGTAAAAAGCCGAAATTTCAAGATTTTCCCTTGGCCAAAAAAATATGGTTTTTGAAAAAATGGAAAAACGACCTATACAGTCTTAAAGTACAACTCTTCTTCTTCTTCTTAAGTGCCGTCTCCTCTTAGAAGATTGGCTATCATTATGGCTGTTTGTATTCTCGACGTTGCTGCTCTGAACAATTCAATAGAACTGCAATTGTACCATTGTCTCAGGTTACTCAACCAGGAGATGCGTCTTCTTCCTCTATTCCTTTTACCCTGTATCTTCCCTTGCATGATATTTTGTAGGATTTCATATCTTTCTCCCCGCATCACATGCCCCAGATACTGTAATTTCCGTATCTTAACTGTATTCAATACTTCTTTTTCCTTCCCCATTCTTCTGAGTACCTCACCATTCGTCACTCTGTCCACCAGCTGATTTTCAACATTCTTCGATAGGTCCACATCTCGAATGCTTCCAGTCGATCACTGATGTTTTCTTCATCGTCCAAGCCTCCATTCCATAAAATGCTACTGAAAACACGTAGCATCTCAACATTCTGATTCTTAGCTGTAGACATAAGTCTCTGTTGCATAGTATATTTCTCATTTTATTAAATATGGTCCTGGCCTGGCCAATTCTTGCTCTAATTTCCTCTGTGTATTCATTGTTCTCGTTGACAATAGTTCCCAGGTATTTGTATTTTGTACCTTCTCCACTTGTTCTCCTCTAATCCATATATTTTCTTGTCGTTGTTGTGATTTTGTGATTGTCATAAATTTAGTCTTTTGATATTTAGTGACAGACCCTTTTCTTCACTACTTTCGACTACTAGATCTAATATCCTTTGTAAATCTTCTAATGACTCTGCCATGAGTATAGTGTCATCTGCATATCTAATATTGTTTATATATTTCCCGTTAACTTTAATCCCAATTGATACCTCTTCCAGTGCGTTCTTGATTATTTCCTCAGAATATACGTTGAAGAGTAAAGGCGAAAGCACATCCCTGCCTTACTCCTCTTTGTATCTGTACTTCTTCAGTTAACTCATTATCAACTTTTACATTAGCAATCTGGTTGAAATATAACTGAGTTATTATTCTAATATCTTTCATATCTATATTTTTATCTTTAAGTAGTCGAATGAGGTAGTTATGGCGGACTTTGTCAAATGCTTTGTTGTAATCGAGGAAGCAGACATATATTGGTTGATTGATATCCATACATCTCTGAGTTAACATATTCACTGCGAACAGGGCTTCTCTTGTGCCCATTGCTTTCCTGAAACCAAATTGGGTTTCACTAAAGTCTTGTTCTAGCTTTCTGAAAATTCTTTTATGCAATATTTTCAGAAATATTTTAAGAGTGTGACTTATTAAACTAATTGTCCTATGATCATTACATTCTCTTGCGTTGGCTTTTTTGGGTAAAGCGATGAATGTCGATCTGAGCCATTCTGTAGGGATTATTCCTGTATTATATAAATCCACCAACACGCCTATTTGTTCTTCCGTGATTAATTTTATTATTTCAGCTGGAATTTCATCAGGACCCGGAGCTTTATTGGATTTTGCCAACTTTATTGCATGTATTACTTCTTCTTCTGTTATATATGGTCCACTGTCTCGTTCTGTATTTTCTTCTATTGCTTCTTGTTGTCTTTCATCTTCGAATAATTCCTGGATATACTCTTTCCATCTTTCTAATTTACCTTTGATGTCGGGTATTATTTTACCATTTCTGTCCAAGAGGATATTATTTTTATTTGATTTTCTTATTCCCGCCATTTCCTTTATTTTCTTGTGCAAGTTGAAATCATCATGTCTTGCTTGCAGTTCTTCTATTTCTGCACATTTATTTGTGTACCATTTCTCCTTAGCTTCTCTAATCTTCCCTCTTATTTCTTTATGTAAGGTTTTATACATTTCATTGTCTCTATTCTTATGTTGTCTTCTGTTTTCCATCAGTTCCAGTATCTCATCTGTCATCCATATTTTATTTGTGTTATTTACCTTTGATTCTCCTAATATTTCTCTACTTGGGGTCATTATTGCTTTTTTAAATGCTTCCCATTTGTTATTTGGGTCTCCCTTCAAGTTTCTATCTATTTTTTCTTCTAGTTCTTTATTAATTTTTACCGCTAATTGATCTTTTGTTGCTTGGTCTTTTAATTGTGATATCTGTAGTTGTTTTTTGTTCTGTTGTGATGTAAGTTTTTTTTAATCGTGTTTCGATTTTTATTATCACCGGATTGTGGTCAGTTGCTGCATCTGCGCCTGGATATGTTTTGGCCGACTTGATGGAATTGCGATATCGTTTATTTATCAATACATAGTCTATTTGGTTTCGGACTATGTTATTGTTATTATCTGCTGGTGCTCTCCACTTATATAGCCTTCTTTCTGGCAATTTAAAGAACGTATTTGAGATTATCATTTCCTGTTCTTGGCAGAACTGTTCCAGTCTATCTCCCCTCTCATTTCTTAGTCCCAGTCCGTAATTACCTATGATATCCTCCACTTCTCCTTTTCCTATTTTTGAGTTGAAATCCCCCATGACAATCGTGATTTCTCTGTTTTTTGTGATATTTATAGCTTGCTGAACGTCGTTATAAAATTGTTCTACTTCTTCCTCATTCTTATCTGCCGTAGGGGCATATACCTGTATTATATTCATTATTCCTTGGAGTGTTTGAGTTCTTAACATGATTACTCTATCTGAGACAGGCATGAAGCTAATTACTGATTTACACAGGGATTTGTCTACTACTATTGCTACTCCATTCCAATGGTATGGGTCGTTGTTACCTGAGTAGTATATCTTTGCTTTGTTAATTTGCATTTCCCCTGAATTTGGCCACCTGGTTTCACTCAGTCCCATTATGTTAACCTTAAGACGTTCCATTTCTTGAAGCACGTTGTGGATTTTCCTGCTTCATATATAGATTGAATATTCCATGTAGCTATCTTCATCTCTTTCCTCTTTCTTGCAGCTTTATTCAAAACCGTTCCCCGGAGATCCGAACGGGAACTAGAACTCGGAACATTTTGCTCTGAATTCAGCCATATTGATTTTACTAGGGATGCCCAAATGGGCCTTTAATACAGTGGTTTCCCGTTGCCTTCTGTATCCTTATGCCGTTGACCACCCTCGTAGTTCTTCCGCCTTTAGGACCGTTCTCGATCCCAGGGCAAAAGAGTGCCCTATTTGTAGCCGCTCAATCTGAGTCAGACGCTACTGCTAGTTTTGGTCCGCCCCGGGTATTTTATTTCCCCGGTACCCGCCATATCTGACGGGCGTTCCCCTATCCGCCACCTGGGGAGGCGCCCAGTTGGGGATCTAGCAACCCCGCTGGGAGTACAACTCTAGGCCTTTTCATTTCTTACCTACAAAGTTCATTTATTTTATTCTAAAAAATGGAGATATTTAATTTTGATAAAATGCCTTTTTAAAGAAAGTTTTTTTATATTTTCCATTATAACTAAAAACCAGTTAAGGTTAGTGACTTCTGCACCACATATTCGAATTATTGAGATTGAATTTAAAAAAACAACAACATTATGTTACATTAACTTATTGCTGAGATATAAGCGTTTGAAAATTTCAAAGGGTCTATTTGACCCAGAGTAGGAACAACGGAAAATTTCGGAGGTGTAGGAATTGAAGGTAAATAATCAAATTATTATATATTTTAAAAGGAAAGTGTTTAACAAGCGCATAATACCTACTTTGACCTATGGTCATTAAATAAAAAGCTGTGCTCTAAGATAAAAGCAACAGACAGAAAAAATGTTAAACATGAAACTACAAGGTAAAGTAAGATCACAGACATAAGAAAGAAATGGGAACAAAAAACATGCAAACGTCTGAAATGGAATTGGACAGGGCATCTAGGAAGGTAGACATAGTTAATAACATCCAAGATAGCAGTGGTGGAAAGGAGAAATTGTGCAATTAGCTGGACCGACATGGTAGATGGAACAAAAAATATGGGAAGAGAAGTAGAAGACCTTTGCCCGACTTCAGGATTTAGACTATTCTTAATAATATGAATAATGTTCTTTATAACTACTGCAGAGCAGCACTTCAGTTTATGTGAAGGTGTCCAAAATTGAACCTCTCAATGGATCACCTCAAAAATTATAATTTTCCAGAAAGATGGAAGAAAGTCATAAATACCGACTGCTAATACTTTGATCGACGTGTTTTTGATTTTACTTATTGAATTAAGGCTTATTTCTTGCACACTTGCAGAAATTTGGAAATACTACAGGGCTTTTATTATGTGGAGCAAACGATAAAAGATTTAATAAAAAACCCGCAAGATGAAATTCCAATTCTTTTCTTATTATGATGATGAATAAATTGAGTTCGGTGTATTATGTTTCAAAATGGCTGCCTTTATTAGAGACGGCCATTTTGACCCTTTCTCGGCTCTTCTGATGTCTGCAGAAATGGCCAGAGCCTCTTCTGTGATGCGATTCTTGAGTTCGTCGATAGACTGGGGTTTGTTCTGATAAACCCGATCCTTAAAATAATAAGCAGAAATCACGTGAGTTTAAATCGGGGGAATTTGGGGGCCACTCGATGCCACCTTCTATCTTACAGGGGGCATTTTCTTTCCAAAAACCTTTGTGAGGATGTCAAAGATGCCCTGAATTCCATGGGCCTCCATCTTATCTTTTGTCTATCAGAATTGGAATTAACTTCTGTGCGATAAACTTTTTTATTCACAAAAACAGTGGGCTGATAGTTCTATAGTGCACACCATACACTAACTTTTCTAGGTGAAATCGGCGAACTTTGGCCAAATGTGGGTTTTGGTACCCTAATGTCGGTAATTTTGTTTGTTGACAGAGCTATCTAGTTGAAAGTAGGCCTTCTCCATAAAATAGATGTGCTTTATGTTCAAATTTTTAGCCAAACCCGTTTTCATAATTATTTTTGCAAAAATGAACATTTGCCAATATTGACCTCGGTTCAGAGACGTTTGCAATTGAATCTTCTACAAAAATAGATTTGATTTCTTGGTGAGGATGGTGTGCATAGAGCCGGCATTTATGGGCTTTTGTTCAAAAGTTTTTGTTCCTGAGCTTGTTCTACGGTCTTGGGAGTGGTCATAGTGAGTGGTTTGCCCGTTTTTGACAAATTATCATCCAGTACAGTTCCGTCTTCTCAAATTTTCTAATCAGCCTATTACAATATGGTAAAATAGACAATTTAATTATAGGGCACATTTTACCATGGTATTTTTACATTGCTATTGTAGAGACAGACAAGGTAATGTGGTTGTCATACTTGGCCTTGAAGGCAGCTAGCATTTTGGCCCCTCTCGTAAAAGACGACCACAATAAAAACCCTTTCTTCGGTTGAATAAAGAAGGTCTTAGCTGACATCATATTCAGTGTTGACCTAAAGGGTAAACAAAAATTGAAACATTGATCTAGCAATAATTAACGTCAAACATAAATTGGCTGAAAAGTTTGGCCATGGTAATAAAAACGTCTTTGCATGACATAATGAAGGCCCTGTACCATTAGCAATACAGAATGAATCTTTCTACGATTTTCTTTGTGGTAGAGTTGGAACTGGTGAAAATCTATGGCTGATATACTTTCTAGAACGACAGCCTTGCTTTTGATTAAATCTGCTCAAGCTGACAAGTCAGAAAGACTAAATCAGAGTGCGAAGATGTGATCCAAATCAGCATTCTGTGGTCCTTAGAAATTTGCTAAATTCGCAAACTTCCTAATGGAGCAGGCCGAGCTTCCATGGTGGGGCGCAGATAGTTACCCCCTGACACTTGCAGTGTCGCACTTGGGTAATTTCCGTGGTACACCGTGCGTGAGCGCCCCAAGCCCCACGCGCGGTATTAACATTGAAATATCGACAAAAACGGCTATTTATAACCGCGGGCGGGCTGCCGCCGCGCGCCGGCACCGCCGTGCAGAAGGACGATGCGGTTTTGGGCGAACGCATGGGGCCGCGAGGTGTGCAGCGCAGGTGCCCGAGGGATGATAAGAGTTTTGCTCACGAGGACGAGCGCAGTGGGCGCCGCGGCTCCATCCAGGACGCATCGGACTCCTACCAGCAGCACTTCCGCGCCGCCGAGCATGCCGCCTGACGGGCCGCCGCCGCTCTAAAGGTAGGTTCCGCTCCGGTGCCCAGCGTGGCGGCGCCTTTGATCCGCGCGATCGGCCAACTTCCGGCTAGCCCTCAAGAGACTCGGTAGTCTTTGACCAATTAGCCCGCGAAAACTTCCGGCCTCAACTGTCGCGAAAACGAAGAACTCGCGGCCGCCGACAAAGCGCGCTTATCAAGGATTCTGCAGCGCCGCGGCCCCGCTCATTGTCATGTGCGACGCACGTCGCCGCACCACCACAATGGTGCATTATAGGTATTGAAATTACCGGGGGGAAGTCTCTTTCAACAGAATTTTCCGTTATAATTTTTTTAGAGCGGCTGACGTTTATTTTGTAGTGTTGGGTTAAAAAATGACACAGATGTGTACGCTTTTTATCTTTAACAGCGAAGATCAACAATTAATCGTGATGGAAATTACAAAAAATCAGTTTAAAAAGAACTTTATAAATGAATAATTTTTATTTATAAAAATGCATAGGAATTTTTAAGGGACATTACAGAGTCTACGGATTGTTATCGTAATTTGTTATAAATTGATCTCTGATTGACTTAATTTTTTAATATTAAAGAACGCAATAAATTTATTTTGTTTAAACTAAACATTCAAACAATTTTTGTGTGTATTTCAGTTTGAATCTAAATTGGCAATGTTTTATGCAGCTATAAAAATGCATAGAAATGTTTTGTATCTTTTATCTTTGAAAGATCTTTAGATTATCAGTGATAATTTACCGTACAAAGTCTTCTATTGTTGAAGTTTTATGATTGCTATTAATTCAAGTGTTTTTAAACCGAACATCTTTGTTCTAGTGCTTGCAGACTAATTTTTTGACTCTTAATCCTTAGTCGGAATGCTCAAGAACAATTTTGGGCTATAAAGTGCATTTAAAGTATTTTTTGTTCCCACAATTTGTTGCACGTGAAAATTCCCAAATTCTTCACTTATTTCGGCCTTTGTCATGTTTGTTCAGTGCACAAAATTACAATCGCCAGAGATGCAGTAAATGTCTGCCGAGAAAACCAAAGTTTACAGATTTAAAGATGTTTTTAGATTTCCCAATTGTCTAATAATGTCAGACATTTTCCGGCTGCAGGCGCTTTTCCTGCTAACGTTAAAAGAGCCGAACGCGCAACAAAGAGCCGCTTTGATTTACCTTCGGCGAATTTGAAAATATGTAATTGCGACGGCTGTTTATTATTATTTTGTTATGTTAAACAAACAATTGCTTGGGCATAAATTTGCAAAATTCGGACGCCAAGAGCTTTCAACAGAGCCAAAAATGAATGTCGCGTTTTATGATTGCCTTCAGATTTAGCCACGCAAGTATCGCGTAATCTTCGTAAGTTGCTTTTTGCAACGACAAATAAATAATAATTAGAAGAATGGAAAATTCCGCGGGGAATTAATTGGAGGCAGAAGCTAATCATTTGAACTATCTAAAATTTTAAATAAGAATATTTAAGCCGCTTCAGAATGTTTTAGTCCTCTTTTTCTACAGAATTATCATTTTTTTGTTTATTTTTAAATCACTGCTATTGCTGGTTTTCTTTAATTACCTTCATTTCGCAGAAAAATTGTGACCGAAGTTGTTTTCAGGCTAATTAAGCATAACTTGGAAGCCATGCTCTCGCCGTAGAATTTTATCGTTTATAGTATTTTTTTATCATCATTCATCAATTCTCTATGCTACTTTTTTCGATACAGTTTTTATTTCTAATTCGCCTTATGCAATTTATTAGCTCTAGGTTCTTTTAAATTTATCCTCACAATTTCTTGTTACAAATTTTCTACCCTAAATTTCTCTTTTTGTTCACTTTTCTTAGTGATTATTTATGTTTTTCGTATGTGGATTTGTATGTTTTCGTTTTATCCTTTTTTATTTTCGAGTCTATTAGAGTCCAAGAACTTTGTTTTCCAATTTTAATTTTCTGTATGTTTTGTTATTAAAACCACATCGCCCACATAAGCTAGATACTGATGGCTTTTGTTAAATAATAGTTCTATCTATCTGTAACTGGAGTCAATACGAGTGATGAATTTAATTTGACAACTTGTGATTAGTCGTTTTATAAGGCTAGAAGAGCCAGAGTTTTATTTTTGTAAAAATTTATTACACGTGTGGAGGAAATTATGGGGAAGAGATTCGTAAAATTTTTGGCTAGCAGAACGTACCAAATGGGCGAACGAAAAATTTCCTTTCCAGGGTTGTAACATAATTTGGCATCACGAGAAATACCTTACAGCAGTTTTACTAAAGATTTGCCTATGCAACTAATGTAAGTACTCAAACCAAAAAATCTTCAGCGACACCGAATGTTGCTTGAATGGGAAGACAAACAAAATGATAACTTTTTATCAAAATCACCCCTAACAATAAGGCGCGCGTTCAACTTTCAAAGGATTGATGTGCTTGCTAATAAACGGACTTGTTGAATTTGGTGCAAAGAGTGTCTTTTGAATTTTTCCCAAGACTAGATCGAAAATATAATTTCAGTAAGCGGCATACGCCATCGAAGAATGATGACGAAATTTTGTTGCTCGGTAGCATTGCGGTTCTAGCAGGATGGTGCTCGCAAAACAAATTGGTTGCTGCGAGAAAAATATTCTTGCCGCGTGATCTTACATAACAGTGTCAAGAATTGTGGACTAAGACCATACAAGTTTTTTAATTAGGACTTTATCAATAAAGTTTTCTGTATTTCAACAAACCACAAAAATTCTTAATAACTCAAAAGACGCACAGGGGACATTTATTCTATATTGAAGTTCATTATTAATCATGACTTAAGTATTTTATGTTGGAATGAAAGCAACATCAAATTTTTTTGAATCGAAGGTAATTTTTCTTGCAATCAAATCCGATGTTTCTATTAAAATGCTCATTATTTTTTATATAACATTACCAATGCTAGGTTAATTACACTGTATTTATTGTATTAAAAAATTATTTTTATCATTCTGTAAAGTATTAGTATTTAAAACTCTCTCAATTTCTTAAAATTAAAAAGAAAGAAAATCCTACCGTAATATATTTTGGAATAAAAAATGGATTAGTTGTTCCCAACCCCTCCTGAATCCTCCGTGATATTTAAAAAACTATTTAACGATTTCTACTTAACAAATTAATTTTTAACATAGGTTCGATTATGAGCAGAAAATAAAAAGGCCGCTCATGATCAAATATAAAATTTGTCTCCATTATTTGTTGTAGTTATTTGCAGGGAACGAAAACCGAAAATTGTAGTTTGAGGTAATTCATTATGTGAATAAACTTTACTTTATTATAGTTAAAAAATAAAACTCCAAGATACTATATAACTCCACATTTAAAACAATTCTTGAATTTAGTGCCATATATTTATAGCTGAAAGCTTACGCTCATTGATAGGTTTACGTAGAACTTTCCACTAAAATCTTAGCCATACAGCTAATTATTATTTTTAATGAACCATAAAGCCATCAAAATGTTTACTCACTTTTTAAACACAAGTAGGGGTGCTAGCCACCTTTAAAGCTTCCTAGTTCGAACATACAAACTAAAAATATTTCCAGAAAAACTATATATAATTTAACCCATAACAAAATTATATAGCAACGCTTGTTTTGAGTTTCCATAAGCCATAAAAATTTTTTGTTGGCATTAAAGGAAATGCTTGATACATTTTGTAGTTTACAGGTAAAAGAGTAGCTCAGAAAGTACTAGAGCGTAGCAAATTTAAACCCAAAAACCCAAAAAATTGAAAAGAACATAATTTGTTAAAAAATCAGAATAATTTAAACTTACTCAGCATCGTTAAAGAAGATGTAACCCGCAATATAACATTGCGGATATTAAAACTAGTACAAGCAACAAAATTGTGTTATTTGAGGATATAGAGAATATAAAAGAATATAAACCCAAAAAAACTCCGCACATGTGAATTTAATAAAAATAGGAGATAAAAGTTATATAATTAAGGTTTTTAGAGAACAAATTAATATATAGTAAGGCGAATCAAACATAAAAAGAATTATTGGAATATAAAAATACAAACCCACAAAATTATCATAAAATAAAGGTGAGCGTGGTCCAGTGGTCCAACAAATGATAATTGTAAGAAACACTGTGGAATGTTCCAGTGTAGTCAAAGCAAATCCCTGATTTTTCTTTGTAGTTAGGGCCAGGACTTACCGTAAAGCAGGATAACGTCCTGGGTTGTCTGAGCACTGCCTTATTTCAACAGGGTGGCAAACGATGCGAGTATTGTTTTCGGTCGCGTTGGCCCTCGAGAATGTCAGTCGGTTGTACGACATGTACACTTAAATTGTATTAAGCGTATTGTTTTACGTTTTCCATCCTTTGCGCAACGGATATTGCGATACTGACTAATGAAGCAGTACAAAGTCCCTACAAGGGATCCTTCTCTACAACGCTCAGAAGCTATGCCCCTTTCCGTTTACGTCACGGTGCGTGAAAATAAAATTCTAGTTTATGTTTAATTCATCTTTGTAAAATAACACATAAAAGTAAAATATCAGGACGAATCAGAACAAATAAAATGGTTTAGTAATATAGAAAAAATAGTAGACGGTAGAAAAGACATTAATAAAGTGAAAAATAATAGACCAAAATATGTGAATTAGAAAAAAGTGTAAAAACAAACAGAAAATGTAGTGCATTATATATTCGACTACATTGTAGTAGCTAAAAACATTGTTTGTAGCCTCAAAAGATTCTAAATTTAGCATAATTGGGTTTTGCATCATCAAATCCTTCTGCAATTAGTCAATTTGGGTTTTATTTTTTTTTTTTATTAGAGCAATCTTCAACGTCTAATTTAAGTTTTCACGAATTGTATTCTAAATTGTGTACCTTAATTTTAACTGTCCTTTTCCCCTTCCTCTTCTAGATTCCAAAGCAAAATCTTTTCCTATGGGTCGCATTTATTTATTGAACCTAAAAGTTTAAGAATTTATTTTTACGGTGGCCTACACTTCTGAACTGGTCCCACGAGGGCAAAATCGCCTTGATCTTTTTTTTTAATTTAGTTCTTATCTTCCAAACTAAATGTTGCTACAGGATGCTAAATTGTTCCCAGCTACTTTTATTGAGATGGTTGAAAATATTTTGAGAAGATTGCCTTTTTGTCATTTAATCTTCCTTTGACTTAGTCACTTTGACTGTGTTCTCTAGAGTAACTACAGTTTTCTTGCAAATCTGAAAATTTGTTGAAAATGGACCTAATAATTAGCAATTCTGTTAAAAAATGTATAGATAGTTTATGGTAGAATTATTATGGAAAGATTTAAATATTTCACCATATTCATTTTTTCCAAAGCTCCATGTACTCAATTTTTTCTATTTAGGCTATCAGGAGTTGCCTTTGATTATTATTTTCGGAATTGGTTTTTTAGACTTGGTTTAATTTTTGCGACTTTGATCTTCTGTGTTCAGAATTTGTATTATTATTAGTTTATTTTATTTGTTACACATATGTATTGTGTGACTACAAACGAAAAATGCTACAAAAAAGTGCAATACAGTAGTGAAAGCAGCAACCATAATGGTAGCCTCAAGTGCGAAGAAAGCTAATAATAAGAAACTGAATGTGGTGGACACGAAAAGGTTTATTAATGTGACGAAAAAGGTATAAACGACACAAATACGAAAGGGGTGGTAGAAATTTCTAAGGTAGTATTAAAGAAAGGGCGTCACAATGATTTCAAATGCCAGTAATGGGTAGATTAAATTCTATATGAGAGAGTTATAGGGCCTTCTCTTTCTGAATCTTCAGTTAAAATTTTCGAAATTAATATGTCGGAGACAATAAGGCGGGCTATATTTCAAAATCAAATTTATAAAATTCAAAACGGCGAATTTTGACCAGTAAATTAAACTGGCCATCTGTTGCTTTCTTCAGGGCTTTGAAGATAAATGCAATAAACAGATTTCAGGTCAATACTCTATTAAAAACATCGTTATTCAGTTTTCCTGTAATTTTTAATATGAAATATTTTCTTAAGTTAACTTTGGAAAAAATAAAATAATTATATCTGTCACCACTGATGCTCGTAGATAAAGATTTTTTAAAAATCATTATTAGGAATTTGGCACCCATTAGATGGAGTTTTAAGAATTGGGTTGATACTTATATATAATCAGTGCCTTGTCTACCTCTGAAAATAAAAAATAAAACTTTCATAACCTATTACACAGTAAAAGGAATAATATTATTACCTATAATGTTATCAGATATTTCTGGATTTCTAGAATAAGTACAACTGTGTCGGATATTTATCAGTTAGTCCTAATCTAACACAAATTATTTCTTGAACGTTTTTTAAATATTTTTCTTATTCCATCGTTCTTACTTGCCTAAATGCAAAAAGCAAAATCATTGGTAGAACAGTAATAAATACCAACATAAATTTGCCTTATCCTTTATTTCATAAATTTCGGACAGGTTTAATAAGAGCATATATAAACCAAATAGAGAAGCTTTTGTCTTGCAATGCTGAGACGTTAAGCTCGCAAGATAAAATCTCAGTGACGATTTATGCTGAAAATCACGCAACTGCAGTAAATTTATGAAAGCATAGGAAAGATTACATTATTCTGACTCTTCTGAAGAGTTCCACTTTCTTAATACCCTTGTAGCTCTTTAAAGAAATTGTTTTATCATTTACATTAATAACTTTGTGCTTGGTTAATCTCTTTTTGATTTTAATGCTATAGAGATAGCAGAAGCATTCTTTCCTCGTATGTTTATTTGTACTTCACTTTTGTTCTACCGTTCTGACTCATGGTGTCCGATCAGGATTGCACCAGAGATTTTTACTAATCATTTATAATAAAATTATATGAAAATTATATGCAGTAACAAATCTGAGTTTACAAAGTTGCGACAGATATATTTTGGGTTTGCTCTACACCTAGACATCGTTATTAAACAAAAAACGTAACTTTCTGTGGTTACAAATTTCTAGTTCTTGAACACTAATCATTTATTTCAGGCATTACTTTTTGCTTTTTGCTATGTTTAAGCTTTATATATTTGTTAACATTTTTTAATTTGTTCCAAAGGATGCCTCAGTTATTTTCCAAAAGCTTGGAAAGACTAGAAATAAATTTAAATAAATAGGCAATCTAAAAGCTATCTAAAATCTATTTGTATACACAAAGGAAACTAAAGGGAGGAGAGGAAAATCAAAGTAGCGGCGTAGGTGCGCCGATTTACAGGTGGCCACTTAATAAAACCGAGAATTGCAAGCGGAGACTTTAACGGAAGTGCAGAAAGCATACCCGGATAATATTTTCGGATCGTGCGGATAATGGAATGGCAAAAATATTATAGAGGCTTGCATTTAAATTTTCATTAACGTCTTGATTTACGTTAATTCTTAGATAAAAATGGAATGATATGTATTACTTGTTTTTAATGTTTCTTGACATTTTTAATAAGCGTGTTGAATTTCTTTGAGAAATTATGCTGTACTCTCAACAGATATTTCTAAGTTTAAAGTATTACAAGGACAAATCAAATGTTTTCTGGCCATCCTCTGTTCTAGTCAGTAAATTCTATGAGGTTTATAGAAGTTTTAGTAACAGAACGTTCTTTTTCATCATGCGCCGCTTTTGGCTCGATTTTGACCAATTGATAATCCTTACGAAGAGGCAGGAGAAGTCTCTTGCTCTGCTATATGTATATTAGTTTTAAGTCAAATAAAATTTTATTATCATTAGGAAGAATCAATACTATCAAAGGTTCAAAGAACCAGAAGCCGCACAAAACGCAACCTCACTGAGCTTAAGAGTGGTTAAAACTTAACGAGAACATAGAAGTTAGCATATAAGGGTGAAATGAGCTATAGTGCTTACAGTGTTCAAAATTTGCTGAGTTGAGTACAACCAATTAAAATATCTTAAAGGCCATTGGTACTCTTTGGAAAGATTTCTTTCATCCGATAGTGATACGATATAATCTGAGTACGATGAAAAGGTTAGAGCGCAATGAAGGCAACAATTTTCTTGGCTATAATATTGTACCATTTGTTTATTATTTGGTTACCAAACAACTGTTATTGCTACTTATTACTTGGTCTTTTAGAGAAGGTGCCAGATATTCTGTTTGCTTTAATAATGTATCGTATATCACTATCCAAACGCAGCATTTATTATTTTAGACTATCTTTTAATACTCTATACAGTCTCGAGAGAAAAAGCTTGTTTTATAATTGTGTTGCTAACAACCTATAATGATTTCGCACAAGAGTAATTTTGTATGAACGCACGCCTTCAAGGTTTGATTACCCTTTGACATGCTTTAGGAATCGAATTTTAATGTTATTTTTGGCAAGATGTTACCTCTTTTCCCACTAAAATATTTGTTTTTGATGTAGGTCTTTTATAGTTTTTTGTCAATTTTTGCTTTTTCCACTGGACTCGTTTGTTTGAACAAAATTTTATGCTAGGACTTACACATATAACTCATCGTATTTGTGAGTATATTACTGTAATATTTGAAATCGTACGTTCAGATATGATTGGCACTTCCCTCCACTGATTGTTTATTATGAAAAAGCGAGTAAGCATTTTGTTATAAGAATTCCTCTTCAAGGTTTATGCACTTTTGTCTCCATTCCAGCAGTTTTCGTAAAACTGCTGCAAACCACCTTTTGGGTGTAGCACGACACCGCTTTGTTAATAGGCAAATAAAGCGTGGCTGTTCGTCGAAAGATCCTTTGAGTATGGGGAATGAGATAAACAAAGTGTACCTGAAAGCCTACAGGGTGGCAATGATGTGATAAGTCATAGGTGACTCTGTGTTATCATCATATTGGAGGAACATAACGTGTCTGCATTTTCTGTGATGGCGTTACTAAAGACTTCGGTACAGATACCCTTCTTCCTCCTAAAGACAATCACCATTTTATTTTGGACATCTCATTCGATTTCTTTCTTAGTATCTTCTTCTGTTATTTTTATATTCGTATTATCGCAATTGATTCCTGCACATTCTTTGCAAAAAAACGGAACACTTAAGGCCAAACTTTCCACAACCACAATTTCCATGGCAGCTTTTTAAACAGCCACATGATATTTTTTCAAGTAGCGATTCCGGTGCAGGTGATTCAGTCATGGCAATTGGCATCAGTCCATTTTTCGTTTTCTTCCAACTCCATTAGATAGGACTCGACTTATTTTCCTTCCATTGTTGAATTTGTAAACATGTTCGCAGCGCATGCAACTTACTGCAATCTGCTGTTGGAGGTAATTGAGATAATGTAAATTTCGCGTCTTTTGAATAGTCGTTTAAATGATCGTAAGCGACATTCAGCTAAGCAGATATCATTTGCTTTTGAATCGTGCAGTAAAGCTGCAACTGCTTCGGTTGTAGCACCAATTTCAAGCTCTTTTGCATTATCCGTTAGAAATTTCAGTATTTCAGCCTTAATCTTGCTCTTACATTACACTGATGAGAGGAAAAAGTTTTTAAAATAATTCTTTGATTCTTTATGACAATTCAGAATCGAAATAACAACCCAAATAATTGATACACACAAATAGTTCAAACAAATGTTCACGGAAAGGAAGACCATGGAATACTGATTTCTGGGATCAGAAAGGTGCGTTGCTCGTGGAGTTTATGGAGCCGGAGACTGCAATCAATGCAAACCTGTATTATCAGACATTACGTCGACTATGGAGAGCCATTTAGAAACAAATTGTTCTAGAATTGTTTTGATCTATGACAACACACAGCCACATACTGATGTAGTAACCAAACAGCTTCTTGTACAATTTCAATGAGAACTGTTCGATCACTCGGCGTACAGCCCAAACCTGGCGCCGAGTGACTTTCGCCTTTTACGAGAGCTAAAGAGAGACCTGGGAGGACAGCTTTTCGGCACCAACAAAGAGTTTCAAGGTGCTCTGAAGCCCTATCTCAATATGCTGGTGGCAACGTTCTATGAATGGGATATTGGAAACTCATCCATCGATATAACAAATGTCTCCATGTTCACAGTGACTACGTGGAAATGTAAAATTAATTGTACTTGATTCCTGACAATAAAATATTTTGTTATTTGCACTTTTCTTTATTTAATACCCCATCGGAAGTTGAAAAACGATAGCCTTCGTATAGTCAATATTTGAGGTGATTGGACCAATTATTAGATAATAGCGTAATATCTTACAATGTCTACTTCAACAAAAGAAAAAATTTATCTACAGTTTCTTTTTTCAAGATTACAGCGGTCACTTTGTTATTGAACAGACTGCAGTCACAAATATTTAATAAAAAATGGTTGGAGAGATCTTCTGGAAGTGTCTGAATATTATGAATATTACCAAAACGTAGGTCTCACTATCATTTTCATTTACCATTTGTGAGTTTTCATTTATACGGATATTACAAACTCGTAATAGCGTCAAGACCACACGAACCGACCAAGATGCCTTCAATTTGGCGATTATCTTATGACTTGTGTTATCGTTTGACACATGATTCTGACTAAAGGAACGCACAGTTTACCAATCGTATTAATCATGGCAGGAAATTTTGTATGATATTTGCACAAATTTATGCATTTCCCTATGGCAAAACGCTCCATGCATTGAGATTTCATATATAAAATTAAAGAAAAACAACAAATTCAAATACCACACCTCTCGATGAGCTCCCCGTAGTTTACTTAACTTAAACAAGATTAATTTTGTTTTTATTGAAGCTTGAATAGAAAGCGTGCTAATCGCAAGCATTCCACTAGCCTTCCGAGCAGCGCTCTAGAAAGCAACAGGAGCCCTGCGACGCGAGCCGCCGCGCTGCATCGCAATGGCCAGATTAAAATTCACGGAGGGTAATTCATTAAATTTTTACAGACGCCTGCGGGACAAACAGCGCGCATTGCAATGCAGCCGCTTGTGCAAATTTATCGGAAGCACATACATTCGTAAACAGGCTCTCTGCCTGATGAAAATTAACAAGTCAGCCGTCGCAATCCGCTAAATCGCGCTGTCGGCGCTACTGCATTAGGTCAGGATTAAAGGCTTTGCCTTTCTGATAACGCCCGAAGGCTTCATTATGCCGAAATAAGCTCAAAAAGTTTCATTATTGCAGGAAGCGCCGCCAAGCGGCTTTGCGTTATTTTGTTGCGTCTGCGGCTGAAAAACTCTTACCTGCTTTATTGGCTATGTGATTCCTCTTAATTAATTTTATTTCGTAATTAATTTTTTATACCTTCGAGTAATATAAAAATAATTTAATGAATTACTAAAATGTTTATTATAACGTCTTGGCAGAACAAAGCATTTCGCTTTCACAAAACACTGTATCAGTAGTTAAAAATCTTCAAATTCTTATCCGGTTAATAAAAATTCCTTATCAACATTATTCTGACTGCTTTTGAAGTTTTACAATTAATAAACTTAATGTAAATATTGTTATACTTCTTGTTAAACATATGTTGAGTATTCGCTCTAAGTTAATTGGGCAAATGTATTCCGCAAATTTAACTAGTGTTAATTGTGATTAAAATTGTGCGTCTCTTCCATTTGTTTCTGATTTTGCATTTGTCATTTCGCAGTAAAAGTCTAAAGACAACAAATATCGAGAAGATCGCAATTTTTGAGTATATATATATATATATATTAGCTTGAAAATTCCAGACGGTCTAGGATAAAGACAACAGTGCGTGTTTTATAATTAGAACGGCTATTACACGTAAAGTGATGGACATTAAGGTAGCAGCCGAGATGTAGAAACAGTTGTCCGATACCTACGAACACGAGAATAAGACGTCGATTTTCCTCCTTCACGAGAAGTTTAGATGCTACCAACATCGACCAGGCGCGAATACCATAGAATATATGGTAGCGGTGGAAGAGTTCGAAAAGCAGTTGGCCAATATTAGCCAATCGTCCAGCATAAACCAAATCATCTGCGAGGTGTTTTACACCTTACCGTTGGCTATTTACAGGAACGCCAATAAAAGCTTCGACAGCATCGATGACTCAACTAAGATAATAGACGTGTTGCTGCCAATGCTGCTAAAAGAAGAAATGCTGAACAAAATGAAACTGTTGGCTATCAATAAAGAAGGGCAACATAATGGTAAGTCTAAATGACTGCAAAGTGGTGACCAAAGTGGCGCAAAATAATCACAATGGTGAGACTAATTTAACAATAAACATCGGTGCAGGTTATGCATATGGGATTTTATTTACGGAAAATTGGTTAGCAGACGCGAATGAGCACGACAAATGGTACGCGCATTAGAGTGCATCCTACCATTTAGCATTTCGGCGAGTGGCTAAGTAATTTTAAAGAATTTGAACCGGCCGCATAAAATATTACTCGACAATAAGACTAAAGTAGAACTTTACGGGTAAGGACGCATGTAAATAAACTCAAATGTAAAATGGTCAAGTAATTCCTAAAGGCATCACCAATGTGTGGTACAGTCTGCAAATTGGCAAATCAGTGGGGCGATGGCCAAAGTGGCATTTTTGTGTGCGTGGAGGGCCAGAAGCGTCAATAACCACCGATGATGCAGTTAATTTAGTTGATTGGTACAAGCAATTTGGCCGTACACTGAATGACGTTGTGAAATAAATGGCCAGAGGTTGATATGTAGTAAATATGTGCGTAAAAATTTCTGAACAATATTCGGAAGTCAGAAAATGCTTTTGCTAACTTGCCGACGTGAGAGGAGGTATTTCAAGAATCAGAATCGGGAGAGGAAGAACTATGTGAATTAATTCACTTTGATATTATGCTGACTGGCAAATCGTTTGGTGATGGAAGCTGTACGGCGGTATTCACGGACAACAGTGATATGATGTTTCTGGTGCTCATGCAGGCGAAGATCAAAGTTTGTCGCGATATTGGATGTTTTTGGCGTAACCAAATCATACCAGCATACAGTTTAGCATGTGTGTTCGAATAGCGCAAAAAATAGCAAGAAAAGAAAGACGTTTCTATGTCGAAATTTAATTTACTAAGAAGTAACAATGCGGTATGTACCAAACCAAAGGCCTGGTCGAATGAAATAAATCGCATAATAAATAAAATGGTTTGTTGGATAATAGCAATGGTAAAATTACCGCGAGTTATGTGAGTCGCAGTCATTGGAATGACCAAACATGTTTGAAGCCGTACACCATAAAAGAGACCATTTACCCAAAATTGGCAACGACACGTGTTTATTTGTAATAAAATTTGATCTAAAGAGCCTGCGATTGGGTTAGTGGGTTATGAATATCTATCAAAGGAGTACCGGCTGTGGCACCAAAGAGATAATAATCAATCCAGATATCAAGATCGCAAAGAAGTCACGGGCAAAGAGGCTGAAGACAACGAAAGGTCAAAGGTCATAAGGCAAATAAAGTTATTGAAATTTTGCCAGAGCAAAATACATATGCAAAAATAAATAAAAGGCATCACGAAGTGTGCGCGTTTATTGTTGAAGCCAAGTCACTCCCAATTTGGAAAAAGCGTGATAAATTCATGATAGAAGAAATTAAAGAGCCAATTGAATAATAAACATGGATCTTGTGTCACCTAGTGTCGCTAGTTGCGTGCTTTGATTCTGTGCGCGATTGTTGGCTAGCGGCGCAATCAACGGCTGGAAAATACAGGTATATCAAACTGGCCCTTCTGTACGGTAAATTAGAGAAAGAAAAACCAGACTCGTAGTAGACTCGTGTTTAAACTTTACGGTTGCAAGCAAGCGCCATTTATTTTCCACAAGAGTAAGTAAATTTGGACTAAAGCTGCTCATCAAGGACAAATAATTATATCTAACCTTGTATGGAGATGGTGGCACTTGGTCGTGGCCTAGAGCGCGTGTTATAATTAATAAAACTACTAAATCACTTTAACTATCTCTTATCTTGGTCTTGAAATTGATCGCAACCGTGGCCAACGTAAATTGCAAATTTACCAGACGGCCTAAAATGTTTTGGAAACGTTTGCAACGTCAAATTGCCAGCTGCCCAAAATGTACTGCGAGCGAATGTTGACAAGGATAGCCAACCTAAAGAAGTGGCCAACTACATTATCGTCAGACCGTCGGCTCGCGACGTGACTTAGCTTTTTCGATTAGCCAATTACCCCAATTTTTAGCGCGGCTACCGCCTGCACCTTCTTGAGCGGCTTCCAATATTTAAAAAAAAACCTTTAAACATCATTATCACCTACACTGGGGTGATCAGCCGATCAACTGATTGATCTTTTACTTGGATGCCAGTAATCTGGTCCAGCTGTAAGCAGACGATAGTCACAGACTGACCGTATTACGTGGAATATGTGGCTGAGTATGTGGCTACTAAAAAGATTATCTGAATGCGCAGCTTGCTGTCGCTTATTGGATGGCAACAACGTACCATTGTACATCGACAACGAGAAATTGATGACCAACCCCGTGTATCACCAGAGCACGAAACACATCGATATTTAGTATCGTTTTACCAAGATTGGCCGACATTTTTGCGAAGCAATCAATTAGAAATAAGTTTTGCTTTTATTTGATTGTATTGTTTGATTAAAAAAAATTGAAGTGCATGTTTCTGAAATTTTATAGTTATACTAGAGTGTATGAATGTCAAATGTATAATAAATATTCTTTATAGGCCAGAATGCATTCCGCAAGGTACACAAAGTGGCATTAACGATCAGTAATTTTTAGCGTCAGAGTACCTGCATTATTTTTATTGGCAGGTCGTGCAACACCATTTGTGTGCATTGGCCAAACATTGTTTTTAGTTTATGCAACACTTCAGGTTTTTCCACTTTTCAGCACTATCTGGTAACTGGACAATTTTTTAAAACAGCCTTCTGAAACCGTTTGCGTCCATTTTGTGTGGTAACTATGTCATTAGTGGGTAAACACCAACTGAACAGAAGTTTCATAGGAAAGAAGCCAATTGACCTCAACTTTGTAGTACGACGAAGCCATCGTATTTGTACGATAAAAAAAAGATAAAAGTTATATTACTGCAAAGCTAAGTACACTATGCACTACTACAAGAAATATTGTTTAACTATAAAATTATACGTAACCAAACTAACTAGAACTGATAATTCTATATGGAAACCAATCAAAAACTCCAGAAAGCCCAAACTAAATGTACCACCAATAAAAAAAATAATGCTGAAGCTTGGGCGAAGAGTGAAAAAGAAAAGGCTAACCTATTCGCAGAGCATTTGGTAACAGTTTTTATACCACTAGATAATAAAACAGATCAAGAAATTAAAGAAAATCTCTTTCCATTCCTCTAGAGCCACACCGAAAAATTAAACCATTTGCCCCAAAAGAAATAACTGCTGAAAAAAAGTATAACCCCAAAAAGGCTCCTGGTATTGATCCAATAACAGCTAAACAGCAAAACAAAATATAAAATATTTAAGGGGGCATACCAATTAGAAGTGCAAAATTTCATGGATTTTTTTAAGGTAGAAATAACGCATACAAATTTTGAAACTTTTACAATTATTCTTCAAGTATTACATTTTACAAGAAATGTTTTTGGTGTAATTGTTTCTTCAAAATGGCGGACATATGAGGGTTTGCGTGAGACCGTTTTCGATGTTTGCGTGGAAGATAACATCCACATTTTCGATCTGAAACACAAAAGCAAAAATATTCTTAAAGTAAACGTAATTCTCTTCGACACGAACTTCAATAAGTTAAAATTTTGCCCGTTTAATTTATAAATAACAAAAAAATTAAAATTAATCTTTTATACTCTCTTTTTGCATTAAAAATGTACCTTTTTATTGAGATTTTTTAAACTAATTAGATTCATGTTCTTGTTTTTATTGAACATTACTATACAATCTGTCAGTATTTGACATTCAGTAAGTAATTTAACACAAATTGGTGTGGCGGCCTTTTCGCCCTTGAACCGCTTTATATCGCGGCGGCATGCGAGCCTTTGATATCAGCTACGTTTTGCCGTCGCACACATACGGCATGGGCTTTTGCCCCGCAAGATTCACGCCCCGCAGCGCGGCCAGTTCGGTCGTGTCTTAGTCCGCATAAATTCATATTCGTATCCCCGCATACATTCATATTCATGCACCGCAGCGCGGCCAATTTGGTCGTGTCTCAACATCCCGCAGATACCAGATCCGCAACGCAGAGGTGGCCACCTTGGAATCGCCGACGAAGCCGAAGCCGAAGCCGATTCAGGTGAGCGATTTGGCAATTCATTGGTTGATATCGGTAGCCGCCCCCATCCGCTTACGCGACGGCCGTTTAAGGGACGATTTGGCCTTATCGGCTGACCTTCCACTACGGGCCGTACTACGTTTCCACACCGCACCACGAGAGCGGCTATTTACACGCCTGCCTCTCCATTTTTTGGTCCTTACGAGCCGCATCGGTATCGTATCCCACACCGCATCCACGAGAGCGGCTATTTACACGCCTGCCTCTCCACAAATATAATTACATCTTTCACATGTACATATAGCTTGCTGGAAATAGTCCAATAACAATTTCCCTGGAATAACTGGATAGTAGTTTGGCGTACATATAGATATACACACACACACATTAGTTATGCAAAGCGGTATGGCAGCTGCGATGGTTTAAACCTCTTCAGTCTAGGTTTGTCCTCCTCGCTTTCCAGTAGATGCTCTACTAGCGTGTTTAGATGGGTGGCGAGCCGGTCGTGGTAACCGATACTGAATCTTCGTATTTCTTCATCTATTGTGGGAATGTCAAGGTCACGGCGTATGAGCTCGTTTGATATATGCCATGGAGCATTGACTATTGAACGTAGTACTTTGTCTTGGAATCTTCTCAAAATGTCTATATTGGAGTTACTGGCGGTTCCCCACAACTGAATTCCATATGACCAAACGGGTTTAAGTATGGTTTTATACAATAGTATTTTGTTTTTCAAGGATAATTGGGATTTGCGTCCAATAAGCCAATACATTTTGCTGAACAAAGTCTCCAATTGTTTACGTTTTGTCCATATATGCTTTTTCCAAGTAAGGCGTCTATCTAAATGGATCCCTAAGTATTTGGCGCTTTCTACTACAGGAACTTGTTGATTATTAAGCCAGACAGAGATACAGGTGTCTCTTCTTGTACTGAAGGTTACATGAATAGATTTCGTCTCGTTGATTTTGATGCGCCATTTTGTAAACCATAGCTGTAATGTGTTCAGGTGGCTTTGAAGAATACGCGCTGCTTTTGTGGGTCAGAGTGAGAAGCTAGAACAGCGGTATCGTCCGCAAATGTAGCTGTCAGTGTATCTCTTGTTGTTGGCAGGTCTGAAGTAAATAATAGGTACAATAGAAGACCTAACACGCTTCCTTGGGGGACGCCAGCACTTATAGAAAATAAATTGGTGTAGGATTCGCCATATTTGACCATAAAGTGTCTGTCGGCAAGGTAAGATTTGATAATTTCAAAGGCGTCTGAAGGCAATGAACGCTTGATTTTATGCAATAAACCGATATGCCAAACTCTATCAAATGCTTGCGAAACATTAACAAACACGGCTGAGCAATGTTTCTTGTCTTCAAAATCGCCGAGAATTTTATCTATAACCCTGTGAATTTGCTCAATTGTGGCATGGTGTTGTCTAAACCCAAATTGATGGTTAGGAATTAATTTGTTGGTTAAGAATACCGGTGTTATTCTTTTCAACAGCAATTTTTCAAAGATCTTAGACATCACTGGGAGCAAACTGATTAGTCGATATGATGAGGCATTTTCTTGGGGTTTGCCCGAAGAAAAATTAAGATAATGGTAGCGACTTTCCATTGTGGTGGGAAGAAGCGCAATCTTAGCATGGCGTTGAATAGATACGTTATAAATCTATAGCTTTTATCGGCCAGTTCCTTTAGAACTTTTCCAGTGATTAAATCATAACCTGGTGCTATACGAGGATTTAGATTAGAAGTAATTTCGAGTTTGATTTCATTTATGGAAAATTGTCTTATTGGAAGGCTCAACTGGAAATGAGATTCAAGAAATTGCTGTATTTCATTCTCTTCTACGTTCGAGATTATTAGAACCAATTTGAAAGTAAAACAAAAAACATATCACTAATAACGTGTATTCCCTCCTCTTGCGTTAATAACTGCTTAAAATCGAAGAGGCATGTTTTCAATTAACTGGAGGATCACATTTTGGCAGATGTGATTCCACTCCTGTAATAGTAATTCTTTCAGCTCTTGAACAGTTTTTGAAACTGCTTTCGGATGCGTCGTTCCAGCTCATTCTAGACATGTTCAACGAGATTCATGTTTGGCCTAATTTCCACATCATCAAGATACTCCCTGACAACTCTGGCTGCGCGAGGTTTAATATTACGTTGCATGAAAATGCCATGCTTGCCCATAGCGATCATTAAAGGCATAACATCATCTTGTAGAACCTCTGTAATATACTGCAAGCTGTCAAGGAGCCGTTTGGTATAAAAACTGACTCTGTGCGTGCTTGTGATGAGATTTCCGACCAAATCATAACCGACCCACCTTCAAATGGAAGTCGCTTGTCAATACAAACTATAGCGTATCTTTCTCCGGGGCTTCTCCATACTCGTCGATGTCCATCTTATCCAGTAAGGCTTCTACAAGTAAATCCCACAGCACAAAATCTTCTTCTAACGCTCTGATCACTAACATTTACATCTGTAACTTCTTGGACCAACAAACGACCATTTCTTTGTCTGGTGACTCTTTTTCGACCAAATTCTGGTCTTCTGCCGATCAGGGCAGTCTTTTCAAGGCACTGGTGCACCTTTTGTACAGCACAAAGGTTTTTACTAACAATTCTTGCAGCTTTACATTGTCCTCGACCATCTTGTAACAACGCTATAATTCTTGGCACAACAACAAGATCTAAAGGCATTATGACATATTAAATAAACTCTTCAAATACTTTACCGTGCGATTAAAAAGTTTTACTTTACCGGTCGAGTTAGACGCCAATGGGTAAACATATGTAGTATGTCGTCGTCGAATTTTTAATATCTAAGCAAACAGAGCAGTGTATTTGCATAAAATTGTGCACAAAACTAAAATATTTATTTATTTCAATAATTTATAAAATTATTGAGACAAGATAAATATGCATAAGATGGTAAAGCTTTCGAATGGTGTGCGTTGAGGCGCGAAGCGCCTTGTAAGAAGTGCTAGCCCTACCTTCTCCCCATTTAAATCTAGCCAATGTTGCAAAAGACTGCAAAAAGACGACAACCACCAAAGAGAATGAACCCACAAACCTCGCATCTCGAAGCAAACCCGCTACCAACTCGACCAATTGGGCACTACGGAAAAGCACGCTTTGTGCGCTGGTTTGTTCGGTCCTTTTTTCTGTCATTTATGACATCTGTAAAGCCTTATAATTTTTAAAAGGGCTATTTTTATGCCACTTGTACTGGTTTTCTTAAATTTCTGATTGCGGATTTGAATTCTATGTTAAATTTTGGTTTTTCCGAGAACCAGCGACCAGGGTATTTTATATGCTATTCTTGTAGTTTATATAAGGAATGCAATAACTGCAGCACAAATAAAAGCCTAGTGCAAATGATTCACAGATGAACAGCAATCTACCTATTAAAATCAAACTCCTTTTTAAAAGACCAACTATAAGAAAAATACTGCAAAATGTTAAACAGACTTTTTGATGTAGTTAATTACAATTTTAATACAGGGTTTTCAGAATGTTTTGAACAGTGGAAACAACACAGGGAAACGTTGAAGGAAATTGGGTACTATTAATTTTAAATTTATTTTTGAATTTCGAACGGTAAAGACGTATTGTAAATGTGCACTGATCCGCGAGTTATCAAGTGACCGCAAGATAATCGGAGTATTCCACACTATTAATAAATATTACCTTCATATTTTATCGAAGGTCAGTACTGAAAATTTATATTTTACTGCCGGACGCCTTAAGAACAGGGCCAATGGTCACGCACAAAATTACGTACATCCAACAAACTTAAATATGTATAATGGTCAAACTCTGTAACACCGTGTGCACCTGTGCCCTTCAATACATCAATGACGCAACTATTGCCAGCTCAACAACATTATCCACAATTTAGTACGACATATTATTCACAACCCTATGTCACTACACAAATAGCAAATCAAACCTACAACCAAGCTCCATACTCACAATCTACAAGTTCTCTTGGAAATCAATGGCAAATGGTCACACACAGTAAGAAACGAAGTAGGACCATAGAATCTCAAATTAAATATGAGAACGAGAATTACTGGCTAGGTGATTCTATACCAATCAGCAACCGATATGACAATCTAGAAGAGGAAAACATGGACCAGAGCACCCAAAAAAAAAAACAAGAGAATGAAAAACCAAAGCCACGGCCTATATTTATAACAGGTGTGAAGAATATTAAGCCACTCACAAAGCTACTTGAAGAGATAGCAAAGGACAAGTACACAATAAAATCACTATTTGAAGATCAAGTTAAAGTGCAGCCCTTGGAGAGTACAATCTATACGACTATTATTAAGACATTAATTACCAAGAAGACCGAGTTCCATACTTATAAATCCAAACAGGATAAATCTTTTCGGGTAGTATTAAAGAACATGCACCCCACCACTGACACAAATGATATCAAACTCAGCTTACAAAAAAGGACACAAGGCTATTAATATATGGAATATAAAGCAGCATAAAACCAAAACAGAGCGCCCCTATTTTTCATAACCAAAAACTATTGCAACAATTTCCCACGCTGTGTTAAATGTGCGGCCAACCATGCAACCAAAGACTGTCCTAGGAAGATTAGAGACGTAAAATTTATCTGTGCAAACTTCAATAACAACCACCCTGCAAACTACCTAGGCTGTATAATACACAAACAGCTGCAACAAAAAATATTCCCAGCGTTAAGGGAAAGACATGTACCTAAAATTCCCAGTAGATTGACTCAACCAAACTGAACCTATGCTCAAGCATTTCAACAAAACAGACAAACAACACAACACGCCAACAACATACAATCCATTACTCCAGCAGAAACCTCTAGTGACATGAACGAATTAAAAACCACTATGAATAAACTTATGGAACAGATGGGGACATTACTCAACCTATTAACAACGCTCATTGCCAAATTAACATAATGAGCCAAACACTAAAAATTGCGATGTGTAACGCCAATAGCTTATGCCAACACGTTCAAAGAAATTAAATGGTTCCTGAATATTCATAGTATCACGTAATGCTTATATCCGAGGCTCGATTTACAGATCGAAGTCATAATACAAAATTACAATATTTATCACACCAATTATCCTGATGGTGATGCTCATGTATGCTCTGCAATGCTTATCAAGCAAAATATAAAACATTACGAACGAGCAGAATACAAACACGAAAATATACAAGCAACTAGCATCACTCTCTATGGCTATCTAGGCGAACTTACAATTGCAGCAGTTTATTGTCCCCCAAAACATAACAACAAATTTGAATACTTTGATCATCTATTCAAAACACGTGGAAACAGATTTCTAATTACAAGTGACTATAATGCTTATTCAAGAACAACCACAACGAAGAAAAGACAACTATTAGCCGCCATGAAAACTAACAATCTCAGCTACCTCTCCACATGACAACCCACCTAGCAATCCATACAAATTACCAGACCTATGTATCACTAAAGGCCTTAACACTAGAAAGTTCTTAGTAAAACCATGTTTCGAGCTCAGATCATACACCGGTTCTAATAAACACGTACGCTCAAATACTAGAAAAGCCAAAAGAACCCCTCCTATAGCAAAATAACCAACTGGTACCTATTCCGTAATATACTCGACGAACACATCAGCTTAGACTTTCCACTTAAAAACAAAGCCGATATTGAAATAGCAGTTGTAACATTAAACAAAACAATTCAAACAGCAGCATGGCAGTCAACACCCGACCAAACAGAAACCCATATTCAAGAAATAGTTACAATCAACGTCAAACAACTAATATCCAGGAAAAGAGAAGCCCGAACTAAATGGCATCCAACACACTCCCCGGCGATAAAAGGAGACTAAATAAAATTACAAAAGAGTTGAAACAAGTGCTAACAAAATCAAAAATGAATCAATCAAGACTACTTAAGTAAACTAGCCCAAGCAACGGATTATTCACTGTGGAAGGCGACAAAAAAAATCAAAAGACCTCAGATCACAATAGTGCCTGTAAGAGCCGAAGATGACAACTGGTTAAAAAATAGCATACAAAAATCGACCGCGTTTCCAGACAAGTATTCCAACCGCATAATATTGAAACCAGTTTACAAGATGAAAACGATATCAAAAAAAAAAAAAATACTTGATGCATCATATTAAATGAGTCTACCACTGAAGCCTATCACAACTACAGAAGACGAAACAATAATCCATATAGAATTAAACTTAAAAGAGGCTCCAGACTTTAATCTAATTACAGGGAAAGTTCTCAGAGAGGTCTCCGAAACATGCATAAAAGCTCACCTATATCTTTAATGCAATTCTAAGATTGCAACATTTCCCAAATCAGTGGAAAGTAACTTAAATAATAATGCTACATAAACTGGGGGAAAATCCAAACCAATTGGAATCATACAGGCCGATAAGTCTGTTGCCTTTTCTATTTAAAGTTTTCGAAAAACTCTCGATGAAACAACTGCAACCAATTATAGATGATAAAAACCATCAGTTTGGTGCACCGAATCAGTAAACAAACAATGCAAGGTTTGGAAACCAAACAATACTGCTCGGCAGTATTTCTCAACGTACAGCATGTTTTCGACAAGGTATGGCACAAAGAACTATGTTATAAAATGAAATTACTACTACCATATTGATACTATAATATTCTAAAATCCTTCTAACTGATAGACAGTACTACATAAAATATCAGGATGCATTCTCAAACTTGTTGCCAACATCATCTGGTGTCTCACAAGGTAGTGTGTTGGGACCAACGCTCTATCAGATCTACCAGTTTCCGAGACAACATTTACTGCCACATTTGCAGATGATACTGCTGTTTTGGTATCACATACAAATCTCACCTCTGTTACACAAAATCTGCGAGCTCATCTAAATGACATCGAAATTTGGTTAAAAACATGGAAAATTAAAGTAAACACCGGAAAATCAGTTTATGTCACATTTACTTTGAGAAGAGGAAACTGTCTTCCTGTGACGCTCAATGGTCAACAAATACCCCAAGAAGATGAGGAAAAATACCTTGGTCTTCACCTGGATAGAAGAATGACGTAGAAGAAACACATATTTAGTAAACGCAAGCAGCTAGGACTTAAATTTACAACAATGTACTGGATGTTGGTTAAGCAATCACGGATGTCACTAAAAAGTAAACTTCTGCTATAAAAAGCCATGTTGAAACCGATCTGGACGTACTGGATAGAGTTATGGAGTACAGCTAGAAACTTAGAAATCATCCAAAGATTCAAGAATAAGGTGCTTCGCGTTATAGTTAATGCACAATGGTACGTGTCAAGTGTTCAAATTCATAGTAATCTAAAAGTGCCAACAGTACGTGATGGAATTAAAAATGTAGTGTAAATCACAGTGCCAAACTTCAGGTGCATCCTAATAATCTGGCAGCCACGCTGTTAGACGACGAAGCTGAAACCAGACCCTTAAAAAGGTTCAAACCGTCGGACGTTCAAACGAGATTTGACTAAATTATATCAATGTAAAATAATTTAAATGTTACAGAATATCATTGCTTAAGTTTACTTAATTAACCCTATAATGTATATTAGTTTAAGTTAGTGTTAATTACTTAATGAACCTGCAAAGCTTGCAACGCATAGCGAAGTGGCGAAGCAGTCTCCCAAATTTGGGAACCCTCTAGTTAGGCCACTAACGCTGACCTTTGACCAATCAGTTTCGAAATCACTAGCAAACAAGCCTTTTTGGTCACCTGTCGATTGGTGAAAACAGAATTTGGAAATTCCCAGCCGTTCTCGAGTTATTTCTCGGACGGACGAACGGACAGACAGACAACATGAAGTTAGTAAGTGACTTCGCTTCGCTTCGCCACTTAATATCCTACTATAAAGAATCTTCATTGGAAAGCTCTCTACTCGTCATTAGGTTGCTGTTATTACTAGAACAATTAATCATATTATATACCCATTATCCGTAAGGATAGATTGTATAAATATTTTGAGTCTTATTAAAAAAAAAAAATTAAATTGAGCATCAGTGTTTCTGGTCCGAGAGTCCGACAATGTTGCAGTAGTTATTTTATAAGCAAATACATAACTTAGTCGAGGCAAGTTAGTAAAAAAGCTCGAATTTTTTAGCGGATACACATATCGAGACGTTCCAAGGCGCATTCGATTCGTAAGAGTCTCGCAAAAAAAAATTACTACATATTTGTTTGTTATAATGCGAAAGTGCTTTTGGGCACGCAAAAAATGCATTTATTTGATGCACTTTTTGCAGGCCCAAAAGAATATTTTATTTCTCGCTTAATATTGGACAAAATAAGCTCATTCCCGTTACTCGACGGTTTTTGGGGTCGCTGGTCACGAATACGATGCTTAGAAACTGCCCCGATGCACTTGGGGAATAAATCTGGGGATGGGGATGATTTTAGAGAATTACCTCAAATTTGTTGGTTTTCCGAGTTTAAACTGTTTGAATAAGGGTTTTTGGGGTCCCTGATAATTAATATGTTGTTTAAAAAGTGCTCCAATGCACTTGGAGGCGAGCGTAATCTTAGGGATGAGGGCGATTTTGGGGAAAACCTCAAATTTGTTTGTTTTTTGAGTTTAAACTGTCTATATAAGGGTTTTTGGGTTTACTGATCACGAATAAGATGCTTAGAAAGTGCCCCGATGCACTTGGAGGGCATAATTCTGGGGATGGGGTTATTTTAGGAAACCAGTTCAAAGTTGCTTGTTTTTCGAGATTAAACTGTCTGAATAAGGATTTTTGGGATCTCTGATAACGATGTTGGTTTAAACTCCAACGCACCGAAATGAGGAAATGCCCTGGAGCACTTTGGAGAAAGGATACCCTGAGGTACCACAGTACGTGTAGGGCATTTTTTTCATATAATTCAATTTTAATTATTTTTAAAAACCTTTTTCTTTCAGATATTATTACGAAAAAAATGTTGCCTGCACACAGACAACCCTATCGGTGTCCACGTTTTAACAGTATTAAATAAAATATCCCCAAATTTCAATCTTATATGATTTTCTTAGCCTTTCTGTTTTATCAAAGTAAATTGAAATTTTCATAAAGAAATTTTGAACAACAGATTTAGAAAGAAAAATGTTACAATAATTAAATTTTTATAATCGATCATCTCTGTTGCAATAATAATCTTCCAAATATATATTCATTTTCGGTCAGCTAAAAAATAAAATATCTATCGTGTGCTGAATCGGAAACTGCCAAATTAAAAAAAAAATGCTATCAAATAAACAGTTCAATCTCGAACAACTTTGAGCGGATTTGCTAAAATTATTAATTAGAATTATGCCCCCCATCGGGGCACTTTCTGAGCATCATATTCGTGATCAGCAAACCCAAAAATCCTTATATAGACAATTTAAACTCAAAAAACAAACAAATTTGAGGTTTTTCCCAAAATCGCCCTCATCCCCAGAATTATGCTCCCCTCCAAGTGCATTAGAGACTTTTTAAACATCATATTCGTTATTACCGACCCCTAAAACCCTTATTCAGACAGTTTAAACTCGAAAAACAAACAACTTTGAGCTGGTTTTCTAAAATTACCCCCATTTCCAGAATTATGCCACCAGAGCATCGGGACACTTTCTAAGCATCATATTCGTGATCAGCGACCCCCAAAACCTCAGAGTAACGACAATGAGCTGATTTTGGCCCATAATACGCGAGAAATAAAATATTCTTTTGGGTCTGCAAAAAGCTCATCAAATAAATGCATTTTTTGCGTGCACAAATGCACATTCGCATTATAACAAAAAAATATGTGGTAAAATTTTTTTGTGAAGCTCGTACGAATCGAATGCGCCTTGGAACGTCTCGATACGTATATCCGCTAAAAATTTCAAGCTTTTAGCGTTTTTCTTACTAATTTCACTAACTACAAACATGGATTTTTCTACTGACAGCTAACTTTTAGTTTTTTTCTCATAGGTAACATTACGCAAACTACCTAAGAAAATTTAAAATAATTTTAATTTCATTCATATAAAGTTATCTTCACATACACCATATTGAACAAAATACAAGACTTCTGTTGTAGAAGAAGTTTTTACTGGTCTAAACCTGCGCGACTGTGCCAAACCAGAAACACTGTCAAAGAAGCGTAATACATCTGTCAGTTATTTATTTATTTATTCAACTACTTCAAAACATGAACCTTCAGATAATAATTAATTATCGAACATTTTCTTGGCAGCCCATTAATCCTGATTCGAAAAATTAAAAATCGTTTTTCAATGCCGGCAACTTTTTATCGTGCATTTAACAGCAACCGTTAATTCCGCTGAAAAAATGGGGAAAATGCTGTTCATGTTCAGCCGGCTCGTAAAAAGCCGCGCTAAAGTTATTTTTGCACGATTAAATGCATTTCAGATGTACTTTTAATTGCAAGATAAAACGGTGCTGCCGCTGTTTTTGATTTTATCAATAAATTTGGCGGATCGTTACGCGAAGGCCGAACGAGTTGCTCTGCCTTCAAGCACCACGTGCAGTTCGTTGCTCACAAGCATCAAGTGGCAACTCGATGGTTATATCGAGTTTTACGTTAACGTAAGACATCTGCAACTGGGCCATCGAAACCGTCTTTAACGTTTTTAAATAGCGGCCGTATTTTTAGATGTCAGCAATAGCTTAGGTGTAGCAGTAGTTACACACATTCGTTTTATTCTGGTGTAGCAAAGATAAATCGATCGAGCTTGGTAAACAACTGCGCTGAAAGCAAACTGTGGATTTAGAAAAATGTCAAGGCTGCGTTACTGAATTACACGCCGGTAGTTAATCTTGATGCCGTTATTAAGTGGTTCGCAAATTTATTTTAAATCGAGAGAGAAAGGAACTGCTCGTGCCATCATCAAGCAAAATGCGGGGTGCAGCCAAAAAATTGTTTTGAAAGTTATTTAAGGCAGACGATCATTTTGCCGTAAAAACAAAACTTTTTGCTTTCTGCTTGTTTACAATCTACTCAGTTACAGGTAATAAGTAAATGTTATGTAATTTACTTGACAAAGGGGTCTGGCCAATGCCAGTTTCCCCATAATTTCACATTACGCCTGGCTGGTTACAAGGATAGGTCTTATGGCCATTGCTTTTCAGTCTTTTGGTGATGGTCGGCTGGATGCTGAGCTGATCAATGCGATGCTTGGCGATATTCTGGCAACTTGTTGATGTATTGTTTGGTAAGTCGTTGGATTTCGTTGGCTACATATGGTACCCCCAGATCGTTGTGTAGAGTTTTATTTGTAACATACCATTGAGCATTTGTTATTGATCTAAGAATCTTCGATTGGCATCTTTGTAGTATTTTTGTAAGAGAGGCCTTTGCGCAGCCTCACAGTTAGATCGCAAATGTCCAAATAGGTTTAATAATATATATATATGAAAGGGTTTACAGGCCCTTTAGGCCCATTGCTTTGCGAAAATCTTCCACCTCTTCCTGTATTTTGCAATCTCTTTCCACTCTCTAACACCTTTTTCTTTCAGGTCTTCCCACCACGTCTTCCTCGACCGACCTTTTCTTCTATTCCCACGAGGTATTTTCTAAGTAATGTTTTTTACAATTCTGTTATTGTCTAACCTCTCCATACACCCCAGCCACTGTAGTCTTCTAGCCTTTATTACTTGTATTATGGGGGCTTCTTTGTACATTTCATACACTCCCGTATTCGTTCGTCTCGCCCATACGTCCTTCACTTTTTTCCCACCAAAAATCTTTCGTATGACTTTTCTTTCCCACCTTTCTATTTTCTGCCGATTTTTCTCGATCAAGGTCCATGTCTCACAGCCATACGTTAGTGTCGGTCTGATTATGCTTACGTGAAAGGTCTTTGGATCTAAGCAAAGTGTTCAGACCTCCTACGCTTCTATTACTTTTAGCAATTCTTAGATTAATTTCTATTTCTTCATCGCACCTGTTATCTATCAGCACCCCCAGGTACATATATTCTTCCACTTCTTCAAAGACTACTTCTCCTCCACTTCCTGTTAAATGTTTAAGTTCTCTATTCTTTCTGATCCTTGTTGGTTTTTAAGTTCCATATGTTTGTTTAGGTTTAATAATAATTTTATATAAGAGTAATTTGTTAGACAAATATAGCTGGGATTGTCTGCCGACAAGCCAATTTATTTTTTTAATCTTTAAGCCCATTTGGTTCCTTTTGGCTTTGATATGTGCACTCCATGTTAGTTTATGGTCCAGATACAGTCCTAGATACTTGATTTCGGTCTTATGTGGTATCAGACTTGTGGGCAAACAGTACTCCTGTTGGTGAATGTAACATGATCAGATTTGTCACTATTTACTGCTATTCTTCACTTGTAAAACCAATCTTGCGGAGTATCTGGGCTTGTAAATGAGTTGCCGATATTTCTAGGCTTTTGTAAACTGAGAAGATAGCCATCAGAGAACACGGCTATTGAGGTATTGGTTGTAGTTGGTGTGTCAGATATGTAGACTAAATAGAGTAACGGACTAAGTATACTTTTCTGTAATACTCCGGGGTGAGTTTATAATATTTCGACTTGGTAGATCCCCTCGCTAAGGTATAATTTTAAGATTAGGTACAGCTGGCTTAGAAAATGTAGTTTAATCTTATATAGCAGGCCTTCATACCATACCTTATCGAAAGCCTGCTTAATGACTAAAAATATGGCGGTACATATGTGTTTTCTTTCTAAACTCTTCACAATATGAATAACAATCTTATAGCTTGGTGAGTTGTTGAATGATGTGGTCGGAAGGCGAATTGATAGAATAGGATTGTACTATCGAGGTCTACAGTTGCTCGAATTCTTTGGAGAAGCATCTTTTCGAAAATCTTAGACAGTAAGGACAGGAAACTAATTGGTCTATAGGAGAAAGGTTGTGTGAGTGGTCTATCAGGCTTATCAATAATGATGATCTGGGCTTATTCCTAATGAACAAGGAAATAGCCCAATCGTAAAATGCTATTGTAAATACACTACAGATTTACAAGGAAAATTTTGTAACACTTCATCCACTATGAGGTCATATCTAAGAGCTTTTAGAATATTGGCAAGTTTAGTTTGTTTCCGCACTTCGACTGACGAAAAAGGTTTAACCGGTAGCGTCACCTGATATGGTGCTGTAAAAAATTATTCAATTTTAGTACAGGGTGTCTGGTGGCAGATTTATATTTTCAAACTTAAATAAAAAACGTAATAATTGACACAAAGTTTT
This sequence comes from Sinelater perroti, assembly GCA_036346155.1. Taxonomy (NCBI): domain Eukaryota; kingdom Metazoa; phylum Arthropoda; class Insecta; order Coleoptera; family Elateridae; genus Sinelater; species Sinelater perroti. Next base: position 3,750,572 of record JARFIY010000344.1, read on the forward strand.
ATTAAGAGCATTGAACGATAGAATAGAAATGCGGATTTCATTTTTTAAAGAGTATGTCATCCAAATGTCTTCCGTCGAGTTGCACACACTGTTCAAAACGAAACCTTGTGTTCTGCGCCACACGCTGCAGTAAACTTGGTTCAATTAAGCTGATTTCTCGACGAATATTTTCCTTTAAAGCCACAAGAGATTGGGGATTGTCATTATAAACCCTCTCTTTGAGGTAGCCCATAAAAAAAATCCATGGGAGTTAGATCGGGCGAACTCGGTGGCCATGGGATGTCCCCAAAGCGACTGATCAGTTTTTGGGGGAAATTTTCCTGAAGCAAATTCATCGAAGCTCTGGCTGTGTGTGCAGTCGCCCCATCCTGTTGAAACCACGTGTGTGAAGAATACGATGGATGAGCTCGCAGGTTTGGCAAAAAGAAATCCGTAATCATGCGTCGGTAATTTTCACCATCGACATTCGTCGCCTGACCTGGAGAATTTTGGAAAAAAAATGGTCCAATTATCCCATGCGTGGGTAAGGCACACCAAACAGTTACCCTGGAGCAATGCAATGGTTTTTGATGTTTCAATAGAGGGTTTCGGGTTCTTGGAGACCAGTAACGGCAGTTTTGCTTGTTGACGTGGCCGTTTAAGTGAAAATGAGCCTCGTCGCTCCAAAAATGGGATTTACAGTGCGAAAACGCTCCAACATCGTTTCACAAAAATTTTTGCGTAAATCAAAGTCACTTTCTTTCAGTTCTTGAACGATTTGAATTTTAAAAGGATGGAACTTCAGATCCTTTCTTTAAATTTCATGAATAATCGCTCTTGGAAGTCCCAGTAAGGCTGCTCTTTTCCGTATTGAAAGTCGCGGATTTTCACGTAAACTGCTTTCAACCAGTTCAATGTTTTCGGGAGTCTTTGAAGGTCGACTGGGCCCTGGCCGTGGGGCATTCATAGTCGAGGCAGTTGCGCGGAATCTCTACACCCACGAACGAATTAAATTTACACTCGGTCCATCACGTATTCGCCGAATACGGAACTTTGAACAAAATTGTCGACGGGCAATTACGTAAGAATCATTACTCTTAAAAAATGTCTCTACAGCGAACGCGCGATGCTCACTCGACCACTGCGACATCGTGACTGACAAATCCGAAAATCGGTGATTCCAACGGCGCCACCCTCATCCCGCATGTTTATTACTTTTTGAAATAATCGTATTTAAAAATATAAATCTGCCACCAGACACCCTGTATTATCATGAATACCTTGGGTCTGGGGTGTTGTGAAACGGTAGCTAGATGCTCGACGAAGGTATGTGCTTTTTTCCAGATTTGGCCTCAGTTGCCTTCAAGCTTTTTGATTGGGAGAATCATAACTATTGGTCGTTTAAACTTTTTCATTGCTTTCCATAGAGTTTAGTCATCTGGCGAGAGTTGCGTGATGTATACTTTAAATGTATCATTCCGTGCTTCCATTAGTGCGTTGTGAAGCTGTTGAGTGAGTCTGTTGTATGAGGTTTTATCGTGTTAGTTTTAGTTTGTTGCTACCTATTTTTCGTGCTCTACGAAAAACAAAACTACGAAATCGACAAGGCTCGAAGTAGATCATAAAGATAAAGGTGACAGAGTGCTTTAATATGTAATGTAATTGCGAATTTACAATTTACTTTATTAATATTGTACAGAACTCAGCTAGGTATCTTCCATCGATGCTTCATTAATCTTCCCCGAATTTACTGAGTCTTTTGGCAATATCCTTTTGAGTCCTGTTATATAGATACTTACTGTCCGATTGTTATGTTTAATACTTTCTTTGGATTTGTTGACAAACAGAGCGATTACATAATTTACGAGGAGATTTGGAGATCTATGTGAAGAGTTACATCATTCAAAGCGTTGTTGGTTCAAAGGTTTAGTGTTTTGGTATTGGTCGATTCGTTGCAGCTCCAAAGCCCAACTCTGTAAGTCCAAATCGGTTTGAACATGACTTTGTGTGTTACTAACTTATTTTCTACAGATAATTTCAACTTTCTACCAAGTAACCAGAACATTTGTTTCACGTTCAAGTGTAGTTGGGTTCTTGTCTTTAATGTGGTCTTTTCAAGTGACTTTTTGGTCTAGATGAAGTCCGGGATGTTGTACTGTCGTTTTTTCTGGAATAAGTTCATTGTTTAAGTTTGCAATGGGCTAGCTAAATCGTCTTATTATAGATAATTTTGTAACACACCTAAATGACTTTCCAGTTTTTTGGAGACTCCGTCAGAGTTGGTATCTGATGATAGGGTTGATGTGTCATCGGACAATGTAGCTATAGCAATCTCTTCTGTGGTAGATATATTGTCTGTAAAGCTTAGATAGAGAAATTGGTTCGAGGACACTACCTTGAGGTACACAAGATTTGATGAGATGGTATCTGGATAATGCATTGTTGACTTTAACATGGAAGTATTAATTACTAAGGTATGATTTTAGGACTAGATTGGCTACATTCTGATGCCGAGATCCACTAGCCTGTATATCAATAAACACTGCAGCACAGACTTTATTTTATTGTTTTATTTACGATTTAGTGACGCTGTTGTACCTTAGAGTGCTTCTCCTAAAAGCTTAATGGATGTTTTTAAATTATGTTACTTATAAAAAATGTTTTCTTTATTTGACCAACAAGTTTTTCGAACTTTTTAGAAACTATAGGTAGCAAGCTTATTGGCCGATAAGATTCTGGTTTTGTAGATCTTAAGCTATTTTTTTAATTAAATCTTTTAAAAATTCCCAGTTGGTTTGAGTAACAACTCACTTTATATTGTATTTGTGCTTAGCGTTATTATTGTTGCTTAAATCTAGATTAGACTCTATCCTATCGGAGACATTAGATACATCATTTGTTATGGTGAAATCTAACAGATCTGCTACCTTATTTCAATCCGTAGACTAATAGGTGGGTTCATCAGCGTATAAGACATTTAAACTATTACGTTGTATTGATTGAAAAAAGGTATCATCTTCTTCTGTTGAGATATTCTGGAGCTGCAGTAGTTAAAAATATGTTTCGTGATTCTAATTCCGATGTTTTCTTCTGCTTTTCAATCCTTGGATTGGTTGCAGCTTTTTAAGCTGTTATGAGAGGATAATGTGGTGGCTTCTCTTTTCCTTCCACATCGCAGTTCAGTAGCCGATTGGATGGATGCCATCTTCGCCTACTGATATTTAATCTGCAACTGTAGCAATGTATCCATCTCCACCTGCAGTTGATACTGCAAAAGCTGCTGCCCCCAATAGAGCCACTAATTCCACTGGAAGGTTGCCTCTAGTGGCCGCTCACTTAGTTTTATCTGTGTGTTGACACAGTTTACCGGAGTGTGGCCGCTATACTTTGTGCATAGCTTCTTGGAGCCATAAGTGAGAGTTGGGAGTCATTTGGAAATCAGTATCTCAGAACGACCCTAGAGTGCGATAGTTCCAAGTATAAAGGTACTATCCCTAAATGATTTCTTCACAACTACATTTTAACAGAAGGTTTTGCTATCTTTATTTTTTAGTTTAATATGTTTAGAAGTCTAAAGGCATGTTAAGATGATTTCTAAATATCTTCGTGTTTCAACGTGATCGACCTCAAAGGCTTCTCGTCCCTAGCTTTGAATTCTCCAGAAAATCTTTGGATCTTCTTGGCTCTGGGATTATTTCTGGTGGTCAAGGACTTAACGAACTCGGCGGAAAAGTCCATCTATTTGAGGGCGCAGTCGAAATCGGTCTCGTCCAGGAAACCGGACCTGCCTCGGTCGTAGGAATTGAGGGTGTTGACCTAATTCCTGACGTACAAGTAGAGCTGCTCGAATTCCCGTATGTTCAGGCCGCCATTCTTGTCCAAATCAAACAGCCGCACCATGAAACTCTGCCCGAAAAGTGCTTGCCCTGAAAACTCTCGAATGCCTGCTGCAGTTCCTAGGAGGTGACTTTGCCAGTGTTTCGCGTGTCTATGGTCTGAAACCACTTCGCGACCTTGATAGGTCCGAGGGCAGCCGCTTGGATACGAAGCATGACGAGTAGCTGGACTTTTAGGCTCATCCTTTTCTACTAGAGTATTGTTGAGAGGAGAACACACTACTGGAACTTCAATAGATATTTTAGGTAATATCAGCAATATTTATCTTGTAATTTAAGAGTAGGACAATTCCTTGCATATAATTTGTTGACCCATTGGAATCCCAGTCAACAATTTTCAGTGTTGAATTCGTTATTGGGCTAGCTTTCCTATGACTAAAAAGACCATGATTAAAATCATGCGGTTTTAATTAAAAATTTGCGTAAACATGCTTTTAGGTTCACTAAGAAAATCTGTTATTTTATTTGTTGTTTTTTTGTCTTGATTTTGATGGATTTGGTTGTTTCTTGTGTAAGTAAGAGTTGGATTTGAAAGACAGTTTTGAACGAATGGTTGGTTTTGGGTTAGGGGCATGGCAGTTTGTATTTGATTGAGGGGATTTCTTGGTCTGTTTGGATTATTTTCATTTCTTTTGTAATTTTCATGGTTTTTGTACCATGTGCTTTGCACAGTTAAATTGTTTAATGCAGTAGGTCGTGGAGTGGCCGTATTCCTGACATCTAGTACACTCTGTTATAATTTTTTACGCCTGGGCAGAAACTCTAATTTGTATACATTTCTTGTTATTCTTCTGTGGTTTGGTATCCACAAAGAACAAGGCACCGGAAGTTTGCTCACACTGTGCCGAACACAATGTTTCTAACTTTGTGCTTTTTTTGCTGATTGTTTAGATATTTCTTCAATTAGTATCAGGGTGAAGGTATCGTGTGAGGTCCCCTATTGTCTTAGTTAGTTCGTGTAATATACGAAGTTTACTTTAAAGAAGTGATTATTACTCTTATATAGGTCCTTACAGTTAGATTTATTTGTTGGGGGTTTGGTAAAATATATGTTTTGTAATTAACCATTAAAACTAAATTACACATCACTGCCTTGTAATTTATTACATATCATCTAGATATAGATTGGCGGAAGCCTGAGATTCTTGCTTGGTGGTTTGTCTTTTGTCATCTGATAACGCGTGATATCTATTTGTTATTTTAATTTATGTATTGTCGTCCTTTATGTTTTTGCTAATTACTCAAATAAGTTTCTGTAAAACAGCTTTTCAAGTGTGCTTTTTTACTTTTGTCTCGGTTTCGTTGGCCATTCAGTCATCCTCTCTATGCAACGCGTAATAGGTAACTCTTCACTCATACTTGCTTCACTGTTGGTTTATATTAGTTTTAATAATTGTAAACATCAGCATTTGTTCCACTGGTTTCGACTGACACATTTATAGCAGGATAAAATATCGAGTTAAGTAACAGTGTTTTCATTGCATTAAATGCTTACAATTGCAAATGAGGCTTTCAAAGGCTGGATAACGGGGTTAGTAGATATAGAACTATTTGTAACAGCATGTATAGATAACTTGGTATGTTTAAATCAAACAAGCAGTGCTACATTTAAAATGTACCACAGCGAATTGTTATTACACGAAGAACCTCATCTTGAAAGCGCTATATCTACAATATTTTAGATATACTGGCGAAGCCCCATAGGAATATTTCATATTCCCAGATAGGTTTTAATATGGTTTTGTAAATTAGTAGCTTATTTTCCTTCTTCTTAGATTGCTTTCTCTCTATAGAGGTTGGTGATCATCAAGACTATACGGATCTTAGATGCCGCTATGGATAGATCTACTGAAGATCAATTGAATCACTCTCGGAGATTTCTCAGCCAAAAAATACGTTTTCTGCTTATAGCTTTTTTCCAATTATTTTCCCCTGTATAATTAACCGCAATATTTCATACTTAGGACCTCTCATAATGTGTCCTAAGTATTCCAGTTTTCTTTTTTGTATAGTAAATACAAGCTCTGTTTATTTTTCAATTCGTTACAGTTCTTCACGGTTAGTAATCTTGTCGGTCCATGGTATCTTTAAAATCCGTCGATATACCCACAGCTCAAGCGACTCAATCTTCTTTAGGTTTGATTTTATTTTCCGTTTATTTCTAAACTTCTTCCGGTAATTCAGTACATCTGTTTGAACTTTGTTGCTAGCCGTTTTTTTTAGCAAAGGTGTGGGTTTGCCAAGTTAGGCTTACACCTAGTTAAAAGCCTATATATGTCACTATCTGTTAGTGTTACTTGGTATCCATACATTGTGACAGCAAGCCAAGTCTGTTTCCTCAGCGTAAGTGTGACATAAACCGATTTGTTCTCATTAGTATCTCTTCGCCATTTTATTAGCCACTGTTCAAGTTGATTTAAGTAATTTTGTATATTTCTAGTTGCAGAATTAGTTATGGTTGAGCTAGTTTATGGAAGGTCCCAGGACACTGCCCTGCAATACACCAGATTTAATAGAATATGGTCGGTGCATACCTGGTGTTTTGTTTGGAATATACTGTCCGAAATTGAGGATCTTAGAAAAAAGTAAAACTTGATATGGAAATGAATATTTAAGTTACTTTATATGAATGAAAGGAGACTTCTCTTTCACATCCCTATTAATAGCGGTAACAATTTGATGTATTTTCTCGATGGGTTTTCTCTATTGTTTTCTAAAGCTGAATTCGTGTGCAGGTCTCAGTGTGTCCTTATCGGCAACGTTAGCTAGCCGTTTTATTATAATTTTTTTTACTACTTTAGGTAGAAGTGGAAGAATGGCGCAATACTATGTATAGTTTTTCCGGTTTAGCGATTATTGTGACTTGTCTTACTATTCACTGGCACGGGTGGTATTCAATTCTTAAAACTGCATTGAAAACTTGGAGGTTGTAATGTGCATTATTTTTAGCGTTTACTTTGTGGTGTATTACCGCCTCTAACTCTCAAATATTCTTGTGCAGACTAATTTTTTACGTTGTTGCAATTTGAGGTCTTTAGCTAATTTTTTGTATTGGTCTTTATCATGTAACGCTCTTAAAACTTGTCAACGTTTTCGAACTTCTTTCGGATATTTTGTTATTTGCCATGCTGATTTTTACATTGCTTTGGTTAATCTTACTATTGCTTCTTCCTTTTGGCTTCGAGTATATTTTTCACATTAAGCGTAAGGTATAGTGCTTAAAACCCTATTCTTGTATTTAGTAGTAAATCTACTTTATAAATCTCTTTGTTGTTACTTGGTTCTAGGTTTATGACGTGCATTGGTAGTGTCACTATTTATATATGTTGGTAGATAAACATTTCTGAGCACAATTTGAAAGTTTCTTTTTTGTTTGTGTTTATATGTACAGAACTTTGTTTTTTTGCCTAGCGCTTTAATTGTTTTAGTATATATTATCTTTCTAGGTGTTGTGCTTTGATTGTATAAGGGTTTTAGCACATATTTATCTTTGGTCAATTTATTAAATAAAGAGAGCAATGACTATATTATCTACATCTGGTTTAAAATTGGTTGTGGCTTGGGTTCAGAGTTTTGTTGGTGTATTCTTTATTGTTCTTCTTAATACATATTTACTTACATAAGTGTGCTAGTATTGGTTCTTGTTTAAAATTGTAGATTTATCTTTTGTTAGCTAGATACCCTTTTTGTCACATTTTCCCACTAATTTTCTGCACTTGGTAAGGGCGAGTATTTTGAATTTTACGATTATATTTGTTACTAGCGTAAAATGTAATGGTGTTTTGTGAGAAGGTGACATGTTTAAATTTCCAAATGCGTTCATAATGTAAGTACTTGTTAATTGATCTACGGTTTATCAAGTTATGTTTGTTTATCCTCCATGCGCTTTTTAGCAAGCACTGGTATTATCACAGCAGCCGGATGCCTACATAGCCGAGCACTCTAAAATTCAAGCGAAGAATCTTAACATATTAATTTATATAAATTATTGCTAACTTTACTATATACATAAGTGAATCAAATAAAACCGGAATTATTTTTTTATATTGTCTTCTGACTTAAACACATTTTTCCTAACGAATAGGTAGTTTCTTAATCCCCCTATTGCAAAATAAAGATGTTTATGACACTAACCAACTGCATACGAACGCCTTGAAAGCGACATCATCGTCAAATCTCTATGTTCCAGTGCTTTTTTTAATGGTACAAACAAATGGATAATCGGTGGCCATTCCTCGAGAAGGCGACAAACAATGCTAGTATTCTCGACAGTTACACTGATTTTCGGCAACGTCGATTATTTTTATGTTCAGCTTCTCGCTCTCGTAAAAATTGTGCATGCTTAGACCTTGTTAAGGATGTTGGTTTTAAACGGTACCTTAATCTTCTCAGTTTTTGATGGCCTTACACTATTTATTGCGGAAAATTTGATAACGATCCCCTTGCAGAATAGGCGAGGCTACCCTTTGCTCTGACCAAAGAAGCGGTAGCCAGATACAGGAGTTTCCTTCAGATATTCCTCTCTACAACGCTCAGACACGACGTCCTTCCCTGTTTACGTCACGGCGCGCAAAAATAATATGTCTGTTTATATTTGTTCACCCACGTGGCTGTATGCAGTTTAGAAAGAAAGTGTAATGTAGAAGACCACATACAACTCTACGTAAAATACATTTAATTGCGTTTTTCCTTGTGGATCTTATATCGTAAGCTTTTCCTGTTCGGCATCGAGTTACTTAATCATGAAAACTCAACACAAAGTAGTGCAATCTAGAAGACAAGTCAAAAACAGATATAACAGAAGAAAATTGTCTAATATTCCGCTTACCTTGTTTTGGGTAGGATAGGTAATGGAACATTTACTCCTACCCTAAACTATTGTAAAAAAATAAAATACCCAGATCAAATATATAAGTTTAGAGGCAAGGGTGCAAAGAGATAAACAAAGAAAAGTTAAAATTATAGAATTTTTTATCTTCTAGACTCTCGTTTAGCCTGAATTTTTAATATAAACAAACAACAGTTGACCGAAATACATACAAAAATTAAATTGAAAGCGGGTACAATTGAAATAACAAGACAAAACTTAAATATAATAATTAGAGTTAGAAACAACTGTCAGACGAGTGGACGTACAATAAAATGGTTAAGTATAAAGAGATAAAATACACATACAAAAAACGTATTAGATATATAGAATCGCTAAAATTAATAAAAAAATACATTTAAAATATAGATAAAAACTGTGTTTTATTACATTATTTCTTCAAACAGTGGAAAAGAAGAAATTTTTAATGAGCAAAAAACATTTTTTGAGAAATTCTTGCCATGTGTGCGGTAGCGCCATCTTGTTGGAACCATAGTACTGTATTTCCATTGCAACATAGTGGGTAGATCTGACAGTCACTGGGTGTCCTGCTTCATCAAAAAAAATACGGCCCTATAATGTCAAACCCTCTAACAACACACCAAACGGTTACATGCTGGCTGAAAAGGTCGCTTATAAAGTTACCTAGAATTTTGTGGGACACAATACCAAAAATTGTGCTTATTGACGCAGCCCGATAAATGACAATGGATTTTGTCACTACTAAGCACAACAACAAGAGCAAAAATATTTGTCAACATGTCCTCGCAAACAGCCTACCACTCACATTCTTTAAATTCCTGGACCATCAGTTTGCATGGATGGAAAGTGAGACCTTAGTGTAGAATTTTCGGGACGCTCTGGTCAGATACTAATGGCGAAAGGTTGTGGTGATGTGCAACAGCCTGTCTCATTGCTGCAATAACCTACATAACCTCAGAATCACCTTTCTAAAAATAAATCTCCAACACAAATGCACGATATTTATATGCAGTTCAAGGTTGTACGACTCGCGTGCCGTCTACTTCAAATAGAGGTGATAATTCTATTAACCCTATATATTTTTTCACTTTATAATGCGTGGTATTATTTGAATTAAGCGTTTTTTGCAATTTATTGATATCTTTTGAATTAATTTGAGATTCCAAGTTTGTTTTCAGATCCAGAAAAGCTTTAAATAATTTTATAACAAAGGCAAAGTTATGGTTTAGACTGGATTTTCCTTTAACATTACATTGGTGCTGTATTTGATGGACACACTTTATTTTCAACCACAAACTATATTTGTTTATACATTTAGTTACTTTAAAGAAAACTTTGCTTCCGCATGGTTTTATTAGAAAATACAAATATCCACCATATTCTGCTGGTACACCCTCAGTCTTTAGACTAAACTAGCTTTATCCCAACTTTGTCAACAACATGACAAATTTTTTAACTTTGCGCTAAGAAATTGTTTTTGTTTGGTAATATACACTAAAGACTTCAAAAATTTTGATTTTTTCTCTGTTGTGTAAGAAGACGTAACCTGAAAAATGTCCTAAAGCAACTCGACAATTTTTTTCCACGCAAATTGTAACACATTGTGCTATTTTGTTAAAACCACATGATTACTAGGTCTATACCGTCCTAATGGGATCACACATTTTTTTATTATTTTGCCATAACAAGCCATTTACTATTTATAACTTTAAGTTACTCTGCTACACCAGACAATGATTTACTATAAATGTAATGGATTTTCATATACCCTCCAGAATCCTCTGCCCAAAATTTGAAAATTCTATTCACGAACCAATCAGGTTGAATGTGCGTCTCATCGTTAATTTCGTTCGTAAAATTGCTTGGTTTTCCAAAATCCAATCGACGAGCATGTGGCAATGCAATTAATTTTTTAATTTGAGTTCTGGTTTTAGATGTTGCAGATCTTTCGTGGGAATTTACTGTTAGGTTCGTCTGGAAATGTGTCTTTGATGTTCCTAGACTCTCAGCAACGTTTTCCTCCAAAGCGGTACTGTTTTTGAGATTATGGGTTGTACAAATGCACACAAATTGGTTTAACGTCTATAATCAAACCTGCATTTTTAAATCTCTTAATTACTCTTCGAAACGTAGATTTATTTGGTGCGTTCTACTAATTAAAAATTCTATGAACGCGAATGAACACGATGAGTTCCTTGACTACTAGTTTAACAAAGATATACGTTAAATGACAAACTAATAGAAAAATGACGCGCAGTGGTAACCTTACAAATCTACCCTTGAAAATTACAAATCTCATTTCAAACTCTATGCGACTTTCAGACTAAAGCACTTGCGAATTAATTTTCATCTAGCGAAGTATAAATGATCAGTATATAATAAATTGCCTCGAAATCTAACTGTTAAAGAAATGAGACGAAGTGGAAGAAATAATATATTTAAATGGTCGTTGATATCATATTTCGGATTAAGTTAAAGTCTCCCTTAATTCTAACTTTAGTATTCTCGGTGGGGAGGAAAAAACTCTGCATAGATAAATGAAAAATCGTATTCATTTCTAAAATATTTAAAAGCGTAAATTTTTGTCTTTTTATATCGTACTTGTAAACAAGCTATTTTTAGCACAAATTCTATCCCTCCCCCCTTTGCAAGGCAGTTTTGGAAATTACAACATGTTAATGAGTTAAAATTTTAGAAATTCTAAAGATAAATGTTTTAATTGGACAAAAAATTGCCGTCTTTTGATCCAGTAATGATTTATATGGACATACTTCAGGCTCTTGTGATCGCCTCTATTTTTCTTAGCATCGAGTCAAACCATGAACGAATGATGTCTTGATGGTCAGCATTGCATTTATTATTGGCTTGATAACGTATTTTACTCTTAGCGTAACTACATTCTAGATGTTTTCGATCGTTGAAAGGGTTGGGCCGGCCATGGGAGAGTTTTCGTTGATTTGTTAAAGAAAGTTTAATGCGCTACGAACCACATGTAGTCGAACATTACCTTGTTGAAAGATTACGTGGGGTACCCAATGGGTATTATTACCTTTAATGATGACCTGCTGTCATAACTGATAGCTCCTTATATCATAATAACCATTGGTGGCGTTGTATGCCTTGTATGGATGTTACGTTTACGAAATACTAATATCAGACTATCGTTTCAATTTAAGCAAAATGTAGATTTATCTGAAAAAGCAATTCTATACGACTCGTGTTTACAGATGTCTTTCTGCTGCCCATCGTAATATTAATTGCTGGTACAGAAAAGTCAGTTGTAGTTGTAAGAAAGTAATGCAGTTAGTCCTAATGCGAGTATTCAACGACGAACAGAGGAAATAGATATAATCATCTATCATTGTTGTGCTAACACACTTGCAGTCGTCCCACGATTTGTAATCAAAGCGTCTGAATGTGATCATTTTCTCGGTTGGTTATATTATGATCACCTTCTTCGACTCCTTAGTTCCATATTTGCGCCCCAGCGCTGCTATGGCAATTAATCAAATATTTACTCCATTTTTCGTAAAGGAACACGCTCTTCGTGTATAGGCCAACAATACGTTCTCTTTTAAATTCACTAGCTTGTCCATAATTTACCTTTTGTTGATGATGGGGTATTCCCACATATTATAAAGAACACATGACAAATCTAAATAAATGAGAACAATTTTATGCCTATTTAACACGTGATATCACTGCCTGCTAGAAACTTCATATATAGGAAATGACAAACCAATTATCAAAAAGTTAAAAAAAAACAAAATAAAAATTAATAATAAACTTGAATCGTTTTCTGGTTGCTTGAATATAGAAAGAGTACAAATAATCCTCCACCGTTTTGTATCAAAAACTGAGCATTTATTGTGAAAGAACTGAAACTTCTGTTTTATTCAAAGTATTGTCGATCACTAGCCACCACTTTTTCTTATCTTTCTGGCAGCATACGGATACTGCATCGGAAGAACGTTTCATCTTGTGAGGCTATCTACAAATCGACCCAATTTATGGTATCTTCATATGATGTAAAGTGCTGCTCACAGGCCATGTGCCATCGATGGGAACAAGTGATAATCGGAAGGGGCAATATCTGGTGAATACGGCAGGTGGGGTAGGACTTCCCAACTGACGGCGCCGCAACATGTAGACGAGCATGTGCAGGAGAAGAATTTTGTGGTGTCTGGAGTAGTAGTGGGGCGTTCTTTTTTGAGTGCTCGGCTCAATCTCATCAATTGTGTTTGGTAGAGAACCCCATTAATGGTTTCTTTCGGTTTGAGCAACTCATAATACACGACACTAAGCTGATCCTACCAAATACACAACATGAGTTTTTTCCATGAATATTCGGCTTGGCTGTCGATGTTGAAGCATGGCCACGTGGTCCCCATGATTTTCTCTTTGGATTATCGTAGTAGATTCATTTTTCATCACCAGTGACTATACGATGTAAAAAACCCTTTTGTTTATGCATGGCAAGCAGCATTTCACATGTGCAAAATCGGCGTACAACGTTTCTCGGCTTCAGTTCACATTGGAACCCAATTGCCTTGCTTTTGAATCATTCCCAACGATTTTAAACGATGTGAAATTGCTTGCTGAGTCACTAACGTAAGTGCAAGTTTTTCTTGCGTTTGGCAGCAACATTTCTTCAATAATTCTTTGTTTTCGACGAAAAGCACAACGTTCTTAAACTTATAAAACCACTTACGACAACTTCTCTCACTTAAAGCAGCCTCGACATATGCTTCTACAAGCAATCGATGCGCCTCAGTTGCAGATTTCTTCAAATTAAAGAAGTAAATTAAATAACGCTTGATCGGCTCAAAACTCGACATTTTCGCACAAAAGAAATTATGCGATGCTGATACAAAATCGCTAATATTTTAAGGTTCTGGTGTTATCAGGTGTCCAACCTCACGATATGACGTTTTACATGTGACAATCTCAACCATAACTTTCTGGTGGAGCCAGTTTTGTCAAATAGCGGAGACTTATTTGTACGCCTTTTAAATGTTGCAATCTAATTATTATTTGTTCTTAATGGGCTGCAATTTAATAAACAGTAGTGTGTATGCAGATTTATATTATATCGATTATTGCGAAGTCTGCTGATTTGTTTTTCATTTAATTTAAGCATGACTCTTGAGTTACTGACACCTATAACTCATTCAGATCGTGTACAAAAAATTTTTCATTCTTCTGGCGTCCAAAGTATTTCTGACATTAACTGATACTTAATTTTTTATTCAGACAGCATATTTCCACGCCTATTGATATTATTTTTTTAACTAAATTTATGCTGGTACATTCTTTTGGAGAAATAGTTAGAGGGCCATAATTTCGTTCACTAAAACTGAATTTATTATCACTTTTTATTGTAAATGTTTGGATTTTGCTTCGTTCCAAGATAAGAGAGCAGGATAACGAAGACTTGCGATCAGAAATTAAAATTAAAATTTTAATATTAATATTCCTATTTTTACATAATTTCCTCTTGATTCACTTCATTGACGTTAAAGCTTATTAATATTTATTTTAAAGTAACTGCCGTTAGGATTCAAAATATTTTGTACTTTTTTAATCTGCTACCTTTTAAAAAAAAGTTGAGCACGTTTTCAGCCGATCAGAAAGTTAACAGACTGATAAAAAGAAGTTTCAACGTTAATTATATCTCTTTGAGAATTACTCAATCACGAAGACACGGTTGTATCACAAGGGGCCTCCTTACCCCAATATAAATATTACATCATTATAGACCATTTTTTTTCTACAACTATTTCTTAAAATAATTTTTTTTTATAACTCCAATATTTATACAATCTACCAATTAATATTAGGCTATAAGTATTCTATAGAACTAAATATAGGCAAATGAGTACAATAAGACATGTGGGGTAGAATTCATTATAATATTCATGAGAATCTAGTAGGTAGATCAGATGGCTAAAACGCTTGAGTCTTTTGGGTTCGTTGTTATATTCCATAAGGTGCTGCACAGAAGGGTCGGGATGAGCGAACAGTCTGTCTTTATATCTCTCACTGAGCTTTTTAATTTCACTTTTCACTGTGGGAATTTGTAGGTCACTTAAAATCACATTATTCGGAACGTACCATGGCGCGTCACCGATCATTCTGAGTACCTTGCTTTGGAAGCGATCAAGCATAGCTAAGTTGGAGGTAGCTGCAGTACCCCACAAGAAGATCCCATAGGTCCAAATGGTTTGAGAACTATTTTTTAAATTAATAGTTTATTTTCTAATGATAACTTGGATTTTCTGCCGATAAGCCAGTATAACTTTTGGAGTTGAAGTCCGAGTTGCTTGCGTTTGGTGAATATATGATTTCTCCAGGTCAGTCTCCTATCTAAATGCAGCCCCAAATATTTAACTATCTCTGTATGTGGTAGTTGATGAACAGTTATCTTTTCTCATAGTGAAAGTGATGTGTTGTGACTTAGATTCATTCACTTTGATTCGCCATTTACTAGCCCATAATTGAATTTTGTTAAGGTGAGCCTGAAGGTATCTTGAAGCAGCTTGTGGGTTGATATGAGAGGCTAGAATAGCCATATCGTCTGCATAGGTCGCAGATGTCGTTAGACGAGATGTAGGTAGGTCTGCTGTGTAGATCAGATACAATATTGGACCCAAAGCACTGCCCTGTGGGACGCCAGAGGAGATGGGGTGGATGTTTGTAGTTTCGTCTTTATATTTTATTAAAAAGTGCCTATTTGTTAAGTAGGATCTCAGGAGTTCGAACATCTGGTAGGGTAATTGTTTTTTGAGTTTGTAGCATAAACCTAGATGCCAGACTCTGTCAAAAGCTTGTTTGACGTCTAGGAACGCTGCAGAACAATACCTTTTTGCCTCCAGGTCTCTGTATATCTTGTCAATTATTCTGTGCACCTGCTCCACAGTGCCATATTGTTTGCGAAAACCAAATTGATGCTTAGGAATTAGTTCTTGGTTGTCTAAAATTGGCATTAATCTGTTCAGAATCAGCTTTTCAAGGATTTTTGCCAGAAGGGGGAGAAGACTTATGGGTCTGTACGACGTAATTTCCGTTGGTGGTTTACCGGGTTTCAAAATCATTATTACTTGTGCTGTTTTCCATTGACTAGGGAAGTATCTGATTCTGAGAATAGAGTTATACAACTAGGTAAGGGCATATATAGCTTTAGTAGGTAGTTCCTTGATGATTGTCCCAGTGATCAGGTCTTACCCTGGAGATTTTTTCTTTTATCTCGTTAATGGAGAAGGGTGTTATCGGTAGACTCATTTGGTACGGTGACTCTAGGAATTCCACAATTTTGGCCTCTTCGTCTTGGAGTTGACAAGGGAAGAGTGTGAATACTTTAGTTAGATATTCCGCAAAGGCCTCTGCCTTTGTTCTTATTGCTGTGGGCCCAGCTACGTGTGGAGTTGGTCTTTTAGTTTTCCGCGTCGCTTTCCAGAGCGAGTAGTTAGTTTGCTCATTAGCGCTGAGGTTTTCGAGGTATCTCTGTATTTCATGATTCTTATGTTAGCTAAGAAGATTTTTTAGATGTTTGCTGGCCCTATTATATTCTCGTTTGTCTTGTGCCGACCTGGTTAGTTGCCATCGTTGCCTGAGACGGCGTTTTTCTCGTATTTTATCCTTTATGATTATAGGTGTATTGTTGTGATGTGAGGTGATGAACAGTTTAGGAGTAGCATCCCATGCTACATTTTGGATAAGTTCAGTAAGCGAGGTTACAGCATTTTCAATGTCATATTCATTTTTTAGTGAAACATGTAGGTCTAACCGGTATTCAAGTCTTCGTCGAAAGTATTCCCAATCAGTTCTTTTGTTATGAAGTGCAGGTTGAGGTAGAACCGCGTTACGAGTGAATTTAGAGTTATTGTGATGGCCGAGTGGTCAGCTGCTAGGTCAAAGGAGGATTATACCCTTAATGATTCCGAAATCGACTAGGCCTGGCTTTTTTCGACGGTCAGTGGACCAGTACGTAGGTTCTCCAGTGGATAACCAGGTGAGGTTGTTTATTTGTATGGCGGTCATTAAATGCGTCCGTCGGTTCTTGTTAGACGTGAACCCCAATGTTCATGCTTAGCGTTATAGTCCCCTAGAGCAATGAACCTATTGCCTAGAGTCTTGAAGAAATGTGAGTAAGCTGCAGGGGTGATTTGATATTTCGGAGGGCAGTATACAGCGGTGATTGTAACTGGAGTGTTTGCAATTTCTGTGGAGACGCTGGTAGCCTGTATATGATTTTTTTGATATTTTGCTAGTTCATAATGTTTAATACTATTTCTAATAATTAGTGCTGTTCCTCCATGGGCTGTACCATCGGGGTGATTTGTTGAGTAAACAATGTAATGTGGGAACTTAATGTAACTCATGGAAGTAAAGTGGGATTCAGATATGAGAAGTATGTCGGACTCCGTGATTTTCAAGGAATATTTTGACTTCCTGCGCACGCTGACCCAGCCCATTGGCATTCCAAGCTACTATTTTTAACAGTTGTGCCATTATGTTAATTTGTTGATTAATGTTGTGAGTAAAATCATGATGGTCCCTATTTGTGTGATGAGATTTTTCATCATATTCTGTAGTTCTTCGATACCTTTTGTTTGTTGGTTTGACTGGATTACTTGATATTGTGGTATGTTGTCTGAGATATTGACGGGGATAGGTAGTTTCAGATTTTTTGCTTTGTCAGCGTATGTTACCCCTGCTGTTGTTACATGAATTGATATCATCTTTTCTTAATCTTGGGTAAAGTCTTTCTTGCAATTGTTTATGGTCTAAGCAACCGCGGTAGTTGGCGGGATGCCATTTACGCATTGTACTTTGTTGTCCTTAACTGTTCTTGGGCACTCACCAGCAGGATGTTCTTGCGTGCATTCGACGCATCTGAACTTATGTTGGCAATAGTTTTTCGTATGTCCGAAACGTTGACATTTTAGACATTGAGGAATTATTCGTTTGACGTGTGGGGGTTCTATTACTACAATAGTATTAAGTAGTGATTTAATGCTGTAGACTTCTTTGTTGTTATCCTGTTGTTTTAATTCTACTGAGAACATCGGCAACGGTTTTTTGATGTTCCTTGTTTAATGTTCCAAATATTGACTACAGTATGGCCCAGGGGTTTTAAATCATTAGCAATGTCAGACGTGTTTGTGGAGTTGTGGATGTTTTTAACAATTACTCTAAAGTTTCGATCTTGTTTCGAGTTGTACGTGTGAAATTGTGTTTTTTTCTCAACAAGGTTTTTAATGATGGTGGAATAGATTTTGCTTGAATTGCTTTGTATTTTAACTTGATCTCCTCCTAGTGCCTTCAGGGTATAGCCGTCTTTAGCAATCTCATTTAAGAGTGTTGTCAGTGGCTGTATATTTTTTAATTATTATTATATATTAATAAATAATATTTATAACAAGATAAAATTTTGCGACTGCCATATCAAAACTTTATAAAACGCAACTGATATATTACAGTCGAAGCGTTTCGTTTTTCCAAAAACTTTTCAATATGCTTTCGTATGTGCGCTAGAGCAACATAATTTATAAAATACGCTTGAAATAAACTAAATACACTTATAAGTAATACTTACAATTAATAATATAACAGTGTACAGAATAATGAAAATTAATAATCCACTAAACCAAAGGCAGGCGCACGTTGCTCCTTGTTCCGAGTTCATAAAATTAAAAAACTTTACAAAGGCAGAAGTTCTCAAGCATCTGGGCTCGGAGGTATTTGGATATTAAAATTTTTTAGTACACGCACCGTACAAACTTTGGAAGCCGTTAAGGTGGGGCATCAAATATGGTCAGAGCAAAGAGCAAACGTTTGTTTGGTTGATAATAAAGTTACAAATACAATTGGATTTTAGAACTACTTTATGAATAAAACTGAAGTTTTGCTTATTCAGAGAACATTGCATTGAAACAAAAGGATTTGCAAATACTTTGAATTTATAGTAGCTTTTTGAATTATGTGAATTTCTGATTTCTCGGTTTTGTCCGTTATTATTTTTAGTCAAACATGAAATGCGGTACGGATCGACCCGAGTTCGCCCCGAGTTCACTTTGAATAATCTGAAATTTTTATTTACACATCTTCTTCAGTTATGGTAAATCAGACAACTGAGCTTTTGTTTCCATATAATATTATTAGCTCTTGGACTGTCAGGAACCAAATCTTGTCAATTTTAGCCGGCAAATATTAAACATTATTTCGAGGCTTACTCGTTGATGGTTTTCCCAGAACGTGTCATGTCGTTCTTTGTGTTGCACTCATTGTATTGTTATCAAAAGTATTTTGAATCATCCAGGCAGTTTTTTTGACGCATTTTTTTCAAAAATTTTATAGATTGGCTACTTTATTGGCTCGGTTTTTGGAAATACGACGGTTACACACTACATGGGTTATTCGCCCGCATTTAACTCCCAACGGAGTCGGCATTACAGTTAACTCTCGTCAGCCGCTAGGTTATATCATGGGTATTGGTTTAATACATTAAGGAGGCAACGCATTCTCTGAAAAGCGTCGTCGGTCAAAGTTCTTGTTATGATGTCTGGTGTATCTGGAAAATATAAAATAATAATCTCAGATCACTGATTTATAGTAGGCTTATTGGTCAATAAAAGTTTAGATCGCTGGTTGTAAGACAAATATTAAAATTTAAATGAACCTAAATTTTGTTGGAACTCTCCAGATAATTACCAATGGTTGTATGTGGATACGTCTGGCTTTGTTTTATTGGTAACATATAATTGGCAGTAAGGTGTAGGTACTGTTGCTGTCCTTGTGTTGAATATTGTAACAAAATTCCGTACACCCTCCCTAGCGTGGCCAATAGACATTTACGGCCGTAGTTTCGGTTGCGCTTTGTCACGCCCGGCGAGCGACATAATGCCTTCCAGGAATCGAGCTGCTACTGAAATACGCGTGCGGTTTCAAAAGAGGCGACTTTCCAGAAGGTTCCTGTCCAGTGCCTCCAGATGCTTCACAACCCTTCTGGTACATCCGAAATAGGCGTAAATACCACTGTGTAATTTTGCGTCAGTAATTGTGTGTTTTTAGAAATTTTATTCTTCGCTATCATTGCCTTCTTTATAATATTGTCTTGTTACTGATTGAATGAGTGTTCCTTATTATACAAAAAATTTTACTTGTTACACTTTTTTGCTGCTTGAGATGATGGATAAATTTTGTAAATTACAATTCCAAATGGGACTAGTCAAATGCCAATGGGGTGGAGCTCCGTCTTATTATAAATAAAAGTTTTCTGAATCTCCATTAGAGGAAAAAGCCAGTTTTGCAACACGCGCAGTAATCATGTTACTATCAAAAAAGAAAGGTGCGCAAACCTTTGTCCTAGATATGGTACAAACACACTTAACTTAACGAAGTTATATAATTTTCTAGTATAGCCTCTATATCCGAACACTGTGTCAGTTTACTTTCCCACTTAGATGGAATGTTGCTTTGTCACTAAAAATTAAACGCGACAAAAAGTGTCATCTTTTATGTTTTCGAGCATACCTTTAGACAATTTTATACATTTTAGGTCGTTGTTTGGGCAAAGAGCCTTGTAGAAGAGGTTGTAGGCGGTATGGCTTGAACATTAAATGGCGCCTTGACACACACCAGGCAGTTGTTTGTAGAAGTACAAGTTTTCTTTTTACTCTACGGGTTGTCTTTATTGGCCTACACTCTAAACTCTCTTGAATTCGTTCCCTATTCTTCTCCAATACATGCGGTCGACCTGTGCTTTCACCTTTATATAAACAGCCAATTTATTCGTTTTATTAAGCTCACGAATCTTTGTGCTGCACTATAGTCATCTCGTTCACTACTAACGCTTACAACTAACGCTGGTCCACTAATCGCATGCTCTAGCGGTAGTATTTGAAACTTTAGCACATACTTTTTAAAATGTTACGTAAACCACCAATCATTTTTAATCACCCTATGTTACGGCCAAAAGTGGACTGTATCGTAATTTTAAATTTAAACAAAAGAACTTCAAACAAAAGCCAAAGATAAAACACTCACCTTTATTGGAAGCGACGCCGTCCTGCATAAGTCGGTTCTCTGTGCTGTAATCCTGGGGGATTCAGGAAGAAATAAGGGTGTGGGCGAAAAGATA
Source organism: Sinelater perroti (assembly GCA_036346155.1). NCBI lineage: Eukaryota > Metazoa > Arthropoda > Insecta > Coleoptera > Elateridae > Sinelater > Sinelater perroti. Next base: position 3,771,438 of record JARFIY010000344.1, read on the forward strand.
GGACAAGTTACCCCAATTACATAGCAGAGCCGATCGGAAGCGTCTTTCCTGGTGCAAAGGTTCTTTTTTGATCCTTCGCCGAGTTAGATGCAAAGGAAATCGGGCCGAGTTTTCTCACCGGCAAAATTTCAACTCTCAAAATGCAATCGGGAAACAAAACGACCCCGGAAAGAGTTTAATCTGGTCGGCGAAATATCGAATTCCGCCACAAAATTAGCCTTCTACAAAATGGCCACGCGGAAATGGAAACTCTGCCGCCAATCAAACACGCCGGCGAACTCTGGTCAAAACGCTTTCGGCTATGGAAAATTTAAAGTCAGTCGCCCGCTTTCTAAACCATCACAACTCAAAAATCAAAACGAGACGGGCGAGCGAAGAGCAAGCCAGGTACGAGAGCAGAGGCCGTTGCCGCAGCCGCTTTATATACCCGCGCACATGGGCAAATTGGCCATCGCTATTTCACAACAAATCTAAAGCATATATACAGGAGGGAGCCAAAACATCACCGACCCTAATTTAAAATAAAAATAAAGTAATTGGAGATTGGCGTAAACACCTTATGTATGCGCAACGATTGGGTATAGCGTCGAACATATGGAAGCTTTAACCTCCCTGTTCGCAGGTCGTGCTCCCACGCGGGGCGTTGCCGTGTATGCTTTTAGGATTAATTAACAGGGCAATCACCGTCATCTTCTCTATGTTTATTTTTAAGATTTTTGAGTTTTTACGAATCCACGTTTCTTTTATGCGGCTTTCATAGAGTTGAGTAAATCATGTAAACAGCCTGAAAGAAGATTTTCATCTTTGCGCGTTTGCCTTTCTCCGCGAGTCTGATTGATCGGTTTGCGATCGCACTTTCCCGAGCGCGGAAAAAATTAGCGACGCGGATCCGCGACAGTCGTCAGAACCCAGAAGTCGCTATCTTAATTAAAATCTCGCGAGGTGTAATTAACGGCCCGGATTGACTTGGTCGCCCGGAGCGGATATGAAAAAGGGCCGGTTTAAGCGCCGAGCCCTTCGCGGAGATGAGCCGGGCCCGCCGCTTCCGCGTGGGGGCCCTTCTTGCCGGGCCTCTAGGAGGCGCTTAAAATAGCCTTTTCCGCACTATGTAAACAGTCGCTGTTTTTTGCTTTCGCGGCGCGCACAATGGCCTAGAAAGCCGCTCGACGTCGGCAGCGCTCGCTTGCAGGTATGCTAGGTTAAGGCGCGCTTGGCGGGTTCGCGCGGGGAGCCCGAAGTGGTAGATCAGCGCAGAATGATGAAAAGTAAACAGCGGGCGCCCGGCTTTCCAACGCGAACTCCATTTCACTTCGCATTGTTTGATTAACGAATCGCTGCCCGCGGTTGTCGGTCTCGCACGTGCAGTTTTGCATGCACGCAGCCTGCATTCCTGGGCTGCTCGAAATATCGCGCGATTTTGAACGTCCGCCCTAGCAGCTTGAACAAATTAAGGCATTCGTTGTATTCCACCGGTTATTTAATGTTATCTTTGAATTTGGCCGACAGTCGGAATAAATTTTAAAATAATACTATAAAGTGAGTATGAGACCTTTACTTGAGGTGACCCAGAATGATTTCATATTATAACATTGAGAATATTATTTAGCGGTTTTGCCTATAGCCTTGTGGGCACTCTTAATCATCTTCTAGGTAACTAGTAAATATTGCAGTAGATCAGCACGTTTTATGACTCCTGATTATGGACGACCACAATTTTTTTATTAATAAATGATAGCATATTTGTATTAACAATGTTTATTTTCTTCTATTTTTTGCAATGTTTTCCTTTAAGGGTTTATCGCCATTAGCTTCCATAATTGTCTATTTTAAGTTTCTTTTTTCTATGATATTTATGTACTAGAGGTTGCCTTCCAAAAGATTTTTGGGATCCTAGACTGACAATTTTTCACCCGCCTTCCCTCAAATTTTTACAAGGTGGGAACGTATAAATTTTAACTGGATCGGGTTTTTCCCTGGATAGATAACGTGAAACAATTTAACTTGCAATCGGAGCTCCACTCAGCGGAAGCAAACCAAATGACCGTGACAGACGCGTTTTTTGCGTTCGGCAATGCAGCGGCCCGATGACAGCCGCGGCCGCCCGGCCTTTCGGCAAGGAGCGAGAACAGCCCCGACACAAACTCAGGGACCTCCTTGTGTAAATCAAGATATCAGAGCACGACCACGCCAAATTTCTATTCGAATGTATAGACTGTCTTTGTTTACAAAGCAAGGATTTCTTTGTTTACTTTATAAATAGATGTTTTCCATTTCTTCTTCTTCGTTGTCTTTCTTGTGTTGTCAATTGTAGTATATTCTTCGACCACTTTGCTCCCGATCTTCTGTTCACATGTCCATACCATTTTAAGGATTAGTTTTCTAAATTCCCGGTAATTGGCACTTTTACTCCTATTTCCTCCCATATTTTTCTGTGCACCACTTATCTTCTTTGGTAATTGGTAGGTTTCTTCTCAGAAAGTCCAATTCTGTTAATCTTATCTTGTCCTTAATTTTTGTTGTCATAGGTAACGTTTCTCTGCTATATAATATTAAACTTTGTACAATGTTTTTATTAATATCTTTTTTATTACCATTTTAGTACATGTAATTCCATGTTTGTTTTTGTTGCTTTTTCATCCCATTCCGATCCTGCTGTTTATATCTTTTTCTGTTATGCCATTACGTGTTACAATTGATTCTAGATATTTGAAGGTATTGGAGTATTTAATTTTTTTTTCGTCTCCTTTTTCGCACACTTTCCTGTCTTCCGAGATTGGCTATCAGAAGGACAATTTGTACTTTGGATATTGCAATCCAGAATAGAGTTATAGTTGATTGATTATACTACTTACTAAGGTTTTTGGGCCAATATTCTCTTTTATATTCAGGGCCTCTTTTTCCATCTACTTTACCTTAAATTATCAATTTGCTACAGGTCATACTTTGAATTTCGTTTGATATGACCCAGATATTCCAATTTTTGCTTTTTAACTGTGTTGAGTAATTCTTGTTGTGTGTTCATTCGACGCAGTGTCTCCTCGTTTCGACCTTTGTCTACACAAGATATACGTAACACACGTCGGTATGTTAAGTCCAAGCTTCCGTGGCGTAGTGTACGATTGGAAAGATGTACAATTTGAAAATTATTTTTTTTAGTGAGATGTTAAAATTCCTATTGCACAGTAGAAGATTCATTTTGATGTATATTTTTTGAGATTGTTCTATTCTATTCTTTAGTTCTGTATCTTGTCTCCATTTCCTATTTAGTGTATATCCCAAGTATTTGTAGTTTGTTACTCTCTCTATTTCTTTTGCCCCCACTCTTATTTTTGTTGGCATCTGTTGTGTTTTTTTATAATTATGTTTTTTTTTAAATTTATTTTCGGTTTGTATTCGCTACTAGTCACTTGCAGAGAGTTAAAAAGAGTTTGGAAGTCTTCTTCTGGTTTAGCTTTCAGTAAACTGTCGGCAGCATATCTGATGTTATTGACTAGTATTCTGTTAATAGCTACACCTTTACTACTGTTTAGTAATGCTTCATTAAAGATTTTCTTCCTTCTTAGAGGAGACCGTACGCATCCTTGTGTCACCACGCTGAATGTTTACTTCCTTTGTTAATTTTGTACCCATTTTCACATTAGCCTTTTGATACCAATAAAGGTTTTCAATGATGATTATATCTTGCTTATCTAGAGCCAGTTTTCCCAAAAGTTTAATCACCTTGTCATGGCTAGCTTGGTTAAACGCTCTCTTCTAATCCACGAATTCAATACACACCCTTTTGTTTACATCTCGACATCGTTGCATCAGTAAGTTCACAGCTAATAAAGCTTCTCGCGTCTCAAATCCATTTCTGAATCCAAACTGGATATTTATTAATGTTTCTTCACATTATTTGTAAATTCGGCCGTGTATTGTTCTTAAAAAGATCTTTAGCATCTGACTCATAAGGCTAATAGTGCGGTATTCCTGGCAGCGCTTAGATTGGGAAACTTTAGACAAGGTAATAAAGGTTGATTTCAAACATTCTGAGAGTGTGCGACCTGTGGTATAAATTGTGGTGAAAAAACTTACTAATATTTTGAGATTGTCCTGATCAATAAGTTATATAACTTCTTCTACCTTTTTTAGTATTTTTAATGGCGTGCATCACTTCTTCTTTAGTCATTGCTGGAGTGTTTTTATGGTTTTCTTAATTAGTTTCTGTTTGGACCTTTTCGTTTTGTAGTCTTTTCACTGAGACAGTTGTTCGTTAAATGTTTACCATCATTATCAATTAAGTTATTGAAATTTCTCTGCCTATATTACCTAGTCATTTATTTTATTTTTTTATACATATTGTATCTCTTATCTAACTCTTCTATTTCGTCACATTGTTCTTTTATCCACTGTTTCTTGTCTTCTCTAGTCTTTTCCTGATTTCTTCATTTATTTCTCTGTAGATTATAGGGTTTTTATTTTTATGTTTCTGTCCTTTTTGCATAAGATCCAAAATCTCATCTTCAGTTTGTATTTTTTGTGCGGTTTTAGGCATCAGATATTTTTATGTGCTCTTCTCTATAGCTTTTTAACAGTAGCCCAACTTAAATATATGTCATTAGTCTTAGTTTTTTGTTCTTTTCTTTAATATTACTATTTAGTTTGGTTATGATTTTTGCTATTATATTTTTATTTAATCCAGTAATCCAGTAATCACATTCACTCTTTTACTTTTCTATTTTGTGTAGCTGTTTTAGCTTAATATGTAATTTTCTCTTACACACGTATATTTTATCAAAATTTATTGTCATCTTATTTCTTCAAATTATTTTTCTAATAATTCCATCATGTATTTCATATCCTGTCTCGTCTTTCCAGGTCCCTTTGAAGTGCTTTATTTCCTATCTGTATACTTTTTCCTACACACGTACGATTCTATTCCTTTAGTACTTTGTCTATATACCAGGAATTGCCCTCGAAAAGGTATTTTTGGCGTCCTAGGCTGATAATTTTTTGTCCACCTTTCCTAAAGTTTTTTCCCTGAATCGCAAACGTGGAACAATTTAACTTAACGCCCATTCATAATGGACGTAAGCGTAAGTCGCTCACAAGGAATACGTAATACGTAAAGTTGAACCAATGCAAAGCTTATGAACTCGTTCGTAATGCACACTTATAATTTTTACGTTTTACGTTTATATGTAAGAAATCTGTTCAACTTTACGTAATTCTTACGTACATTTGCAGTAATTTTTAATTTTTCCCGGCATTAATGTTGGCAGCAGTAACAGAATGTTTGTTTTGTTTCTGAAATTGCATAACCTAACTTTGGTATTGCCGATATTTTGGCTTCGTTTTTTCCACGGATAGGGAACTATTAATTAAGTTAGTAAATATGCATCTGTTCCTACACCATATAAAAGATAGAAAGGCCTTGAAGGACATTGTTGTCGCTACTTCGATTGAACATGCGCAACTTTCAAATGTTTTCAAAGGCTTACGTGCATTATACGTATTTCTAATGGGCGACTTATGCTTATGACCATTATGAATAGTCGCTTGCCTCCGCAAACCTCCGCTCGGCGTAAACAAATGAAATGGCCGCCGCAGACACGCTTTTTGCATACTGCAAAGCAGCGGCCCGATGACAGCCGCAGACGCCCGGAGGAACGAGAGCGGCCCCTACGTGCGTGCACAAATGCATGTGAGCCGTCTTTGTTTACTACGCACGGATTTCCTTGTGAAATCAAGGGCGTAGGGTATGCCACATTTCTTTGTTTACTTTTTATTTAAATCTATAGATAGATATTAAATAATAATAATGGTGTTGTACATTCCTGTTTGAGTCCTTTTGTAGTGTTGCTATTTAAAGTTAGTTTTCCGATTTTTATTTTTATCTGCTTTACTATATTAATCTGTTTCTCTAGGGTCTAGAGCTTACGCATTGCTGGTCAAATTTTTATTCTCGATACATCGACGAATGTTATATGCGTACTGGTGTTCGTTTCTTTTTTCGATTACTTGTTGTATGCAGAAAATATTGTATAAGCATCACAAGCTAGTTCTAAATCCGCACTTTTCTCCACTTACTTCCGCCATATTTTCTTGTATTTATTCATTTATTCTTCCAAATATCCTATTATGTATAGGTAGAACAACGTTGCGTTTTCGATTATTCCACAATCTTCTTTATCACTTTTTTTAAATATCAATTATGTGTATGATGTATTCCACTGTGTTGGCTTTAGTGCTTCTTTTCAATTTTTTGCGATATCTCTTTTAGGATTTTGTAATTCTTCTCCACATTTCCATAGTCCTGCTTTGATTATATATAGCTTTTTTAACATCTTGTGTATTTATTCCTAGTTCTGTGTATTTTGCACTCTCTGTAATTTATTCTTCCATATTTTGTTTTTCATTTTCCTTTAATAGTTATGTAGACTGTATACTGTATACTGTAGGATTTATTGTTCTATTTATATTATCTGTATGTTTCTTTTGTGTTAATTATTCCGTATGCTTCTGTTGATTTTCTATGCCTCAGTGTGTTATCTATGTAAATATTATTCAATTGTTTGTTTTTTACTGTCTTTTATTTTATATATTTGTTCTAGTATGTGTGTTTTATTTGTTAGCCGATTTACGTTTTTTGCTATTAGTTTGCTTGCTTCTTCGGTTATTTCCTCGTTGTAACTTTTTACAAATTTTTTTTATTCTAATCTATGTCTAAACTATAGTAAGAATTGAGTCGTTCTTTAAGATGAGCCTGATACAATGTTCTTATGCTTTCTTGCTATTATAGTTCCGTCTTGTATTGGACTGTTTTATTTCTTATAGTTCTTTAGTATTTAATTTAGTTTTAACATTTTTGTTTTTTGTTCTATACAAATAAATTTTTCTACTACATTCGGGCTGTGTGTATACTCTTAATTTTAGCTTTGCATCTTATCTAATTAGTATTAAATAAATTACTTTTTTCTATGTATATATTTATCAATATCTTGGGATCAAAATATGTATTTGTAATTCTCTGCATATCTGAATCAGTATGTTACAATTGTCATTCTTTATGCCCTCTCCCAATCTCACCACAACTGGTGCGGCCGGAATAAGTGGACTGTATAGGTAATTTTGAATTTTGAATAGAAAACTTGAAACAACTCTAAAATTAAAATAATAACCTGTGGAAACGGCGCTTCCCGCAGATATCGGTTCCCTGATGTTGGTCCTGGGGCTTCTAGAAGAAAAGGATAAGGATATGGATAAAAATTAGGACAAGTTACTCCAATCTTCACAGCAGACAAAACTGCCGCGTCTTTTCTGGTGTGAAAAGGTTCCCTCGTCGAGCCAGATGAAAGAAAATAGACCGAGTAACGCCGCCGGCGAATTCTCGGTTAAAAAGAAAAATGTTCCCGACTTACGGATAATTTACCGGCGACAACACAGCCAAAAATTCCAAATGCAAAAACGCGAACAAAGGCAAATGCGTAATGCCGCGAACGAAATGCGAAATGCAAGTTTTAATGAATAAAGCAAAAGTATAAAGGCGCGCGAACTAAACGTAATTGAAATGGCAAGTTTAAAAATGAATAAAGCAAGGGCTTAATGTCGCGCGAACTAAACGAAACCAAAGTGCCAATGCAAGTGCCCCAAAAGCACGAGCACGGCCCGCGGCCCAGACCGCCGGCCATAATCGCAACGCGTGCTTGCAGTTGGGCCGATAAAACAAATTTCAAATATATATGAGAGGGAATCAAAAATTATAGCCGGCCCTAATTTAAAACTTCAAAAATAAATATAATTTGGAGATTGACGCGAAACAACAACTTTATCGTCCCTTGCTTTATCAATCCTGCAGTTAAGATCACCTATAATTATGATTTTGTATGCTTTTATTATTTCCTCTAATGTATTATCAAGCTTGTCAGAAAATGTATTTTCGTCTGTATTATTTGCGTCATCCCCACTATTGTTATTATTGGTCCATACATTTTTATCACTGATTTATAAACATGTTGACTACTCAGCTAATAATATAAAGTGAGTATGAGATCTTTACTTGAAATAACCAAGAATAATTTGATATTATAACCTTGAAAATATTATTTAGCGATTTTGCCTACAGCCTTGTGGACAGTCTTAATCATCTTCTAAGTAACTATGGACGACCACACTTTTTTGGTTGATAAATGACATTAGTTTTAATTGGCAATGTTTATGTTCTCCTTTTTTGTTCTCGACATTTTCCTTGTGGGTTTATCGTCATCAGCTTCCATAGATGTCTAGCCTCCCAGTCTTCGATTTTTAAGATTCTTTCTTCTGATATTTACGTATGTTTTTTATTTCAAGGGTTTCTCTTTGTTGCTTTCCTTTGGTGTCTAGTGTAGTACATTCCTCAGCCATCTCACTTCTGATATTCTGTCTATATGTCCATACCTTTTTAAGTGTCAGTTTTCTAAATTCCCGATACTTGGCAATTTTATTCCCATTTTCTGTCATATTTTCTCTGTGCGCCACTTATCTTCTTTGGTAATTTGTAGGCTTTTTCTCGGGAAGTCTAAATCTGTTTATTTTATCTTGCCCCTGATTTTTGTACTAATAGATCACGTTTCTTCGTTATAAAACATTAAAGTGCTTTTTAAGTTGTTAAATTTGGCTCTGAATAAACTCTTCAAACAGTTTAATTTTCTGATATTGAAATCGTGGCCGTTTTTAGCATTATTTATGTTATCTTGGAACAACGACACTTTAGTATGGTCAGTCAAAGACACCGCATCTTGATTTGACACCATCAGATCTATCTATTTTAATGTATGGCTCAGTTTTTGACTGGACATCAACTTTGCCAACCCATAAAAATATAAGACACCCTTTTTATATCAGTTCTTTGATTCTAAAGTTGCACCAATGCGTATTTTACTACTATGTTTTCTTCCTCTTGTTCACCTACACCAGCATTCCAATCTCCTAGTAGAATAAGATTTTCGCTTCTTTTTATTTTGTTCAAAGTTTTGTTCAGTATGAGATCACTTCTACTTCTTCATCTTCGTGGTCTGTCGTTGGCATGTACATTATTATTATCGTTGTATTTACTAGTCTTACTGTTAATATCCTTTCACTGTATTGTCTATAGTCTATCACTCTGTTTCCGAAGTCTTTATTCATCATCATTTCTATTATATTTATCATATTTATATTCTATTATATCTATATTTATATTCTTTATTTCTATTTTAGATTTTCCTGTTTTTAACCCGAACATTTCATTGGGCTATTCTTTTGATATCAATATTTATTTCTTTTATCTTTTATGTTGTCCCTCCCGAAAATCCGATTGGGGGACTGTTTACTCTCGGGTTTGAATTTATCAGGAAAAGACATTTTATGTTTCGAACTGTTTTTTTCTTATGAATGACGTATCTATGCAGTAGTTTTTCGTTTATTTCTACATGATGTTCATACTTTTGCAGTTAGCACTGTAGTTGCGTTTTCTTGTGCTTTTGTCTTGCCACCTGTTATCGTAATTCTGGGGTGCTGTCAGCCGGGCCAGCTGAGCCCAGGTTTTTTACAAAATTGTTACTCCCCTCCCTCCTCCTTTTCATGGCTTAAGAGAAGCGGTAGTTTGGTGAAGATACATACATTGCAGCCTCCCTCGCTTAACCGGCGGAGTTGATTAATACACAAGAACAATATTCATAATATAATAACAGGAGTTTGTATTTTGCAAGAAAATGCAGAGCAGAGCACACCATCTATTGCGGCCAATTCCTGTAAATTTCAACCGTATTTTTATAACATAATATTAATAATAAAGAACAAGCTGAAATAATGCAGATTTGAGCCTGACATCTGGAGACTTGTCAGTAAGAAATATTACATACGTTGATTAATTGTGATAAGAAAATAATGTCAATCAACAACAGTGCCAGCACTAAGTAAGATAAAACAGTCAAAAATTGTCAACATTTTTTTTGACAGTACAAATTAACAAGAAAAAGCCCTACATTACATATAGCTCTAGCTTTCTATTATCACTAGTCTTAGTTATATTGAAAAATTACTGCCATACTGATGACTAGATGGCAATTTTAACAAATTAGCAAAAAAGTGAAAAAGCTCTTAAACAACCTAAAAAATGTACTATCCGGTTTAGAAGTATTGAAAAAATTGTTTTTAGGTAAATGTACAGCTACGTTTTGAGTGGCAGTGTAAAATGAATAAAACTTAAATTTATGTTAATATTCATTTTTTTAGACTAGATTATAACGTAAAGACCGCTTTGCTGCCTTGTTAAAATATAATTCTATACATGAGATGGTAAAGCTTTCGAGCGGCGTGCGTTGAGGGGCTTCGCGCCTTGTAAGAAGGGCAAGTCAAACCTTCTCCCCCACTTAAATAGAGCCACTAGCATATAAATGTAAAAGGGGATATTTTTAAGCCACTTGCACTGGTTTTCTTGAATTTCTTATCGCGGATTCGGATTCTACGTCAAATTTGGCTGCCCTTTTTTTTTCCAGAGAGAACCGGAGGCTAGGGAATTTTATGTGCTATCTTTACTGTTTATAGAGCAAAAAGAAACTAAAGAAAAAATTTATGAAACATTTTTGACTGTACTGGGCGATTTATATTTTTCCTACAAAGCAGTTTAACTTAAATCAAGCGAGGCAGATCAATCATCAAAGACCCGCCACTTCTTGAAAGTCTAAAAGCAGGAGTTACGTTAAAAATTGTTGAAAAACTTCATTACACGGTTTTTATCTTAACTGAATGAGTTCGCTTTGCACATTTCAACAGTAACGTCATGTTAGTGTATGCTGTCGAATGCTGCATTTCTCCTATACGTCAATTACGTAAACGAACATCAAACAAAAATAATTTCAACCGTTATAAGCAAGTTATTTAAACACGCAATGTTCTACTTTAGTTGAGTTGCCTGTATTTATTTTAAGTGATGCAAAAAACTGCACTGCTACTGCTTAGTGTTTTCAATTCAGATATAAAATTTGCCCGTTCTGGAATTTTTTGCCTCACAGTTATGTTTTTATAATCTAGATTTCTTAGTACGAAATAACACAATATTTAACCGAGTAAGGTTTTTATTGTAATGTATAACCCTTGTAATGCCACTTGTCTCTTTCATCGTTGAATGTGAATTTCAAAAAATTTAATTAACCCTCCTCACCGGAACAAAAAGCTGAAACATCTCCAACTTGTTATAAAAAGGACAATAACTTAAGGTAACACGCAAAACTGCGTTGAAGCAACGCATTTGCCCGTAACAGGGCGATAAAAATTACATTAGGAACGAGAAATGAGAAATTTCAAGCTCGCAAATGCACTGTTTTGTTTATAATTCCAAAAAAGTGCAGCACCTGGTTTAAATCTCTGCGGCAAAAACGTCGAGAATGTTATTCTGCTTATTTCAAAGATCATTTTTGGCTGTGCTGTTTGCACCAAAGTGAAAATGTTCCCTAATTTCTTTTTGTGCTTCAACATAATTGACTGGTTTCTCTAACAAGGCACTTCGCAAAACAAACCTGAAATGCTAACAAGACTTTGAAAGTTAATGTTTAAATTCGGGTTACGTTCCAATAAATATTTTAAAACCAAATTTGAGAAGTGACTTCGGGGCTTAAAGTGCTATTAATTATTAAGTATGTTAATTTAAACGACAGTGCGTTAAACAGGAACCTTAAAATTGAGTTAAAAGCAGTATCTTACCCAACAAATGTTATTGTAATGCAGACAAGAAAAATTGAGTTCAAAATAGTTATTTTAGTTGAAATATACAAGCTACCCTGGAAAATAAGGGGAGTGATTTTATTGGTCCAAGTAGAAGGGTTCCAGGGGCGGAGTCTTTGAGCCTGTCGGTTGGTGGGGGATGCCAGGTAAATAATCTGATCCAACTCATTTGCCTTTAAGCCTTTACAAAGTACCGGTCGCTTATAAAGTTGACAGCTGTTGTAGTGTTGCGTTACGGGTCAAAATACAGCACAGTGTCGATAAAATTTTGCGTCAAATTTAAAAAACACAACCAAGATTACAGGTGAGTTGCTTTATAGAAACCACAAGGGTTTAGGTGGCACAAAGCGTTTAGAGAAAAAATAAAGGACGTAGAGAATGAGCATCCCACACTTTGTCCAAAGTAGCTGAAAGCAATTTTGGTCTCTAATCAACGAAGCATTAAATATATAATAAAACCATTAATCAGAATAAAGTTTAAAAGAACCTGAGATTGCAAAATAATTTTGAGGTGGATTGTAGCAATCTGTGTAACAATTAAATGTATAAAAGCTATACCAATAAATATCCCACACTCTGTGGATTAAAAACCACATGTGCCGTTTGGAAGCTGTCGCTTAGTTGCATCAACATCTAACTCGATTTTATCGTGATAAGAGATATAAATTGGTATCTCTACACAATTATTAAGCTCAATAGAGCAAATACCTACAGTTTTAATCAAAACAAGAACTGTGCCCGTATGTCATGCTCTGTGTTTGGGGGGATTCGTTGTGTATTATTTATTTGGAGTTGTCGCCACAAAGTACCAGCGTTATGGCCGAGCTGCACTGCAAATAAGTTTAACGGATTGTTAAAAAAAGTGGAAACCCACTTTTATTGAAATCAAAATTAGTTCCTGCATAATAGTGCGACCTTGCGTTCGCAGATAACCATCCTAACGACGTAATTAATCAAATTATGCGGTTTATAGAGCAGGGTGAGAGCTGCGGCCTTTGAATCATGTAATAGTTTACTTAAATACTTGTCACTAAACTTCACTTCACTTCTTTTACAGTGCCAATGTCTTTATTTCTCAGGAAGTAGAGAGTATCGCCCATAAAACCTAGCGCTTTGGATAAAATTTCGCAGTGATTTGGATATTAAAGTTGGCTATTGCACCCCGACAAAAAAACAAAGAAAATGATAGTAGATTTTAAGGCGATATCTAATAGGTCTATGCTACATAAGAATACGCGGAAGCTATAGAGACACAAGTATTATTAACGGTCACGCCCTTACAGAAGAAAAATATTTGAAAACAAAGAACGAGTTTTATGAAAAAATAAATGAGATATTAGGTGATCTAAACGCCAAAGTGAATAAAGATAAATTGTACCATAAAATAACGGAAGGAAAAGCCTTCATAATTAAAGTAATAAAAATGGCAAAAGATTACTACAGTGGGAGTCAAAAATCCAATGAGAATAAGAAGCACATGCTTTGACCACAAGAATATACACAAAACAACGTGAATTTCTCAAAATAGTTAAGTTATTAGAGTATAAAAATAAACATACAAATGAGTTACACTTCCTTTTCAACAAACTTCTTTTTCGAACCGCACATATTGAAGAAAATAAACAAAGTGTATAACATGGCCATCTCGACGTTTTTCTGGTGAAAAGAGTGGTCAAAATTTAAAGAAATCTTTCCGGATCTTTAAGTTAAAAACCAAATCGATCATATACTAATAGATAGCAAACATTTCACAGCAATGAAAGATTGTAGGAGTTACAAAAGAGCTGATGCCCGTAGTGACTACATTTCAATCATAACCAAACAAAGAACAGCCAAGGAAAAAGGACAACAATATAACACTGAAAATTCCAAAATGCGAAAGTATCAAAAGAGTTACGGAAAGAACTAAAAATATACTAGTAGCACAGACACACAGAGTATAGAAGGAGAATGGAGTCAGCAATAACTTAATGAGCGAAACAGTCTAAGAAATAAAAATTTAAAAAATGGGTGGTTTAATAAATAGGATAAAGAAAGCCTAGCGGTAAGAAGCAAAACAAAATAGTCAAATGAATCTGTCGACAAAAAGAAAGAATGTCTAGAAAGACAACTAAAAATAGAACATTATTATATAAATAAAGAGGTAAGAAACTACTATCAAAAATAAAAACTTCAAAGCAAATCGCAACAACCCAAATAATTTATTGTAAAAATGAGTAAGAGCTATTACTTAGAGATATAAAGCAAAACAGAGCAGATGAGATCACTATTTCGAACAACTGATTAATAAATAGCCACAATACTAACATAGTACCGATGACAATTTATATAATTAGACGAAGTAGAAAATCCGATAGAGCAACAACTTGAAAAAAGAATTTAATAATAACATCTAGGAGAAAGCAAAAATGGTATGGATTACAAGAAATAGAGAAAGAACTATGAAATGCTTATACCAAATGGATATCAGAAGTGACAGAAGAAGGCAAACATAATATTCAGGTTTTAAGAAAGGAGATAAAACAATATTAAAAATAAAGTAAACTGCAAAATGTGATAAGAATGATAATGAGAATTAAAGAGATATGCACAATATGATAAATACAAGTGATTGTATATGTTAGATAGAAAACAAACCAAATTACATTAAAAAATACAGAATGACATTCCGGATCACGTTAGGAAGTACCAAATAGTTCATCATGAAATCGATAATACAACCAGCTGTAATGCAAGTGAAACATGGAGGCTAACAAATATTAAAGTAAAAATAAACTAGAGGTATGACAGAGGAAAATTTAGTTTCTACAGACCTTTTAAGTGTTCTAGAAGCGATAATGAGGAAAACGGGATTACGAACAGGGTTTATCCATATTACAAAACCGAATAGCAAAAGGTTTGACGCAAGCGAAGTGATTAGCCACATACCTGACCAATCAGTTTCAAAAGCACTTTTTGGTCACCTGTCGATTGGTGAAAACAGAATTTGGAAATTCTCAGCCGTTCTCGAGTTATTGCTCGTACGGACGGACGGATGGACGGACAGACGGACGGACGGACGGACAACATGAAGTTAGTAAGTGACTCCGCTTCGCTTCGCCACTTACTAACATATACCGATGACATTTATATATTAACAAGTTCAAAACAACAACTTGAAAAAACTTTAAAAAGCTCTAGGAGAAAGCAAAAAGTATGGATTACAAAAAATAGAGAAAAAAATAAATGTTATACAAATGGAATCAGAAGTGACAGAAGAAGGCAAGCACATACAAATTAAGTCAAGAGAAAGAGAATACAATATTAAAAAAAAAGAAAAACCAAGATGAGAATGAAATAGACAAAAGGTTGCTAAAAGAAAATAAAGTGATTGTATTGTTAATAAACATACTAAAAGCAAAGAATGTATCCGGATCACTTAAAGTCCATGCACATGAATCGATAATACAACCAGCTGTTTATATGCAAGTGAAACATGGAGGCTAACAAAATAAAGTAAAAATAAACTAGAGGTATGACAGAGGAAAATTTTGAGAAAGATTTTCGAAGGTGTTAAAGTAGCAGCAGGGTTATGGCGGAGACGTACGAACAGAGAGGTAATGGATGTGTACGGAAAACCGGGGATCATGCAAAAGGTTTGAGCACAGAGGGCTAGATGATTAGGCCACATCATCCATAGAACAAAAGAATAGTAAACAAGATACTGCATAGAGGAGAAGATGGCAAAAGGAAAAATAATGCCCGAGAAAAACTGATTTCAAAGAGGCAGAAGCCGAGACCCGTCACGGCCTGCAGCGCTAACATATATATTGTACCCCACAGTCGTATGCTGTAAGTCCAAATTAATTTAAAGATTACATTACAGACTAAGGGCTTGCTTACTAGTTAGAGGCAATTTAGATTTCCTGCCAAGCAATTAGTAATATTTATTAAACGCCATCGTTTGGTCTATTGCTCTACTATACTAGATGATCTTGTCCTCCGCAAAGGTATCAGTAAGAGAGTGCTGACTTGTAGAAATATTTGCTGTACAGGAGGTATAAAATAGGACCAAGAATGCTGCCTTGGGCCCTGAGTTCATTGGGTGGAGCCAGGTTTGGTGTTCGTCAAGTTTTACTTGAAAGGTGTTGTTATTTTGCATATGATTTAAAGGTAATATAGAATGAGCAAAGAAGAACTGTATTAAGTTTGTACAGAAGACCTCCGTGCCACACTTTGTCAAATATTTGACTTGCGCCACAAAGAACAGCTGCGTAATGTTGTTTCTCTTCAAAGACTTGGTTTCAGTTATTAACGTCTAGGTGTATCTGTTGTGCAGTAGAGTGTTCCCTTCTAAAATCAAATTGTTGGTCTGGAATAATGTTATTGTCCCCTAAGATGGATGTTAGTCTTCTGATCAGCGTTTTTTTTTAGCAATTTGCCTAACACGAACAGGAGATTAATGGGTAGCTTTCTTTTGCAGTTTTTGAAGTAAAGTAGTCTCGGGGCAGCATTGTATAGCACGGTCAGCATCACTAGGCCCTTACGCGATAATCCTTTAATTAGTTTTCTCATAATTAAATCAACGCCTGGACCCCTCTTCAGGTATACTTTATATTTAAGTTTTTACTTTCCTTTACTGTGAAATAATTCATAGGCAGTGTTAGTTCTATAAATCGGAGATACACGAGTTATCTCCCAGAAGGTTATTAATGACCATGGAGCACAGTTTCACTAAAACTATACCCGAGACTAAAACAATTGACCCAGCAACATGCTCGAGTTTTGAGAGAATGTGTAGCCACTCCGACAACATTCCAAGTAATGTTTAGTTTACTGTTTGAAAGCTTAAAAACTGTGGTTTCAAATGATACCACTTTGATTGAAATCGGACCTGTTTTGACAAAGTTATGGGCCTAAGAATATGTGTAACACAAAAGAGTTGAAAGGGAAAAGGTGATTATGAAAGGAAAAAAATGAAATCTTTAGTTAAAATTAATTTAATGATTTTTTAAATACATGGAGTTGCCACCTCTCCTCCTAATTACACTTTCCAAGCGATTACGCATGGATCTGATGACTTTTCCTATGCTGTCTTGAGTAACTGCTTCCCACTCTTCAATCAACGCCGCTTTCAGTTCCATCACGCTCCCTGATCCGGATTCTTCGCTCAAGCTCATCCAAAACATTTTCAAACCTGGACTACACGGAGGCAAGTCTTTTTTCGGTATACCGACGTCAGCCATGCAGGTAGCAGTCACACCTAGAACATGCAAGAGCCACCTCAATATGCAACAGTTTCTTAAATACAGCAATGAGCAAATCGCTTCCCTGGCGTTCTATAGACCTGACGTTTTCTATCGTTGCCATGTAGGCACATCCTAGACTCCAATGGCCGACGTCTCAATCGAGATGTTTACGAGCAAATTCAAATCGCTTTTGCTTTCGGACTGCAGTCAGCTTGGGACCCGTAGCTGCCTTTTTTGGGGTCAGATTGGCTGCCTTCAGTCTTCTTCTTACTACCCAAGCGCTGGCTACCACATCTCTGATGACAGTCAGCTCTTGCTTGAGGTCAATGCCAGTCATATGTCGATTTTTGAAGAATATCGATAAGAAAAATCGATCGTCGCTCTCCGTTGTCAAGCGCCTATGCTGGCGGACGTAGTCACCGATTTTCCGGTACCGACGCCACAATCTCTACACAGTTGTTTGACATCGCGCACGTGCGTTACAATTAGCAAGATTCGTAAAACCCCTTCGTGATGCATATTTTTTTGAATGCGTCATCCGATTAATGCAAGAGCAACATTTTCAAAGCTCAATGTTAGAGATACTCCTTGCACGTTAATGTTTATATTTTTATTTTTTTAAAACTGAAACAGGAGACGAAAATGCGTGTGCAGCTAATGACTCGATTGTTTTGCTCTCATGTGTATTTAAATGACTCTCTTTTTATGTGCTAATACCTCACAGAAAAGTACCAGTATGCACTTCGATCAATAAATTACAAAAAATTAACTCATCCCCGTAATGCTTTACCAAAAATTACATTTAATGCAAATAAACAAGCTATAGTGGGGTGGTAAAAATAGCGCTTGTATGAGCACTACAATCTGGGTTCAATTCCTCTCGCACCTAGCGAGTGCAACGAGTTGCCTGAATTCGGCGTTAATAGGCGAGCGGGGCTCAGTTCCATTGGAAAACCGATCGGTTAAATGTTTGTGCACAGTTATGTGGCCTTAACAAAAGCTAATAATTGCAGTTGCGATTTGCGTCGGGGTTGCCGCGACTCCATTTCGAAGTTTAATGGCTCCACGCCCTGTTTGCTTTGTGGGGCAAGCGGTGCCGACATAATAAACGATTAACGTATTTATAGAGTCCGGCAGTGCGTCACATTTGCCCCCAAATTAATTTCATTACAACCGCATATGCAACATTTTCAGACGGCCGTAACGAATCAATGCGGGCGTCGCCTCCCTCAAAGCGCTCGATTAATTCGGCCGTGTAATTTTCCTTAATAGCGGCTAATTACCGACCCACAGAGGCAACGATAGACGCAGCCATCGGCTTTTTAGTTTGCTTCTAAAAATAACCCGTCTGGAGGATGCTATCCGCTAGTACTAATCGACTTGGATATTAAGCATGCATGAACATGTAAAAATACTCTCTACTCTTCCTAGCATACGAGAGATGTTATAAAAATAATTGAAAATGTTTATAACCACGATGAATTATTCTTCTACAACTAAAATTAATCATACCGAATTTCCCTAAAAGGCGCTATTAATAAAAAGAATGTTAATATTAATATAAAACATCCCTTAGAATGATAACAAAAGATTCACAGTCGAGCTTATTAACGTCATCAGTGCAGTATCCACGCTAAAATAAGAATAAATCTGTAAAAGGTGAAAGCCTAATATCAAGCTAAATTAAATAGAGCAATTTCTGTGTTACCTCCCATGTTGAAAATTCTATAGAAATCATGGCAGAAGTCCCTCAGGGTAGGGTCTTTGGTCCGGTTCTCTACTCACTTTGCATACGTAATTTCTTGGAATTTTAGACTACAATATAAAGGCTACGTTTACTAACAGATAAGTTTCAAGCAGCTGATAATAAATTTTAGTAAAAAATAGATCTAACTGAGCTATAAACCAATATTATTGATTCGTAAAAAAATATGAACGTGCAGATAGTACCATATCAGACAAAAGTGCAAAATAGGCTACTCTTATATCTATCCGAATGTACAAAATGCTGTTCTAGGATTGTAAATCTTAGTAAAAACAAGTTATATAACATTTTTGTACATTAGTTATAGACAATTTTGCAGTTAAGCTTTTCACTAGGAAAATATACATACGTTATTTAAGGGAGATATTTGCTATACTGCAGTGCGCCAGTCAGAGTAATTTGGATGAATCAACTTATTCATGGACGCTCAGGCATCCAGATTGGTATGGGAATGCCGCAAACTCCCGCTCTGGTAGACCACACGTTAATTCTGTTATGGGTACCAAGGCACTGTAGAATTGTAGGACAAGAGAAAGCAGATGAGTTATTAGAAGGATCATCAACTCTATAAATAGACCCCAAACTGGCTATGAAGGTATCAAAAGGTATTATAGGAAGCCAGATGAGAAAATGGATCAGGAAACAACATAAGCACCATCATCTTGCTTTTTCACATCAACCCTTATCAGTCCTGTCAGATGTATGTCTATAAATCATTCCGCTTCCTTGGTATCTTCCCCAAACTGTTATACCATAATACCACAGTCAAATGAGAACATGGAGTATTCTTGTGCCTCTTTTACAAGCATGGAGTAGCTTTGGTTAGCACCATATAGGATCAAAATTTTCCCTTCGAGAGAGTTCAAAACCTTGTAGTTGGTTTTTCAGAACTAACATCCAAAGAAGTTTACACAAAGATGGTCCAAGTGATCAACCGATCATTTTTACGAGGCTATTAGAAGTTAGTTTAGGTATGTTGAAAAATGTGATTATTAGTTCTTAAATTCCTAATATTGAGCATTTTCTTTTCTAAAGTTTGTTCTGAACGGTTGGGAATCTTATTCTAACTGCTAGATCATTACAGTCTGTGCAAAATTTTGTCTTAAATTCATTCACAGTATAAGTAAATATTTTTAACTACTCTACTAAAGAACTTGACTGTTGGCTCGTTTTGGAGTAGAATAATTTTAACTCTTTTTGCGTTAAAGACGCATCTCCGGTCATGAATGTTGCCTTAAACTAACCAGATTTCATCTTTTTTGCACGATAGATGCATCGTTTAATTATGTCGTTACGCCCAAGAACGTTTAAATTGACAAGTTACAAGTTATAGATGTTTCTTATTCCAGTTTTCGATTTATAATTGACATTGCATTCAGCTGTCCGTTGCGTCCGGCGAAGTAGTTCAAATGTTTGGCAATGTCAGCTCTTTTTGACATCAACAGAAAGACAAAAATGCAACTGTGCGATGATGAATAGCTGTAATCTCACTTGATCCATACAGTCGTACTTGCTAGTCAAATCTTCAAATTATTCAGCATTTTATCATCCATTGTCCAAATTGTTTTTGAACACTTTGGATCTCAGAACTGATTTTGATGTTTATCAACATAATCAAGATATTTTTCAAGACTTCCCAGTGAACTTGTCATTCTGGTTGAATTGTTTAGTTAATCTTTTAAGTGGGATTCAAGATTGAATCAACCACGTTTGTTGTTTTGGAATCAAGGACTTAGTGACTCTTCTTGGACAAGTAACTCATTGACCGAAACAGATGGCAATTTGATCTTGCCAAATGGAACTGTAAGGGGGGTGGGGTAACGGGTCGATTCCTTTGGGTTTGTCCAATTTTTATGTAGCTTGGAGTTATGAATTTTCAGGAACACTCCTCTTTCGTTGATTATACCAAACTGTCGTTATTCCAAGCTATTGGCACAATGAATCTCGGCGATAATGCATCTTTCGAAGCTCAAAGTAAATTAAAAGGCTTACGTTATAAAAGAGTTTCTGCAGCTTGGGCTTTACTCTGCACTCATTAAGCTTCATAAGCGCGAGGCATTTCTCTGAAAAGTTTGTTGACTTTGTCTAACTTATGAAAATGACGGCTTCTTGTTCATTTGTGTTAATTGTCGGGTGCTTTTAGCTGGAAATGTTTTAGCAGCTTCAAGTAGTAAAGTTTCTTGGTTTACTACAAAACGCAGTTTGGCTAGAGGGCGCGTTTGAAGAGCACTGCCTCCACTAATGAATTTTTTGAACCAATTTTGGGCAATACGATCTTTGTAATATTCTATATTGACTCTCGGTTTCGCGGATTACTTGATAGTAATGCTGAAAACGGACAAAATTTCAATATTTGCAATGGAAATGCAGCCTGATTAGATTTTTAAAAAGGTAAAAAAATTCAATAAGCGAAAAAAAATTACGCCACTCTGGTGGTACTCGATTTTTACTTTCCTGATAATATAATAAGGAAAGTAATGTAATCGGCGGAAATTTGACCTACCCAGTTTTTCACATTTCTGGACGAAATATAGCCTCAGGACACCAAAAAAGTTGGTTTGAGCCATATGTATCTTCTGGTGTGTGTGTGTGTGTGTGTGTGTGTGTGTGTGTGTGTGTGTGTGTGTGTGTGTGTGTGTGTGTGTGTGTGTGTGTGTGTGTGTGTGTGTGTGTGTGTGTGTGTGTGTGTGTGTGTGTGTCGGTGTGTGTGTGTGTGTGTGTTGTTTCTGTGTCAGTAAACAGGATATCTTGAGAACCGTAAGACTACAGTCTTGAAATTTGGTATGCAAGTTACTTGTATGGCACAGTGAAGCTTTGGTAAAAATCCTTGACCGTTTGGTCGTCAGCTCAAAATCGGTTTCAAAGCGGTCGCAAATCTAAACAGTTGAAGATACAAAATTTATGAAATAGAAATGATTTGTTATCAAGATAAACAAAATTTAAAATAAAAGTTGGTAAAATAAGAACTCGAAAAATTAAAGCTCAGTTTTAATAACCGGTGTTCATAAAATGTTTGAAATGTATATTCGGGTAGTCAGCCGAGATGAACAAAAATTACAATGAAATGTTTTGATCCGAGGTCAAATAAATAAGTTATAGCCGATTAAAAATTAATTAAACGGACCAATCACAGTGCGTCGGAGGACTGCACAGACTGCTGGAGGACGGGAGGCTTGCAGGAGAACAAAGCGATAATGAAGCTCTGGTGCGAGCTCGCACGGTTTACCTTCAGTAGACGTAGGCAAAATTTAGCCTAGTCAATATATTGTCTTGTACTGTTTATTTTAATCATGTTCTCATGTTGGACTGCCTCGTCTCTTTTAAAATAACAAGTTCCGGGACGAGACGCCAAGGAGACGATGGACCCGGTATAATATTATAATATATAGGATAAGGAAATGTTATTTTCACCAGATTTTTATTCTTTGTAAGAGTTTTTAGGTATCATATTTTTTACATTTCAGCCTGTCACTATATTATCTTTTTTTTTTGTTTTAATATGTTCTCTTTGCGTGTACGTTTTCTTTCTTCTTTTTCTACCTCTTTTAATTGTTATAGTAATTCTTGTAATATAAGAATGGAAATATTATTTTATAATATTTTACATCTCTAATATTCTTTAAAAGCAACTGTTTGTTGTATTTTTAATCACACAAATTAGTTTTTTCTAGAAAAACATAGATTAAGTCAACTTTTCTTATATTGCGTGGAATTTGAATATAAGAGTTAACTATCCTTCCTACTCCTTACATAATAACGAAAAAAGAAGAAAATGCCCTTAAGTAGGTGTGTTGCATATTATGGTATACATAGCACCGTGGAGCCACATAACTAACTAGTAAGACGTGGTCTTGGTATTAATCCGATTAAGTAGAAAAAATTACAATTACTCTCATTCTTTCTCTATTATCTTTTTACCCTCACGGGTGTCAGATATTTGTAGATTTTGCCTTCTTGACCCATTCTTACCATTTTTCCTGTCTAACGTCGTTTTGTTCATATTTTCTATCGTTTTCCTCCTGCTTTTCTTATCTCTGCAATGTTCTTCATCCACGTTAATCTTGGTCCCCCTTTTCGTTTCTTCTTTGTTCTCATTTCCAATATTCTTTTCGGTAGTCTGTTACTGTCCGTAACATTATATTTTATATTTATATACTTTCTTGTTCTAGTTTCCCTTTAATTTCTTCATTACTGGTATGGTCTAGCTTGGTCTTCCCTGTTATCTTCCGAAAGTATTTCATTTCTGCTGCAATCTGTTTTAGCTTATATTTTTGGTGAATTGTCCATGTTTCCATTATTGTATTGTATATTTTTTAACTTAATTTTTCCACTTATTTATTTTTTACAGAATATTGTCTTATTTAGTAGGTAATATATATTATTTGTTTTCTGATTCTATTGGCCATTCCAAAATCTATTCTTCTATCATTTTCTATTACAGTTCCTAAGTATTCCATTGTGGTCACTTCTTCCACGGGTTAATCCTTATACATTTTGATCTTTCTATCTGTTAGGTATAAGCACTAGATCGTCAGCATATAGTAAGCCATCTATTCTGATTGGTATCATATTCCCATACCCCACTGTAGTCTGTAGTCTTTCTTTTCTTTGTCTCGTATTCTTGAGTAATCTATCTATTACTATTATAAATAGATATTAACTTAGACTATCTCCTTGTTTTATTCTCTTTTGATGTTAAATACTCTTAATAGTTTTCTATTTACTTGCACTTTAACTCGTATGTCTTCTTGAGTTGAATTTATAATTTGTATTAGTTCCTTTGATGTGTCTATTAATTCCAAATAGTTTCCCATTACTTGTCTTTGTACTAAGTCGAAAGTCTCTCTCAAATCTATAAATAAGAGAATGAGTTTTTCTCCCGTTTCCACTTTCTTTTCTATGAGTTGCCTTATTATAAATAAATTATCTGTTTGTCTTTTCTCTGTAAATGCTGTTTGATCATCTTTTAGCTTATTTTCTATGTTTGTTTTAATTTGTTTTGTATTATTTTTGTGTAAATCTTGTATGCTAGGGATTTTGGTTTATAATTATCGCATTGAGTTCTGTCCCATTTTTTTTTGAATATAGGCATTATAAAGCTGTTTTTCCATTTCCATGATTTGGACATTAGTTTGTGTAGCCATATTATTCCTTGATTTTTCTATATATTTTCTCATTTCTGGGTCTACTCCGTTTTCACCACTTGCTATGTCTATTTTAATGCTATTAATTGCCGCTTCCAACTTTTTTATATAAATTTTACTTTGGTACATTTTGTTTTTTGTTGTCTGGGTATGTTTACTTCTATTGACATCTCCAGACTTCCATTGCGTCCGAGGTATTTGTTGTAATTTTGTTGTTTTTATTTCTTATGCCTCGGTCTATTTCTTTCGTGGATTTTTTTGAGTTTTTCTGTTCTCTTTTTCTCTTGTTTTATTTCTTGCTTTGGTTCCTCGTTTTTTTATTTTTATATTTTCTCTTTTTGTATCCCTTATTTCACTCTGTATTTTAACAAACTTTATTTTATTTTATTCTCACTTCTGCTTATGTTTTTCAATTTTTCCATAATCCTTTCTATGTTTTTCTCCATCTTATATCTAAAACATAAAATTACAAAACAACAAAATTTGTATTTTTAGTAAAAATGCAAAAAGCACTGTACGTAGCTTCAATTCCTTTCAAAGTGAGTACATTGGAATCTTATGAACATCCTTTCCAGGTTCAAGACATTCCATAAATTTCATAATAATAATAACTACGTAATGGTTTTGGCCTAAATCTTTTTGTAAACCGAAAATATCTTTTTTAAAAATAATTAAAGATACGTTTTACGCCTTCTCGTTGAAATTTTACACACTTTACTTTTTGAAATTCTCAGTTCATCTTCTAGTTATCGATCCTTGTTGATTGTAGCCGATACACGTTCAACATTCTCCAATATTTTGTTCGTTGCTGTCCAAAATGTGTAACATTTTCAAGACATTTTCGATCATCTTTAAATGGTTTGAGCGATACATTTATTTGTGCTGCATTTATTGCTTGGTTTCGGAAAGCTTTCTAAATCATCTGAATTGTTTCTGCGGACAAATGTTCTAGCATCTTATAAGTTATGCAACTGCGACGATCAGTTCAACTTTTTACTTTTCTATACTTATTTAATTAATGTAATTCTCGTTTTTATTTTATAGTTGTAAGTGCATACATTTACTTTTTACTTTACTTACCTAAAATCTTCTTTGCCATTATTCATTCACCTCACATATCCATTTCTATGCCTCGTCTGAAATTGGTGTAACCAACAGTTTGAATATTATAAATATTGTGACACCTCCTCGAAATCTAGATCTATCTCTCTCTCTCTCTCTCTCTCTCTCTCTATATATATATATATATATATATATATATATATATATATATATATATATATATATATATATATATATTAGTTTTTTTATTGACTATTTAACCAGTTTTGTCTGCATACTGTCTCCGCCATTTTTGTGTGTGTATTTTAAATAATTTTGCGTTCCTTCAACTTTTTGGTCTTCTAACATTTACTTACTTTTTTTTCTTAAGTTGGAGTTTTGATTATTTGTAATTGTTTGTTTCCTTCTTCTTTTGCAATTGTATATTGTTTTTGCTTTATATGTTTGTCTTTCTCTTTAATAATGGTAAGGCTCTAAAGACCCGCGTGGGAGCACGGCCTGTAAACGGAGAGTTAAGACTCATATGTTCACTTTCTCTGCCCGGTCGTCGCGCACCATCTCTGATGCGAGGTGATGTGGCAAGCACCGTGCCTTACACGATCACCATTATTATCTCTTGTTTAAGTAAACGGAAGTACTCAATTATTTAGTGACTGAGTGGGCCACCCGCTAGGCATCAGAGAGCTCCGGAATGAAACCCGGGTCCGTCCGCATCGCAGTCCACGCCTCAAGCACGAGACCACTCTGGCATTCCTCTTGTCTTCCCTTTAGTATTTAGTTGTGTGGCCTCAATTCTAGATATCGATATTAATTCCAATTTATTCTGATGTTACTTATAATACCAGGCTTTAAGGTAAACTTTTCGTTTTGGGGACCGTTTTTCAGGTCCTTTGATAATTTTTTTCATACGTGTCCATATCTTTTTTTTTCATTTTGGTTTCTCTTTTTGTTTTTTATTAGTTTTTTTACTTTAAAATAGCATAACATTTTGTTTCTTAATTACTCAATTGATTTAATTCCTTTATACAATTATATGTATAAGAGTGTGTTCTTATTTCTAACGCCAGTAGTCTATTAAGTTCATCTAAAACTGTTCAATTAATGCTATATCTTGTAGCAAATTGTAAAGGAGGATGGGCAAAACCCTACGGACGCTTGAGCCCCCCGCTTAAAAAAACTGTAAAAAGTTTTAACTGGAATATAAGACGAGACTGAAGGTTAGAACCAAGTGAAATAAAAAACCCTGGTGACAACGAGCAATTGTCAAATCACAAATTGTCTACAACCACTGCGGCCTGACTTGGCGTCACTTAGAACATTATTGAACGGAAAACTTCTAATATGATGTGGTGGTAGAGCAATTGTTTGAGAGTAGTTATGAGATTCAGCTTGCTACAGAGAATCTTACTATAAGTTCTGGTCAGCACTGAATAACATGTAGTAAGCTGTTTTTTTACGCGCCAAGATACACTCTCGCCACATGAACAGAACAAAGTACTTTGTGTATGTATTGTATGACTTTGTGACAGAGTATTTCTGCACCTGCAAGAGTGGAGCACGTGATGTGTGTCGTAATGTATCTTACTAAGTTCTAAGGCCTACATCTTTGTTCAAAGAGGTCGTATCGAGGTAGTTCCTTAGATGATATTGTTCAGGACACTTAGAGCTTTCGATTGCCATAGGTTTCGTCTGGGTACTCCAATTTTCGATTTGGGGCCCATCCTCCTTCGTTTTTAAATTTATAATGTTCCTATGCTATTTTATGTTTTTTTTCCATTAAATTCAGTTATTAATTTTTAAGGCCTTATTTGAAAGCTCGTTTTACATTATAAGTTGCTACTAAAAAAATTTTCTTCTTTATTCTTTTTTACACTCATTACTTTTGCTTTATTTTATCCACATTGTAGTGTATTATTAATAATTCACAATTTAGCTTTCCTTTTTTCTATTTGATTTAATTTTTAGTTCTTCTTGCACTTTTATCCTTCTGTACAAATGCTGCGTGTGCACCTATGAGTCTTTTAACATCTTAGTGAGTATTATTACTCTTCTCATCTTCTGTGCTATTACTATATTATTACACCGTCATATTTCTTATTTTTTGGTTTTTAGTATATTTATTTATGTTAGATTTTTTTGATACATTTTTGCAATTTGGATGTCACAATTCTTGTTAAGCTTTTTAATTGAAATATTTTCTTGTTTTGAGCTTCTCTTAAATACTTGGATTCTACCTATATTTTTCTATTGTAGATGAAAATAATTGTTTCCCATTTTTACTTTCCTTATCCTATAATAAGGAAAATAATTTAATCGGCGGAAATTTGACCTACCCAGGTTTTCACAGTTCTGGACGAATTATAGCCTCAGGACACCAAAAAGGTTGGTTTGGTGTGTCTGTCTGTCGGTCTGTCAGTAAACAGGATATCTTGAGAACCGTAAGAGCTAGAGACTTGAAATTTGGTATGCAAGTTACTTGTAGGTAGCGGACGCAGTGCAAAGCTTTTGGTAAAAATCGACCGAGCCGTTTGGTCGCAAGGTCGCAAAATCGGTCACAAAGCGGTCGCGAATCTAAACGTTTGAAGATACAAATAATAGGATAAGGAAAGTCGTGTGACGTTCACACCAGATTTTTTAGATTGTTAAAGCGTATTTTATTATCTATCGCTTGAATATTTTTTAAATTGCTTAAGTTTTATTTTTTGTTTTCTCTTTATTCTATTTATAAATAATTTTTTACTTTGCTATTCTTTATAAATGACGCAGACGTTTCTTCTTTTCTTATCACTTTTAATTTTGATACACTTTTTGCCTAGTTTGCCCTTTGCATTAAAATTGAATACCTTACTTTTAGTTATTGTTACTTTTTTGCTTATGTAGCGGAAACTGTAACTAAATCATAGGAAATATTACAGAATTTATCCTAGATATAAATTCATAATAAAATTAAATTGTAATAGTGGCACCTATTTGTGGCTACGTAACCATTTCTGGTCTAAAAATTTCTTATTTTGCCAACACTCGAAAACAATATCTTCAAAGAAAGTTTGTAGGTTATTACAATGAAAGAGACTACATTCGCTATTCTATGAGCGATCTAGAATTTTCTAATACAAAAACAATATTTGATCACTTATACAAAACACATTTTTGCATAAATTTGACTCCCTTAATCTTATCTAAATTGTTATTGATGGATCTAGAAACCTAGAAAATTTGGAAAGCTTCATAATAGATGAAAAGGTAAAGTTGTTTGAATTTTTAATCTTATAAATAAGCGACTATTAGTTTATTGTAACAAAATACATGGTAGTAAGTCAAAAAGGCTAGCAAAAACGACCTAAATTGAGGAACCGCTTAGAAAGTAGCGTAGGGGTACACTATTGACCTTAACTATTAATGTCTCTCATCCTCTCTCACTCTCTCACTTTCTCTCTTGCCTTCTCTCCCCCTTTCTTTCTCCTCCTCTGTCTCACTATGTAAAATAAAAGAGAGGCTTTAACAATCAGTAAGAAAAATTTGAGAAAGTAAGGTAAATTACCCACTTACATATAATTAAGTTGGCAAATCAAAGTTAAAGAAATAAAAGGAAATTAGCTAGCATCAAATGTTTGAGCGAAGACTTTAATAATGCTCAAAAAAGCTATGCTAATTTATTTTATAAATGGCACCACTTTGTAAAATTTATTTGTTAAAACTTCATTTTCTTTGAGGCGACATTTTGATGCATTAGTTTCAACGCGAGTTTAATGCTTTGAAGAGTGCTTCACCTTTCTGATTGGGTCAGACCTTTTCTTCTTTATTTTTTTTTCTTTAAAATCTAAAATTTGCAACAAAATAGATAGGAAGATTAAAAATATTTAAGTAACAATTAATCTGTTGCTAAAAGTTAAAAACTGATTTATGATACATTTATATCCATTATCCATTTACCATTCTATTATATGACACAAATTCTTTGTATATAATTTTCGGGTAGTGAATACGACAAATGCCGCTAATTATTTTACCACCAAATATAATTTTTGCATCATTTGAAGGTACAGTGGTCAATTACTAGCGATCTGATGCTTTCTAATTTTTTCTAAGATAATTCGTCCTTTGACGTATCTAAAATTTCTTACTAGCGATTCTGATAAATTATTTACATATTTATTTTGCAACGTTTGCTACTGGAACGTCTAGCGGTTTGTTAACTTCAATGGATGTTCTATAAGTTTAAATGTTTGCACCGCTCATATGTTACAATTTGATCCATAACTTTGAAATTGAAGGTGTTTTTTTACATTTGGTGTACTCTAACTTTAATTTTTCCGAATGTCTAAAAAGAATTTGATACAAATTCCTTACTGTTCAGTGTCTGTTATGTTAACAAATGCAAAATATGATAAACCTTTATTTAAGTCATAATCTACGTTGTATAGTTTAGTAATAAAGTCATACCGTTATCAAAACAATGTAATTATAACTTTTTCAGCATTAGCAATACTAAGAACGGTTAAATTAGAAATTCAGAAACATTAGTTCTTAATTTTAATTATTACATATTTCTGATTTTTTGCTTATGATTTTTTAATTGGCACATTTTATTGAAATGCAAAATAAACTGCTTATTAGAAGAAAAGACGTTTAGAGCGGATGTGTGACGCATCTTTTGTAGGGGAAAATGTAACGTTCAAACGGAAAAGCTCCATTTTTATAAAAAACAACATATAAAATACATGTTCTGGGTGTTATAAAAGATCGGACAGCTTTTTAAAAATTATAGGGAACATCTCTACTAGACCAAAAGTAAAGGTATTGTGGCTGGAATACATAAGAAATATTTTGAAATTTAATGCTACAGTATTTTAAGCTACAGGTGGTTCATATATGACCGAGACTAATTTGTGTGTAAACAAGCAGCACTACACAGCAGCTATGCGTCCTTGAAAAGTAGAGCCACAGCCTCCAGCCTTCTTCCTGCTTGGATTAGGATCTGTTCAGTCCCGTTTAGAAGTTGCTATAGTGATGAGCGAACGGAACGGTATCGCGGAGCGTGAGAACAACGCATTGTGATCGAATTCCTTATTGGAGAAAACGTACCGTTCGCTGAAATTTACCAGATTCCAACAACAGTATGGGAAAGGTGTCTTTTACGGACCCGTGTGCTTGAGTGTGAGTGCTTCAGAGAGCGCGTGGAAAGTAAACCCCATGATCGTCGGTGGCGAACTACCGTCACTGAGCCAAACATTGATAGTGCAGAATAGACGCAACACTGTAGACGAACTTGGAGCAAGGCTGTACATCAGAGTTGGTAATGTAGAAGCCATCGTGAAAAAACACCTGCATTTTCACAAGATGAATGCACGGTGGGTAGCACACACCTTGAGGGACATGAACGAAATCGTGCACTTGCAAGCTGCCATTCGTCTTCTTTAGTAGTTCAGAAACGAAGGTGATAAGTCTTTAAAGTCTATAATAACCACCAATGAAACGCAGTTCTCGCAAACCCAAGAGAGTTCGGCAGGT
The DNA here is from genome assembly GCA_036346155.1 of Sinelater perroti. Lineage (NCBI taxonomy): Eukaryota > Metazoa > Arthropoda > Insecta > Coleoptera > Elateridae > Sinelater > Sinelater perroti. The sequence goes on from JARFIY010000344.1 coordinate 3,801,869, forward strand.
AAGGGGTTATCCATGTAGACATTCTTACAGATGCTAGAATAAACAATGCATCTTATTACCCACACCTGCTGACAAAGACGTAAAGGAAAAAATCTGATCCAAGCGGAAAACAGGTGAAAAGTGAGTAGCTTTTCTTCAAAACAATGAACGCTCCCATACGGCCCAACAAACAATGAAAACCTACCGGAAATTGAAATAAAACCGATTTGGCCCTAAGTGATTTCTACTTGGCCTCGAGGCTCAAATAAGACTTGCAAGTCGTGCGGCTTGCGGACAACAACGTCGTCATCCAAACTGTTCGGAAAGAAACCTTTTTTAAAGGCACCAGAGTGTTAACTCCGGAGAGAATTACGTTGAAGACTGACAAGTGGAAGTAAGTGTTTTGGCAATTTGATTTTTTTGTAAAAAAATCAGTCCCGGTCAAAATTGAATCGCTTTATATATACAAGATGTTTGATCCTAACAGATAACCAACCTACAACAAAATACCTAACTTATTATCAAGGCAGTTCTAAACTAGTGTGGAAATGTCAGCAAAACTTTAGAGCTTTTTGAAAACCAGAGCAGACTTTACTTATGTAGACCTGAACTTGTATTAAATAGGAACTGTAACGGTGTTTTACAAATGGTTGTAGAATTGGACAAATTAACTCCAACAACACCATTGAAACTTGAAAGCGCACCAAGGAGATGCTTAGAACTTGTCCACAAAAATATCACATAATGTATTGCGATTAAAGAGATAGTAAACTGGGTGAGCCAGTGACTGTTAATTTTCGATTTTTGTAGACTTATTAATGAAGAAGATACCTTTTATCTGGGGAAATTTATTTCTGGAAGAACACTCAAAAAGTTATTTAGTCGGAACAAGTTTAGAGGTAAACAGTAGAATAAATTCTAAAACTACAGTATTAATGATTTTTAATTTCCTCTTCTAAAAAAATTACTACCAGCTTAAAATGTAGTTTGTAAAAAGCTATGCGTTCTTGCAAAGTCTTTGTTCTCAACCTATAAAATTTTCACCGACAGATAAATATATTACATATTGCCTTAAACTTTGCCAATAATCTACGTGTTACTATTAGCATAAGGCTGTATGCTCCACAGCACTACATACGTACTCCATGTGCAGTACGGCCACCCTTTTCATCTGCTAGGTTTATTATATTAAAGTTGCCTAGATAGTATCAGGACAGACCTTTTTAAAAAAAAGGCGTTTACCCTTTATTGTGTTTATTTATTACCTTTGGTTACATAACCTAGCCGATTAAACAGCTACGTACAATTAACTGTAGAGGTTTGTGAGCGCTGCTTCAAGCTACAAACTAAGTATGAACCAAATAAGCGAACACAAACTAATAAGGTATTTTATTGACAAACATTTCAAAATGCAACAGTACAGAGAGCTGAGACGTTATCGTGTAACAAGCAGCACTTAATATATTTATGGCTTTTCTGTAGACCCCCTTACACACTCATTACAAGACGCCTACGTAAAAATTCCCCAATTACTGCCCTTAAATGCACCTTCTCTAGAAAAATTTCTTTTGAGTTATAAAACCAACGGAATCAACCCTTCGGGTGATTTTCAAAGAGCACTTTCATGCTAATTTTGAGAATAATACCGTGTCATCTTAATTTTTCATGGCAATATGCAAACTCTTTCCTACCTTTGCATAAAATATTATGTATGGCAAACTTTGATTCTAGAAATTTGGCCCCCATATATTACTGCAATAAGATGCACGTTTAGTACGCAGTTTTTCTCAATTTATAACAAAATTTAAATTAAGTTTTTGCTTCACGCTGTTGAAGTAAATACATGAATAAAAGTTGCGTTTATTGGAGCGCTAACGCTAAAGCAAACGAATTATTTTGAGATTTACCCTTCAGATAACAGGTAGCTTCTTCATAAACAACAGAAGACGCCATAGGAGCTTTCCAGGTCCATTTGTGCATTGGATGTCTTTAATTGTCAAACTGAACGGCCAATTTAAACTTAAGGTCTTTTTTTGTTTTGCAATCGGCACTTTTAATACTTTGACAGATATCTACTATTCTTCCAATTAGGAAAAAACTTTGACTTACATTTTTGAAGGCTACGAAAACTCCGTAGAAATTTTAAAGTATGTAATACAATAATAAATACAAGACCTCGTGTGACTTCTAGTGAGGGAATATCGCTATAGTTAGTCAAAATATTACTGCAACTTCAATAGCATCGACTCGGGATCGTTGGATATTTCCAAAAAAACTCTTTAATGATTACTAACCTGCTCCTTAATGCCAAAATTTAACTGACGGAAGATCTTCAGTTTCCTGGTTCTTAGAATATCACGAGATGAATTCTTAGTTCAGCCCAAAAACCATCTACAGCGATGAGGTGTATGTTCAAATCGACGGGCTCGTAAATAAACAAAATTGTCCTATTTGGAGTTCAGAAAACCTTTGCGTAACTCATCAAAATCCAATGCACTCCTAATGAGCCGCTGTTTGCTGTGGGTTTTGGACAGTTGGTGTGATAGGCCTATACTTCTTCAAAGTTGATGTAGAAATTGCTGTAACTGTGAATAGCAATCATTACTGCTACATAATAATCCAGTTTTCTACACCAACTAGCCAATATAAATCTGAAGCAGTCGATCAACAGTCAATTTACTGTACCAGCAATTTCATGGTAGCGTAATTTCACGAAATGCAAACGCCAACTCATTAGCAGAATCTTCCAATTTAACACTGTGCAACTTTTTTGTGATCATCTGGAATCCAAAGTTTACGTTAGCAATTTACAAACAGTTGACGATCTTAAGAACTAAATCCAACGTAGTACCGATTGAATTACTAAACAAATTTAGCATTTTCAGAAAAATCAATCTCTAAACAGACGATGGTAAATAGAATTTCATATTACGTAGCCCATAAAAATCAACATGTGAAAGGATACGTAATACAATGTTATAAAAAATTAAATTTCCACTCATGAAAACCCCACTACATGCAGGACCGAAAACCTGAAAACTGTGACCGCAAAATGGAGTATAAGAAGTTAATGTCGATAAAAGGTATTCTCTGTCACGTTATATCGATCCCGAAATAATCAAGACTAGTAAGCCCATATTAGACGCTTAAAGATTACATACCTCTGATTGGGATAATATTGGCGACTTTATTTTTGTACAAGATGGTGCACCACTCCTATGTGGGTCTTACTGTGCATGCATGGTTAGACCAGTTGGAGGTATACAGTCCTTAAGAATGGCATCCAAGATGCAAGCCTCGCACACTGAAAGTCTCGAAGGCCAGCTTCAGGAAATGCTCAACAACATCCTAAACGACCTCATTCGAAAGACTGAGCCCAGCCATTTGAGAAAGTTGGTTGACGCTACCGCTGCTATATTGCAATTTAAAGATTTTCTTCTATTTTTTTATGTAATAAAGCAGTCGCTCAATTTATTTTAATAAATTAGTATTAGAAATATGGACTTTACCAGTTTTAACACCAGTAACTTTTTACCTACCCTGTATTATAACTGAAGCTTAATTGTGATCTATGGGTGTTTCACAAATTTTATCAGTTTTCGAATCCTATATTTTGTTTTATTTTAGTACTTTTTGACTGATTATTATTCCTGTTTTTAATTGCTGCTCTAAGTAAATTAGTGTTTGTAAAGTAATAATAATAATAAATAAAGGCCTTTCTTACTTTTCCCTGGTGGAAACTCTGTGGGGTTGAGTTTTTTTATTATTTTTTTAAATATTCTGTAGATGTTTAAATGATATGGGACCGTAATGAGTTATCGAGTTTATTGATATCTTAACTTGATTTGTGTTAGTTATTGTAGTAATATTTATTATTAACTAATAAATACGATTTATTTATCAATAACAAGATGCAAGTCGAGGACAGAAAGAAGCAGAACGTTTCATGTAACTGTGAGCACTCATATAGAACTGATAAGTTACTCGTTTATTGTGTAATTTCTTGGAGCACTCAGAAAAAGTGAGTACACATTTTATTAGAGGTATTTCCTTTCAATGTTTATGTATTTTCGCTATCGTTCTGGCAGCTTCTGAAAATCTGTTGCTATCGCGCACTTCCCATTTCATTGACTCAAATAGAGCGTAGTTGCTTGACGCAAGATTCAAAGAATATGGAGCGCGAGGCAGTACCAGAGAGTCCGCAAGCTGACAACGGTTTGGCGCCTGGTAAGTAACCGCGCATTGTCATATTAAAGTAATTCATTCCATCTCTTTCTTGTGACAGGGTTGCTAAATACATTGGCAAAGTCAAGCTGAAAACCAATCCACCTGTAGAACTCCCTCTTGATTTTAAAAGGTGATCTGGGCGTGGCTTCTTGGGGCGATGACTTCCAATGTGCTGTTGATTCATAAATTGGCCTACACGGTCGTATGCTTTTCTGAAAGTAAGAGGAACCCATTTGTCCATAAACTTTTGTCACTTTTAAGTCCTCATAAATAATGGTTTATAAAATTGTGCAAGGTAAACTGTTGTATCTACCAATGCATCAAATGCAATTCGCCTGTTTACTATTATCAAGTTGGGCACATATTGGATAATCTGTTGCTTGTCCGCATTTATCGGACGCCTACTGTTTTTACCGTTCAGCAAAACATAGTTCTGTGACTTAAAGTTGTGTTTTTACACCGGAGCAATGCATTCTTCTTTTCAGAAGAACCATTCAGTCCATTGCTGGCCTTGTCTGCAGAACTACGCCAATGGCTCACTATTTCTTTTCTCTGTGAATTTTAGCAACGAATCTAGTATCATCACCTAACACCTTAGTTTTGTTCGTGTAAGCACTGGGGGCGACGTACCCGTAGCTTTGAGGTAAAACATAATTATTTTTAAACGCCATAAGATAAGAGGACACGTTGCTGACAAATTTTTCTTACTATTTTGGTTTGAAACCCATGATTTTTGCTTTGTCTAGAATTTCAATTGATTATTGCATTTTATGTTAACTTTTAAGTTAATAATTAGCAAAATATCGCAATCAAACTTCATACTTAAGGCACGACGCCCGCTACCGTATTTATAACGAGAGCAAGATACTTCAGGAAGTTAGAGCAGAAATAACCCAACTTAAACAAATATCTTAAAGGTGCAAACAGTTTCTAAATTTGTATCTTAAAATGTAGATGTAAATATTTCACAGGTAGGAAGATAAAACTGAATTACCGGGTGTAAAAACGGGAACAAAATATAAAAAAATGCTGTCTGTGACAATTAACTTTGTAACCGGAAATGCTTGTATATTACAAATTATCAAAGAAGAAAAGTCAAGTATGTTTTTATTACCAACACTATAATTAGTTGTATTTTTATAATACACATTCTTTTTATCTCTGGAAATCGTCTTTTCTCATCAGCATGTCTATCTTTGTTAATGTCTTGCAGTCACTATTTCATGATACGAATAATCGCATTTCTAGTGTGGTAGCCCGTTTCTTATATTGTTTTTTTTACTTTTACAAAAAAATAGAACTTATACAGTGCTACTAGTATGATCCCTTGCATAGTTCTAAAGGATCGTTGAGTGTGTTGCCAAAAATTTTGCTAGATGAAGAGGGAGGTCCAAGTTACAGTAGTGTACAACAGTTACGCTGTTATATATATGACTGTCGTTCCCAATATAATTTATTGATAATAATAATAGCCTTAAAGAAAGTCGCCATTTTACTTTTAATAGCGATGCAGCCCTATTCCTATGTTGCACCTAGATATAATTATAGAACATTCAACAATAATTAAAAGTGTTGTGTAAAATGCCAAGCGTGGTTTTGTGATATACTCATACTCATGCGCAGATCAACAATGATTAACATCTAGCAAAGAACTGAATCATATGGTTGTTAACATGGTGTTATTCTTAGTAGTGTGCCCCGAATGGTATCTTCATCTTCATGAAACACATCGCTACATACTTCAAGCTGTCCCTGAAAGTGTACGACTATCTTATGCAATTTCAATTCTTATTAAAGTTAATAATATTAAAGTTAAAGTTTAGGATCAGCTTTGCAAAACTTATCTTTCTCTCTTTAGTGATATACAACTTTCTTTAGTTTTTTAGTTAGTAACAGTAAGTTCAAATTTTATCTTTTATGTGAACGATTCCCTTCTGTTTAAGTATTCGCTAGGGCGACCTTTGTGGTCGACTAGTTATGAGAAAATGCTCCTCTGTCTGAGAATCCAGCGCGTGGTCGAGTTTGAGTCTCATTGAAAATTTTAGTTAGGCACAATAAGCCCCTGGAGGCGGTAATGCTGCTAATGCGCACAACAAAAAAAGTATTATTTAGAATTTTTTGTACATTTTGTAATGGACTTTATTAGTTTCTTTGTAACGAGGTGTTTGCAAATATAAACCAGCTGATGACAACCAAAAGTTATCACACAGAGTCTATCTTGGGCAGTAAACTACACAAGCACGTCAAACGAAAGAGTTACTAGTGCGCTTACGACATAACGTCACTATGCCGGTGCGCAAAAGATTTTCTTAGAGTGTCCAAATTACCCTTTTGAACACTCGTAGATAATTATGATTCCATACATTGTATTGAAATTGGAATGGTGTCTAAATCGTTCCTTAGAATACTTTCTACAAAGTTGAAGTGACTAAAATATTCTTTGGGGTATTCGCGACACTAGAAGTAATACTTGAATCAAAGCAGTGTTTAAATACCTGTTTGGAGCAAACAATAGCGCTAGAGTATCCAACTTTCTTAGAAACATACATGGACGGCGTTACGAAGTTGGCTTCACCGACGAGATTTGAGATTTTTTGGTCCAACTCCTAACCTTAGTCCTCTTTATAAGACTAAATAAAGCTGCTTCCGTGCCGTAAGAACAGAAACAAGATCCTCGAGAGCTTGTAATTGGCGTGTGCGACAGCCTTATAGTTGTATAAGCCACGGATGATGAAATTGCCGTTATAAGTATTGTAAAGTTCTTGTGCGCTTAAGGAGAAGTTGTAGTTTGATGTTCTTCTTCCCCGTTTTCCTTCAACTTTACCTTCTAATATGCATTGTAGTAACAGGTATTTGTCGTGTCGTATTAAATGTCCAAAAAATACTATATTACTTCTTTTTGTGCTGTTCACTAACTCTCTACCTTTGCCAACCCTTCGTAAAACTTCGTCGTTGGTTATTCTCTCTACCCGTGAAATGCGTAACATCCTACGATACGTCCACATTTTGAAGGCTGCTATATTATCTAGAGTTTTCTTTTTGAGCGTCTATGTCTCGCATCCGTATAATAGTATAGACCAAATATAGCATTTTAGCATACGTATTTGTAATTTTACATTTAGATGTTTGTTGCATAATACTGCTCTAATTTATTGAAGGCTGCTTTAGATATTTCTTTGTGGCAGTCTAAACTTTCGTCAATTGTCTGACACAAGAATTCGTATTTGTTCACTTGCTGGACCCTTACGTTGTCTAATGTAATATTTGTATTAGGGGGATTTCTACTCACAACCATGACTTTTGTCATCTTTCCACTCCCCATTTTATACGTTCTAGACTTCTTTAAAGACCTTGTTCGTTTGTAGCTATCAAAGCCGTGTCGTCAGCATATCTAATGTTATTTATTAAGACTTCCTTGATTTTTACACTTTCTGAGCTATCTTCAAGAGCTTCTATAGTTATTTTTTCAGAATAAATGTTAAAAAGCGGGGCTAGAGAACACACCCTTTTCTAACTCCTTTTCTAATTGCAACCTCTTCTGTAAGCTCATTGTCCACTCTAACACTTGCTGTTTGTGCCCAGTATAAATTTTTAATTATTTGTACATCCTTGTCGTCTATTCCTAGATCCTGCAGTACCGTAATCAGTTTATGATGTTGAACATTATCAAATGCTTTAGCAAAGTCAATATAACATATATACAGATCTTGTCTTATATCCAAACATTTTTCAGCCAAGACAGTCAAACTAAGGTTAGCCTCTCTAGTGCCCATTCCTCTCGGAATTGAGTATTACTCATATGTTGTTCACACTTATTTTTTATCCTTTGATATATTATGCGTAAGAATATTTTGAGGGAATGGCTCATTAGACTAATTGTTCTATAGTCGTGACACTTTTTAACATTTCCTATTTTCGGAATTGGTACAAAGATGGAGTGAAGCCAGTCATTCGATATTTGACTTTGATTGTATAGAATATTAAATATTGTTAAAGTTTTTATCCCTTTAGGCCCAATTACTTTTAAAATTTCCTATCTTAGATTATCCGGTCCAGGTGATTTTCCAGATTTTGTAATTTTTATGGCTTTCTCTGCCTCGGCTACTAAAATTTCAGGACCTTCTGCTACATTATCCGTTTTCATAGACTCTGTTATCATTGAACAATTTCTCAACATATGACTTCCATATTTCTTTTTTGTCTTTGCTATTGAGAACTGGTATGTTTACATCATCTACTAAATTAGTTGAACTTCTTTTGGTAATTATACCGATCATTTCTCTAATATGTTTTGTAGAGTTGGAGCAGATCATGGTTCTTTTCTAGTTGTTCTATTTTCTCACAGTTTACTCTTTGCCATTTCTTCTTTGCTTCTTTTATCTTTGCTTTTATATGTTTGTGTATATTCTGATATTTTTCTTGGTTAGCATGTTTAAATTTTCTTCTTTCTTTTATCAAATCCAGTATTTCTTTTGTCGTCTACTCTCGCTTCCTACCCCTGTATCTATCTCTTTCTGCCAACGCTGATATTTCTTCTTTCATCTTATTTCGCATACTTTCCACGTCTTGTATTTCTTTAAACTTATCTATATCAAGTTTGTTTTCTAGGTCGCTGACCAGTGTTTTGATTTTCTTTTCGCCTCTAAATTGTCTTGTATCCATGCACACCTTTTCAGTTTTTTAACTTGAGCTTCATATTTACTATTTCTGGGTTGTGATCAGAGTTAATGTCACTTCCTGGGCATGTCTTCACACATTTGATACTATTCCGGAATCTACGGTTAATAATAATATAGTCAATCTGGTTTTTTATATTTTCTTTAGTATATCGCAGGGAAGTCCAAGTGTATATTTGTCTTGGTGATAATACAAACCTTGTATTCGTTATTATCATTTCCTGTTTCGAAAAAAATATTCCTAGTTTATCTCCCCATTCATTCTTGTCGCCCAGACCATAGTCACCTATAATTTTCGACTCGACCTTTTGCAACTTTAGAGTTGAAATCTCCGCAAATTATAGTAATATCATGTCTTTGCAGCTGTTTTATAATATTTCTACATGATCGTACATCTTCAATCTCATCTTTTTCCGCAGTCGTTGTCGCGGCGTACACTTGTATAATGTTGATGTCTATAGATGATCCTTTAATTTGCAGCATTATGATTCTCTCTGACGCAGGTGCAGAATTCTTCACACATCTTTTTACATCTTGTGTTATTATATTAGTATTGCGACACCATATTGATTATTCATTCCATCTCCTAAGTAAAACACTGATATGTTATTACCTGTTTCAAAAAGATCTTTATCTTTCCATCTTGTAGTATTAATTCAGAAAATTTTTACATCTAAACGTGTTACCTTTTTCACTGTATTCGCTAACCTTTCAGCTTCATACCATGTTCTTACGTTCCACATGTCAATTATTGTATTTTCATTTGTTAATTTCTACCCGGAGATTCTCAGCACCCTCTTCCCATTTAAGGGATGGAGGGACTGAGGGCCTTTCTATTAATTGTACCTGCTATGTTAATTTTCTTGGGAAAGTTAATGTGTTGGTTTTCCCTTGCCTTACACATCGCGGTATTATAGCCGATTTTAGAGCCCTCCTTTATCGCCCATAATTGTATTGGTATAAAGCTGTTCCGATCCAATGAAGCTGCTTAGCTTATGATGGGAGAAAAGACGTTTTGTAAACTCTTAATTTATTTCTGCTTGACATTCGGCTCAGTGAGTGTAGCAGGAAATCGAGTATGGATTTCGCTGCGTTTGCTTTGCTCTATTCTATCCAGAATTACCCCGAAGTAGTCAGTTTCTTCTTCGAGGGTATCTCTCTCTTGGAGATTTTAAGGTTCGTCAGTAAATTGGAGAACAGGACCGTTGAGCTTTTTTCCGACTTAATGGGACCTTCCTTCTACCTCATCAGTTTTCTAAGAAGTCCAGTTCTCCCTGCTTGTGTCGTATAAAATCAATCAGAGATTCAAATCGGAATAGATGGAAGTGCATAAAATACAACACCTTAGGCTATGAATAGTTTGAGTCTATGAGTTTGAGCAAAGATAACTTTTGTATTATTTATTTTTGCTGCAGCTGTGCTTTAATTTTATATAGTCGTACTTTACTCTACGGAACATATCGAGGATGTAGTTAATATATTTAAGTATCGTTGATTTTAAAGATTTTTTTATTTATTCTATTTTTAATCTTACATCAAAATCGCCAAATTGAATATAGATGAATAACTTCATTAATTAATAAAATCATTAGGGAATGCTTGGTTATACGTCTCTAACGCGTAACACCTTTACCTTTGTTTATCACTTTACTAATTTTCCATTAGAACTAATGCCGCTATAGTTTTGAAGTAACTGTCTCATTGTCTCAGAAAGTACTTTCCAAACTTTTGCAGTTTGCGGAAACTGTAGTTTAAATAACATTTATAGTTTTTTCAGGTAACTTTTTCTAGGCGAAACTAAAATTACAGTGCTCTTTGACTCTGATGACTGGAGTTTTTACTAATCGTACCAGTTTTTTAAACCATTCAATAATTCTGAAAACGCCACACTTTTAGAAAGATTAAAATTCTGTGTTGTCTGCATATTTGAACTACATGGTTTAAAATAAAAAAGCTCTATGGAGAGCAGAATTGCCTTAACAGTCACAAACGCCTTTTTGACGATCTTACAAAAATCTACCGAAAAACTAAAAAAGGCTTGTACCGGGAGATTATAATAAAAAATAAAACATAAGTTGTATCAAAATTAGTTTAGGTCAAACAATGAAAATACTTATCGATGCTGAGGACAAATCTGGCTACAATCCTAAGCCCAGCTATTTGACGGGTGGTTTACTCAACCACAAAACATACATTCCCTTTGAACAAGAGTTAACAATACGGTTGTCTACGGAAGTCTTAACCTTCCGGTTTGCTGGCGCAATATACAGAGCTTTACCGATCATACTGTTTGTCTTTAACCTTAATTTCTCTGGGGCATATTATGCTTTAGATCTTTTAACACTATCCCATTCTACTTTGTTACTCTTGAAGTCAAATATGATGATCAACTTTATGTTACCACTTCGTTTGATTTTTTGTGTTAGTAATTGGTTTGATTTTGCAATCTAGTTGGAGTTCGAATTGTTGTATACACTCAGGTGTTTTTTTAATTTGTAGCTTTAAAAGGCATTAAACATGTTAATTTGTTGAGTTTATTATCTTTTAAATAGACTCTCTAGTCCTCACATACTTTATAGGTTTTGTCTACTAAAATCTTATAAAGGGTTTCCATTAAGGACGGTCAAACTTTAAATTTAAAAAAACACAAGTTGTGTATGAGATATTATTATTTTTTTTTATTTGAAAGAGTATTCGATTACATTATGTATGGAATATGATATCGGCCAAATGGCCGCCGCGGCTTGGCTGAATGTCGCGTATCCGAGAGGTCAAATTTTCGATGACTCGACCGCATAAAGCGGGCTCGATATCACTAATGGCATTAATTATGTTGACTTTTAAGGCAACAATCGTCTGCGGCTTATTCGCACAGACCCGTGATTTAACGTACCTCTACAAGAAAAAGTCTAATGGCGTTAAATCACACAATCTCGGTGGCCAGTTGACGTCGCCGAAACGCGAGATAACTATGGCGTCGAATTTGTCGTGCAGAAGATTCATTTTTGCATGCGCCGTGTGGCACGTAGCGCCATTTTGTTGGAACCATATGTCGTTGAGATCCATATCTTCCAATTTGAGTTAAAAAAATGGTCATCGACCTGTACCTCTCATCGGTGACAGTCATGGCGGTGCCAACTTTATTTTGTAAAAAGTACGGTCCAATGACCTCGTCGGACCAAGATCCACACCAAACAGTGTCTTTTCTAGATGAATTTGCAACTGATGGGTCTTATATGGATTGTTATCTTCCCCAAATGGGATAGTTTTGCTTATTGACTTAGCTATTCATCCAAAAATGGGCCTCGTAGCTGAAGATGATTTTCCAAAATCGGGGTCCACTTCCAACTACTCTAGAGCCCAGTTAGCGGATGCTTGACGCTGCCTATGGCCGTTTACCTTCAATTCCTGGATCAATTGAATTTTGTACAAGTGCAGGCCCAAGTTCTGACCCAAAATTCGCCAAGTTGGGGTCTGCGAATACCCAAATTATTGGGCGCGACGAAGAATTGAATGTCTCGGGTTATCCTGCACACTGTCGTTTACTGCAGCAATGTTTTCTGCAGATCTCACGTTTTGACGACGTATGGGTGTTGTTTGATTGTATATTGAACCAGTTGATTTGAATTTGTTCACAAAACCACGAATAGTCGATTCAACAAAACGATTGAGTGCACCGTAAAAATCACACGGGAACGTAGCTCGATCTGAATACTTATTTTGATAGTAGAGTTTAATGATTTGCACGCGTTGCTCAACACTGTAACTTTCTATGATGATTTATTCAATATTAGTTGCTATAACCTCTAAATTTTACAGCTATAGCTTCACCAACATGACCGCTATGCACTGTCAAAGTTCGAACGCCCCTATTGTAAAGCCCCTTAGTTTTATATTAAGCCTAATGCCGCTTTGAAGTGTTATGCCTTAGGTGGCCTTTTCGTTGTCTAGGCTGTTTGATGCTCCTCAGATTTGTTTTTTATTTTTTTATAACCTATTAACTTTAATTTTAAAGTTGACTTATATAAAGTTGTTACATTTTGTAGATCAACTTTATTATGAGTACAACTCAATTGACTTAGATCATAACATGCTTATAAAATACAAAACCACATTTCATCCATATGCATAGATAAATTATCAAGTGAAATTAAAAATTATCTATGCATATTTATCTTATTGCATTTAGAAAAGAGAAGAATTGTAGAGTTGTACAATTTAAGCAAAAATGCACCAAAGTGCAACAAAAGTTTTTACAAGTCTTCTTGATGATCGCCTTATCAAACGAATTGTTAGGTGTAACAAAAATTAAATCTTCTCTATAATTCAAGATTAGATTTGTGCATACATTTAATAAACTTCGAATTACTTTGGATGGACGTAGTATAATTACTTTGAGTATCGTACCGTGCTCTTGCAAACAGAAATCGGTACTACGATAACAGGTTAACGCTTTTCTCAATATAACTCAAAGGGCTGGGCCAAAACTCGGAAACATAATGCAACTGAACTTTTGTCTATAACCCTAAAATTTATAGAACTTTATCGTAAATTATTTTAGCACATCCAACTTATACATAGATGGCTGTGATATATTTTGTAATACATTTTTTGATAATTTTTCTTTTTTAACCATTTTGAAGTTGATGAGGCATTTGTATTTTAAACAATTTTATGTTTTTCACATGGTCAAATGGTATTATTTTCATCTTTTTATTACTCTTTTAAGTCTTTATTATAAAATATACATATATAAAAGAATTATTTTTAAATAGAAAATTAGTGTAGTAAAGTGCGATGTGTGATACATTTTCTGGGATGTCTGTAAATGAATAATAAACATAAGATTTCCTTAAATAATTTCATGCCTTGTACTTGTGAAGCTAATAGAATATGTGTGTACCCCCAAGATGTTTTTTTAAGAATAAAAAACAAGCTCTTAAATTCGATATACATTTTTACATATTTACTATGAACTTTGTTTTTAAACCAAAAACTATAGTGCCACGGCGAATTATCTGTTCAGCAGAAATAAACTTTTGTCCGCGCTGGCTGGTAATTAACTGAAACTGCTTGCTTGACATCTGCTTATAGAAAGCAGCTTTTTAAAAGTTCTGGCGCTGAGAGGTTTAAGGAGTTGCTAAAATTGCAATATAATTGTATAATGAATGAAAAGAAGTTGGGAGATTATTGAGTCCTGCCAGCAGCCGTGCAGCCGATTAAAAGTGCTTTGATTTTTGTAGCTTTTATTTGCTTTTACACGTTAAGCAATTGTAAAATTTCCCTGTTAAAGAAACAGATAAAGATTATGTTCAGATTAGATGCCACATTTGGGAATTTGACTAATTTATTTTTCATAATTTAGGCGAGACGATACACGCACGTAAGTAACAAATTATGATAGGTTATATAAAGCACTAATAAAATTAATTATATGATTATGAGATACCATCAATGTTGCATTCTTCAAAAACAAATCGAACATAAAAAGTCCAACCACAATATGAGTACATAACACAAAGGAGAACATATTAAAAACCGTATTTAACTAAATTAAAAAATTAATACAAATAAGAAATGTAACTAGGCTGTTAAAAAAAATGCAAGTAGGACTTAAAAAGTCATAAAATGCCCAGGAGGCGAAAAGACTCTCAAAGAAAAACTGCAAAAGAAATCAACGGAGGGTTACAAGAAAAGACAAACACTTAGAAGAACATTTTAAAAGTTTCCTAAGTAAAAAAGAGTTCAGCCACAAATCAAGAAGACCTTTAAAATATTAAATAGTTCAAACAAGATTATAGTAAAAATTGAAAAACGGGGGGAAAATTACTTTTTAAAAGGAATAAAAATTATAATAGAGAATGACGTAACGGTACACGAACAATAAATCTAGGCAAAGTTAAAAGTAATTGCAAAACATAAGCGAAATGAAGAAAAAGTTGTGAAAACAGAACATCAGAAGATAACGATAGATGATACAACATGCTTAACACCTTGAAAAAATGATTAGAATAAGCGACGGATTTATGATGACGAAATTGGCAACGGAATGGGAAAATATAAAAAAGCAAGAAGCTAACGATAAAATAACAACATTATTTTGCTATGTTTAAGGACTCAATAAAGAAGGAAAGATAAAACAAAAAGTAAAGGAAACAAATTTATGTTTTTATGCAGGAGGAACAAAATTAACATCTTAAATGTCCATGCACCCATAGAATATTCATATGAAGAAATCAAAAACAAATTAAAAAAGAAAAACAGTGATAGACAATATCTCGAAATTTGACATAAAGATGATAGTAGGAGACATACATAGTAAGATC
Source organism: Sinelater perroti (assembly GCA_036346155.1). Taxonomy (NCBI): domain Eukaryota; kingdom Metazoa; phylum Arthropoda; class Insecta; order Coleoptera; family Elateridae; genus Sinelater; species Sinelater perroti. The sequence continues at coordinate 3,817,077 of JARFIY010000344.1, forward strand.
AAAAAGATGAGGAAAATAATACTACCGCAGAAAAAGAAAGTTTACACAACAAAACAAATGAGAATGAACAGAAACTTGAAAACATATGATAATAAAAAGCACAGTTTGAAACTGTAGACACCTCCAAAAAGCAATTTGGAAAAGTCCGGACAAAAAAAACGTATACCAGATAGGTCATATAGTAATAGAACAAATGTGTTGACAGAAGGGCATTTTTTAGTAAAAGCAAGGATTAAACAGAAAGGAAAAGCCGAGACGGGGCACAGAAAATTTAAAAGATAAAGATAAAAATGACACTAAAGTTATAGAAATGAAAATCACTAGAACAACAAGAAATGGGAACGGGACGCGCAGAGAGAAATCCTTATAATGAGGGCAGAGACATTAGCAATAAAATTACCAAAAGGGCGGTGCGATAAAGAACGTATGAAAACTGTAGAGAAAAGGAGACAAGCAAGACTCATATGATTTCAAAGCTATTCAAAGAAACGGGAAAAGTGTTACAAAAAGAAAAAAATTGATCATAATATATGTAAATGGAAGAAACAAAAACAGCAAAGAAAAAGAGGAAATATACAATAAACAAAATATAGTAAAGTTCTATAAAGATTAAAGATAAGAAAGACAGGGTTATAAAGTACAACCAATAGCAATTAGAAATAAAAAAGGCAATCTGTGTATATTGATAATAAAATCTTATAAGCATAGGCAGAATATTAAAAAAATTAACAAGACAATCACAAAATGTGGATCAGTCTAGCAAAAAGTCATATAGATGATCAAAACCAAGAAAGCACAGAAGTGCAAAATGCCATCCAAGAAATGAAAAAACGAGAAAAGCGCAAGATCAGATAAAATCGAGACGAAACTTATAAAAAATGCAAACAAGAAATTGATAGAAAGATTCTACAAACTTATCCTAGAAATATGGTTGAAGAAGATACCGAAGGGCTGGTATAAAGCTAGGCTCCATATATAAAAAGGAAGATAACCAACAGATGACAAATTACCGATCTTATTAAATGTGGCACACAAAATAATTTCATATGTAATAAAAAAGGCCACAAGAGGAGGAAGAAGAAAAAATAGGGCAATACCAAGCGTGTTTTAAGAAAAAAAACCAACAATCGACAACATCTTTATAATACGTCAAATTTAACTAAAATGCAAAATGAAGAAGATTCCACTATATGTTCTGCTGATAGAGTGCATTACAAAATTGCAAGAAGAAAGGTTCTTGAAATTACACGAGGAATGAAATTCAACCAAGAGATGATAGGATTAATAGTGATAACATTGATAAAGTGAAAAAGTCAAATAACAGAAAAGGAAAATTTCTTCACAGTTCTAGGTTTGAGACTAGGAGCTCTTTTATTCCCAATACTCTTTAATATAATATTAAAAATTTAATTCGACAATACCTCGGAATGCAAAGGCAATTTCAAAATTGCGCGGTAAAGACAAGACAGTGGCGTGGATGTGCAGCACCATATGTGTGCAAGGGATGGCGGGCAGCTATTCCATCATTCAGTCTTACAGCAGAGCACAGCAAACAAAAAGCATGACTTTTCGACTCAGAAATTGCACCAAAAAGAACAACGCTCTATAGTGCATTTTTTGGATCAGGGGGGTTTAATTTGAGGAAATTTATCGCTGGATGTTGCCATTACACGGAGCACGCACCATGTATCTACGAAAGATCTGCGCTTTAAGAAGGGAACGAGAAATGCAACGAATGACTAACACATCCCGAGGGTGGATGTCTTCATGTAGCGCTGTCTTATTACTACATCTTCGGCTCCTTAAAAAAGACTACGCGATTACAAGTTCAACAAGTGACATAGCTGTGGCTTCTTACGCAATCAAAAAGTTTTTCTTAGATGAGAAAGCTGGTAAAACGATACCAGAAGTATAGAGAAGGGGTGCATTTGTTCCAAATGTATAAAATTGGCTGGAAAGATAATAAAATCAGTTTTCAACTTTTAATTCTTTCGATAAAGAAATTCTGAATTTTTCCTGGTGCAAGCTGTAACTCCAAAAAAGTTCTTTGGGATCAGTGATAGGGTAATTTTACTTGGTTTTTATTTTCCTTTTTAATGTACTTTACTTTTTAGTTTGAAAATAGCTTTTATGGTCATTTTTCAACTTTTCTAACTATTAGATCTTTAATTTGTCTTTGCAAAATTCTTCTTTATTCTTTACTTTGGTTTAGAACGTATTGTTGACTGAAGCTTAGTTTAACATCCCAAAGGAGAGCTGCACGACCCATCCTACGTTGCTGCATCAGCCCCACATGGTTGACAGAGTAAATCTTCTTTTATTATAACGAAAATAATTAAATTTTGTGCAACATTTAAATTATGCATTGCAAGACAAGACATTAACCAATTTGCTTTTTTGCTAAGTATTGTTATCACTGTTTTGGTTTTATAAAAGTAAAACATAAAAGAAGCGTTTTTGTTTTTTGAATTATATTTTTTAAATTTTTGCTTGAGTCTATCAGAACACAGATGTGTCCAAGACTTCTTCCAAATGTTTACAAATTGAAAGCTAAATGGTATTTTTGACGTGACGTATCAGACGAGCAACAGTGTTATTATCGTCAAATCATCATAGTGTCATGTTTTCTGCAAGTGAAATATTTGTACAAGTATCCAATTATAAGAATATAAATTCTATTTCACAAACGCCAAAAAGCAAAATTATCTCAAATTTACGGCGTCAACTACAACAGGCCTTGCAGGAGATAAAAACAGCATCTGACGACTTTGTAAGGTCCGTGCTCCCCTCTTTTTCAAAGAAAATACAATACATTATACTTCAGGTAAAAAGGAAGTATCTATTGATATAGAAACGAACTGACTTTTAAAATAAGACAAAATGGTCAAGAAAATAAATGCGATCAAATTATAATAAAAAGTCGATAATGGCTCTGAAGATAAACCTGAAGAGAATTCAAAAATAAGCAACATAAAAAGTTAAAAAATTGTAAAACTAAATTGTCATTCAACGTATCCGACTATAACACCAGCATGTTAAATAAAAATGAAATTCTAAATGCATAGAGTTAGATTAAGCCATAAAAGACGATAAAGACCTTAAAAAAAGAATTTTAAGTCATGAGACTAACCCAGAAACTTATAAAATAATAGAGAATACCAAGCAAAAATTTATTTGTCTTTTACTATATGTCATAGCATTCCATAATAAGTGGAATTTAATATTTGTATCGAAAGTATTAAGTAATGAGATTATTTGTTACAAAAACACAAAAATATTTTCTTCCAATGAAATTGAACTTGGCATTTCTTTTGGACGACTTACTCTTAACATATCTCGGTTTAAACTACTTTTGAGACGAATGTTACAACACAAAATAATGTAACTATTTATAGGTAAAAACAAACAATAAGACTCACGCATCACTACATGGAACTTCCATGGCATTTTGAAAAAATAGTACGATTTGAAAAAATGTTCCTAATTTCCAGTATATACCTATACAGCATTCAACAGGAAGGTGTTACGTTTTTGAGACTGGTATAACATTAGTGATAGGAGAACTAGCGCATGCGCAATGGTTGATATACACTAGTTGGTAATTGCCATTTCATTAACCATAGAACCGTGGATGATTGAACAACTCGTCTTTGTTTACGACACCAAAAAACATCGGCTATAAAAGCTAGTCCTCATCGTTCAGCAGCATACGTGTTGCATGTCAGATAGGTCAGTTCGCCGAATTTTGCACTTTGACATCCATTTCTTACAAAATCTTTATGGTTTACGAACTGTATAATAATAATGGTAAGGCTCTAATGCCCCGCTTGGGAGCACGGCCTTGAACAGAGATTAAACCAACAATGCTGAAGACCTTAGAAAAACTCTTTTGATAACGAGTTACGAGACTCATTTTTACTTATTGAGTACTATAAACAAAATAATTCACGGGAGGTCAACGGTCAACTCAACGTTACATTACGATTTTTGACACCTGAATTGAGAAGATATTGGATTGCCCTCGATAGGGTTTGGATTCAACAGGATAGGGTTACTTGTCATACCGCAAGGGAATCCACGGCTCTTTAAAGGAACATTTTCCAGAGTGCCTCATTTCATTGCGCGGTGATATGAAGTGGCGCCCGTGTGATTATTTCACCGTGTGATTATTTCTTATGTGGCTACCTAAAAGCTCTTTTGAAAGCCATAATGCGAAAAATACGAGCAATTCCACGCTCTATGCAACAATGTCTGGACAAGAATGTTCGCTACTTGAATAGCCTTATTTTTCATATCTGAATTACATTCTTTTGTTTATGCTTTATGTTTTTGAAATGGCATTATATATGTAATCTTTGAAAACAATTAAAACTAAAATTTGTACAACAATATTTATTTATAATTCAGAGACATGCAACTTACCAATAAAAAATTACTTATTGGGCCAGTTTATTATCCACCCTTAGAAAAATACCTATAGAATTAACTTTTAATACCCTAGTTAAAGACTCACCGTAGATAGTGATATTAAAGCTAAAAATTTGTCTGAGAATCAAAACTAACTAAACTGAGGAAGGCGGTTTATGAAATTGGTTGCAACTATCATTCAAAAAGTAAACTTATTTACTAGCATACTGACTAAACTTCTTTATCCCAAAAAGTTTGCCGAGGTTAAATACAATTTTAATCCAAATTTGGATCAAATAGCTCTCAGTTTCACATAAACCTAGGAGCTAATTATAAAAAAGTCTGACCTATACTTATGAATAAAACTTTTAGTTGGGCAGGTTTGACACTAAGTTTTCAAAAGAGCAACAACTGCTATTACAGCAACTGAATAACTTAAACTAAAAATGAAAATTTTCGCCGGATTGCTCACCTAGTAGATTAGAATAACACAAACTCATATAATAAAATGAGTTAACTACCTAGCAAAATTAAATAAACATTAAAACAAATTTGTAAAATAAAAAGGTAAACAACGTATACAGTACACAGAACTACTTTGCACCCACAATAACCCTTGATGACAGGGAGAAGGCGATGACCTTCGCTTCTAACTAGTGTGTTCATATTACTCCTGACAGAATAATACAACGAAGATGAAACCCATAACCTACTAGAAATGCTGCACCAAATGAGCCCGCCAATCAAAAATTCAGCTTATAAGTAGAAAACACCATTCACAAAAAGATAAACCCACACAAAGGCCCAGCAGAAAATCAAATAACAAGCAAGATTTCTGAACTTTCTTGAACAATAGAAGAATGACATAGCAACCCTAATCTAAAGTTAGGTAAACTAAAAAAACAACTTGCATCATATAGACTAATCTGCTTACTTCTGATGTTATAGAAAATACTGTGTGTCCAAAAAAAGTTTCGATTTAATTGGCTCACTCTGTGAACGCAACGAACCAGAGAGACGCGGGGCGCATGTCAATCGGTAGTGGGGTTTTCAGGAATGTAGTCCCTATAGACCTTTTCTGGAGCAGACAGTGCGTTTTGTGTGAAAGAATTTTATAAAAATCATTCATCATGATTTGAGTAAATCAAGCGCCAAGTGTTTCTCTCATCAGAAAATGGATTTAACTATGGAGAAACCTAATTCGGGACGACCAAGGTCATCAAGAACTGTCGAAAACGTAGCGAGACTTCTGACCTATCTGTTCGTAAGATCATCGCTAGATCGCATTTTGCGCAAATGTTTGCATCTGCACCTCCATAAAATTCAGTTCTTCCAATAATTGTAGCTCATAGGTGCCAGTCAGATGCTTGAATTCGTTAACTATGTAATTGAACGAATCAATTCATTCAACAACATTTTGTTTTGGATATGGCACATTTTCACCTCAATGGCCACGTTAACAAACAGAACTGTTGTTATTGGAGCACTACAAACCCACAATTTAAGCACGAGAAACCCCTTCATTCACTAAAAGTGAGTGTACAGGCTGCAATGTCGCCTGCAAGGCGATGAACAATCGGCCCGTACTTATTTGAAAATGAAAAGGGCCGCGCGTTAACGGTTATTTTAGAGCGTTATGTGTAGATGCTGAACAGTTTCTTAACAGACCTGAACTCCAAAATATGTAAATAATCAAAAAACATGGTTCCAGCAGTAGCAACATAGTCCACTTCTATCATGTCTTTGTGAGTTCGTGCAATTTTTTCCCAAAAATGTATTTCTAGAAAAGGTGATATAAACTGGCCTCCACGCAGCCCTGATTTGACTACTGTTCTTGTAGGATATCTTGATTAAGAGTATACAGCAGCAATTCGGGCTCTCTCGTTCAATTGAAAGAAAATATCCGTCAAGAAATGGCAGCCATTACGAAGGCTACGTGCCGTGCAGTGCTCAAAAGTAATGTTTCTCGTTTAAAAGAGTATCGCAAACATGCAGGATCACATTTAGATGACATTATTTTTAAAAGTATTTCTCAGAGTCTGTATTTTAATAACAAATAATTTTTTATAGGCTTCTTTTTTTTATAACTACCTTAAAAATAAACATTCTTTTAGGACACCTTGTATTTGAAAAGATGCTTTTAGAGCAGCTGACACCATTCACATTTTACCAGATTAGGATTTTCAAAGAAACCATGCAACAACGGGGCAAATTCATATAGTGGCAAAAGTTACTAAAGATCTCGAAAAGCGAAAGCGCTGCGCAACGCATCCACAAGTTGTAAATGTGAAATACCTCAGTATACATTTAGATAAAAAGCTGACCTGGGTGATATGGGCAGATTTCTAAAATACAATAACAAAGCAAACAAAGATTTTTTTGGCAATTCTGTTTAGTGATAGTGGTAAGTGGTTTAAGTTCCTTTAGTGTATTGGTAGAATAATTTTTATAACGCGAATTAGTATGGTATTTCTGGTAAGTGTGCGTTTTATTCCGTTCTTATTAACCGAAAACAGAAATCTTATTACTGAAAACTTCATTTTTTCATGATAACTATAGCAGCTTAATAGATATTAATTTGTTATGCAGTAATCTAATATAATTTTTCCGCTTTTATTTATATATTCTACTAGTTTGTACTCTTCTGTTATATCAAATCTTAGGTCTATGTTGTTTTCAATATGGACGTCTCAGTTTTCAGTAACTACATGCTGAATGGTATTCTGCATCTTCTCTGTAGTTCCTTGTAAATGTTCGTAAAATTTTCAGTGAGGGTGTAGTTTTGTAGTATTCCTACTTTTTCTCGCAACTGCAAGTTTCTTTGTCATTGTTTTTGAAACCATTTCCATTTCTTTGCATTTCAGAGCGTTCTGGTATTTCTACCTTCTCCATTTATTCTATTACCTCGCATTCCGTTCTTATAAAATATTTGACCTTCAATTTGACTGTTTGTTTCCGAGGCTAATTTTATTTTTCTGAATTTTGCTAAAATGCGCGAGTGTTTAGCCCAGACGTAAGGACTTCGTTATTTTGAGACAACTAGTATCATATCACACTGTTCAAAAGTTAAATTTTTACAGAGATGAAAATATCCGTTCTTTATAGATTTTGGGTGGCTGAAAACAAAAATTACACTTAAAATTGCCTCCCGGCTCAGGTTTCTGAATAAAATCATTGTTTACATTTTATATATAACGCTGTGGGAATATACTAGTACGTACTAATAACAGTTAACAAACTTTCTTTTCTATACACGTCGACTTTTGACTTGTCGCTTGTCGCTTGTGGGGAACACAAGTATCTCTCTAGACTATTGATTTCCAAAGTGGTCCAGGTGGACCCCCAGGAGTCCACGGGAGACTCGACGGGGGTCTACGTTGGCGTGACAAAAAAAATGGGGGTTCACAATTCGTAAGCGGGGGTCCACGAAAATTTATCTGGTTTCGATAGTGGAGAACTAAGATGTTGGCTTGAGTTCACCTATCAATGTAGGCAGATAATATTTTAAGAAATTTTTTTAAGGAAAAATCGATTCCATTCACAAACGTTATTTCGGTGGCAACAGATGGAGCTCCTGCCATGGCCGGGCGATGTCGTGGGTTTATAAGCCATCTTAAAAGAATTATACCAGAGGTAACTGCAATTCACTGTGTCATCCACCGATAACACCTAGTAGCGAAAAATTTGAGTGCTAAATTGCACCAATCGCTTCAATTTGTGATTAATGCAGTTAACAAAATAAGAAGCAATGCATTGAATACGCGTTTATTTGCACAATTGTGCGATGAAAATGATGAAGACTTCCAACGATTGCTCTTACATACTGAAGTACGCTGGTTGTCGAAAGGTGCATGTTTAACAAGATTTTTCTCACTTTTTGAATCAGTTTTAGAGTTGCTGGAAAGTAAAGATCCAGATTTAAAAGAAAACCTGATCAATTTGAAAGCCGACATTGCGTATTTGACAGATTTGTTCAAAAAATTTAATGACATTAACTTACAATTACAAGGGGACAGCCTCAATTTAATAAAAACAAAGGGTGTAATTTCAGATTTTCTTGGAAAATTGAAATGTATGAAGCAAAATATTAGTCGGCGCGAATTTTCCCAGTTTTCAAACTTGTCACAGGTAGAATGCCTTGATGAGGATATTCACACATACGTTCAACATTTCATTGCCCTGCATGATGACTAAAATCAGATTTGAAGATATTCTGACGATGGAAATACCACCATGGATCATAAATCCACTTGATGAAACGGAAGTGGAGAATGTGATATTACAAGAGGAGCTACTCGAGCTTAGCACTAATGAGGAACTGAAGGTGAAATTTAAAAGAGGGTATCAAACATTTTGGCTGCAGGCAGAAATACCCGAAAAATATCCTGGACTGTGGGGAATTGCGAGAAAGCTTTTGATAGTGTTTCCCTCGTCATATCTTATCAAGAAAAGTTTTAGTATCGTTACAAACCTTTTAACAACAAAAAAGAGCAGATTGAATATCACAGGACGGGGAGATTTGCGGTTATTCCTAACAAAACTGAAGCCAAATATTGATAATTTGCTGTCAATCCATCAAGTACGTCCCTCCCACTAAAATTATGACTATTTTGTGATTGTCATTGTAGAAGTTACGTTACGTTATTAATATTTTATTTTAATTATATTACAATTATATAACAATAATAATTAATAGTGTAATAATTACATATTTGAATAAATACAACACAAGGAAATATACTATTTTTCTTTTTATTTTTACCACTCCGAATTTGGAGTTTTCTAAATAAAATGTGTGAGAATTGATTGGTTTTTTGTGTGGTGGGTAGATGTCAAAGGAGTAAAGTTGGATGCAATGACATTTTTGATTGGCTAACTTTACTTTTTTGACATCCACTCACAGCACAATCAATTAATTAATTAACCTACAACTCAGCCGCAACGCAAATTTCCATAGTTAGATCTAATCTTCACATTTTTTTCGAGTTTTGGGAATATGGTAGAAATGTAGCTGCAGAGGGTCCACCGGAACCAGCAAAACTTTCAAAGTGGTCTACGAGAAAAAAAAGTTTGGGAGCCTCTGCTCTAGACCATCTAATAGAAATCTGTTAACATTGAAACTGACTTTTGTAATGCCATTGTAGAAATCTCCTAATGGAATCGCTCTGATTTTTTTGTCAGAGAGAGTGCCACAATTCACAACATGGTAATGTAGGAAGTGCATTTTTAGTGACATGTTGTATCCAATTTTCTTTTAGGTAGATATAATTTCTTTGTAATTTTCAACACGAAGGAATTGTGTACTAACATTTTGGAAACAATGCTAGGCATGCAGCTCATCAGGATAGAGATTGGATTCAAACTGTTTGTCTAAAAAAAGCTTGCATATCTGGGAATCTGTAGTTGCCCCTGTTTTACCTTTTCCATACTTAGACGTGGAAACTTTTGGTATAAGTATTTAAATGCACGTTTATTTTTGTTAATTAAAGCAGATGCTTTAGTCCCAGTTTTATGTGTAATGGTGGTAGGACAATGCTGTTAGGGTTCACTGGAGGTTTGTATAGAACTTTTTTAGCGCCAGACAACAAAGCTGTTCGTAGAGGCCATTCTTCTGTTTGTAATAGGCATACCTCACGCGGTTGTCCACTCAATTATATAGCAACAGTACTTTGTATACCCACCTTGCAGACCGAGCACAATTGCTATCATTTTGAAATCACCACATACTAACCACTTATGTTGATTGTAATTTATGATCTAGAAAGTGTTGCAGGAGGTACTTATCGGTTGAAATATTAGATCTGCATCAGGGGTGTTTGGAATACTTTTTTTTAAAATTTATTTAACCAGATCAGCAACGTCGTGCTATACATGGTTCTATTAACTATTGATTACATGTAACACTATTGTCGCTTAGGGATTGCCTATTGACTTACCCATTCACTGTTTAGTTTTATTGTTGTATTATTTTGGTTTTGTCACTACTCTACACTTCATTATCTCTACTATCATTGGTTGAAAGGAGATCTTGCGTCAGTTTACGTTTCAAGCGTTGATGTATGTGTCTCATTCCTAATGTGTAATGGGCTGATGCTGCACAGTTTAAATTTTGAAAGAATGTTGTCGCTAATTTTTTAATGTGTTCTTCTATGGTTGGGATATTTAGTTCAGCGTGTAGTTGGTGGTTACTTATATACCATGGAGAATTTGTGGATATTCGAAGAATCTTATTTTGCAGTATTTGTATTTTGCGGATGTGAGTCGGTGAAGCAGATCCCCATACACAGCATGCATACTAATTATTGATTTATAGATTAGCATTGTACAGTCTATGTGTAGAGAACTTTTTTTGTTTATCAGTGGGTATAGTAGGGCTAATCTAGAATAGCTTTCATTCAATTTGTGGTTAATATGGAAACCCCAGGTTAGTCGTTGGTCTAAGTATACCCCTAGATACTTAACTGGGCTATTTTGCGTGTTCCATGAAATTTCTTTATTATTTATTTGAATGTTGGATATATCTCTGAGGCATCGTAAGGTAAACACTTGGGCTTGACATTGGGTTGAGTTAAGGTTTATGTGCCATTTTCCCATCCAGCTTGATATTGTATTTAGGCTGGATTGTAGATTGTTTGATGCTTCCAATAGTTCTTTGCTCTGGGTAAGTAGCGCAGTATCATCTGCGTACATAGCAATGGCTGCTCTGTCTATTTGAGGTATATCAGGGACGTAGATGTTAAATAGTGTTGGGGCCAATATGGATCCCTGTGGGACGCCTGCATTGATAGGTCTAACTGTTGAATATGTGGAACTGATTCTAACGGAGAAGGTGCGGTGTGTGAGAAATGATCGTATAATATGTATCAAATAATCTGGTATGTGGAGGCGCTGTAGTTTATAAAGTAGACCTTCTATCCAGACCCTGTCGAAAGCCTTAGCTATATCCAGGAATGATGCTGTAGTATAAGCTTTATTTTCGTAGCCTTTTTCTATGTATTCCACAATTCGTTGTAGCTGATGAGTCGTTGAGTGTTTGGATCTAAATCCAAATTGGAATGGAGGTAGTACGTTAAGCAAGTGTAGGTTTTGAAGTAGGAGCCTGTTCATTATTTTTTCTAACAATTTGGATAAAGTTGAGAGCATGCTAATTAGTCGATAGCAAGTCGCATGCAGGCATTGCAAACTGTGGCTAAGTAGGCATGTATTTTAGTTGTGAAGTTTTTAATTATTATGTTTGGTATGAGGTCGCTTCCTGGGGCTTCTTTCACTTTAAGTTTTTTAGCTAATCTCTGGGCGATGTTGGTTTCAATTCACCCCTTGTATTTGATTCGTATTGTTGGAGATATTGTCTTACTTCTTCATCAAAAGCATTATCATTATTTGGTGCTGGTAAACACAGCTTCAAAATGGTCCGCAAATATATTGCAGATTTCTTATCTGTTGTAAAGGTTGTGTTTCCATCTTTTAGTGGTCCAATTATCTGGGGCTGTCGAAGAATTTTCTTTGTAGCTTGCCACATTGTAGGGTCATTAGGTTTTAACTCCTGAATGTAGCGTTGGTATGAGTTAAATCTGTATTCATCTAGTTCTGTTTTTATATTGCTGCTGTCGAGTATTTTGCCAAAGTCTTCGAATTCAATGCTTTTCTTTTATTAATTGTAGAATTTCCAGCGGTGGGTGCTGGTAGTTATTTGGTCTTCTTGTGTTAGTGCTGATTGTCGCTGCCTTAATGAATTCTTTTGTTGCTTTTAGGAGGTTGTTTATTACTTCATCAATTTGTTGTGTTGTGTGGATTTGGCTAGGATATTTGATGTGGTCGCTCAATAGGTTTTGGAAGGTTTGCCAATCCACTTTACCATTGATGAGTTTCGGTAATGGGACTTCTTGTCGTATGGTAGTATTGAAAGACATTACAACTGGTAGGTGATCGGAATCCAACTCTGTCATTACATTTTGATAGTTTGGTCTTGTAACATTCTTAAGTAGCACAATATCTAGTATATCTGGGAGTCGATCTATCTTGTACGGGTAGTACGTGTACTGACCCGGGGCTGCTATTTGAATTGTATGTGTTGTGCTGTAGTTGTTTAACCTTGTTCCATTCGGGTTGGTAGTTCTGCAGCCCCAGTAGGTGTTCTTGCAGTTAAAGCCACCAATAGCCATTGTTGGTTGATTGTCATTAAAAATAGATTGAAGATCATTTTCATCCAGTCTCCAATTTGGTTGTTTGTATATGCATGCTATATTTATCTTGGAGTTATTTCAAGTTTTAGCTATTACAGTAACTGCTTCTAGGCTATTGAGGTCATCTAGATATACTTTTCTCGGATTTTCAGTTTACGTTTTGCTATAATTGCTACCTTTCCCGAAGCTATCATACCTGTTCGATCATTTCTGTAAATGTTATAACCTGGGATTTTAAAGTTTTCTGTGTTAATTAGGTGTGTTTCTGATATGCAGGCTATATCTATGTTGTGTCGTGCTAAAAAAGCAATAAATATACTGCACTGCCTTTTGATGCCATCAGCATTCCAGTTCATTAAGGTAAAATTAATAAATGTAATTTGTGTTGATATAGAATTGTTTGGTTTATTAGTCGCCATTTGTAGTGCCTGTGAGTAGTGGTACGATAAGTGGTAAAAGTTTATGTAAATGGGGTTTGAGTGTATATAAAATCGCATTAATAATCGTTGTTATGAGGTCTGTTGAATTTTCTGGGTTTTTAGGGAAGTTAGTGTTTTGTTGCTGAGTTACTTCTACTCGTTCATCTACAAATGCTGGTTTCATGTTGATTCTTGGTTGTCGTGTTGGTGCGTTATGTGTCATTTGTCTGCTTTGTGTTTGCTTAAAATGAACACAGCCTCTGTAATTTGCGGGGTGATCTCCTCCGCAATTTACGCATTTGAGTTTTTCATTTGGTCTTTTGAGACAGTCTGTATATAGGTGTGATCCTAAACATTTAACGCATCGTAGTTCTAATTTGCAATAGTTGCGTGTGTGTCCGTATCGTTGACAGCGCTTGCATTGTGGTATGTCCTGAGATCTTTTTCTGGGCTCAACTGATACTATGCAATTCATTAATCTGGTGAGATTAAATATTTCGTTGATGTTATCTGTTTTCTCGAATTCGAGCGCACAAATTGGGATCGGTATTTTGTCTTTATTGTACAGCCTGGTAACTTTTGTGACTGGGTATTTAAGTGTTTGTAAATCCTTTTTTATTTCCTCTTCGCTCAGTGAGGGGGGAATGCTACGCATCACGACTGATAATTGTTTAGCTTGGGCTTTGGGATCACGGAATGTGTGGTATTTTGAGTTATTTTTATCATAGAAGCTTGTAAGTTTTCAGTAATCATCTGTGTTAGTTAGGTTTATTCTAAGGAATTTTCCCTTGTATGCGGTGGTAAAATCTGTTGTTGTTAATTTTTTAATATCTTCTATTACTTTTTGAAAGTTGTCACCTTCATGTAAGTAGATTGGGGGGATTTTCTCCTTATTTACTGCATCGTGAGATTCAGTTTATGTTTTTGTTGGTGGTGTTGCATTACACCTTTTGTAATTTAATTTCGCACTGTTTGTATTTGGCGGGATATAATATTTGTTGGCTTCGATTAATGTGCTGTGTTCAAACATATATCGTTTACTGTTATCTGCAGGTGGTGTTAGGTCGCTGCTAACGCATTGAAATATTTTTAATTAGTCCTGGAACCATTCCGACGGGCCCTATATAGCTTAAGGAACTTAGTTATTAATTTTAAGTAGAACAACTGGTATTGTAAGAATAATTCGGTGAAAAATATTATGTTAAATTATCGCTCGAGGTTCACTGCCCGCACCGATAATACGTCTGGTTCCGATCACAGTTAACTCGCGAACACTTTAACACAGCAAGTTCACTTCTATCATCTTCCATATCACTGTCAGTCGGAATATTAGCAAGAGGTTCAGGGACTGGCAATCCTTCTCTATGGGCCACCGGGCAAATGACAGATGGTATCACAGGGTGTTCAATCTTTCTTTTCTTTTTCGTATTAATTTTATAATAAATTTAAATTTATGGCACCATGCAGAAATAGCAATCGGTGATATAGTTTGTTGGTTCACGTCAAACGGCAGTACATATGCCTTTTTTACCGCAGAAATCAATGCAGGCTTTCTGATACCTCAATCACGTCAGCGCATATATAGCAAAATTTATACAGAAGCTGCACATTTAGTCGACCATAAAATTTATGTAAAATTTACACAGTAAGTCATTAATTAAATAAATCAGTAAAAAATATAGAAACACAGGGCGCAACATGAACTCCACGCGCTGCCATATACAAGACTGAAGTAATTGCATTAAATCGGTTTTAACCGCTCGATCACGCGATTCATGAGACGATGAGTCGATAGCATCTTTATCAAGGACGACAGTATTTATTTTATTTTTTTACCCTTTTTTTTAAATATCACGTATACTTCATGTATCGCAATGATAACGTCCCATAGCGTTAGATATAAAATGTAAACAGTGAAATGACACAAAACTCTAAGCAAAGAGGGAATTTTAAAGGTAATTTTCGTGTTCAGCGACCCAAAGTCTATAAAAGTTGTACTACTTCCAGTTTTATAAAAAAACGAAAAATTGTTGAACAGTGTTAACATCTTCTATAGAGTCTAGGATGCATTTAATATATCTTAAACATTCTCAGTTAGTCTGAGGTTGAGAGTAAACTTGACCTAACTTATAGCTCAAATTTCGCGCTCTAAAAGAAAAATTATGAAAATATATGCACTATGTGGTCTTATGTCATAGTACAACAGCAAAAGTTCGCAAAAGCTGCCTTTACTAAAACTCATCTTATCATCGAGTGTTTCTAATGCCACTAGAGAGGACTCGTATGAAAACAGAAAACATCAAGCACTAACAAACAGCACACAAGCAGTTACCTCAACCAAGCTGGTCCTACATGATGTAAGCGACTTCTTAGAATCACACGGTAACAGCAGTACTAAATATAATGTTCAGGTGACCACAAGAGTCTCAACAGTCGACTGAAAAGTATCTTTTTCTACAGAGATTTCTCCAAACCATCAATGCAGGGCAACACTTAGAACAATAAGAAGTCAAACACCATGAAAAATTGTAATGAAAAAATTATGTAGCACCTGTTGCCTCAAAAAATAGGACGCAATTAAATAAGGAATTTACATCCTGGCGAAAGACGTAATCTGTTCAAGTGAAAGTTGTCAGAACAAAGCTTTGTTTCGATTATCAGCAATGGATTATCGCAGTTTAATAAACTGGAATGTACATCAGACATCAAAGTCTTTCTAAGACTACTAAAAGTTTATTTCTTTCATTGAAACTGATCATTTTCTAAGCCATAATCCAACTACATCCAATTTTTTTTCTATGTAATAGCAATATAATAACACTCTTTAAGATGCTTATAAACCTATAGACAGTTATTGTTAAAACAAATTTTGACTCTTTGGTAAAAGTATTGGTCTTCATTCACAGAGATATGTAAATTGCACGGTATATATTGCGAAAAATTAATAAGAAGCAAATGTTTACTGTTGAAAGCTTTTGTGTTTTTTAAAATATATTCTTTGGCGGTCAATACGTTGTTGCATGTGCTGGAACTAATTTCCATAGCATTTTTTCCACAGAAAATCAGGTATCTCTAAAACATGAGCTTTGAACTTATAAACCACACTTTTCGGCTTCGAAAATCGTTGTCCACGCAGTTTGTTCTTTACGTGAAGAAACAAAAAACCATTAGGGGCCAGATCAGGACTATACAGCGGATGGCCCATCAATTCGATGTTTTGAGTGCTCAAAAAGCCAGTTGTTTGCGTCGATGTGTGTGAGCTCGCCGTATCACGCTGGAGAATGATCCGGACTCTCTCGTTGGTTTTTTATTCCTCTAAAAAAATTGGCAAACAAATGGTTATGTACCATTTGGACTTGACCGTTTTACGATGCTCTAAAGCCACGGTTGGGGCATGTTTAGTTTTTCAGAAAACAGGCGACCATTTGCTTCGAAGTGCTTCGAGCGCGAACACCTTTTGATGAGTTTGGCTCATCTTGGAAGACCCGTACAGTCGACTGCTGGTTTAATTTCAGAGTTATATGCATAAATGTAGGATTCATCACTTGTGACGATGTTGCAAACGGCATTTTAAGCGCTACAATCGTATTTAATGAGCATTTTTCGACCAATCGACATGAGTTTCTTTTGGCGTCCATTAACTTATGCGGGATCCAATACGGACATTGTTTTTACGGTTAAATGTATGCTAGTCATACTAAGGATGGCTGAATTTCACGATAAATTACATGAGGGTTTTGCTTTATCAGTTCAGCACGGCTTTGATGTATGCTGGTACCACAGCCGATTTTGGAAGGCCTTCTTTAAATTCATCCGCCAGCGAACTGCGGCTACAATTTAATTAATTGAACCAACGATATGCAGTGGCTCTGTATAAAGCTTTATCAGCAAAAGTCAAAGTGAGTTGATTAACGCACTGTTGTTGAGATAATCCACGTCAAAAGTCACAAAAAATCGTCACACGAAAATGTTTATGAGTTAATTCCATTTTTTGGCAGAGAGGAAAATTGAAACTTAATGAAAACAAGACAAACAGCGTTTGTATGACAAAACGTTCTGAGTTATGTCGTCAGAAATATCAAACTGTGCCATTTTAACCACAGATCGCATCTAGCACACACAGAGTAGCCAAAATTGAAATAGATATTCTGCAGCCCATGTAACAAACAATTAACTCGCGAGTAAAAGTTGCGGTTTCTAATCATTAAACGTAAAAGTGTATATTTCAGCTTAGAATTAATTTATATAATAAAAATCAGAACCATTAGATTCTATGCATTTTTGGCAACAAGAAACAAGTCTATTAATTTCGGTAGCATAAAACTCTTATGTTCTAGAACTGATGAATTCTTCGAAGGCGTTTCGTGCTTCTAGTTGGTTGTTGAAGACCTTCTTCTGCAGGAAGTTGTCTAAGTGCTTGAAAAAGTCATAATCGGTGGGAGAAAGGTTTGGTGAGTAAGGTACATGAGGTAGAGTTTCGTATCCCAGTTTGTTCAATTTGAAGAATCAGTCCCATTTGATTGACCAATGTTGGCCATAAATTTTGTAGTTTCTAGCAATACTTCTCCGATGTAATGGTTTCGCTAGGATTCAAGAAGTTGTAGTAAAGGACTCTACGTGCCAACCACCAAACAGTAACCGTTACCTTTTTTTAATGCAGCTGTGACTTGGAGAAGATGCTTTATCTCTGCCAGTAGGGCAAAATGCACTTAACATTTTTTCTTGATCTTCACTCACATTCACCCACGTATACCTTCTTATTAAAAAAATATTCTGGCAAAATTTTGAGGCGATCTGATGAGTTTAAGGTCAAGTCCGGTCGATCCAAAGATTTTGGGAAAAAATGAATGATTCTGCTTAGTCTCATCAGCTGCCACTAGGTGGGCACACCTTTAGGTAGGCGCTGCAGCCCCAGATGGGTCACGTACCCACGACGTTACTGTACTGTCAACGCACAGTGGACACTTACGGGGGGGACACATGAGACCAAAGCCCACTTTTGCTGGAATTTTAAATCCCAATTTTATTTTGGTTCTCAAAATACCACTTAGCAAAGTACAAAGCAACTAATTTATTTTATTGTCATAATAGTTAACATACACTAAATATTGAACTCCTTCTTGATGAGCAAATCCCTATTGCGAGCGTAGTCAGAAGTGGTGCGCTTAGCTTTGACGTGGACATCTTGAACACACTTCTTCACCAACTGTGAGCTTTTTGGAAATGGGAATAAGATGGTTGAGAAATTCAGAACGTATTTAATAAGAGGTGGTTCCACAGGAAAAACATTCATGTCACCCAACTGGGAGTAGTGATCGACCGATAGGTTGAGCTCAGACTTTGTCGGTTTGTGTAACTGTCGAGCAGGCGAAGGCATGGCTTTCGAACGACGAGTAGTGGCCGATTTGGTTTGAGCTTGGCGGACCAATGAAATGGCCCTTGTCTTCAGAGAAGAATCTTTCTCCTGGATTATGGTCTACTCTGGACTAGCAAAGTAAGCATTGTCAACGAGGACTTTGTCCACTACCTCTTGCGCATCTCTTGGCATTCCTCGGGTGCGCATCGCCAGCTGGTGGAAGATGTAGGGTCCAGAAGAAACGGTCGGGTTTCGGCAAATAAAAAAAAGATGAAGCGGTAAACCTTAACGATGTACGTTGACATGAGGGTGAGTTGAGAGACCGAGTTGGTTTCTCTGTGGCCAAAAATCGACGAATGATGCGAGAAGCGGTTGTCAGCCAGCGCGAGTGGTTAGGAGCTGGGATCTCTTGAGTGAGTGCTTGATTGGAGATGTTACTAATTTTGCCAGTCTTGGCCACCAGACACAAGTGATACAGCTGGGCTTGGTCACTGCGCATCGATATCGAGAGAAATTTGTCAGGCCAGGTAGAAAAGAAAATGCTCTGCTCGTTCTTCCAAGAAAATGGGCCGAAAGTTGGCCAATAGGAATAGTCGTTTCTTAACCCAGCGGGACTTCGTAGGTTGATGTGTCTTTTCTTTTTCCCACCAGTTTGCGCATCAGCGCTCGAAGAGGAAGCTCGTTGAGATGTATTAGGCAAATCCGGTGATTTGCTACTTCAGCCGGTGCTGAAGTTATTCGAGTCGCCGACCCCACGAGCATCAGATTCGCTCCGATGTCAATTCCACGATCTTTAGAATATTTCACCAAAACTTGGGTTGCAACACCGGTGGCCTGCAATTAAATAGATACAATGAATTTAGGTAATGTACAATAGCAAACATACCTTCTTGTTGTCGTCCACCTCGGGAATGATGAGTGAGATGCAGAATTCCAGCTCAATGTCCACCTGAGTGATCGAGAACACGGTCGCATGCTCGTTAGTGACTAGTTTCGAGTGAAAGCACCGTCTTCCCGCCGTTCACCTCGCCGGTTAATCGATCGCTTTCCATCGAAATAAATGGCATTGGGTAGGTTGTGTTGCAGCTTGTCTTCCTGCTGGGCTGTTGCCAATGAGCGCAGAGTGCTGATGCCACTCTGGATGGCGCCTTTGGTGATCTGACGAGGTACAGCAAACTGGGAGGCCAGCTAGTTGAATGTCTCAGACGCTATTTTGTGAGACACTTTATTACGTACACAGATAACAAGAAATAATTTGGGGGCAGTGAGCCGCGACGTTCCGACTTGGGTGCAGCCAAATCCGGTGATGAGTCTTTGCCGCTCTCTTCTTCCTCCTCATCGTCGTCGGAGATGATTTCAGATAGATCAATTTGAGGCGCAGCTTTATTTCGACTCAGCAAACGTTCCAGCGCCTTGCGTTTTCAATCTTGGTTGCGATTGAACTTGTCACTCTTTGTCTGGATCCAGTTGAATCAACTAAAGGAGATATATGACGGAGCCACTTGCTTCTTTTCCATTAACTTAGTGCACACCTGCAGTCAGTTTCCAGCTTAGATTGGCAAAGAGTATTGTCGAAGAGAACGATATACGACTTGGTGCTCCTGGATCTTCGCTTTCCACTCGGCTGTCTCATTCTTCACTTCGCGTGCGCCATTTGTTTCTCGTAGTGCTCGTATAGTCGCTTGACTTTCATCTTGACGGCGTCCAGATTCTGCGTGTAGATACTTTCGCCCATTTCCCAATGATAGACAACTTTTTTGGCCACTGTATCCACCAGTTCGTTGATCGCAAATGTTCACTGTGCGTTGACAGTACACTAACGTAGTGGGTGCGTGATCCATCTGGGGCGACAGCGCCCACCTGAAGGTGTGGCCATCTAGTGGCAGCTAATGAGACTTCGAGGAATTATTAATTTTTTTCACAAAATCTTTGGATCAACCGGACTTGACCTTAAACTCATCAGATTGCCTCCAGATTTTGCCAGAAATTTTTTTTAATAAGGAGGCATACGTGGATGAAGATCGGAAAAAATGTTAACTGCATTTTGCCCCACTGTCTAGCCACTGAGCTAAACTGTCATATAGGATCGGTTTCTCGTTGCATGATACAATGCGATCAAGAAATGGATAATTTTTGTTGCAAAGCAGAAGTGCAGAGTAGACTTTGTACTTTCGAAGTCTTTGGTTTTCCTTCAGGTCGTGTCAAGCTTTTTCGATTTTCCCATTTGGTTCAAATGTCGAACAGCTGTTGAATGGTCAACGTTAAGTTCTTCTACAATCTCTCACTTTTTTTGCGTGGTTTCGTTTCAATAATGACCCTCAAATCATCATATTCAATCGCAGAAGGATGTTCACGACCCTCCTCATCAAGGGTCTCGCTTCCTTGACGAAACTTTTGAAACCAATGTTGAGCTGAAAGCACACCGAAGGTCTTCTAGCCACATGCTTATATTTGTGATTTATTAAAGTAATTTATTGGTTAAAAGTCGGTTCTGATTCTAGATACTTTATATGATCTTGGTTATTCTATTTTTTCTTGTATTTAGTTGTCCTTCAATAACAATTCAGATTTAGTCAGTTCTATACCTTTGTAATTATTTTGTTCTACAATTATTTGGTTAAAATCTTGCCCTCATTTAAGTTTTGCCGTAAACAAATTTTCTCTTAAGTAGTTATTTACCTAACTATTCTCACAAACATAATTTCTTAATAAAAGGTTTCAGTACCATAACTTTTCCGATTGTTTAAATCTCTAAACGACCTTTGACATGCATTTCAATTACCGCTAGCATTTCCAATACTTCGAATTGAGTTAGTAATGCGTTATTCATGAACATGGATTACTAGTCGGACTGCGCTAAGCTCCATTAACAAATGTGTATGTGCTTTTTGGGATAATCCGCCCGATTCGTCCGATCGACGATGATAGTTGCATCCCTCGGCTGTTTGCTCGGATCAGATTTACTGTAATTAAAATCTGATGTCCGTTCGCACCCTCGAATTGTCACAAGGGCCTAGTTTTCATGCACAAATTGAGCGATTTCGCATGCACACCGTCCCATTACGGCGCCCGACCGGAGAGGCTTCCGAGAGCCCTCGTGTGACCGATTAATCGTCTGCCGCCCTGCCGGCGGCTCCGGAGCCTTTGGTTAGGGTGCCGGATCCGCGACTCGCGGCAACAAGTAAAAAGCGCCGCGACGAGCGACGGTGACACGGCTGCGAACGTGTTCTATTGCCATCATTTCGTGTTAGTCTATACCTTGCGCCATTATCTGTAAATCATTGTCCGGGTCCCGGGAGGTATAATAAAATATCGCTTTGTCGCGACATTCCGATGCGTATCGAAGCGGGCGTAAAATTCAGCAAATTTACGGCGCCTTTATGACCGCAGCCTCGCCCATGGCCACCCTTTAAGCCGCGGGGACGCCGGATACGCAAAACAAGAGCCATAAAACGATACTTAAAAGTTTTTCTTTTGTATCGACTTTCGCGAGTGTTACAATTTCTTCAGCATGCTTAATTGTCTCGCCCGTTTAAGTATTTCACACGAGGAACGTCTTTTGGTTTCAATAATATATTGGCACAAATACAAAAATTTTAAAAATTGTTCTTTATGATAAGACAAATATGGAATAGATAAAACCTCATTTACAATAGTCACAAGCAAAGGAGTCATTTTTACATCCTGAGCGTTCTGCAAGATACCACATGTTACTTTTCAAACATCGTACCCGAACTTTACCTCTGTTATATTCAGGAAATCTTCTTTCACAAAAAATGCACTCTGTGTCCTCCGAATCTGGCACTTGATTATTTCTGATCCCAAATTCTGTATCACTGGAGTTGTTTCATTTTCAGTGCTTCAGTTATTTTTTTCTATAACTCTAAAATTCTGTTTGCCTTTCTTTACCATTTTCCCAGGCTTGAGAGCTATTTCTCTTTGTCCTGATGATTTGGTCTGCTGCTAGTGCAGCAGATGTGACACGCTTTCTACCACGTCAAGGTGTTTGTCTTTTCAAACTTGGGAAAGGAGATATGTCGACTAGTGTAACGATCTTTGATGAAGTGCTTGGTTTTTCGTAGTTTTCTTCTAGCAGGACTATTTTACTTCCGTCAAAGAGAGTTAGTGTTTTCTTCAGTTTTATAGGTACTACGTTTTCTTAATGGCTGCAGCAAGAAATTTAAGTTCACTGAAAATGTATTAATTTAGGTGATAAATACTTGTGACCTTCAAATCAATAACAGCAATTTCACCGGACCGGCCAAAATTCTCAGCTGCATTAAAATTCGTTAGTAGCCCACCGGAATGTCTGAACCAGACCCTTATCTTCTCACTGCAATGTGTTTTCAGAGCCCCAATGAGTTTATTGTCAAGTGGTTGCAGTTTGTGTGTCGTGTAAGGTGGAAGATATATGATCGTCGCATGCACCAAGGTCATCGAATCGTTACCAATATAATGGAGATGTTCGAAACAAAACAGATGCATTTCTAGATACACAGCAGGCTTTCGATAAGATAAACAATTCCGTATCCGACTATTACTATGAAGTCCCACAGGGCAGCGTATTAGGACCACTACTCTACCTGTTATACACCTCCGATATACTAATTGCAGACATCATAATTACCACATTTGCCACTGGTTCAGTTATTTCCTCAATTAATGAAAAACCGGAAACAGCAACGTTACATTTATAAGTACACCTCAACACCCTTCAGAAGTAGTTTGATAAGTGACGAATAATCGTAAATAACGATAAATCAGCTCATGTCACGTTCATTAATAGATGCATTACATGTTCACCCATCACATTTTAACAATGTCCCAATACCTAAAAGATCTGAAATTAAATATTTTGAATTGCATCTGGACCAGAAGTTAACCTGGAACGCACACATTAATTTTAAATAAAACTTTAATTTTGCAGAAAAAAGCTGAGAACTTATTTATACACCTATCAAATTATTTTTAGACAAATGACGGACGACTGATTTATATTAAATTCGTTCTCACTGCTGTCTTCACTATTGCTTTCACTATCTGCTCTATCTGTACACCAATGAAAATTCACTTTTACGGAATAATCGAAACACAACATTTCATCGCAATGTTCATAACAAAAAAAAAGAAATTTTCTCACATTTACAACAATTTTCATTCTTTGACATCTTTAAAGCTACCGTTACAGTCATATTTGTTGAATCCAGACTTCTTTCAGGAATATTTAATCATTTGATTAAACTTGTCTGACGTTAGTTGAAAATGGTTAAAACTTTGTATTCAAATCAGATTTAGCCTGTGCTTCATGTCCATTTGCACATCGACCCGATTATTAGCAGTATAATGATAAACTTTTTGTTTGATGTCCAGCCTCAATTATTTCGTCTTTCCGCTTGATGTCACGCTCCGCAACACATTTGTTCACCTTTCTACAAAAATGTTATACTTTTTCTTAAACCTGTCTACCCAGCTTTCACTTGCTTGCAAGTTTTGGAAATAAATCGATTTGTCGTACTCAACTGCCCATACTTGAATATCTACGTCGTGTACCGGGTTTAGGTTAAATCGTGCTTCACAAAGCCTACCTTTACAAAACGTACTCTCTTACTTGCCGAATTTTTTCTCTCTGCAAACCACCTATTTCAACGAGTTTACAGATGTTGTAATAAGTTGATTCACTTATGTCAGAAAATTTTCTAAAGCGATGAGTAATGCTATCCAATTTTTTTGACTTGCCATCTTTTCTTCTAGAAAATTCAACTATCGCCCTCATTTATTCAAATGTTACATCGCATGTTTCTAGTCCCATATTCAAAAGATTCTCGTCTGCATTAACATTTTGCCAGTGATACACAGTCTCTAGCCACTTTTCGGCATCGCCACTGTCATCGGTTCATTCACCTTCTGTCATAAGGTCAATTAACTTGTCGTACAGCTTGTTCATTGCCTCTTGCTCAAAAATTCCAAGATATTCAATGTAGCTTCTGTTCCATTTTTATCCACTTTGTCTAAAAGAGCCTTTGTTATTCTGTATAGATCCGTTATTCCACCTTTAAATTTTTTTTTTTTTTGTAAGTTCAAAGACACTTATTTTATTACAATCTGATCTTAATAGATCAATGAGTAATTCAATTCTAACTTAAAATAAGTAAAAAGAAACTTAAAACTAAGGTCTTACTCATCAGTGTCCTTAGAGTTCTGATAATACTAAGTAGGTATATTATCCCTAACGTACGCACTTAGACACACACTATGCTCTCTGCTTTGGAGAAATCACTGAACTAACTCAAAGGGCTTGGTCCTCTTGAGTCTTCGCACTAGCTGTGAATTATCGAGGAGCTGGATGGCCTCTATGTTCACATGTTGAAGAAGCCGTTGTTCGTGACTTCTGGCAAACATAAGAATGACTTGCTCTACAGTCTTCACCTCGAGGTCCCGATGGATATCACTGATGCGGCAGTACCAGGGTGCATCTACAATGTTCCTTAATACTTTGTTTTGAAATCTCTGAATGATAAGAATATTACTCTTGCTGGCACAACCCCAGAGTTGGATGCCATATGCCCACACGGGCCCTAATATTTGCTTATATAGTAGTAACCTATTATGTGTGGACAAATTGGAGTTTCGTCCTATTAACCAATACATTTTTTTGTACCTTAAACCGAGTTCTTCTCTTTTCTTTTTAATGTGGGCCTTCCAGCGTAACCTCGCATCGAGTGTCATACCCAGGTATTTAGCCGTATTAGCGTATGGGATCTGGGTTTCATTAATTTTAACGGGTATGTGTTGTTTCCGTTTATTGGTGAAATTGATATGTACAGATTTACTTTCATTCAACTTTATCTGCCACCTACTAGTCCAGGCGTTGATCTTGTTAATAGACGTTTGGAGCTTCCTCGTGGCTTCTTCGTGATCACTTCCAACTGCAAGAATTGCGGCATCATCGGCAAAGGTGGCGATAGTTTCATGTTCGAGTTCAGGAATATCACTGGTATAAAGTAAGTATAGTACTGGACCTAGTACACTACCTTGTGGTACTCCTGCATTAATTTCTTTCAATTCAGAATAGGTGTCTCCTTGTCTTATTCTGAAGTGCCTTTCTGACAAGTAAGATTTTAAAATTTGCGTATATTGCCGAGGTAACAATATATCTAAATTGTGGAACAAGCCCTTGTGCCATACTTTGTCAAAAGCCTGTGCCACATCTAAGAAGACAGTAGCGCAGACTTTCTTTTCTTCAAGTGATTTTTCAATTATATCTGTGATCTTGTGCACTTGGTCTATGGTTGAATGTCTTTCTCTAAAACCAAATTGGTGAGGAGGAATTAGAGCCTTCTCTTCGATTATCAGTTTCAGCCTTTTAAGAAGTAATTTTTCATACAATTTTGATATAACAGGCAAAAGTGAGATAGGCCTGTATAAAGAAACTTCTTGTGGCGGTTTTGCTGGCTTAGGGATCATTATGACCTCTGCTACTTTCCACAACTTAGGAACATACCTAAGTCTGAATGAGGCGTTGATGAGATTGGTCAATTTTACTGTGGCTTTTCTTGGGAGTTGCTTCAAAATTTCACCTGTAATAAGATCGAAACCAGGAGCTTTTTTCTGATTAATGTTGTTCTTGATTTCTTTAGAGACTTCTTTAGGTGTAACTGGTCTAATGACTGTATCTTCCTGTATTGGTTCTGTCCAATCTTGTGAATCGTCTCCTTCATTTGGTTGGAAAGTCATTTCTAGGTGCTCTGCAAATCTACAAGCTTTTTCCTGATTACTACGTGCCCAGGTACCATCTGCATTTTTGATAGGTGGATTTTGTAAAATAGGCCGTTTTAGATTTTTTGTGGCTTTCCAAAGGGAATAGTCCGTTTTGTTGTCGTTGCTCAATTTACTTAAAAAGTTGCTCATAGATTCATTTTTAATTCGTAGGATCTCCCGCTTTAGCTGTTGAGTGGCATTATTGAGGGCAGTTTTATCCGTAGGTGCTCTGGTTTGATGCCATCTTTTTCTTAGTTTTCTCTTTTTTGTAACTAGGTCCATAATCTCTTTCGGATAATTATTTCCCTTTACCTTTCGTTTAATTTCTGGAGTATTATCCCAGGCTGCTTGCTGAATGTTCCTAATAAGCAGTTCGATTTCTTCATCAAGTTGTTTTTCATTCTTAAGTGGAGCTGTCAGATTAATGGAATTTTCAAGTTGTATTCTAAAGCTATTCCAATTTGTCAGTTTGTTTACAAGCCTCGGCGGGTTTTCTTTATTAATTATCTTGTCACTTAGTGTGAGTAGTATGGGAGAATGGTCAGAATTCATATCCCATGCTTCCTCGACATATAAGTAATTGGGGGATATATTCCTTACTATAAAGAAGTCTATTAGATCAGGAATCTTACTGCTATCGGTTGGCCAATAGGTAGGCTTTCCAGTTGATATTGTATCACAGTTGAGCTGGTTGCATGCTGATAGAAGTTCTCTACCTTTGGTAGTCGTTAGCCTCGATCCCCAATGGGTGTGTTTCACATTGAAATCACCTCCAATAATGAATCTACATCCCTGGGTTTCGAGGAAGTCTAAGTATTGATTTTTCTTAATCGCGTATCTAGGTGGGCAATATAATGATGTGATAACAACTTCGTAGGTTTTTGTTTTAACTTTAACAGCTGTAGCTTGAATTTCCTCTGTTTGATATTGAATTTTTAGATAATGTGTAATGGATTCTCTTATTATTATTGCACTACCGCCTCTAGCGGTGTTTTTTGGATGGATAGTGTGATATGCCCTGTATCCCTTGAATTTTATATGCGATTCCTTGGTAAAATGGGTTTCAGCAATAAGACACACATCGATCTTTTCTATGTCCAGGACTGCTTGTAACTCATGATGATGTTGAAGTAGTCCATTGGCGTTCCATTGCATTATTCTGATATTATTATTAGCCATTTTTAGATTTAGGTATCGCTCCTTCAGCGCGATATTCCAGCTTTGAGATACGATCGTCCATTTTACTTAATTTTTCCAAGATCAATTGGAGCGTGTGTTGACGAGTTTTGTTGACTTGGTGTTTTCTCAATCTGTTTCTGCGGCTTTTCAGATGCCACCTGGCTATAAGTCCTTGGTTTAGGAGCATTATCTTGTTTTGATGGAATGGGGTTTATTTTCTGTTGGTCGAATCTGTTTGGCTGTTTGGGTAGACTCGGTTTCTTCATTTGTTTATTCTTTAACATCTGCATTTCTTTTGCTACCATGCATCCACGGTAGTTAGCTGGATGTGCTTCCCCACAATGTACACATTTTGGAGGAGTTTCCTTTTGTTTCTTACACTCTGCAGTAAAGTGTTTACCCGTGCATTTTACGCATCTGGGTTCTTTAGCGCAGTATTTCTGTGTGTGCCTATATACTTGACACCGCTTACATTGTGGCACTAATTTATTTTTTTTAATGGGTTGAATTTCTACTCGAATGCCCATGATATCTTTTATTTCGAAAATTTTATTAGTGTCTTCATCATGTCTAAACGACAACATGAACATGTTTAGAGGATGTTTTGTTTTGTATTGTAATTTTTTTGTTGCTTCAAGTATTTTATATCCTCTTTTTCGTAGTTCGCTAACTATCTCTTCCGAATTACATGAATGATGAAGCCTAGTAGCCATCACCTTAATAGGTCTATTTTGTTTATTTTCAAAAGAGTGCAACGAGTACTCATTGTCAAGCAGAGCTTTCGTGAGAGCTTGATAGCTTTCCCCATCTGAGACGTTAATTTTAATGTTTTGGTTATTTATTATCTTAATTTGAAAACCACGTCGAGTTACTTATGAGTTTATGGATGTCATTAAAGTTATTAATTCCGTCCACAATTATAGGCGGTGGTTGTGGATCTTTCTTTGGTTGTATTGTTTTGTTTTCTAAGACCTTTTGCCTGTCTTGTTGGGGGGGGGGGGGGGTAAGCGATGTATTCATTTTTCTCTTTTTATTCTTTACTCTTACACACTCGGTCTCTTTTGCTAGCTCTTCCTCATCCGTGAAGTACCTTTAAAATGTAGAAACAATTATCAGTAAAATTATTAACTTTCTACAGCGGAGCTTATAGTAGAAAGTTAATGAGATTATCATCCTGTTTGTCTGTCGGTATGTCTGGAAACACTATAACTTCCGTTCTATTCAACGAACTCACTTCAAACTTGGCATACATCTTAGGTCAGTACCTTTCATGTGATTGATTTTCAGTTAAATTGGTTAACGGCAACCGGAAGTGACCGGAAGTAACGATTTCGCACCGCTGTAGAAAGTTTCCTTTACGGTATTACTCCGTTCTTGTTTGCATTGCATGTATTTTAAATGAGTTCAAATTAACAATTAAAGTTTACTTGTTCAATTGAACAAACTTTAGAGGTGGTTTTCGCGTAACAAATTTATTTTTTGTTTAAAATCAAAAAACAGTTATTTTAGTCGGTTGAGATAAATTTTTCGGCGACTCTCTCTCTCTCTCTCTCTCTCTCTCTCTCTATATATATATATATATATATATATATATATATATATATATATATATATTCTCTAAAGGTTGTATGGGTCGATCGGTCAACTTTTGAAAACAGAAATCTTTTTTAGTTCAAAAAGCTAACTTTTTGCTGAAAAGAGTTTTTGAAACTCGAGTCCACGATTTTGACAGTTTTCTTGTTAGTAGCCTTGTACTTCTTCCACTTCATTTATTTTATTTTAATTTTAGAAAAAACACTTTATTTATTTATTAGTTGACAAAGTTATGAATTATTTAAAAAGTAAACATTGCCATTAAATATGAAATAGGATATTTGATAAATATCCTCCACGGAGCATTTGGTAATCTTGAATTCGCCTGACAAAATTCTGGATGTTTTTTCGCACAACTGGGGCTCAGTTCCGTTGAAAACTCTTTGAATTATCGCTTTTAAATCAGGAATAGTTTATTTTTTTCTAGCATAAACTTGGATCTTTACGAATCTCCAAAACGAAAGTCGCACGGTGTGAGGTCGCAAAGATATTTGTGGTCAATTCACTTTGGTGTTTTTGGAGATAAATTACCGGTTTCAAATGGTCGTCTGGCTTTAGTCCTTGGGTCAGCTAAACCTTGAATAGGTGCAGATGTGGTGTTTTGTTAAAATCCGCTGCGTGGTGCTTTTTGAAATGTTAAGTTACAATGTCCATCATACCATCGTTCGCAACGCATGATGGGAAAGATTGCGAAAAAAACGATCAAAACTTCCAGCGCCTTTAATATTACATTCAAGAACATTAAAATTTGGAATTATACGTTTTTGAGGTCGTAAATTTCGAAACTAACGTCACTTTTTAATTCCCGGAGGTTTTATTTTTAAAATTGCCCGAAAAAAGTAGTATAATACACTATTTCTTGGTTTTTTGGGCCGTAGATTTTGAATCAGAGGTCATTTCTTTAATTTTGTGGCTAGGGGGGTTTCCCGAAGGTTTCATTTTGAAAATTAACCAAAAAGCGATATGCTACTCTATTTCTAAATTTTTTGGTTTAATAAACAAAATATACCAAGAATATTTTCATTTATTATGTACAAAAGAATATTATATTATATTATATATATATATATATATATATATATATATATATATATATATATATATATATATATATATATATATATATATATATATATATATATATATATATATATATATATATATAGGCCTTTGTTTGGTGTAGGATTTTTTGCCATTTCTTTCTCTGTCTTGCTTTTCCTTTCCATCTTGTGACTTTCAGTTGTCTTAGGTCCCTTTCAACTTCATTTATCCATGTTGACCTTGGCCTTTCCCTTCTTCTGGATTCACCTAATTCTCTTTCAAGAACTTTTTTTGGAAGGCGTTCTTCAGACACATGCCCTATCCATCTCAATCTCTTAGCTTTTATTTCTCCTATTAGGTCCGGTTTGGCATACAATTCTCTTATTTCTCGATTTGTTCTTCTTTCCCATGTGTCTCCTATTTTCTTTCATCCGTAGATTTTTCTCAGTACTTTTCGTTCCCACACTCCTAGCCTCTGTTGATTTGTTTTTGACAGTTTCCACATTACACTCCCGTATAAAACTATTGGTCTTATTATGATTTTATAAATTTGCACTTTTGACCTTCTCGACACTACTTTACTTTTAGGTATTTCATTTAGCGTAAACATATACTTGTTTCCAGTCATTATTCTTGCTTCTATCTCATTCATTACTGTCGGTGTTTTTGAGACAATTGTTCCTAGATAGGCAAAATTTGCTACTTCTTCAAATTTATACGTTTTTTCGCCTGTCCTTAATTCAAACCACTTATTTGTTTCAAAATCGTGTATTTTGGCTTCCGTTCATTTATTCTCAGACCCATTCTTCGGGCTGCTTTCTCCAAGCGCCTTACCACCTTTTCCAATTCTGCTCTACTTCTTGTTAGCAGCGCAACGTCATCTGCAAATGCTAAACATTGGTGTCTTTTATGATATACTAAGCCTGATCGATGCATGCCGCTTTCTCTAATAACCCTTTCTAGTGCTATATTAAATAGAACAGCCGAAAGTGGGTCTCCTTGCCTTAGTCCCATTTTAACTTCGAACCTCTTTGTTAAATCTTCTTCCACTTTTACTCTATTTCCTGTTTTCGTTAATGTCATTTTCACTAGTCTAATTATTTTCTCTGGTACGCCTGTTTCAGTCATTGCCTGCCACAATTAATTTGGGTTAATACTGTCATCCGCTTGTTGGAAATCTGTGAATAACACATTTGTGTTTAATTTATGCTCGTAACTTTCGGCCTGTATTTTTCTCAATATAAAGAGTTGCTCTGTTACCGATCTTTCTTTTCGGAATCTGCATTGGTACTATCCCAAAGTTTGTTCTACTCTATTTACTATTCTGCTCTTGATGCATGTGGCTAGAATTTTGTAGGTAATGTTTAAAAGTGCTATTCCTCTGTAGTTTCCGCATTCGGTCTTTTCTCCTTTTTAAATATGAGACATATTATTGCTTCTGTCCAAGATTTCGGCATTTTTTCTTCCTTCCATATTTGTTCTATTAGGTTGTGTATTATTCGATGTAATTCCTCTCCTCCATATTTTATTAATTCGGCCTGTATGTCATCACCTCCTGGACTTTTGTTTTTCAATTCTCTTATTACAGTTATTATTTCGGCTAGTTCGGGTGGTTTCTCTATATCAGTATTGTCTTCTAAACTTTTGTTTAGTAATTCCTCAAAATACTGGGCCCATCTTTCCATTCTACCTTCATGTGATCCTATTAGATTTTTATCCTTATCCCTACAGAAGTTTGTCTTTGTCTGCCATCCTCCTTTAACTCTTTTTATACCTTGATATAAATTTCTTATTTCTTTATTTCTAAAGTCCTTTTCTATTTCTTCGATCATTTCTGCTTTGTATTGTCTCTTTTTTCTTCGGCATAGTCTTTGACGTTCTTTCGTTAAGTCATTGTACTTCCTTATATCTTCTTCAGATTTAGAAACTAACATACTTAGTCTTGCTTTCGTCCTTTCTGCTAACTTTCCCTCGCATTCTTGATCGTACCATATTTTCATCTCCTTCCTTGTTTTTTCTTGTACTTCTTTTGTAGCCTCTATAATTACTTTCTTTATTGATCCCCATAGATTCTCTATATTTTGCTCTGTATTGATGTTTTCTATTCCTATTTGTATTTTTTCTGCATATTTGTTTCTTTCCTTTCCTTGCTGAAGGCCTGTGATTTTATTACTCTTTTTCCTGCGGTTGGATCCGCTGGTGCTGATTGGTATTTGTTTTAATTTTATTTCAACCATAAAATGGTCGGAATCTGCATCCGGGCCTCTGTAACTTCTTATCTTTTGGTGCACCTTTCTCCTTTACTTTCTATCAACACATGATCGATTTGATTTATATACCTATGATCTGGTGATAACCATGATCCCTTATGTATTTCTTTGATGTCGTAATACGTGCTTTTTATTTTCATGTTCCTTCCTCTAGCAAAATAAATTAATAATTAAGAAAGAATATGCTTTCTCAAAAAATGAATTTTTATTTGCTTATTTCTTCCGTTTCTTTTTCGGATTTATCTTCTTCTCCAGCCTTTTCCGTCGCCTCGTCAAAAGCTTGGAGTAATTGAATTACATCTTGTGACAATTTCTTTTTGCTCCTTTTTGGTGGAGCTTATGGCCGATTCTAATGTCACCAGAAGCCGCAAGAGCATGTCTTTATTTGTCATTTCTCTTGAAGATTGTCTTGAATCGTTAGCTCTGCACGACTTCGGGTGTTTATTTCTTTACTCAGTTATCCATGCAATTTTAATCATAAAGAACTCAAATTCTTACCTGGAACTTAAAATTTTGCAACAACCGATAGTTTTAACAAAGTAAAAAAGAAAGGTCAACGCATTAGCTTATACACTCCTTCCGCTTTGAAGGAGACGTAACTACTGAAGGAGGGTGTATCTCACCCTTCTCACAATTGAATAGCACTATTTGTCCATTAAACATACCTCTGCGACTTTTTCCACCCGAAATTCAGTATTTTGAAAAATACGTTTTGATCGTGTTTTTCAGAATTCGTCCCGTAGTGCAACGGCAATGTTTTCAGTTGAACGGCTGGTTCGAGGTCGGCCTGTCTTTTATTGTCTGCAATCGAACCTGTTTGTTCTAAATTTTTAACTGAACTTTCCTACTTATTTCATTGGTGCATTTCTTCGACTTGTAAGAAATTTTAACAATCGTCACTCGCTTCTCCGTCAAGTAGCGCTCCATATTAACTAACATCAACGTCTTTAGCACAATATGTCACCAAGCAGACTATTACCAACCTTTCAGGAAAAATCATGCATAATTTAACCACGTGTTTCATATTATTCCATTATATCCACTTAATTCACATATGAGGTAGGACTTCTTGCTTTTCAATTTCTTTTCTGCTATTCTTGTGCAAATATTAATGATTGGAAGCAATTCCAATATTTGTCAAGATCAAATAGCGTGCACATTTTGATTGCCAGATATAGGATTAATCGAGTCTGTTGGCTTTAGATGTGATTATTTCAGTCGTAACTCTTGAGATCGGCCGCGATTTACCATAGCCTGACAGCGAAGAAAAGCCCCATCAATTGGAGGCGATCGCCTCCCATTTTTGCGCGGCGCTAATTGAGACCATGACGCTCCTAATTGTTGGCAGAACGCGTATGTAAGTAAATTATTGTTTGCGCGCGACTGCAGCGGCTGAAATTTGGGAGCCGGCGCGGAACAGGTACGTACGCACAGCTTAGCGTAATCGCTGCAGTTAGAGCGATGATATTGATTAATTGGCGCTAACCATTGTTTTTCTGCATTAGTCGTGGCTATAGAAACGCGTGCAGGACGTGCGGCCTGAAAAACGGCATGCTAACGAGCTCCGCGGCCGTCAATTAAAAATCAGTCTTTAGGGCTGTTGTAACGAAGACGTTGTGGACTCTTACATCACGTATTGATACGAAATACAAATTACTTCTAATTGGATTAAAAAGTAATGCAGCTTCGACAAACAAACCAATTAAAATGAACATTGCTAGTCAAGGCCACATTCGCTCAGGTCTCTTCAAAAAAGTTTGAATTTTAGAGCTGCTCTTCTTATATATCTGCAATTGTACCTCACTTACCACTTGTAGGCATAATGTTAATGATTTGGAGAATCTCAAAAAATTTGGAAAATCTGATCAGTAATCATCTTTGTTCATTGCTATGTTATCCGTTTGAACCCTATTTGTAATAATATAATAAATGTCTTACTAGTTTAGCTTCTCTTAGGCATTAAAGTTATAACTACATATATCAACATTCAACGGTTGGTAAGTACTTTCTTGGACCTTAACTTAAGAGGCTGCACTAGTGTTTAAAGGTATCATTGCAGTATCATTGCGGTGTGTGTTTATAGTACTGCACCTTTGTCGAAACCCTTAAAAATGGATGACATCCATCCATTCATTGGCGCTACAGTCCAAACCGGACTTTAACCTCCTACTTTTCCACCTCTAATCTCCACTGTTTAAAGCCGCCATTTTTATTTGCTGGTTGGCAGCATAATCTGTGCGCCAGCAAGCTTCTGGTCTTCTCACTGGTCGTACGCCTTTTGATTTTCTTGAAATATCTTCTGTACTCGTTCATTTGTTGAACATATCCAGTCCATTTAAGTCTATGTAATTTGATGAGGTTGCAGCCATTGTCTTCTTCAAAGAGTTAATATATCTCCTCGTCCATTCCGCAGAATCTTCCATTCGAAAGCACTCATAGCTGCTTCAGCTCTTTACAACAATATCCACATCTCACCTCTACAGTACAGTACTGGTCTATGTATAGTTTTGTAGTCTCATTGCCAGTTTTGTTTTTCTGTGTTTTTTATCGTTTGACTTAAATACGAACGATAAGCTGTGATATATTTTGCTTGCCTTATTAATCGCCGTTGTATATCTTTCATTTCGTTCAGTTTGTTGAAGATGTTGTCACCTAAGTATATGAATATTATTCTTAAATTCATGGACTCTTACTTGTTCAGGCACTTGGTTATGCATCCTTCAGTCAATTTAAAAAACGCTGAAAGCTCAAATTTTTTGTGGGTACACGTATCAAGACGTTCCAAAGCGCATTCGATTCGTAAAAGCCTCAGAAAAAAATGTTACCACATTTTTTTGTTATAATGCGAAAGTGCATTTGTGCACGCAAAAAATGTATTTAATTGATACACTTTTTGCAGACCCTAAAGAATATTTTATTTCTTGCTTAATATTGTCCAAAATAAGCTTATTCTCATTAGTCGGAGTTTGGTAATGATCACGAATTAATGTCACAAGTACTGAAATCACTTGATTGGGATAATTTAAGATAGGACTTTTGGAATAACCTCAAATTTGTTTGTTTTTTGAGTTGAAACTGTATACAAGGATCTTTGAGTCACAAATTTGTTTGTGTTCCGAGTTTCAACTATCTGAATAAAGGTTTTTGGGGTCGCTGATAACGAATATGATTTTCAAAGGCCCAATTGTACTTGGAGAGCATAATCCTGGTAGGGAATTTTGGAATAACCTTACAATTTGTTTGTTTTTAAGATTGAAGTGTAGCAGGTTTTGGGGTGCAATCACGCAAAATGATTTAGAATTCCGATGCACTTTTAGGGCATAATCCTGAAGAATGGGATTTTAGAATAACCTCAAATTTGTTAAATAGTTTTTCGAGTTTAAACTGTATACAAGAGTCTTTAGGGTCAATGATCACGAATATATGCTTAAAAGTCCTCGATGCACTTGGAAAGGGGCATAATCCTGGGAATGGGGTGATTTTGGAATAACCTCAAATTTGTTTGTTTTTCGAGTTTAAACTGTATACAAGAGTTTTGTCGCTGATCACGCATATGATGCTTAGAAAGTGCCCCGATGCACTTGAAACTATAATCCTGAGAATGGGGTGATTTTGGAATAACCTGAAATTTGTTTTTTCGAGTTTAAACTGTCTGAATAAAGGTCTTTGGGGTCGCTGATAACGAATATGATTTTTAAAAAGTGCCCAATGTACTTGGAAGAGAGCATAATCCTGGGTATGGGGGCAATTTTAGGGAATAACCTCAAATTTGTTTATTTTTCGAGTTTAAACTGTATACAAGAGTCTTTGGGTCGCTTATCACGCATATGATGCTTAGAAAGTGCCCCGATGCACTTGGAAAGGGGCATAATTCTGAGAATGGGGGTGATTTTAGGGAATAACCTCAAATTTGTTTATTTTTCGAGTTTAAACTGTATACAAGAGTCTTTGGGTCGCTAATCACGCATATGATGCTTAGAAAGTGCCCCGATGCACTTGGAAGGGGGCATAATCCTGGGGATGGGGCGATTTTAGGAATAACCTCAAATTTGTTTGTTTTTCGAGTTTAAACTGTATACAAGAGTTTTTGGTCGCTGATCACGCATATGATGCTTAGAAAGTGTCCCGATGCACTTGGGGACTATAATTCTAGGGATGGGAGTGATTTTAGGAATTACCTGAAATTTGTTTGCGTTCTGAGTTTAAACTGTCTGAATAAGGATTTTGGGGTCGCTGATAACAAATATGATTTTTAAAAAGTGCCCCAATATACTTGGAGGGGCATAATCCTGGTGATGGGGGAGATTTTGGGCAATAACCTTAAATTTGTTTGTGTTCCGAGTTTAAACTATCTGAGTAAGGGTGTTTGGGATCACTGATAACGATTTTGATTCTCAAATTAAGCTCCAATGCACCGAAGTAGGATAATGCCCTGAGGTACTTGGGAAAAAGGATACCCTAGGGCACCAGGGTATGAGTAATGCATTGTTTCATTTGAATATGATACTATTTGAATTGTTTTTAGATTAATTTTTTCGGATATTATTAGGGAAAAACATTTGCTTGCACACAGACAACCCTATTAAGGTGGTCACTTATCAACAGTATTAAATAAATAGTTTTCAATTTTATTTCAAGTTTCAAACGTTCTGGTTTCAGTAAAAATCGCATTTCAGCGAATGTGAGTTTAGGTTAAAAATGTTCGGTGAAGTGTCGGATAATCGGAAAACCAAGATTGGTCAGTTTGCCATTCACCACACAATAGATATTTGCCATAACGTAAAAAAAATGTCATGCAAATGGTATTTTTTCTGCAAAAGGGCCGTATTCAAACTTAAGGTGCCTGGGTCCCCTCTGTGCCTTGGTAACCAAACATCCAATGATTACAATTGATACCTCATTCGAAAGAGCATTTTAAGTGCAACAAAACATTATTCTGGCTCAGACAGGAACCTTGTACACAATGCATTTTTTTGCAAAAACCTTCAACATGCTAAATGATTTTTGCAAAAATGCATTGTGTGGAAAGAATTCCGTCTGGGCCAGAACACACTTTTATTGAAGTTGAAACGCTCTTTTGAACGAGCTATCAATTGTAACCAATGGATGCGTGGTTGCACCTGAAAGTTTGAATAAGGTCTTTTCGGCACTTTAATAGCACTTTTCTTAAAATTCGGCAGTTTTTGATTCAGCACACGGTAGACATTTGCGATAAGTCGTACTTAACAGTAAAATACCTCTTAAGTTTTTGCAGTCAAGTGTGTCCCTCTTTTTGTGTATCAAACATGTAATGCTGCTTCTCCGTTCGCTTGTCATAGCTTCTGTTCTCCAGTTTTTTTCGGTTTTTCATGTTTTAATATATTTCAAGTGCTACATTACTACTTCATATCTTTATTACATTCGCAACTTTTTCTAGTGTAGGTATCTCAGAGAATTAATTGTTTTATATGGGTTCTGTTATTCATTCATTTTTGTTAGTTGGGTTCTGTTCTTGTCTGAAGTTTAGCAGCTTCTATAAGTCTTCTTTCGATTTTATTTTTACTACCGACAGTTTGGCTTGTCTTGTCTTGGATAAGTGATTGGTATGTGTCCGCTTTTGAAGGCGTTGATTTGCTTGTATGCTTTCTTGATATTGTTACTCTCCAAGACTTGTTATAAGCTTAGCAGAACATCATTCATGGGAGCTTTCTTCTTCCTTCCAAATAGCTTGTTCTTTGCTCATGTAATGTACTTTCACTCTTCTTTCGCCGTCACACCTTTGTTTCCTATTTCTTTTACTCGCCTTTGGTTTTTTCCCTGTTTCCTTTGAAATGTTGTTAGTGGCTTATGTTATTTTAGGATTTCTATATTATATTTCTCTCTGACCTAATATGTTTTTTTTAATGACCTTGACTGAGTAGTGGCCAGAGTTTATATAAGCCTCATCTGGTATCTTCTCTAGCTTTCTTATCCGATGATATCCAGGTGTGTTTATGGATGTTATGATTTGGGAAATATGTTGAGCCGATAGACATAATTTTGCTTACAGCAAACTCGATTATTGTTGAATTCTTGATACAAACTATACTGCCTATAATTGGCCGGTAGTATTCTTCTTTTCCTAGCTTTGCATATAGTTCTCCAATAATTACCTTTGCCCAGTTTGAACAGATTGCATCCTAGGTTCTTTGGTAGAACACGTCCTTCTCATATCCTATTTTTTCTTTCGTTTCAGCCTACATATTTAATATCAGTGCATTGAAAAATTTTATTTTTAACCGCAGGACGCAAATTCTTTCATTGATGGGTTTGAAGCCGTTTTTTACCGCGTTGCTTCTTATGAAGACGACACTTAGTTCATGGTATTTATCACGTCTTTGCCTAATAATTTTGTTATCTAGATTTTTTAACTTACACTTTGTACTATTCTAGTATTGGTAGTAGTTGTTAATTGGTCTGATTTTATTTAACGTTTACACGTCTGCAGGCCTTTGTTTATGTTTTGCCCAAGTGATCTTTCGGTATTCCGTTCACTCGGAGGCTTTGTTTGAAGTTTCGTAACTGGGTTTTCTTTACGGAAGAAGGGGTCTTAAACCAAAGATAGTCAGCTCCTTGCCCGATCTCCTTTAGTCGCCTCTTATGACAAACAGATGATGTTATTAGTCTACACCAATCCACATAGTATGAGTGTTTCAAATAACGGCCGAACATTCCGAATTGGCGCAAGCGGTTGTAGAAATACAAAAATATTCAAGAAATTACTCAATAAAGTGTATTGCTTCTCTTCTTAAAGTTCCATGTTCATATGAAGGTCGGCGATCATTAGGGCTATTTCAATTTTATTCACAGCTGCTATGAACAGTTGATTAGAATTGCAATTATACCACTCTAATTACGCAGCCATGATCTTCTCTTCACCTACGATGTTTACTCTTCTTTGGATTATTAGTTGAGCCACTGGATTTTGACCTCTTATTATGTGACCCAGGTATTCCAGTTTTCTTTTCTTGATAGTGAATATTAACTCTGGCTGTTTGCCTATTCTACGCAGAATATTTTCGTTTTCCTTTTCTCTGTCCAGGGAACTTTTAAAATTCATCGTATAACCATAACTCAAACGATTTAGATGTGCTTTGTAGAGTGCTTTCATTCCATTTAAAAGTATTGAGAAAAAAACCTAGTAAAATTATTTTTAATGCATTGTTTATATCTTTACTGCAGAAAATTTTTTTACTTAATGAATGAACCCGTTTTAATTAACCCTATTTATTTATTGAATCAATGGAACTTTGGTGATTCCTGAAAATTTAATTTTACTCTTTCTATTAACTTGTAAAAAGCCCTAATTGCGGCATTTTGGTCCCGGTTTTTGTAACAATTGGTGCATTTGGGCTTTAAATTCAGAATTAAACCGTATCTTTCGCTTAACCCCTTATTCCAATTTATCTGAAAATGTGAAGTTATTCCAAATCGGCATATCTTAGCTTGATTCTGGCCTCCATTTAATTGAACACCTGCAATCTTTATGAAGTACAGTTTTACTGAAAACAACGAATATATATTGAATACCATCGGACATCATGCTTTCTTCGAATCATTGATACTTCGCTTTTAATATCACAGCTGCTTTTTGCCTAATATAGATTTTGGATTATTTGTAGGTTATTTTGATCAATATTAAGCGAGTCTGCAAAAAATGCTTCAAATAATTTTTTTTGCGTGCACAAAAACAGTTTTGCATTACAACAAAAAAATATGTGTAACATTTTATTCAGAGGCCTTTACGAATCGAATGCGCTTTGGAATGTCTCGATACGTGTACCCACAAAAAATTTCGAGCTTTTTTACTAATTTGTACAAGAATGTAAATATCGTCAGCATATCCTATTTTATTCGATTTATAAAGAAGCATTGCATTGACATCCACTATAACATTGCTTACAACACGTTCCTGTGCTTTATTAACTAAAACAGAGGAGAGTATTGCTTTCAATTGTGATATTAGTTTTCCTTTTCTCTTGATTCTGCTTTCGAAGTTATCTATTGCCAAGCAATCTAACCATAAAGCTATATAGCTATTTTCTTTCGATGTTGTATAGTTATTTAAAATTCTTATACAGTTGGCACACGTCTATGTTCAACTTCCAACATTTTTCTAATATTTTTTACTCAAACACTTAACCAGTAGCTGATCGTACTGGCTTAAAACCTGCTTGGTATTCACCTATTATATTTTCGTGTAGAGGCTGTAGTTTGTTCAATACTATGGCAAACGTCTTGTAAGTCGTACTTAACAGTAAAATACCTCTTAAGTTTTTGCAGTCAAGTGTGTCCCTTTTTTTGTGTATCAAGCATGTAATGCTGCTTCTCCGTTCGCTTGCCATAGCTTCTGTTCTCCATATGTTGTTCTCCGGTTTTTCATGTTTTAATATATTTCAAGTGCTACATTACTATTTAATGTCTTTATTACATTCGCAACTTTTTCTAGTGTAGGTATCTCAGAGAATTAATTATTTTATATGGGTTCTGTTATTCGTCGTTTGTTAGTTGGGTTCTGTTCTTGTCTGAAGTTTAGTAGCTTCTATAAGTCTTCTTTCGATTTTATTTTTACTACCGACAATTTGGCTTACCTTGTCTTGGATAAGTGATTGGTATGTGTCCGCTTTTGAAGGCGTTGATTTGCTTGTATGCTTTCTTGATATTGTTACTCTCCAAGACTTGTTATAAGCTTAGCAGAACATCATTCATGGGAGCTTTCTTCTTCCTTCCAAATAGCTTGTTCTTTGCTCATTTAATGTACTTTCACTCTTCTTTCGCCCTCACACCTTTGTTTCCTATTTCTTTTACTCGCCTTTGGTTTACATTTTTTCCTATTTCCTTTGATATGTTGTTAGTGCCTTATGTTATTTTAGGATTTCTATAATATATTTCTCTCTGACCTAATATGTTCTACGAACTTAAAAAGTTCGTTACTGAATTCTATATGTCTGTCGGTCTGTCGGTCTGTCTGTCGCTGTCACAAAATTATGGATTTTTTAAAATTTTAAAATGGATTCTTAGGAAATTTTACGCTGATTTCAAAATCGAAATCAAAAGTTTCTATCTCGAATAGTTTTCGAGATATTCGACTTCAATTTCGGGAAAATTTCGACATTGCGATTTTATGAGTAATTCTTAAAGAAAATTTTACGCTGATTTCAATAATGAAATCGAAAAATTCTATGTCGAATAGTTTTCGAGATATTCGACTTCGAATTTCCGGAAAATTTTCGATATTACGATTTTAAATGTGATTCTTATAGGAAATTTTGCGCTGAATTCGAAAATGAAGAAAAAATTCTATGTCGAATAATTTTACAGATATTCGATTTCGAATTTTCCCGAAATTTGAAATCGAAATCGAAAGGTTTTTTTAAGTTCGTTCTGGGATTGCTTACAGAGCAATCTCTTCGCCGGCCTCATGTTTTTTTTAATGACCTTGACTGAGTAGTGGCCAGAGTTTACATAATCCTCATCTGGTATCTTCTCTAGCTTTCTTATCCGATGATATCCAGGTGTGTTTATGGATGTTATGATTTGGTAAATATGTTGAGCCGATAGACATAATTTTGCTTACAGCAAACTCGATTATTGTTGAATTCTTGATACAAACTGTGCTGCCTATAATTGGCCGGTAGTATTCTTCTTTTCCTAGCTTTGCATATAGTTCTCCAATAATTACCTTTGCCCAGTTTGAACGGATTGCATCGTAGGTTCTTTGGTAGAACACGTCCTTCTCATATCCAATTTTTTCTTTCGTTTCAGCCTACATATTTAATATCAGTGCATTGAAAAATTTTATTTTTAACCGCAGGACGCAAATTCTTTCATTGATGGGTTTGAAGTCGTTTTTTATCGCGTTGCTTCTTATGAAGACGACACTTAGTTCATGGTATTTATCACGTCTTTGCCTAATAATTTTTACTCTTTTACTTGGATTTTGAATTAGTACCGGTCGTCTTTTGGCTCCCTTTTGTATACGGGCTTTAGTTTTGATTTGAGATGGCGGCGGCCAATTTGCCCGCTTGCGTGGTGCGTCGATATATAAGCGGCTTCAGCCGCGGCTTCGTGCTCTTTCGCTCGCTTCGTTTTTGATTTTTAGTTGTGATAGTTTAGAAAGCATGCGACCGGCTTTAAATTTTAAATGGCCAAGAGCGTTTGACCGAGAGTTCGCTAGCGAGTTTGATTGGCGGCAGGAGTTTCCATTTCCGCGTGGCCGTTTTGTTGAGGCTGATCGGTCCGATTTCCTTTGTTGCAACAGGAAAGACGCTTCCGATCGGCTTTGCTGTGAAGATTGGGGTAACTTATCCCTGTCCTTGGGGTCCAGCCTGGGGACAGGGGAGATCTCCACCACCTTCTGGTGCCTACGCTAAACCTAGCTGTCTCTCTTGTGCAGATAGACAACGTTCCTGGCTTTATCACCTAGAAGCTGCACTTCTATGTGGCAAGGTCTCTCGATAAATTTCTCTATGAGCATGGCACCGTTCCCGAAAGCGCTCTTTGCTTCCGATGAAGCCCTCTGGAAGTTTTCCTCCACCTCTTTATCTTCCATTGAAATCCTAAACTCAAAAAAATCCGAATGGGGACTCCAAAGCAACCCCAACACCGGTTGAACGCGTCTCCACAGCTAAACTCTCTGACAAGAGCGCCACCCGCTTCAGCGGGAAAATTGGCCGCTTTTATCTTAAATCAAAACTAAAGCCCATATACAAAAGGGAGCCAAAAGACGGCCGGTCCTAATTCAAAATCCAAATAAAAGTAATTGGAGATTGGCGCGAACACTTCCCTTTTTATGCCTTTAAATTATGATCTAGAACAAATATCTTTCAAATATATTTTATTGCTGATGATGATGATAATAAACTCGTAAGTGTTCCAGTTCTCAAAATGTTTTATATAAAATATAGAATTTAAACTGTTAATTGTTTTATGAGAGCATTTCAACTACAAAGATTAATTAGTCACCGGCCTATTTGATATGTTAAGTTACATTATCATATTACTTAGTTTTGAGATGCCCGAGTTCCAGATTTACAATTCTTCACTTGCTGATAGGAGCAGGCTCTCATAGATGGTTTGTTGACCGCAAAGGCCACCTACAAAAGAATCGCTATCTTATGGATCTTATAAGGGCTCCACAATGTTGGGCTGTATCTTTCAATGCTCTTAAATGTCAGATCGAGATGAGTTTTGTAAATTTTTATCGCCTGTTTATAAACACCTAGATGTTAAAGACTCTATAGAGAATTGTATTTTATTTTAGAACATTACATTTTTTTTAAATAAATTATTAAAGCTTATTCCCACGCTTTATAAATCATCTTCTGAACAATAATATCCTCAATGTAAGAACTTCAATTCTTAGCTTCTATTTATTCTTTAGTCCTTCTTTGACACACTTTTGTGGAGTGACGTGCTTGATACACTAGGATGGATCGCGCCCCAGCGACAATAATTGTTATAACAAATAATCTATTAAATATTTTTACTTGAAATTTTTTTTATAACCTTTCAAAAGCTCACTTTTTGAAGTTATATGGGTCATATAACCAAAAAATAAAATTAAGTACCTTTAAAAAATTCAAATATAGGAAAAATTTTAAAAATTACTGTTTTAAAAAAATCATAACTTTTTTAATTTTTTCATATAAATGGCAAAAAATTTAACTGAGTTTGCTCAAGATATAATACTACAAGAAAGAAATAATATATTACTGTACTGTCTAAAAAAGTATTTATTCTGGAACATAAGAGGAAAAAGTGAAAATTCAGCAAAGTTTTTATTGTTTAAAAATAATATTCATACGATTTTGATTAGACAATGGATGAAACATGTTAATAATAATGAAATAAAACTATTTCATTCAAATTTACATATCTTTAACGTACACACCGTCGCAAATAACGTAGCTGTGCTCGTTGCAACAGCCTTTTTTGCTTTTTCAATTCCCTTTCCTATTGTCAAAAACACATCGCATCTTAATTTGGCAGATCAATGTGCTCAAGATTTTTATCAGCAGCAAGATCTTTTTTCAAAATTCCAGCGATGCCATGTCTGATGTCTCGTCAGAGCGTACTTAGGACATACCTCTCCTTCAATGTACCGTGAAAAAATCTTACTGGCCACCTATTCGTTCTTCCAAACACGGTATAGGAATGACAAAGTTTGTCGAAATAGTCGCTCCCTTCTATCGTTGCATTGTAATGCTTAACAATATTAGGCTTTTTATCCGTCAATTCCTTAGTATGCATGAAAGAAGAAACGACGAGGACAACTTTATTAGATTTTTTCTTTTTCAAAGCGTAGGAAAGAAGAGTTAAATGCTGCGTGCGGCAAAACTTTGTATTTGGTCGTATTTTCGGGTCGTATACCACACAAAACCATTTTGTCTTTCAACTTGGTTGGTGGACATCCTCAATCACCAGAATTTTCG
Organism: Sinelater perroti; assembly: GCA_036346155.1. NCBI lineage: Eukaryota > Metazoa > Arthropoda > Insecta > Coleoptera > Elateridae > Sinelater > Sinelater perroti. The sequence continues at coordinate 3,861,735 of JARFIY010000344.1, forward strand.
AGGCCCTTATTCAAACTAGCGTCCTCCATTTCAATATCGTCATCTGCATACTCTTCCTCTCCTGTAGTGTAAGTGGAATCTTCTTCTACACTCGGAAAATTCTCCTAGTCACTTTGATCAACAAACTCCTCACGATTTTCGTCTACTTCAAGCAACTCAAGTTCGAGTTCGAGTTCGCAGATTATGCGTTATCTAATTATTTGAATAAAACATTATCTATCGTAACAAAATAGACATGGTAAAACATTTTTTATTTATTTTTCACTCCGATGCCAAAATATACTTGAAATAAAATTCACTCAAATTTCACACACTGGACCTTAACACACTGGAGTGTAGGCAACCCCAGTCGACTTTGGACGGCTGCCGTAAACTGGCTGACGCTTCACTTATGATGCCACTGGCTTGAGGGGTAGTGGTACTATCGAACTCATAGTTCTCAAGTTTACATACTTAAAATTAACGGAGTGAGCTTGGGGTGTATTACACCACAGTGTGTCAAACAGGAGTACATTGAAATACATATTTTTCTCCTTTTCTTCAAGAAATGGCGTGCCTAAATGTAACGATAGATAAATGCCTGTATCTTTTGTATGTTTTACAAAAGATACAATTCTCTCTTTTTATGATTAAAATATGCTAACAATGAGACCAATTCTTGAAATCTATGAGTCTTTCGTAATTTTTTTGCACTAAGCGGTACCTGAGTAATCTTGATATTAACGCAGTATCGCTTTCGAACGTGGTCAAAGATAACACAGGTGCAATGCTCTTGTTCGATTATTTTACGCCACTGATCTTGATCCAGGATTTTCTGCTAAACAGAGAAAGGACTTGGAGTACAGCACCGATGACCTTATTTCTTGTTGTAGTTTTTGTGTTTTACCACTTATAGTAGTTAGCCTAAACGGAATTAAACCCTCCAATATCTCTTTCTAAGTTTAGCAATAGGCCCATGGGACGATAAACATTTTTCCCGATTTGGGGAGCACTGTGACATTCGCTAATTTTCAGTAGCGGGGAAAATGTGGTAACGTTAAAATAACGTCATCAATTGGGATTATTCAGACTTTTTTTTGGAGAAAGCTTTTATGTCAAAGTTAGGTACATTAACTTGTCCGGCTGATTTTTATAGATACAGCATTCAAATTATTTGAAAGGTTTTTCAGTAGTGACCTGTTCGCTTTAACGTTTTAAATTATTAGCGGAGACATCCGCGTGATCATCCCGACAATTCTGTTGCAGGTGAAGTTGCTTCGTTATGTCTTAGAACAGAAGCCTCTACTATTACCCATAGGGCTTATGTTGGTAGTCAATTCAAGGTTTAAGTTGTCTCCTATAGATAATAAAAATTTGATCTTATTGCCTGGAGAAAGTGTATGGTAAAAACCAGACACAAAAGGGAACGTCGTCGGCTCATTCCAGGGTCAACACATTAGGGATGCTTATAGTAGTAGGCGTCGCGTAATTCTCTCTATAATTTAACGAACCTTTAATCCACGCATGGAGACAATATTTTGTTGTGTTTTTTTTTTGAGAAACTTTTCTATTCAAGGACACGTGTGTTTTCGCGATGAGTTGCATTTTTACATACTACAAGATGCAATGAATAATTGTGGTATCTTATTCCGGATCGCCTAAAGCTTCTTTGTATGCTATTTGCCTCCAAAACTAGATTATGGCTTTGTAACTTATAGAAGGATCAGCCGTAATATTAAAATTTAAAGATAAAAAGTAGCAAGAACTTTTTAATTTTCCATTGCAGCATGCAACCAATAACTATTTTTTTATTTATTGGTATTTGCTTTTTAAATAATAAATTTGACCTGTTGTTTTCGTTCTCATACACAAATTACAATTTTATCTTTTTATCTAAATCCTCAAACTTTAATCAACATAATTAAATTAAACCTGTTGCTTCTATTTTACAATTAAATTTTACAAAATACTTTATATTAAATCTTTTTTTCTGCATTATATAAATAACTTTACCACCTTCGATTTCATTTGAGCAAGATCACATTTAACAAAAATCCAACGTCTTCGCTTAGTTTTGCCTTAAATCCTACATTCTTATCACGTTCCTTACACTCCAATAATGTGCTAACTGTGCTAATCACAGATAAGAAGTAAAAATTGCGATGCTCGTGAATTAAATTAACAGGAACGTGGAAATCTTCTTTAGTATTCAGATATTCCGCTAGCGCATCTCGCAGGTCATGCTCGTATTATATTATTAGTAAACTACCGTGAGATTTAGATTTTTGTTTTAGATTCATTTTCGGGACGTTCATTATGAAATTAAGTTATTTTTATTTAAACTTTATTTAATTCTATTTAAATTTTTCCTTGTAACGCGATTATAAAGTTGTAGATATAAAATCTGTAGTTAAAAAAAACAAAATCATCAAAATACGTTGTTCTATCATACTCTTGTGCGAATTGACATCACACAAACCGAATAGTAACATCCCAATGGCATCTAAAAAAATTTCCTAGGCTCAAATTGGCTGGGTTATCTTTGTTGATATATCACAGCGGTTGTGATAAAAGAATAAAGGCCAGAATAGCGTCTCTGAAGATAAATTTTGTTTGCCTCTGCAACACAATAACATCTTTCCAGGGTTGCAATATGCCCTAGGTGTGGAAAAAATATAAAAAAAAACTTCTATCGGGTCTAGGATAGTTTATGGTCGCTCCAGTTTATTGTCGGCTGATTCATTGTAGTGTATGTATGCACTGTGAAAGCTATATGAGACAAAAATAGGGAGACCATCATTTTATATTTTGTAAGAAACGATACTTTTTAAGTGCATAATAGAAGCGATCTCTATTAAGCTATTTACAAGAAATAATAATTCTCTTATACTCACATCTGCTTATAAACCTCCGAATAAACGGCTCATAGAAGATGAAATTAGAAAACTCTTTAATTATAATGAACCCACTCTGCTGTTGGGAGACCTTAATTCAAAAAACATTATATGGGGTTGCCGGGCCAGCAATCCTGATGGAATTAAACTACATAACATCCTGACCCACCATGGTATACTGATCTACGCACCAATTAATTTTACCTACCACCAGACAGAGCTGATCACCAGTCAGACATCCTTGATGTAATTCTACATAAAAATATTCGTGACCCAATATTCCAAACAGTAACTACTGAATTAGACTCTGATCACCTCCCTGTAATTATCTCTCTGTCCAATACTCCTGAAATAACTCCCCCCCCCCCTATCAAACTTGCATACGGAAAAACAAATAGGGAATTATTCCAATCGACCATCGATCAAAAGCTGAGATGGATAAAATCAATTGAAACACCTAAGGATTTAGACACCTCTGTTCAGCTTCTCACATCTACAATTCAAGAAAGTATTCTAGAATCTACTACTCCCAGGAAACACAGGAAACCTCCTGACCACAACAGAACACCTAACTTCATACAAGAAATGATCAAACTTAAGAATCGATACAGAAGAAACTGGCAGAGATCTCGCCTGCCATATCTTAAAACTTTATATAACCAGCTTGTGTCACTCAGGCAAACAAGAACTAGACAAGCTAAGAATCTCTAGATATAACACTTATCTTGAAGAAATGCAGCCCCGTGACCCCACTATGTGGTTGGCTACCAAGAAATTATTACAGCAACGGAATGTCATTTATCTCTTAGCTGCTAATAATACCACCTATACATCCGACAAAGCAAACATAATAGCAATACACCTTGAGCAGGTGTTCGCACCTAACGTAGGCAAGTCTGACGAACATCTTGATCGCCAAGTTATCAGCTCAACCGAGAACTTGCTCCTGCAAGAGAACACCATAATACTCCCAGCAACGACCCAAGAACTAAAGACTTACATTGACCGATTACCCAACCGTAAGGCACCTGGGCCTGATCTAATAACAAATGAAATCTTAAAGCAACTAACCAAGAAAGTCGTTGCCTACTTAACTACAATTTGTAATGCTTCCCTCCGACTAGGATACTTTCCGGTCCAATGGAAAACTTTCAACATTCTCTCTATCTATAAAACGGCCAAACCTAAGGATAATCCGGGCAGCTATAGACCAATTAGTCTCTTATCATCTTTAGCCAAACTCCAAGAAGTATTACAGGCAAAAAATATCATCCCTCCACATCAATTTGGCTTCCGATCATCTCACTCAACCACTCATCAATTGCTCAGGATAAGCGAACTTATTGAAAAAAGGTTTCGAACATAACAAATACACTGCCAGTATCTTCTTAGATCTTGAAAGAGAGTTTGATGAGGTCTGGCACGAAGAGCTAATCTACAAAATGAATGTGATACAATTGCCGATCTATCTTATAAAGATTATTCACTCCTTTTTGATTCACAGAACATACAGAGTAAGAATAAACACAGCAACCTCCAGTAACAGATCCATAAAAGCCGGGGTTCCCCAAGGGAGCTTATTAGGACCAACATTATATAATATATACGTGTACGACTTACCAGTAGTAGAAAACTCAACACTTGCCATGTATGCAGACGACACGGCGATCTTAACTCAGAATCACAGTGCCGGAACAACTATCAAACATCTACAACATTCTCTAAACATTACGGGGTGGCTCACGAAGTGGAATATAAGAATACACCCTGCCAAATCCCATGCGAAAATTTTCACTCTTAGACGCTATGCGACCTTACCAACAATCAAAATTGTCAGTTGAACTGGTCCAAACCGCAGCCAATCATTAGTAGTACCGCTATCTTTTTAATGTCGTATTAAACTAGATATGGTCTTTCGTATATGCAGATAACTCAGGTTATTATACCACGGTCACCAAGTAGCATAAGGTCTCCTGACTGATATTCGTAAGACTTTACCTGCTAATATCTTATAGTTGGAACTGTTTAAAATAAAGGTTAGTAAGTCCGTTATCTATATAAAAGTTCTACAAATTATTTTAGAACTGGTTGGATCTTCTATTGACTAAGCTTACACTTTACTTGTTTGTGAATAAGGCACAAGAAGGTTAATACGTACTACCCTCGGCTTACTATTAAGCGATTTTTGAATATTTGTTGATAACTTTATATAGACTGTTTCATCACTTTTAAAGCTTTAGTAAAGACCGCGATACCTTTGAAGTGTGTACAGTCAAATTAAATTTTCTGGCTGTAAGCTTCCTTTCTTGGTTCTAATATTATACCGACTTCTAATTCAGTCGCTAGCAATCTAAATATTTATATAAAAAAATTGTTCCTGGTTGACTTACATAATCGCCTACTGCTTTTCATAGACTACTACTAAATAGTCCACTCTGGGTTCAGCTTACCTGTTGGCCTAATAAACGGTAAATTAGTAAGCTCTTAAGAATAGGTAACAATATTGGCCCCACTTTCGTAGATGTCTAGATACCATCTTTGTGATATGTTTGTCCATTGTTTAGTTAATTGATTCTGCAATGCTGTTCGAGTGGAAATATGAGGAATTTGTTACTCTTATTACTTTTCAATAATTAAAACTCCTAATAAAATAGGACTTACTGGAAATTGATTCTTGATGCAAATTGGGTTTTTACAACTAAAAGTTATTTTGATAATGTGTCCACAATATGGCTTACAGTTTGGCTTATTGGGTAAAGTTCTCTATAACAATTTTACCATTGCTACCGTTTCTAGTCAACATCAATGTCAACTATTATCCTTTCCACTGGGCTGCCTACGTTGTATTATCTCACAGGTTTTTCTGTTTTCTAACCCACATAATTCACACTTAGAATACAGTAGTTTATTCAACATATCTACAAAAAGTCCTCTAAGTTAAAGAATCTTCATTATGCCAATATATAATAATAATAAGCCTTTCTCACTAGGCTCAGCGTGTTTATTTTTTTTTATAGTGGTTTCGGTCGTTGGCGCTACGGTGCTGTGCCCTTTGGGCGATGTTAGAGTAGTAAATACTGAAACGTAACTTATATATTCAGGGGTTCCTTAACATGCCTAGCGCAGCGTTGATATCTTTGCTGCAGGACACCAGTCCCATAACCACCTCCAGGAGTTTGGCGGCCACGACTTGGCAAAGTATCGGCTGTGGAAAAGCGAAATATCTCCGGAAGCTCGCTGGGTGAGAGATATGGTAGTTGGCTTAGATGGTGGGCTTATTTTAGGGACTCTTGTACTCCGCAAAATGACGGTTTTTCTACACTTCACGCAATTTGTACTGACGCGACCTTCGTCTTCTTTGGCTGCTCCACCAACACAGCCAAATTGAGGAAGCCGCAGGTTAAAATCACTTTTCCTTGTCGCTCCGTCCAAGCTGAAGGAACATGAGCGGGTGTTGTTGGTGGCCTTTTGCCATTCGTTGTACCGTAAGGATGGGGATATTCTTGTCCAAGAGCTTCAAATATAACTCTGCCTCTAATACGGACTCGAGAAAAAACTACTGCGCAAACAACCAATCATCAATGACTACATTTCTGTGCAATTTGTCTAGCCGAAAAAGGTTTTGCGTTTCGGAGCACACGTTGCAGTAATAGATTTCCGCTCTATTAGCCAGTTGGTCGTTCCAAAATTGGAGTAATTATTTTTCTGTCGCAAAATTAATTATAAAAACGTATAATAGCTCTCTTTGTGTTATGCAACTGTGCCGTTTTTGACAAAAATTTCTTCTGCCCATCCTCCATCTGAAAACGTACTCTTTCTATACCAGAGCTTCTTGCGTCAGCGTCCAATATAGATTTTCCGTCTCAGAATTGGGTTATAATTAAGGGGTGTTTTAATTTTAATTTTAAAAGCTTTCCGGCCACCTTATGTTTGACATATACCTCCTTTCTTGAAGAGTTTTAGGTGAGCATATGGCAATCGCTAACGTACGTTTTCAAGATTTTTTAAATGTTTCTCTTTGGATTTTGTCCTCTTAATGCACTACATAGTTCGAAGTGGGTGGCGGTAAATTACTATATTCCAAACCTATTGAGAGTAAGTTTTTGTCTGTCTGTAAGCACTATTTTGACTTGAAAATAAGCATTATTCAGATCCAGTAACTGACGTACAGAGTTGTCGAGATAAATCCGGAATTCCTTTAGGTTGCATTGAGGGAAAGCCAAAAGACCGTCTTATGCGCGTATATAATCCCCTATTAGATAACACAATACATTAGCTTTACATAATCAACAACCTACCTCATGTCGATAAAATAAATCGAGAATACGAGCGCAGAACTGCTATACTCATGTTTTCGAAAAGTTGTCGACAACAATTATTGCGTGATTCGACTACAATAAGACCCAAGTTTACGACGTAGCCGAGAATTATGGAGCATCTGACCATTAAAAAAAGCAACTTCTACCAAGATAACTTACAAGTGAACCAATTTGCAAAAAAAAATGACAAATTCATCCGAAAATTGAAAGAAAAGATCGATTAGGTTCCTGGGAGGAGCATGACTAAACTGGCGAAATAAATGGGCGTGGCGAGGTTGACGATCAGTGTAGCAGTTCACCAAGACCTACGCTACAAATGTGACTAAGAAAATTAAGATGGACAGGAAATTAAAGTACCAAACACTACCGAACGATATTAAGCATGACAGCATTGGCTTTTTGAGATTCTTTTTGGACGAAAAAAACTTTATTCATGACAAGAAAATTAATCGCTATAATGACCATTAGATATACTAAGATACCTTTCAAGTACAAAGTTTTCCGCCTCTTTAATAGTACTGGGGCTTATGAGTAGCGAAGTGAATGTCATAGCGCCCTATTTGTTTGTGGACGGGTCAAAGGTAATTACTGATAGCTGCATTAACGCGTTGAAGACAGTTATCAGGCCCTAGATAAAGAAGGTCGTCGCTAAGCGTGAGTACATGTTCCAGCCCACAAGACAAAAAAGATCCAGGTATAGCTATACAACAATTTGTATGAGCATTGATCCACGGACTTGTGACTTCAATATTTTTGACTACATGTAAAACGTGGCCAACGATAGGCATTATAACACCAAGGGCTTAAGAGCCTTTATCATAAAAATCATGACTCATGGAGAACGAGGAAATTGTGTTGGCCTGCAGCAGGTTTAGGTCCTGACTTGAGGTCGCAGTCGCTAATGGGGGCTACATTAAATAATATAATTCTCAATACTACCTTCATGGTTTATTTCTTTTTTCGGGGTTACCTTGACTACCCAGCATTTTTGGTGTAGATTAGCTTTCTTCTCTAATTGGCACATTTAGTTAACAAAAATTTATTATAATTGTATTTGACTCTTTTTTCTTAACTAGCATAATTGACGATGTGTATGAACTGCATTAGTAGTTTAATAACTTCTTATTCTAATATGTCTGTTACAGTACTTCTTTTTGTTGAACTATAGAATGACATCTTGCAAGTTGCCGTATCGGTTGAGCGATTTAGGTATGAACTTTATGAGTTGCAACGTTTGTCCTATCGTACTGTTGAGCTTAAGGGCTAAGAAGTCTTGTTATCTTATCATTAGATTCTTAAGATGCATTTCTATAAGGTTCTGTAGGTGCACCTACATCACTAATAACAGACGATGCGAATATGCATTAGAATTTCAGATGCTAAATAAACATCATTCTAACGGAAACAATACTTCCGATCTTGATAAGAGCTTTTACCTTTAAGGTTTTCCGTTTATCTTGCTCGTAAATGATATATTTAAGCAGAATTATTGCCCCACTCTGGATTGATAAGACAATGTTTAGCTTCAAGTTTATGGAAGGAGGATTTTTCATCGTCTATTTTTAGGACGTCGTTCTTCTCCTAAACGTTCACCTCCAAAATAAGCTTGTCTAAAACGCCAATCAATATTTTTTATGGTTAAAGATGCATTTAATAATGCTAACTAATACTGCAGCTTTTTGTGTAGTTATAATGTCTCCTGTTACCATACGAAGACATAATGCTGTTAAGGAGTTTGTGTGACATTCTATATTTTATCCATTGGTCTTTGTCAACAAGTAGTGGAACACCCAAACCATTTGCTTGTATTATTTTAGAATATGACACTGATAACGACTACCGAGTCTTTGCATCCTGAAGTTGACTATGACTCTCTCGTGTCAACCCCACCTGGTATTTTCAATGACTGTTTCGACTCCATTCGATGCAATTCGAATGACGTCATCCATAACTTAACTTCTTTTCACGTAATGGTCCATTCAATAATATCTTCTACTTTTTAGAGCTTTCTTATTTTTCTACAGCGCCTTTGACACATAGACGCTCATACGACGCTTGATTTGCAACTTTGTACTCATGCATTTTCTGATCTTATTTTAGTATTTCCAATTGAATGGAGCTGGTTGAGAAGATAAAATTGTTGAACAAAAACAAAGATTTTGTACTCACTACCCGCTCTTACAAAGAATTTTGCAATAAGAATGATATGATTTTAAAATAAAATAAAATAAAAATTATGTTAAATGGAACTAAATTTTTTATTTTATTTTGAAGCATAATCGATTACATTATGTTTCGAATAACATCATTTAAGTGTCCACCTCGACTTCGCGTATACGAGCAAATTTGACTAACCCAATTTTCGATGACTTTGTACAATAACTCGGGTCTAATGTTCCAAATGCAGTGTCCGATATTCAATCTTAATGCATCAAGGATTTGTGGTTTCTTTGCATAGGCTATAGATTTTAAATAACCCACCAAATGTAATCTAAAGGAGTTACATTACAACTTCTTGGAGGCCACCTACCAGTTGCATTCCTTGAAATTCTTCTTTCACCAAACTTTTTTGCAGTACGTCAATAGTGACAGTAGCAGTGTGGCATGTGGCACCGTCTTGTTGAAACCACATGTCCTCCAAATTAATTTCATCTAAATTTGGCCACAAAAATCTGTTAACATCAATCGGCACCGCTCACTAGTCACAATAACTGCATCTCCTACCTGGTTTTTAAAAAAGAATGGTCCAATGATGCCACTATGCCATAAACCACACTATACAGTAGCTTTTGCGGATGCAAGAGCTTATCGTGAATTTCTTGTGGATTGTTGTCATACCGAAAACGACAATTTTGTTTGTTAACATATCCACTTAACCAGAAGTGAGCTTTCTGAGAAAATAATTTTTGGCCTAAAAAATTATGATCCGTTTCAAGTTGCTATAAAGCTCAAGCAGCAAAGTTACGGCGTTTAGGATAGTTAACACAATCTTATACGGGTGTAAATCCAAATTTTTTCACAAAATACGCCAACTTTTCTACATTTCTTGCATTTTGAGGCGGAGTAAAATTCCTTTTAAATTTTTTAACGGTTCTACGAATATCAAGCACAAAAGGGCGATAATGTGGACCATAACTTTCACCAGGAACATTTTGAGTGTCTACAAAAGAACGTCTATTTTCATAATAATTTCGGACAAAACGTTCTTGAAGCGTGTATTTCGCCATGATGAATTGTCAGAGTATACTAAACACAAATGACAACTAGTGGAAGTTAGGCACATTTTAGACATTTACTTTCAAAATCATATTTTTATTGAAAACCTTTTTACTTACACTATGTAAATTATTTAATAAAAAATTAAGTATTAGCACTTGTTTAAGTTTCATTCTTATTTTTAACAACTAACGTAGCAATCTAACAAAACGTTTTTTCCTTTCAGGTTTACTTAAAATTTTAATTTTTCTGTAGTTATTTGGCTTTACAATTGAGCAACAAACAATAAATAAAGCCACTTTAAATTAAATAAATACAGCTGCAATAAGTTTGTTGCGCAAAGGCGCGCGTTTGATTTTGCTCGACTAAATCCGGTCCCAATTAAAAAGCTAAATTTGTAATAACTCAAACGAAGCGGTCATTTTGGCTGGCATCTGCGAACTCTAAATTTAGTGGTGCCTCTCGATTCCAATAAGCTGTTCTAGATTTGCTGCTGTAACCAAAGCTGCCCTCGATTTCTTAAAATATATGCATTCATTAGGTGTAACGTATAACACGTAAACATCTACTGTAATTGAAACTGAAATTACCGTGAACTTAATCTTTTGCATCATTTAATATTTTGTGATAGTGCCAATTGAGCAAATTATATCTGTTAGTCAAAATGAATGCACATTTTTTATTTTTAAATAACAATTAATACATTTATCTGCCGCACAAGGTAATTCACACTATCGGGACAAGATTATAATAATTTTTGTAGCCTCTAATTTTTATATAGCGACTTTTCCATCTAATAACATTACGTCGTCTGTAGAAACCTTTTTCAGATTTTTTTTAATATAGGATTTGGTAGAATGATCTCCTTTTAGTGAATGTGGTATTGGTAAACGGTGCTCAAATCGTACATTCATGTACATTTTACTATCCATAATGGCGTGAACTTCTAAACACCGTGCATTATTGTTGGAGATTAATTTTAAAAATGTTGATCGCGTGATTGTGACACATCGACTGTTTCATTTCAAAGTCAAAGAAGCCATAATGTTGTGGGTACACAATTTTTGACAGACTGGTTTACTATTAAAACGGAAGCACGGAAAACCTCGTAGTGTTCGGACAGTCCAAAATATCACATTGCAATCCCATATTTTACTGATACAAACTGGTGGTGGTCCAGGAACTTAAAGAATGTGACTGGTAATTCTGGCAGGCTGCTTGCGAAAAACTTTGGCAAATATTCCAGCTGATGCTGTTGTGCTCGGTAGTGCTGAAGCTCATGTTAATTTATCGGTGCGTCTGTAAGCAGAATTTTCGGTGTTGAACCCCACGGTATAACCGACAACTCTATAAGTGACCTCTCCATATTCATTGTGTAACAGTTTGGTGTATTGTTACGGAGTTTGACATCGTTGGGCCGTATTTTTTATTGAGGAAGCAGGACGCGTTGTGACAACGAACATGTAGATACACTGTGGTTCCAACAGGATGGCGCTACTACACACACTCGAGAATTTCTAGAGATTTTCTAGGTCAGATATTTCTAGACTGCCACATCTGCTTACATGATGACACCCCTTGGCTGATTAGGTCACCAGGACTGTCTCCTTGTAATTTATTTCTGAAGGCTGAAGTTTTTAAACAAGCCGCGGACTATTGAGGAATTAAAGGATGCTATTCGTAACACTATCGCAGCAGTACAAATGAAAACGGCTCGACAAACAATGCGGAACTTTAAGGTTCGCTCGTGCTGGAAAACATATGGCCGATACGATCTTCAGAACTGGTTAATGACTAAATGTAAATCATTGTTCTGTGTGTTGGTACAATAGAACATTGAATAGAATCTATATTGTTCTTTTTATTGCTGTTTCAAAAACGGAAGATTATTCTGCCGGACTCTGTACTTGCTAAGTAATTAAAAGTTGAACGACAAATCCTGAAAATTCAATTTAAAATACTTATTTAACAATAAAAAAAGAGTACAAATTTTTTTTATAATTTATAAATATTGACCTAGGTATTACAAATATTTAAGTAACCGTTAGCTTGCAACATCAGCCGTTGTTGGTAAATATAAGTTTATTGCCCTTTAAACAATGGCGTAAGACGTAAACGCGCGATAAGAAGTGATAATGACACAACTAACAGCATGCATTTCTAAATATTTTAATCCAGGCTTAGTTCACTGTCTTGAACCAAAACGTCAGCTACTTTTCTTAAACAAATCGAGCGTTTCCTCGCCAGAGCGAAACCGGCCCAAATGATTGCACCACGTCCCGCGCAATCATTCCGAGCACCTGCGGCGCCGCCATTTGACGCGCCTAATATTAAAATCGGGCGGCTGCCGCGTCAACCGGAGCCAGCCGCTGAAAACTTCCGGGCGCGACGGAAACTTGGCTAATGGCGGCTTCATTAAGGGCAGTCGACCTGGCCGCAATTTATCAGCGGACAGCCGACCGTGGCGAGCGCAAAGGATGGCGCGCGCTTTGTGCCCTAAGACAATGCCCAAAGGGTTATCTGGCCAGACAGCGGCCGAAAGCTCGGCCGGTGACACGGCCCATTACCGCCATTATTCCGGCCGGCCGGCGTAGGTGAGGCGCGAAGCTCAGCCTCCTGTGTTTTCAGGGATGCGATCGGCGCCATCACAGCGGCTCTAGCAAGCGAAGACATGGCCGCTACGGAGGCCTCCGAGGCTGAGGCGGAAGGCGCGAACGGCAAGGCCAAGTCGCCCGACCACGACGGTGACCGGAAGGTGGCCAAGAAGGAGAAGAACAGCAAGCAGCAGAGCAAGGACAACGTCACCAGGGTGGTCGTGGTCGCGCTCACGCCCGACCGCCGCAGGGAGACCTGGAACAAGAAGGTCGAGTTCCTGCTGGCCGTCATTGGCTTCGCCGTCGACCTCGGCAACGTCTGGAGATTTCCTTACATCTGTTACCAAAATGGAGGGGGTAAGTCCAATTTGCTTGTTAACTCTGTATTTGTGAGTTGTAAAGTTATATATAATTAGGTGTTTTGTTCTTGAAGAAGAAATTTCCACAAAGGCCGTTCTTTTCATTTTCCTTTTTTATTTCTAATAAAAACTGTGGTTTACAATAATCATAATCCAGTAAATAAAGAACAAATTATATCCACATCTACTGGCTTAACCCATCAATGCCAAATTTCTTTTGCGGTAAACATTGCAAAATGGTTTCTTTAAGGCATCTAAAGATAGTAAAAAACAAGAAGCACATATTTGGATATTTCTAAAATAAAAGGCTTAAATAGGCTAATCCTCAATTGAGAATCATGGCGAATGTCGCCTTTATTTTTGCTTGTGTGACATTTTTTTTTATTATGCCAAACAACAAAGCAGTCAACACAGTAGACTGCACATTTTCTTTGTTTCCCCATGGTCATGCGTTCGATTATGTGCCCGGCGCCTAAAGTTTCAACGATTCAGCAAGATATGCTCTTGCCACCATTCTTCAGAATTGAAGCAATAAAGTTTTTTCATTGATGAAGCAGTAGAGAGCGTATGCGTTAACTGACGCCACATCCAATGCAATGATTACCAGTGAAAAATACCAATTCTTTCCTCGAATATTGATACGGTGCTTCTGCACATTTCAGTCCAACTTCTCGTCACCACCCATTTGCTTATTATACTCTGCCACTAGTTTCGACCTGTAATTTCTTTTTTCCTGGCGTGGGTTATTGTTTTTTCCTGACATGGTTTGACACAACTATTAACCTTTTATGATCTTGTTCTTGCTGTCGAATCTGTAATCATAGACACATCTATCTTTCTTTTTCATAATATTCTCACTTTCTGTGGGCTTGTTATTTGTTCTGTTTATTCTGACAATACTTGTTGGCTTCACGCCTATTTCTTTAATCATTTTCATCAAGTTGAAGCTTGTAAAAAAGTTGTCAGAGTAGATTTGGTGAAGCTTTGGAATATCTATGAAGGAAATCATCTTCAGTGCTACTGAAGAACCAATACCTTTGAATTCTTACTCTTTTCCTTCTACACCGACATTTCATAACAATAGCCATTTTGGAAACAACACAAGGTCTACTGCTTAAGCCCGAATCTCACAGGATTTACCTGGGTGAACTATTTGAATTAGTGATACCCATACTACCTAACCATTTGCTGGTCGATGATTTTGAGAGAAAATCTAAGTTTGAAGAAATTTTTATTGACTCTGATCCATCAGGAAACCAATTTTAAAAAGTTTGTCTCTTTCTTCCACTGTGGTGCTGCTAGGAAGTGCATTGTTATTGAAATGTAGGTGGCGTTTGATCTCTAGATATCTGTTAAGACTCATAAATATCCTTATGCAAGTCATATTGAATTATTATAATTGTTCTTGAGAAAGTTGTGATATTCCCTGAAAAGCATTGTTTCTATGAACTTCTTAAGACATTCAGTAGAAAGCTGAAAATTGTGATTTTTCTGCTGAGTGGCATATCGAACACACACTCTTTCTCTCTGAAGATCATGCTCATCAATGCCTCAACGAATTATTCCTCGGAAACTTCAACTGGTGTGTTGCCCTTTATGTAGGCTACTAAATCTTCTTTCTTTCGTCCAATTTCTTGTTAGTCAAGTTAGGTATTACTATAAGTTGTTTCTTTCTTTGCCCATTCAGAACAAATAACAGCCGTTACTTTCTTTCTATTAGGCCCATTATTACTTTCCACAGTCTCTGTAGATGTTTTGCAACCCTTCAGTCTACGATTAGTGAGCAGCATCATCCTACGTATTCTTATCAGTATAATTGCAGTCCGATACCTCACCTACATGATTCGTTGGAAAGTTAATTGTTTCATTCGCATCATCTCCATCTTCATTATTGGAAGCCATACAATTAGAATTCTTAGCAACAACTCTGTAACAGCGTATCACGCTAATCTGAAAAAATAAACGAAAAACTTCTAGATGGCATTTATTATATCTCAAGTGGGGATCAGACTTCAAACAGGCCTCACAAAAAGGAAAAAGTAATTATTAACGTAATATATTATTAGATGTTATCTACAAGCATTGGAGAACATAATAGTATCCTTCAATCGCAAATTATTTATGCATATAGAGTACGGCGCTTAAATACTGACAAATTAAACAATTTTTTAAAATAAAATTTTATTTGACTCAAAATTAAAATTTCAAAAATCCTCTTGCATGTCAGTTGAGTAAAATTATTCTCCTAAACCTTTTCGATTACGCTTTAAATATAGTAGTCAAGAGAGTTCCAATCAGGGCTATTCGGGTGCCAGAATTCTTTAGACCATAATATGCCCACGT
This sequence comes from Sinelater perroti, assembly GCA_036346155.1. Lineage (NCBI taxonomy): Eukaryota > Metazoa > Arthropoda > Insecta > Coleoptera > Elateridae > Sinelater > Sinelater perroti. The sequence goes on from JARFIY010000344.1 coordinate 3,877,439, forward strand.
TAGCCGACCAACCAGTTCTTGGACTAAATGACTCGTATGTGCCGGTGCACTATCCTGCTGAAATACATATTCGCTTTGATCTGGCAGCCTCAGAGGGCACCATTATAACGTAGGTCCTCGTCAGCAATTCGACGCATTGTTCGCCAATTTTCTTAATGATTGCTCCAGGTTCTCCGAAATCAACGCCTGAGCCCTTTCTACGATTGGCGGAGTCCGTGTCGAATGACTCTTTTGCAACCTTTAGTGGAATATTTCCCAGACTTCTTGGAAGCACTATATTTTGCAACACAATTGATCTCGGGTACCCGAAGAACCGAATTATTTCAGTCGCCGAATGTCCAGCGGGAAGTTTTTCAATATTCGCGGGTCTTAGGTTGTACTGTACACTTGTTTGCAACAACTCATCAATTTTGAAGTAATGATTGTTTTCTAAGAGAATATGGTTTTCACGAACGCCAACAACGACCTCTTACGGCAGTAATATATCGCGGGATATTTAAATTTGTCCGTATTTAAGCGCCTTGTCACACAACTAATTTGTGGACAACATTGCAAAGAATAAATCAGGTGTACCAACGTAAAAATAGGGTTTTCATTATGTGATAAAAACGATAAAAAAATTATTATAAAAAAACTAGGCAAAATAAAATTCCAATTTTTTTTATAATGATGAAGAATAAATAAAGTTTAGTGTGCATTATGTTTTCAAAACGACACCCTTACTAAAAATGGTTATTTCAACTCTTTTCCCAAAACTCTAAATTGCGTTTTTTTTGATATCCGCAGAACTAGCTAAAACTTTTTATTTGATGAGTTAGTCGATAGAGGGTTTGTTCCAATAAACCCTAACCAAAGAAAAATCACATGGGTTTTAACGGGGAAATTTGGGGGCAACTCGATGCCACCTTCTATGGGGGGGGGGGGGGGCAGACTTATAATTATGATTGAAAAGACTTCTGTGAGGATGCCAAAGATGCCTTGAGTCCTGGGGGCGGTGATTTTATCTTGCTGAAGTCAGTACTGCTTGACTTGAATTTGGTTTCTCACAGTTGGAATGAATTTCTCGAAAATTTTTGTGCGATAATCTTCTTCATTCATATACAGAAACAGTGGGTTGAAAATTTCATAGTGGGAAATTGTATACTTTTTCTGGTTGCAATCAACAAACTTCGCTCAAATGTGGGTTTTCGGAACCTCAATGTCGGTAATTTTGTTTGTTGACATAGCCATCCTCATTAAAAATAAGCCTCATTCGTAGAGTGAACGTGCTTTATGTCCAACTTTTTGATCCAAACCATCTCTATGATCACATTTGCAAAAGTGAATCTTTTGCCAATATTGACCTTGATCAGAGGCGTTTACAATTGAATTCTACACGGAAATAGATTCAATTTTTGGAGAATATGGTGTGCATAGAGCCCACATTCACATCCAGTTAAACTGCGCCTGTAGAAACTGAAGTTGGGGACTCTTGTTGATAAAGCTCCCAAGCTTGTTCTACGATTTCGGAAATGGTTATAGTGACTGGTCTCCCATTCTTGACAAATGGTCATCCAGTACACTTCCCGTTTTCTCAAACTTTCCAATCAGCCTATAATAATATGGTAAAATAGGCAATTTAGTTATAGAGAAAATTCTATCGTAGTATTTTTTACCTTGCTACTTTAGAGACTGACAAGGTGGTGTGCTTGTTAAACTTGGCCTTGAAGGTCGTTAGCTCCACTAGCACTTCGGCGCCTCTCGTAAAAGATAGCTACAACGAAGACCCTTTCTTTGGTAATAAGAAACACAATGAAGCCCCTGTATATATAAATAGAAATCCTCAAATGGGGATCATGGCAGTTAGTGGGTTAACCCAATAATACAATATTCTGTCATATGCGCTACTAGAAAAACCAAAACGGTTTTCAGGAGGGAAAGATCCATATCCATAATATATATGATCTGTCCAAAAAGTATCGGGCTACAAAATACAAAATAATGCAATAGCAAAAATCTATTTATTTAGTAAAAATGATACAAAAAACTGTACGTCGTCACAGTTCCCTTTAGAATAAATACTGAAGGTTTTAACAGAAATGACCTTTTTTGATCGTAGCTATAAACCCATGTTTTATCGTAGGTTATGACTTTTTTGAGAAATGCTAATTTATTAGTAGCAGTTTAAAGAGCACAATGTTGCCGCGACACGTTTCATATCAAGATTTTTGAAATCCGCAGCTCATTTTTCTCTTACCGGATTGTCAATTGATTATTTCAACAGATTCTCGGCCATCTGTAAATGGTTTGTACCATACGTTTATTCGTTCTGCACTTATTGCATTGTTCTTTGAAGCTTTTGAATAGTCTGTCTAAAACAAATGTTACAGCTTCACACGAAATGTCATGCAGATTCGCTGCTCTACTCACTGATAATTGCAAGTGTGGCGATTACACAGTACATGTGCTTACTCGCCGACTTACCAACTGACCCGGACAGTAAACCTGCTCTGATGCACGCACAAGCATTTCATTCCACTTTCACTGGTTGCCAATTCTCTTTAATATGTTAACATTGGTTGTAAAGTAACATTGACAAACAGTAAGAAATTAACTTACACAATGTTGTAGACTAAAAATTATCTTATAACAATGGAGACACAGAACAGTAAAATAAGCTCTAAGATGCTTTGAGTAACTCGAAAACTAAGTCAATTCATTCCAATAATAAGGGCAGTAAATATAGATAAACATAAAAAAGGCAGATGGCCCGTAACTCGGGTAAAGGCCATCAAGTTTTGAAAATATGCGACTACAAGAGTTAATTCAGTTTTAAATAGCTGACTTTTAACTAAAGGTGAATTGGAAGAAAAGGTGGCACGACCTAACCTATATTTAATGCCATCTAAACACTGAATAACGCAACTAGGTACAACGTCTTGGTCTTAGCCAACAAGTGGGACGATTAGATCTTTAGTTTAACAGCAAGGGTGGTACCAACCAGGCCTAGAAAAGTGGATATACGGATGGATGGATACCATGCAACACAATGATTTTTAATTTTGTATTTTCCGTAAAATATTATATAAGTAATGTTTATATTCAAATTTACACCGCCCACAGTAGTACGGATTGTATAACTAAAGAATTGTTTAAAACTTTCTTTGCTATTTTTACGTTGCATATTTATATTTAAACTCATAAAGTCAACAGTGAGAATACACAAATCTTTTGGTGATTAGTAATCTATGAAGTTATAGGTTTGTCGATAACCAACATTTCTTAGATCCAAGATATTTAAAAATAGTTTAGACCAGAGACGATAAGGTATTGAATGTAATGGGTGGCAAACTCAAATCTTCAATTTTAAAATGTATCCTCATTATATCAATCCAGTGAGATTACAATGACTCATCGGTGCACACTTGCGTTGTCTGTCTGATCTGAAGCTCAAGTTTCGTCCTACCGGCATTAAAGTTAAGATGACTAAATCTTTGCACTACTTTGTCGGGTGCAATATGCGACTAGTTCTAATAACTATCAAAAACATAAATTATAAATAAAAGCAGAAGAAGAGAGCTTACGATCCATTAATAGTAATGTGGCACTAAGACAAAGAGATGTACTGTCACAGAAATGAAAACCAGATTCTAGGCTATGCAGTTAATAAAGCCATGAGTAGCATCAATAAAACAAATACAGTTGCACTAAAAAAACTCAAAAGTGGGACTAAATAAATAAATAATAAAAATAAAGTATTTGAGAATATCAAAACAAAGTGGCAACGAGTTAGAGAGACAGAAATATGTAAAGGAAATAACTTCAAATACCTGGATTTTATGGCTAATAGAATTAATAACATAAGTGAGAATAAAAACTTTGGGTATATAAGATAATAAAAAAATCTATACTAAATATATGGGTACATTATGAAGCTAGTAAAATAGAAAGAATAATAACTACAAGTTTTTGAAAAGAAAGTGCTTTGTGGAGTTAGGACGACTTTATAATACAAATACAGCGTATGTTTTTAAACACATGGAAGTACAATATAAAAGAAACTATGCCCAATAGGACAACCTATTTAACAGTCTACCAACAATAACACGATCAAAAGTAATACCACGAAAGATAAATAGTTTTGAGGAATTTCCAAAGATTCAATGTGGAGAATTGAAGAAAAAAAGCTAAAGATATAACGATGATTGTCAAGTTAATAAAGACTCCAAATGGATGGTAAGAACCAAAAGAAAAAGTTCCATTATTAAAAAAATCTTCTTTGCGGAAACCATTGTTATTGTCTAGTTGTTCCTACTGCTAAAACAAGACAGAACAGTCAACGTCTTATTTGCCAAATCTCTTGCCCCACTCGATCTAGTAATCTATTCGTCATAACCTGATTTATCATAGTTAATTGTTACGATTATAGAAGCTAACAAAAATATATGCAAGAAACATCATGCATATTCAATAAGTTTTCTTATCATTGTTGCCTTTGACTTTTACAATCATGTATTGTACGTTGTCATAACATCATTAAGCCTAAATATAGACGTTTTAGAACTACTCTGCACTTTATAAGGTCAACTGAAATTAATTTTTTTTAGTTATCTTTATATATATTTACTTCTATTTAATTTTTATTTATTTCTGTTCATATTTAACATTATCAAATTTTTCTAATGGTATTTTACTTCAGTTTTTAGGTCATTTAATAGGTTTTGTTTGTATTTTAGTATTAATTTTATTTTTATCTTTGCTATGTATAATGATAAGCCAGCGTGGTCCCGTGGTTGAGGGACGGGCTGCGATGCTGACGGACCCGGGTTCAATTCCCGGTACTCTTTGAAGCCTGGCGGGTGGCCTACTCAGTCACCAAAAATAATTGGACACCTGCGTTCAGTTCACACAAGGGGTAATAGAAGCACGGTGCTTGCCACATCGCCCCGTATCAGAGATAGTGCGCGACGACCGAGAAGTAAAGTCGGACATATGAGAGCCTCAACCTCTCAGTTCGCAAATCGTGCTTTCACGCGGATAGTTAGAGCCTTACCACATTACGTGTATAATGATAGTTTTGATCTCATATGTATTTAGCAGAATATGTTAATGATAAAATAATCTTATGGGTAAATGTAAAGTAAGTAAAAGCTTGATTGTCTGAAATTGCATGAATGATAAAACCATAAATATTTTTTTAAATAATAGATAACGTTGAAAAAAGCTCTGTTAAAAACTGGAAAAAAATTGAGGAAACAATAAAGTCACTACCTAGACAAAATTTGAGACAGATGAATAAGAAAGTAAACAACTGAAAAAATAAAAATATATCTTATAGTATTATAATAAAGAAAATAAAGAAGGGTAAATGAAAGAACAAATACTATGTCTAGTTGTCAATGAATTCGACCACACAATATTCAGTATAGGAGAGAGTGTTAATATATAAATAAATTTTTTATGTGATCAAGCTGAACAAGCTAATTTAAATAGAAATCTGAATTATCTTTTAAAAACACCGAATTCTATAATCCTTGAAGCTTTCATACGGTATGTCGCACAGAAAGCAATTCAGACGGCGTCTGGCTTGGAAATTTTATTAGTAACTATTTGGAGTTTTCGAATATTTTAAGGAAGTTCAACTTCCTAAAGTCAATCGTTACATTACACATTTCTTAAAGCGACAGCTAGAAAATAGTACTGCTTTTGCAGAAGGGGTCGTGGAGAAATTAGTATACTTTCTTTACATTTACCGTGAAGGAAAAATGTCTAGAATTTCTCTGCTATGGTTAAAAAAGGAAAACGTCATCAATATTCGCAACTTTTGGAAAAGTGCCTCTCGTATCAAACCTAAGCTTTGAGTTCTCTTGTTTTTGAATGTCTCAGTGACGTTTTTGACAATATGCGTTTTACACATTCAAAACAAATCGGCCTATGAAAATTGGCCCAAACATTAATCCTTGGATCTTACGCACTTCTCCTAGTATCGTTTCCATTATTTATTTTTCAAGCACTGTTCTGTAATCACTTGAAGCTCGCCAATGGTCTGAAATCTCTTTACTTTCGTGCCAAGACTGTGCGTACAAATTTTATCAATTTTATTTTTTAGAATCCCCTGCTGCTTTTGTAGCCGTCATTTTCCAAGGTTATGCTAACTGCCGTTTTTTTTTTTATTTTGGCCATCTCTGAACCGTTGGTACCAAGCTCTTATTTGTGTTCCACTTATTTCTTTGTTTCTAAAAGCCGTCCAAACAATCAGAATGGAAATTTAATACAGATTCATTGGGCTACTGGCTTGGGTGGACGTTATTCCGGAAGTTCGGATACCTACCATGTGCCAATGATTCGGTGCTTTTACTTTATAGATAGTAAGACCCTTGTCGGCGGTTTGATAAAAATGTTTTATTGCGATACGAACTTAGCGGTTGTGGCATTTTTGCGCTACTTACGGTAAAAGAGTACCAAAGCTCGACCTATAGGTTGCCTATGATTATCAAATTTTTGGGCGCGTATTTGTTATGTGCCTTTGTTAGCCGCAACAGTTGTAATATGACTTTGGTAATAATAGTTTGAGAAACTACAATGATTCATAGGTCGTGTATTATGTTGGCAGTGCGTGGATTAAGTAAACAGACGTACGATTGGTACTTTGATAGTGGGCGGTCTTTATTGTAAACTTGATGGTGGGTCACTTTCTGGGACCATGTAGTACGTAGTTTATGACCGATTAGGATGATGACTTGTGTTTTCAAATCACGGATGAACAATAGGTAACTCTCTGTGTTACGTATCTGATAATTTAACTTTCATTATCTGTAATAATTCGTTGAGAAAGTCCGTAGCAGTGATCAAAATTTATGGGAATATCTCTACCCACTTGGGGGCGTAGTCTTTAATAATAAGGATTTTTTATCAGAAGGCTATTGCTAAACTTTCGTTGCTCAAAAAAGGCATCTTAGAAAATATTGCCTTCTTTTTTACGATGCAATATTAGCTAATTAGATATTGCGATGGGGTGTTTACATACATAAAGTTGATTGGTTACGGACTAACCTTACCACACGAGAGTATGTCCCATGGACTACACCAAAATCCATACGTCACAACTCGATCAGTGGAAAAGCCACTACGTCAGTCACCATTTAATATTTGGACCGAGAAAGACTTACACATACACATACGACAGAACTAAAGTCTGCACAGTACTTTTCGAAGTACTCGTGGGTAACTGTGATAATGGGTGTGATAATCCGAATTGAATTCGTGTCTAAATCACTTTTAAGACTACACATAACGGCACTACATTTTGTTTATGGAAAAATCTATAAAAAATCTAATTTAACAGTGATGTACTTGTGCCTATATGTAAAAATAATATATAAAATTTACCTTTACGATTTATCTTGGATTTAACAATTTGATTACTCGTTGTTAAAATAACTCGTCCAAAACAAATAATAAAAATAAATAAATACTGAAAGAAGAGTTTAGAAGAAACTAGTACTTAATAAACTTAACAAAAAACCGCAAAAACTGCACAACAATAAAACAATACAAATAAAAGTAAGATACACAGTACCCAAAGTACCAAAAGAAGGTAGTCTCCTTTCGTTCACATTATTTAAAATATATCTTTTGTATGCATCAGAAAATTGTACATACAAATTAGGCAAACTTAAAAACAAAAATTTATGTCTATTATTAGCCCGAAAGTACGAAAACATAGAATACATAATTTAAAATATAAAAAAAAATACAAAAAATAATAAATTTAAAGAAAAGAAAGTACAAGGTGGTTCAAATATGACCGGGATTGATTTGTGTGCAACCATAAAAAAGTAGAGCCTCCCTTCTACTCAGGTCAGAACCTATTTAGTCCTGTTTGGAAGTTGCTAGAGTGATAAGCGAACAAAAGGTACCACAGAGCGTAGAGCAACGCATTGTAATCAAATTTTTCGTTGAAGGAAACATCCCATCCGCTGAAACAACAATAGTATGGCGAAGAGTGTCCTTCATGGATCTGTGTGAGTAGTGCAAGAGCAGAGAGGGCATAGAGGGACGAAAGCGCGTGTAGAATGAACCGCATGGTCGTCGACCGCGAATATCCGTCACATTAATCGTGCAGACGCGGTTATTCGTGAGAATAGACGCAGCACTATCAAGAAACTTGGAGAAATGCTGTCCATCAGTGTTGGTAGTGTAGAAGACGTCGTAAAAAACCACTTGCACTGTCGCAAGGTGAATACATGGTGGGTACCACGCCCTTTGACGGACCTGAACAAAATGGTGCGCATGCAAGCTGCTAGTCGTCTTCTACAGTAGTTTAAAGACATTTTTGATGTCTGTAATGATCACCGATGTAACGTGTCCGAGTCCCAGTAGTCATCACGCGAGTTGCGCCATACGAAATCTTCCAAAACCAAGAGAGTGCGGAGAAGCCGTTTGGCAGGAAAAGTAATGGAAACGTTCTTCTGGGACTAACAGGTGGTTATCTATGTCAACTTTCTGACTGACGCCAGAACAATCAGTACAACTTATTACTCACAATCAGATCTCCTGGTAGCAGACGTGAAGAAAAAGATCCAATCCAAACAGAAGACAGGTGGAAAGCGACTAGCCTTCTTTCAAGACAATCTACGCACTCATACGACCAAAACAACAATGAAAACTCCCCATAAATTAAAATGTAATCTTCTGCCACATCTGCCGCACAGTTTCGATTTAGCCCCAAGTGATTTACATTTGTTCGGAAGGCTCAAAGCAGACCTGCAAGGCATGAGGTTTGCAAACGACGCCATCCACACTATTCGAGAGTGGGTACGCCGCCAATCAAAAGCCTTTTTAAAAAGAGCATCAAGATGCTTCCAGAACGTTGAAAAAATATGTTAACTTTGGAGGGGAGTACGTTAAAAACTGATTTGCAAGTAGGTATTTTGCAATTTGGTTTTTTTATAAAAAATCAGTCCCAGTCATATTTGAACCACCTTGTATTTATGTGTAAATAAAGTATTTGAACACCTAGGTCAGGTAAATAGGAAAGAGTATTTATACTCGACTTTACATACCTAAGAGTGAAAATAGAAAAAGATGGAAGAGATAAAGAAACATTTATGAACTAAGAAAACTAAGAAAAAACTGCTATTAAGGAACAAAATAGAATGTGATGGTTTTCTGTTAGGGATTTTCTTTTTTAGCAGCTCACTTAGACGACACATTGTGTGACATTTTTTGGTTTATTGATATTTGGAAAGAAAAAGGTTTCTCATTTGATAAAATGTCAACGTATAGTACGGAACAACATATAACTTTGGCCCAACTCTATAGTGATAATGGACGTTCGGTAAAAACTATTTTTTGTGACACACAATTACAAGCTAAAGCTGAAATAAGAAATGTTGATCAAAAAATCTGAAAAAACTGATATTGCAGTCGACAAAAAAACATCAAAAACGCGTGCGTCTAGCCCGTTCACAAGAAAATGTTGCTGTAGTTCGTGATTGTGTACAGAAAGATCCCCAAATGTTGATTCCAAAATTATAAGATTTAAAACATTGGATTATTTTCTTTAGGGCTGCGTTAAAAGCCAAGTTTACAGGAATAACCCACAAACAATTGATGCATTGAAAGTAAAAATAATTCTTGTCATCGCTGAGATCCAGCCAAATTTATGTGCAAAGGTCATTGAACATTTTAACAAAAGAACGATCATATATAGAGTAGTAAGAGGTGATCATTTGCATGACATTTTTAACACATAAGTAACAATTCTTTATATTTCATTTAAAATAGACACATCCGTACTAAACATTATTTTTATTCAACTTTAAAAAAATTCTTAATGCTAAATCTAATAACAGCAGTAGAAATCGGCACCTTAAGAAGGTGCAAACTACTCCAAAAAAAGAGAGAGAGAGAGAGTGGTTAACAAAGTGATAACACAAAACATTAGGATAAAAGAAGATATAACAAGGTACGAAGATGTCCGCCAAAAAACAGGCGTGACTGATAGATATCATCACACACACAAATAAGTTCAAGTGGAACTGGACCGGCCATGTAGCTTAGATGTCGGACGAGAGATGATCGAAGAGGCTGCTTGAGTGGAGGCGAAGGGCCAACAGAAGGAGCAAAGAAAAATCGTCCACACGATGGACGGATAATTTCAGAAAAATGTCCGGGAATTGGATTCGGGCAGCTCAAAATAGAAAGAAATGAACGAAAATGTGGGAAAACTATGTCTAACAGTGAACGCAAAGGGTTGATTAATGATAATTATGACTATTAACTAACACTCAAAACAGATTTAAAGTCCTTTTTCATATTGAACATGATAACAATGCACAAGAAAACAACAACAACCTAAAATATCCAAACCGCAGCCTATTTTTAAACACTGGTGACTGACTATGCCCAAATAACTAATTATTTATCAAAAGTAATAAAAAAGAACAATTTCACACTAAAGCATTGACAAATAACACAATTAAAATGAATTTCGCAACTTCAAGCCCTTACCGAAAATTGTTAACTCGCCTCGACCAACCCCTACCAACTTAAAGAAGATCGGAAACACAGAATTGCGATCAGAAGTCTTTACCACTCTATACCAATCTACACTCGCCAATCTAGGACACATCGTATGCAACATTAATAATATACGGAATCAGAAGATAAAAGTATCGCTGTCTTTATTCATAATATATTTTGAAGAAAAATAACAAAACATATAAATAGAAAGTTGAATATTTAAGTAATAAAGGGTTTTCCAATAGGGGCGATCGAAATTTGAAAGTGTATAGCGCTCATATTGGTAAAGCTACAACTGTCAAATTGGGAGGTCATAGTAATTAATGTTGGGAAAATCATCACGGATAGTTACAGTGTTGGCCAACGCGTGCAAATGATTAAACTTTACTATCAAAGTGAGTGCCCCGTTCGCTACGTGATTTTTGTGGTGCACACAAGTCCTGTTGAGTCGACTATTCGTCGTTTGGTGGACATATTTGAATCCACTGGTTCAGTAAATAATCAAACAAGGTCTGTACATCGTCGAAACGTAGGGTTTTCAGAAAAAAATACTGCAGTGAACGAGAGTGTGCAGGTTTCGATTCCTGGTTGCACCCAAGCACTTGGCCTTTCGTAGATCTCAACTTGACGGCAGCAACTAGGCCCATGTTTGGATGAATGGCTATGTCAACAAGCAAAATTGTCGCATTTGGGGAGGTATCAATCCACATAAGACCCATCAGCTGCAACTTCATCCATAAAAAGTCACTGTTTGGTGTGGATTTTGGTCTGACGGGGTCACTGGCGCGTACTTCTTCCAAAATAAAGCGGACACCGCCATAACCGTCACCGGTGACAGGTACAGGTCGATAATAACCAATTTTTTGGCCTAAATTAGAAGATGTGGGTCTCAACGACATGTGGCTTCAACAAGGCAGCGTTATATGCCACACATTGCATGCAACAAAGTTTGAGCCCCCTGAATGAAAAACCTTATATTAAAGTGGCCATTAAATCGCCTAGAAAGAAAAATATAATACTTCAATGTACTGGGTACCAAAGCTACGGGCACGAAATCCTATTACACAAAGCCTTTTGTATGTGGTAAATGTGTTGGAAAACACAATTTTATTTTTTAACAAAATTAGTAGGTATGCCTGCAAGGCAAACCTTGGCCAAAAGAAATTAATTCATTTGTGGTTGCAGCATATCCTTCCAAACTTATATAATTTTCTTGCCTTACTAAATCAAAACGAAACACTACCAATAAAAGAGGTATTCTATACACCAGCTATTTATGCTAGATCACATAAACAGTGTAACTGCTCTTAACTGTGATGAATAAACCACTTAATTCTATTTAAACTAGTCATTTAATTTTTTTACATTTAAATTATTTTATAATATTTATGTACACTACACAAAGAATTACTAATATAAAATTACACTATATAACTTCATTTACTTACAACACAATTTATTTCGCACTACAATAGTTCACTTAGCTTTCGGTCTTGATTTCCGCGTCGCTGCTTCGCTGTTTATATCTACATCTGTTGTGGGACCTTCTCTTAACACCGGGACCTTGAAGAGTATCCTGTGTTCTAGTCTTCGCACGTGTTTAACCACTGCGGGGGTTTCAACAGCAGTTGAATGCACCATGTTAGCCGCTCGACCGCCACGACACAACAGTAACAAAAACAGTAATCCTGGTATTACCCGCAAACTTCGCAAGATGAAGGTGCCATTATGTCAGCGATCGAAAATTCGTTACAATAGAAACACAGAACAACAAATAAATATCGGTAAGCAGCTATCGAATTTGTACTAAAAAGTACGAAGAATATTTTCAATCGTTTAGCAATAAATTCATAGCCGTCGGATGGCCTAGTGACCTTAACAAAATTTTAATCTGTTAAACTATGCAGGAATAAAAGGAATAGTTAGTATACCTTGAAATATCAAAACATTTTTTGACTTACCTTTTGATCATTATGACGCTAAGTTCAACGTAATCAGATAAGAAAAGCCACCTAGACCCTGTTCCACCAGAAGTTTAAAAAACTAACGAAACTTGACACAATCTGACAACAACAAACCAAATACCTACGTTAAACTAATGATGAAGAAACTGAAAATTTTCTCTATGCGCTATGTCAATTATTTCTTTCGATTAAGGCATTTTCGTCTACTGCAGCAAAACAGAAAATCTCCCGGTTTTACCCATAGCGTTAGACAAATTTTCCGTAACTTACCTATAAAAACTCTAGTTATGTTGACTATCATCTATAATAACATATTGCGACTTTGGCACTACTCAATTAGTGGAAATTTGACTTAATTATAATAATAGATAAACTTGGAAATAAACCTATAGAACCAACATCATATATGTAAGCCTGTTTATGATGAGGTCAAACATATTCATAAGGTCGCTTTTAAAAAGGATAGAAGACACTGTCAACCTAAACCGTATAATCCCAACACACTATCTTCACTTAAAGTAAATATCAAAACCATTGAATTATCATTAAAATAATAGAGTCACTACAAACAAGAAAGTTTTGTATTTCAGTGATCGTTTAATAAGTTCCTATATAAGGTTAAATTACATTTACCCAGCTAAATATATTTGCTTCTCAAATCATGCTTGTACCAGAGCAATTTTCAGATCAGAGTTAACATCTGACTACCATCAGATCATTGCATGTGTGCCGCAAGATAACGTATTCGACCCGCTACTGTACACCCAACTGTACAACCAAATCTACAAAGCCATCTCGCTCTTTTACAAAAGTAGTTTGAAAAATAGAAAATAACAGTTTTTCTTCTTCTTAAAGAAGTTCTGTGACGGTTTTGGTGAATTCGTATCTGATTTGGGTACTACAAAACAACATGTGAGTGTTTCGAGCAGTCCATTTATTTATATTCTTGTACCATGATTTTCACTTTCTTTCTCTTTTCTTTTATTTTCTTTTAAGTAAGGTTTTTAAGGTCTCATATTGTGTACGTCTCATAATATGGCTAAAATATCCTAAGTTGCGTTTTTTATGACATTCACCAAGTTTGGTTGTTCTACGTTAGTCCTATATAATATTTCATCGTTAGTTACCCGGGTAGTCCATTGTATTCTCAGCATTCTACAGTATAACCACATTTAAAAAACTTGTATAGTCTTTTTTGAATCTTTCTTTATTGCCCTTTTTTTGCAGTTATACTTATATTAATAATGGCCATACATAACGCTGTAATAGTCTGATTCTAATTTGACTGTTTAATCTTAAATTGCACAATATATTTTTTATTTTTACTAGTTATTCAGCTCTTGCCTTCTTCGAAATGGTTTATGTTATCATTTATTTATTGTCCTAAATATATGTATTTTTTAACGTTTGCTATTGTTGTGCCATCAACTTTAAGATTTATATTTCTGTTATGGTCTAATTTGCTAAACTTTCTTTTAAATATATTTATGTTAGGACCAATACATTTACTTTCATTACATACCCTCTTTTTCAAGTGCCTTGACCGTTATCCATCGTTGGCGATCATGTTGGCTACCATATTTGCTATTTTTATTTTGTCCACCCTTGCTCTAAAAAGTTGCACTGTGGATTGCTCGAACCACTGTCGCAGATTTTTTAACCATGAGGTTCTTCGTCTACCAGGGCCTCTTTTGCTGTCTATTTTCCCTTGTAATATGAGATGTAGTATATCATATTTTTCTTTTTTTCGCAGTTTTAACGACCTCCATTTCTTTATTGATTCTTCTGAATACTTCATCGTTTGTGATCCTGTCTACCCATGAGATTCTAAGCAGTCTTCGATAAACCCACATCTCAAAGGCTTTTAGCCATTTAAGTAATACTTCTGTTAATGTCCAGCTTTCTGCTCCATAATACAGTACTGTAAAAACATATGTTCTCACCATTCGGATTCGAAGAGTCAGGTTTATATCGTGACTACAAAGGGTTTTCTTCATACGCAGAAATACAGCTCGGGCACATTTAATGCGTCTTTTTACCTCTATGAAGGGATCCCATTCTTTGTTGATGTTGGATCCCAGATATATTGCTTTTTCTACTTTTGCTAACTGTACTCCGTTTATTTGAATATCGTTGTTCTGCAGTAATTTGTTCTTACTTATTATCATATATTTGGTTTTTGATGTATTAAATTGTAAGCCGTATTCTGTGCAGGTTCTGGCGACCCTATCCATAAGTGTCTGCGAATCTTCATTGATACTTGCGCTAATCAAAGTGTCATCGGCATATCTAATAACATTTATCGTCTTCCCATTTACTATGATTCCCTCTTTCACATCATAGTGCCTCCTTGAATAATTCTTCGGAGTATAAATTGAAGAGGAGAGGTGACAGTATGCATCCTTGACGTATGCCACTTTTTATGTTTGTTGTTTCGGTTAGTTGTTGTCCTACTCTAACTGACGCCGTTTGGTGCCAGTGTAGGTTACCAATTATATACAAGTCTTTGTCGCCGATTCCTGTTGTTTTGAGAATTTGGATCAGTTTATCGTATCGTACCTAGTCAAAGGCCTTTTCAAAATCGATTAAGCATATATGCACATCACAGTTGACATCTCGGCAACGTTTTATTAGCCCTTGAACTGCAAAGAGAGCTTCCCGTGTCCCCAGCCCACTTCGAAATCCGATTTGAGATCCACTTATATTTTCTTCTATATTTTGATATACTCTGGCATGGATGACGCGTAAAAATATTTTTAGGTGACTCATTAAACTTATGGTACGATAGCCTTTACATTTAGTAGCTCTATTTTTCTTTGGGATCGTAATAAAAGTAGATTCTAACCATTCCTTTGGCAATGTTCCTGTGTTGTATATTTTATTAAATAAGTTTGTTAACATTGTCAGTCCTATGTTCCCAAGCATTTTTAGTACTTCACTTGTTAGTCCATCCGGTCCAGGTGTTTTACTGTTCTTTGCTACTTTTATTGCTCTTTCCACTTCGTCTTTTGTAATATTTAGTCCAGTTCTTATATCGTTCATATTGAATTCTATATCTCTATCATCGCTAAATAATTCTGAGATGTATTTTTTCCATAGTTCTAATTTTTGACATTCTTCTGTTATAAGCGTTCCTTCATCATTTTCTAGGGCTCTATTGTTTATATTTATTTTGAGTTCTGATACCTCTTTTAGTTTTTTATGAAGATTAAACATGTCATGTTTATAAATAAAAATTTCGTATTACAAGCATATCTAAAAAAATTATTTAGTAAACATAAAATAAAACAGATTATAACATTGTGCACTATAATAATTAATTCTTTTTGTCAGCGAGGCTGCCAAAGAAGAAGCAATTTATTTTCTTTGAAAAGTGAACGAAGTGTTCCAAGTATTTGCTTTAGCAAATTTAGTTCAGGCCACCTTAAAAGTTTAAGTACCGGCCTGAAAACATCCAGGGCATGAACGCATTCCTTTGTGCGCCGATCTAGTTGCTATTTACCTACTTAGGCAGCTTAATTAAGTATTCTACTTACTTAGCTGAACTAGCCTAACTAGGTAAGTAGCAATTTTAAGTAAGAAAATGGTTTCGTACCGTGTGTGGCAAACAAAATTTAAAATAAAAGTTAATCCGTCTTACCTATTTTTGGATTTATGATTAACTTTTTAAAGTAGTTTTAATATCTTTGAATTGGTGTCCTAGAAAATCAAGTAGAAAGTCAATCTACAAGATTACATCAAATAATAAGGTACAAGTAAACCTCATGTCCGTATTAGCAAAAATGAAATAGATGCTCTTGCTGGTAATACTGTAATGTTTTCTCCGTTTTGTATCTGTAACCAGCAGTACTGTAACTGATTTAGAATGTAAGCAGCCAACATATGAGCATAGCGTATCCTACTCACTATTTATGTGCCCTTTGTCGCCCTAGTTATGTAATTTCAGTGAAATTTATCGCCAAATTGTTCAACTGTGTGGTAAATATATGCCAAGATGCCATATTATCGCAATATCGGAGAAACTGTAAACACTCAATAACGCAGATCCAGTAGATAAAGTCAAAATCTAGGGCCGCAAACGGTTTACTACAATCAAAATATACAGTATTCTATAAACTAATAGAGTAACATAAAATCTAACTGTTATTTAAATTAACTGGCACGATAAGATATCTTCCATTGATATCTACTGGTTTTTGTTAATGTTGTAGGTCAGTTGGCCATCGTGTTTTAAATCTCATCAAAATAACTCTAGAAGGGGATACGAGAGAGGGTTTATACGGGTTGCTAATATTTTATGATGGACAATATTTCTTTCGTGTACAATTTTTGTCCTATTAATATAAAAAGGTTAGTCATGAATCATCACATATTGCTCATATAATATAAATTGATATGTTTGTATATCGATTATGTTGGACTACCCAGCACAACCCCATAATTTTATTGTATAGGTCTAAATTGGCTTATTAATTTTAATATAATAGAAACTGAAATCTAATGTAGGCAAACTGTCCAATAAAACAAAGAAAAAGAGATCAACAGTCGATTGGAAGATGTAGAAACATCACCAAAGACAATATAAAAAAGAAACAAAATTAAGGCAGAGATGGTCATGAAGTCCTTTTGCAATACAATTGAGACTACAAAAGACTTGGCTTTTAATAAAATTATGTCTAGGGAACCGCAGCAGCAGCCAGTAAGTCCAAAACGTGAATATGGTACTTGGGTAAAAAAGTTCCGGGACTAACCAATAAAAACAATTTTTTTCAACATTGGACTTTATTCATCTACATACTATCCTTCTAGAGCGATACAATCATTCCAACGCTTTTGTAACATTGTTATGCCTTTCTTATAAAACGATTTATCTTTTACCTTAAAATAAGCTTCAGTTTCGGCAATAACTTCTTCATCCGAGCCATTTTTTTTAATAGTCGCTATGTGCAAGATCTGGAAAATATGGTGAGTGGGGCAGCAATTCGAATCGTAAATTGTTCATTTTTACCATGGTTTTCTTCGACTTGTAAATTGATGCACTGTTTTGGTGAAACAGCGTTTTTTTCTTCCCCATGTGAGGTCGTTTACGCTTTATTTCGTCATTCAATCGGTCCAATAATGCAACGTAATAGTAGCTGTTAATCGTTTGCCCCTTATTCAGATAGTGAATGAACAATATTCCATGCAAATCTCAGAAAACAGACGCCATAACCTTGCCGGCCAACTGTTGAGTCTTCGGACGCTCCACTCAGCAGTCGCTCTTTTCGACTCTGGCGTATAGTGCTGGATCCACGTTTCGTCCGTTGTCACATATTGGCGCAAAAATTTTTGTTTCACGCTTAAAAAGCTCCGAACAGCCCTCGGATTCATGAACACATTGTTGCTTTTGCTCCATAGTGAGCAACTAAACAATGTGAGTCATCGGTTCTGCCGCCAATTGGGCGCACGGGATGATGGATCTGAACTCGAAAAAAGTAGGCGACTTTCCGAGGTATAAAGGTAGAATTTTTGGAAACAAGGGACACTCTTAGCCCTGACATGACTTTATGCACCTTTACTGACTGCTCACGTCCGCGTAGATAAAGCTTCTTAGAATACAGTATTATAAACCTTTATTTTATTCGACGCCATACGTACAAGATGTATTTTAACATCCTTGATAACTCTATACTTTCAACTCTCTAGCAACAATTCGGGAAAAGAATTTTCCTATGCCAGCAGGGGTTACCCTAACGGTATTCTGTCGCGGTTTGAAGGGTGTCGAAAAACTTGACTAGTCTTCACACAGCTCTGATTTCTTTGGAAAGAATTGGTACGCAGATTACGCGCCAGGTCAACTCTCTAATTTTCAACAGCTTTTGTCGGGGAATGGAAGACAATTTCTACGGACCTACATCAAAAGCTGATGGACAGTCTATCCAGGCAAGCTAAATGCTAAAGGTGAATCGACATCATATTAATGCATCCTACATTGTGGTTGTTTGAACACTTTCAGCCATATAGGGTAAACACTCCAGTACTATATACCGCCAGATACCAGAATTAAGACTGCAAGTAACGTAATGGAACTTTGAAATATGCTACCATAAAAATATAAAAAAAGTCCAGTTGTATCGTCCCAAAGATATATGAGATATGTACGTCTCATTGGGAGTAAAAGGATTAAAAAGGTCTAAAACATGCCAATGCATTTAAAAATTTATTCCAAAAGGAAACAAAAAATTGTTTTTAAACCATTGCTGGCATTGTACGTTAGCTAAAGCATTTTTTAACTTTTTAATATAAAGTAAATAAAAAACAGAACATCTTGTGCTACCGTGTTTATAAACAGTGCGGCTGCAAATAGCTACAGAACGATTTAATATATTTATTAGGCTTAATAAATTACTAACAAAAATAGGTGTAGCGCAGATGTACTTTATTTTAAATTGATGAATCCTGCAAACAAAACTCTGGAAACATCTGCACACATATGATAACACTTTTTTATAGATTCAAGAGTGCCTTCCTTTAGTGCTACACTTCATATGTTTACCAGTAGCATATCCTTCTATTTAGATGAATGTAAGCCAACACCCGTAATGGACCGCATGATGTATCATTATATAGGGCTAGACCCATATAACGTATAGATAAAGTATATCGTCTGGATGTACTATATCAATCTAAAAAAATTAGTACAAAATTTTAGTCTTTAGATAAATACTCACCCAATAATACAAGGGTGAACCAAATATAAATTAGATTTTTACGCGTCTTGCAATAAAATACCTCTTTTAGTCAGTATTGCAATGTCAGAGCAAAAACTTGTGTTACCAAGTTACTCACGACCAAGGGCGTGAAACGATTTAGAATATTGAGGAGACTTAAATTACAATTTGTAGATAACACCTTTAAAAAATTCAAATAAGTGGGTAGCATAAACAATTTTTAGGGGCACAATATGCAATGAAAAATAAAGGTTATCGATGTTTTCCGAGCTACGGCGTTGTTGGGGAGAATATTTGCATTGTTTTCCACCTTTTTTAGTACGGCCGCCCATTAATGGTTACTGAAATTATTTTTGAAAAAGAATAAGCTACAACAGTATTCGGATAATCATAAACGAAATCAAAATATCATCATGTTACCATCAGCATTTCCTTTGTTCTGACTGTTTCTGACTGATAGCATCCTCCAAATCTAAATAAATACACAAATTTAGAATTGTAATCATAAAAGTTTAATATTTTATTGCATAAATATATGACTTAAGCATCAACCAAAAGCTGTTTCTTTGACGCCGTTTTTTTCAATAATTCATAAAAATTAGGGTCTTTACATTGTATGTATTTATCTGGAAGGACGTCATTAATGTCCTCCTATTTTAATTAATTTCTTCAAATTTTCATATTTTGCAGCAATCAAATTCAATAACAATTTCCACTTCCTGTCATGGCAA
The DNA here is from genome assembly GCA_036346155.1 of Sinelater perroti. NCBI lineage: Eukaryota > Metazoa > Arthropoda > Insecta > Coleoptera > Elateridae > Sinelater > Sinelater perroti. Next base: position 3,897,350 of record JARFIY010000344.1, read on the forward strand.
TAATAGCGCCGGGGGGTAGCATTGCTGCAGTGCAGCTGTCCAATAGCAGCACAATAGAGATAATTATTTATTGTAGATACAACACGCTATTATTACGCAAATTATGCATTAGATTTTTAAAGAACAAAATGTTAGAGATATATTTATAGGTTTTAATTTATGACTAAACTTTATAAAGGGCGGTTTGAGTATGACCGGAACTGATTTTTTCATAAATAACACTTACTTGGACGTATCAGTCTGCAACGTACTTCTCTTCGGAGTCAACATATTCGTTCCAACGTTCTGGGAGCATCCTGAAAAGCTTTTAGTTGGCAGCGTATCCAATCCCTAAAACATTCTGGATAACGGCGCCATTGTCCACAAATGGCAAGTCTTGCAAGTCTGATTTGCACTTTCCAAACAGGTAGAAATCACTTGCACTATCTTGAAGGAAGGCTACCCGCTTTCCACCTGTCTTCCGCTTGGATAGGATCTTTTTTTTCACGTCTGTTGCCAAGAGGTCTGGGTAATAAACTGCATTTACTGTTATGGAATCCATCAGAAAGTTTACATGGATAACCCCCTGCCAGTTCCAGACAAACGTTGCCATCAATTTTTCTGCCGAACGGTTCCGCTGCGTTCGCTTGGGTTTGGAAGAACTGGTATGCCGCCACTCGCGTGATGACTACTGGGACTCGGGAATGAAGTAGTAAACACACGTTTTATCTGTGGTCACTATAGACTTTAAAAATGCATCACCTTCGTTTTCAAAATACTGCAGGAGACGACTGGCAGTTTGCATGCGCACCATTTTGTTCACATCCGTCAAAATCCATGGTACCAAGTACGTTATAGTACTGCGCCTATACTCACAAATAAACGCGCTTGTACGATTAATATTTGACTCGGTGACGGATGTCATGCAGTTCATTCTTTACGCACTCTCTGCCCTCTCCGAAGTACTTATAGCACTCAAATACACGGGTCCATAAAAGACACTTTACTGCATACTGTTGTCAAAGTCTGTTAGTTAATTTTAGTGGATGGGACGTTTTCTCCAACGAGGAATTTAATTAGAATCCTTTATTCCACGCTCCGAGATACCTTCTATTCGCTCATCACTCGAGCAGCTTGTTTACACACAAATTAGTCCTGGCCATATTTGTACTAGATATAAATACAGCACACAATATTAAAATTCTTTTTTACTGTACTTAACTGCTATACTACTCGTGTATACAACATAAAATAAACTAGCATTTGTATAAAAGCTAAAATTTTTAGTTAGTATTTTCTTGCTGAGTGGCCATTTATTTTATTAATTACAGTAAATCTTTTAACATTGTGATATAAGTATTACTGTTAGTTTGGCATATTTTCACATAAAAAGACAACTAAAAATAAAGATATGATATATCAAAACGGTAAAGAATTTTTTCTTATTTATTTATTTTTTATTAGCAATCAGAATTTACAATAGAATTCTATGAGCTAAGAACTAAGTAGCTCTTCATTGAAGTGGTGAGGTCTTCTCCAGTGACAAGTCCTCCCTAGACATTTTTCAGATCATTAGGCCATTTCCGTTTAAGCCTTCTCGTATTTTGTATTTCCAAAAGGGGATTAAGAAGTGCGTTGATGTGGTGTTCTAGCTTTATGTGGTGTTTAATACTTTTTTCAGTTATGATATCTTTAACATATGGAATTTTTAGGTTTGAATGAAGTGTGTCATTAGTAACATACCATGGGGCATTGGAGATCATACGTAATATTTTAGACTGACTTCTCTGTATAATTGCCATATTCGAACGACTGGCAGAACCCCAGAGTTCAATTCCATAAACCCATATTGGCTTAAGGATCGTTTCATAAAGAAGGAGCTTATTTTCAAGTGCTAATTTTGACTTCCTACCAAGTAACCATTGCATTTCATTAAGTTTTAGATTGATCTGTTTACGTTTTTTAACCACGTGTTGTTTCCATGATAGTTTATTATCTAAATGTATCTCTAAGTATTTTGTACGAGATGAAGTAAGTATTTGTATGTTATTTAGATAAACAGGGAAGCACAGATCTTTTCTTAAGCTAAAATTAACTTGTACAGATTTATCTTCATTGTTCTTGATTTTCCATTTCTGTGTCCACTCTTGTATCTGATTTAGATGATTTTGTAGGGTAATGGTTGCTAGTTATGGGTCATCGTTGGTAGAAAGGACAACAGTGTCATCAGCGAAGGTGTCCATTGTAGTATAATCATTTACTGGTAAATCGCAAGTGTACAGCACGTATAAAAAGGGACCCAGGACACTACCCTGTGGTACACCGGATCGGTTTCATGCCAGACACATCTTCATTGACTCTTGTTCTAAATTCTCTGTCGCTTAAGTAGGATTTTAGGAGATTATAGTATGTTACGGGCAAAAATGTTCTAATCTTGTATAATAGGCCCGAGTGCCAAACTTTGTCGAAGGCTCTACTTACATCTATGAAAACCGATGTACAGTATTTCTTATTTTCGTAAAGAATATATGAAACAAAGTTAGGATAGGTAAAAAATTGAAAAAACTGTGGATGAAAAATAACAATAATAAATTAGCAAACCCCATCAAAAAAGAAAGATGAAGAGCTTAAGTCTAATACCCAATTGCACATGCGTTTGTCAACGAGATCGTCTCCTGACAATGGATTAACATTAACGGTTCGTTAGAAATTGATTGGGTTGCACAAAACGCACAACACGTCGATTCATTACCTGATTAGGATTATATATACAAAAGAGAAGCTAGGAAAAAATGTTACAGCATTAATGAAACTTATGTCTAGAGTAAAGGGCCAACTCAATCTAAGACGAAGATATATAACGCAATATATAGGGAAAAGTCATGAAAATAAACAAATTTAGGAATATCCTTATAAAAAAACAAAGAAAAATAGACAAAGGCATATGCTGTTCCTATAAGAGTATATCGAATGAAGCAGCTTGTGTAGTATCAAATATAATCCCAATAGACCTCCTAATAGCAAAATACGCCAGAAGCTATAAGAAAGACAAAAAAAACAACAAATAGATCGGAAACTATAGAAAAATAGAAAATGAGATGGAACACCACAAATGATAAAGCAACGTGGACCAAAACCCTAATAGTAAATTTAAAAAATCGGTATGGACGGAAATCTGGCAAAGTAAAATACTACATAACACAATTTCTGAGCGGACATGGTAGCTTTAAATATTATTAAAAAAAGAATAGGTAGAATAAAAGAAGAGACATGTATATAGTCCAAAAACAACAAGGACGACTCAGATATACCTTCTTTGAATGCAATAGATGGAACAATTAGATTAGAAACAAGTATTAAACTAGACACAATACTAACTGAAACAAACATAATCGAGACTATGATAGAATCAAAAGAGAACTGGGCGACCACTGAGAATATGATAACTAAAATTCTCAAAGAAAAATGAATAGACGGGGTCTAAGATAACAAAGAAGTGCGTCCTGAAGTAATACCTGATCGGTAGTCCCATGGGACTAGGAGGTTTAGTGGATAGAGCTTAGGAGAGCCCTACACTACGTCCGGAAAGGGACGGCAGTGCGTAAGTAGCATTCCCCAAACCAAAAAAAAAGTTTATTCCAATTTTAGTTTATCTTCATTGATAGTTTTTAAGTTTTTTTTATATAATTCAATAAATTTAATAAATTTGAATTTATATTGTCATAAATTTATAATTTTAGAGCTTCAATCGCAATGTCGCTAAGAACTAAACTTAACATGATCCTTGTCTACACATAGTTTCCTTGGCAACAAAACTTACAGTGATAATAATAGGTGTGCAAGTAGAAACTCGGCTCTGAAGTTAGTTGCATTTAAAAAAAAAAAATTCTTGAACGCAGCCAATCGCCCGTCATTTTGGGCATCTGTAGCTTAGTCATTGCTGTTTTTATGACATAAGTTTCAGTCATTTACAAGCTGTCGTTCTGCGTGTATCAATTTTATAAGAGATGGATGTCGATAAGCAATATTTACGCCATTACATTCTATTCTGTCTTCAAATGAAAAAAAATGCTGTCCAAGCTTTGGAATTGATTAATTCGACTTTGTATGAATATTCCGTGAGTCATTCAACAGTAAAAAAGTGGTTTGCAAGATTTCGTGATGGAAATTTTAATCTTGAGGACGATGCACGTCCAGGTGCAGTAAAAAATGTGAAGACGAAGAACTTTAAGTTTTACTGGATGAAAATCCATGTGAAACTCAAGAGGAGCTCACAGAACAGTTAGGAGTTACTCACCAAGCAATATTACTTCGATTGCATGCAATAATAAAGATACAGAAAAAGGAAAATGGGTCCTCATAAACTGACGGAAGAAAACAAAACCCGAAGAGTTGACATTGCATGAATGCTTTTTCGGTACAAAAGAAAGAATTTTTTGCACAAACTCATTACAGGTGATAAAAAGTGGATTTTGTTCGACAATCCCAAAAGTATGGATTGATCCAAACCAGTCATCAGCATCAGTTGCAAAAACGAATATTTATGCCAAGAAAATGTTACTGTGCGTCTGGAAAGGAGTCAAATAACTGGTCAAACTGTTACAGCTGACCGTTATCAGGCCCAATTGATCAATTTAAGTGATGCTCTGAAGGAAAAAAGACCATTTACGGATCAAGGAAAGCGAAAAGTGATATTGTTGCATGAAAACGTTCGTCCACATACAGTAAAAGTAACCCAGCAACTCATCTTCTCCTTAGGCTAGGAAATTGTTCAGCATGCGGCGTATTCTTCAGACTTGGCTTCTGATTACCTCCGTCATATTTGAAAGACCAGCGGTTTACGAAAGTTGAAGATGTGCGAAAATGGCTCGATGACTATTTTGCATCGAAACCACTAAATTTCTATCGCAAAGGCATAATACCATAGATAGTAATAAGGAATATTTCGATTATTAATCTTTTAACAAGTATCTTTCCAATAAATTTGAATTTGACCAAGCAAAGCCGAGTTTCTACTTGCACACCTATTACTTGGAAGAAGAATAAAATGTTAGATCGACCAAGCCCCCCAAAGACCCCTTACTTGCCTAATCGATTGTGTCTTTATGCATTTAAACTTTTATGTTATAATACTGCCGCAATAAAAAAATCTATCGATTCGACAGCTCATTAAAATCTTTACATCATATAACATTAGCAATTTTAATTCATGTATTTTAGTTCTAATTAAAATTAATATCTCCTTACACCGTGTACGGTAGATAACAAAGTTATTAAATGTGAACAAGATCACTAAGAAAGATTACTGCTTCTGCTGTAAAACCGATGATGGGTTCCTTATGACTGCATGGGATTCTTGTTCTAGATCGTTTCACATCGAAGACGTAAAAATATTTCATATGGTCGTAAAAAGAACTTGCGCATATATTACCTCTTATTTAAAAATGTGAAATACTTGTTGCGTCTGAATGTGTGTATTTGCGTGCATGCATGTATGTGTGTGTATATACGTATGTGTATTTTTCTGTCTGTCTGCGTCAATGTGTCTGTGGGTGTTGAGATTAAATGTTTGTATACACAAATGGTTGCTTCTATAATTGAAACATTTTCTCATCGAAAACAATGTTTAAGAAATATGCTATTCTTGTCGTTAAAATTGTTAACAAAGAGCCAGTTTAACATTTCTTTACCAATATATTAAGGTGATGTAAAAGTCTTTGTTCTTTAATGTGATAAATGCTTATTTAAAATTTTCAAGGAAAAAAATGTGTATGGTATTGTGTTGCATAATATTAATATTTCTACGAGCCAAGTTTTCTGTCTCTTTGACACCACTCTTACTATTTTGAATCAAAGAACTGATGACATCCTTCTTAAGCTTAGTGTAAGTTGTCAAAAAGGAGTCGGACGAAGAACTAAATTATTAATCGAAACAGATAATAAATAACAGTGCCAAATTAGGACTATTTAGTGGAATTGGGTAACGGTTCCATGTCATTGAGCTTCTTTTTGCTAAGGTATCGTTGTTACATTTTCTATTAAGCTATTAAGAATAAAGCTTTCCGGCAATGGTTCGATCTTCATAAACTACACCAAAGACCAAGTACATATTTGACCTCGAAACGATAGATTATCTTAATTGACCTCTACTTGACCATTTATTTGATTTGTTTATTTTGTAAATGTAAAGCTATGTTCTGTAATTAGTAATACTTTGGCAAAAAATCGAAGATCCTGGGTATTACCAAGATTTTTTAGCTTTCTCTCTACAACATTTATTCAACGAGATGGTTTAAACTCCTATGTTAATTATCGGGAGCTTATATTCGGAGATGTTTTAGCAGCTTAAAGTAAAGCTTTTTGATTTATTACAGAATGCTTTTCCGGTGGGCTGGTGTCTCCCCTAATAATTTTTTTTGAACATTTGGGCGTCCAATCCCATATTCACCTTACACCTCGTGGATTATTTGAGCCGTATCATTAGCGCTTTACTCTAACATCCTATAAGACTAAAAAAAGTCTAAATTTTAAGATTTCCATTTATGTTTTACACGAAAAGGTCCTTGTGTACTAAACAAAGACAGTCTATACATTTGTACGAAAAGTAAACAAAGACGGCTGATATAAAATTTGGCGTTCCGTGCTCGAGCACGTAATTTACACAATAGAAGACAGTGGAAAGAAATCTGCGAGAAGATAGAGTAGTAGATGGGTACCGATCATACCCGTATAATGATCTAGAAACCTCCAGTAGGAGCGGCGTTACTCCACTTGGGGTGTATAGCCACTATATATATCAAAAAAAAAGATGAAGAGCCTAATGCCAAATTGCACATACGCTAGTCAGCGCGATCGTCTCCTGACAATGGATTAACATTAACGGTTTCTTAGAAATTGATTGGGTTGCACAAAACGCACAACACGTCGATTAGATCATATCTACAAAAAAAAGGTAGGAAAAAATGTTACAGTATTAATGAACATTATGCCTATGGTAAAGGGCCAACTCAATCTAAGAGAAAGATATATATAACGCAGTATTTCAGTCTATAATTCTGTACTGCTGCAATATATAGGGAAAAGTCATGAAAATAAACAAATTTAGGAATATTCTTATAAAAGAACAAAGAGAAATAGGCATAGGCATATGCTGTTCCTATAAGACTATATCGAATGAAGCAGCATGTGTAATATTAAATATAATCTCACTAGACCAGAAGCTATAAGCCAGACAAAAAACCAAAGAAACAAATAGATCGGAAACTATAGAAAAATAGAAAATGAGATGGAACGCTACAAATGATAAAGTAACGTGGTAAGTAAGTAAAATTGGAATGGACGGAAGTAAAATACTTTATAACACAATTTCTAAGCGGACATGATAGCTTTAGATATTATCAAAAAAAGAATAGGTAAAATAAAAAAAGAGACATGTATACACTGCAAAAACAACGACGACTCAGAAATACCTTCTTTGAATGCAACAGATGGAACACAATCAGATTAGAAACGAGTATTAAACTAGACACAACACTAACTGAAACAAACATAATCGAGACTATGACAGAATCAAAAGAGAACTGGGCAACCATTGAGAATATGATAACTAAAATTCTAAAAGAAAAAGCAACAGACTGGGTCTAAGATAACAAAGAACTGCGTCCTGAAGTAATACCTGATCGGTAGTCCCATGGGACTATGGAATTTAGTGGGTAAAGGGACGGCAGTGCGTATGTAGCATTCCCCAAACCAAAAAAAAGTTTATTCTAATTTTAGTTTATCTTCATTGATAGTTTTAAAGTTTATTTTATATAATTCAATAAATTTGAATTTATTTTGTCATAAATTTATTATTTTAGACCTTTAATAGCAATGTCACTAAGAACTAAACTTAACGTGATCCTTGTCTACATATAGTTTCCTGGACTACAAAACTTACAGTGATAATAATAGGTGTGCAAGTAGAAACTCTGCTCTGAAGTTAGTTGCATTAAAAAAAACATACTTGAACGCAGCCAATTCGCCCGTCATTTTGGACATCTGTAGCTTAGTCATTGCTGTTTTTATGACATAAGTTTCAGTCATTTACAAGCTGTCATTCTGCGTGTATCAATTTTATAAGAGATGGATGTCGATAAGCAATATTTACGCCATTATATTCTATTCTGTCTTTAAATGAAAAAAAATGCTGTCCAAGCTTTGGAATTGATTAATTCGACTTTGGATGAATATTCCGTAAGTCATTTAGCAGTAAAAAAGTGGTTTGCAAGATTTCGTGATGGAAATTTTAATCTTGAAGACGATCCACGTCCAGGTGCAGTAAAAAATATGAAGACGAAGAACTTTAAGTTTTACTGGATGAAAATCCATGTGAAACTCAAGAGGAGCTCACAGAACAGTTAGGAGTTACTCACCAAGCAATATTACTTCGATTGCATGCAATAATAAAGATACAGAAAAAGGAAAATGGGTCCTCATAAACTGACGGAAGAAAACAAAACCCGAAGAGTTGACATTGCATGAATGCTTTTTCGGTACAAAAGAAAGAATTTTTTGCACAAACTCATTACAGGTGATAAAAAGTGGATTTTGTTCGACAATCCCAAAAGTATGGATTGATCCAAACCAGTCATCAGCATCAGTTGCAAAAACGAATATTTATGCCAAGAAAATGTTACTGTGCGTCTGGAAAGGAGTCAAATAACTGGTCAAACTGTTACAGCTGACCGTTATCAGGCCCAATTGATCAATTTAAGTGATGCTCTGAAGGAAAAAAGACCATTTACGGATCAAGGAAAGCGAAAAGTGATATTGTTGCATGAAAACGTTCGTCCACATACAGTAAAAGTAACCCAGCAACTCATCTTCTCCTTAGGCTAGGAAATTGTTCAGCATGCGGCGTATTCTTCAGACTTTGCTTCTGATTACCTCCGTCATATTTGAAAGACCAGCGTTTTACGAAAGTTGAAGATGTGCGAAAATGGCTCGATGACTATTTTGCATCGAAACCACTAAATTTCTATCGCAAAGGCATAATACCATAGATAGTAATAAGGAATATTTCGATTATTAATCTTTTTAACAAGTATCTTTCCAATAAATTTGAATTTGACCAAGCAAAGCCGAGTTTCTACTTGCACACCTATTACTTGGAAGAAGAATAAAATGTTAGATCCACCAAGCCCCCCAAAGACCCCTTACTTGCCTAATCGATTGTGTCTTTATGCATTTAAACTTTTATGTTATAATATTGCCGCAATAAAAAAATCTATCGATTCGACAGCTCATTAAAATCTTTACATCATATAACATTAGCAATTTTAATTCATGTATTTTAGTTCTAATTAAAATTAATATCTCCTTACACCGTGTACGGTAGATAACAAAGTTATTAAATGTGAACAAGATCACTAAGAAAGATTACTGCTTCTGCTGTAAAACCGATGATGGGTTCCTTATGACTGCATAGGATTCTTGTTCTAGATCGTTTCACATCGAAGACGTAAAAATATTTCATATGGTCGTAAAAAGAACTTGCGCATATATTACCTCTTATTTAAAAATGTGAAATACTTGTTGCGTCTGAATGTGTGTATTTGCGTGCATGCATGTATGTGTGTGTATATACGTATGTGTATTTTTCTGTCTGTCTGCGTCAATGTGTCTGTGGGTGTTGAGATTAAATGTTTGTATACACAAATGGTTGCTTCTATAATTGAAACATTTTCTCATCGAAAACAATGTTTAAGAAATATGCTATTCTTGTCGTTAAAATTGTTAACAAAGAGCCAGTTTAACATTTCTTTACCAATATATTAAGGTGATGTAAAAGTCTTTGTTCTTTAATGTGATAAATGCTTATTTAAAATTTTCAAGGAAAAATGTGTATGGTATTGTGTTGCATAATATTAATATTTCTACGAGCCAAGTTTTCTGTCTCTTTGACACCACTCTTACTATTTTGAATCAAAGAACTGATGACATCCTTCTTAAGCTTAGTGTAAGTTGTCAAAAAGGAGTCGGACGAAGAACTAAATTATTAATCGAAACAGATAATAAATAACAGTGCCAAATTAGGACTATTTAGTGGAATTGGGTAACGGTTCCATGTCATTGAGCTTCTTTTTGCTAAGGTATCGTTGTTACATTTTCTATTAAGCTATTAAGAATAAAGCTTTCCGGCAATGGTTCGATCTTCATAAACTACACCAAAGACCAAGTACATATTTGACCTCGAAACGATAGATTATCTTAATTGACCTCTACTTGACCATTTATTTGATTTGTTTATTTTGTAAATGTAAAGCTATGTTCTGTAATTAGTAATACTTTGGCAAAAAATCGAAGATCCTGGGTATTACCAAGATTTTTTAGCTTTCTCTCTACAACATTTATTCAACGAGATGGTTTAAACTCCTATGTTAATTATCGGGAGCTTATATTCGGAGATGTTTTAGCAGCTTAAAGTAAAGCTTTTTGATTTATTACAGAATGCTTTTCCGGTGGGCTGGTGTCTCCCCTAATAATTTTTTTTGGACATTTGGGCGTCCAATCCCATATTCACCTTACACCTCGTGGATTATTTGAGCCGTATCATTAGCGCTTTACTCTAACATCCTATAAGACTAAAAAAAGTCTAAATTTTAAGATTTCCATTTATGTTTTACACGAAAAGGTCCTTGTGTACTAAACAAAGACAGTCTATACATTTGAACGAAAAGTAAACAAAGACGGCTGATATAAAATTTGGCGTTCCGTGCTCTGAGCACGTAATTTACACGAGGAGATCCATGTGTTCATGCACGCACGTCGGGGCTGCTCTCGCTACCTGCCGAATGGCCGGGCAGCTGCGGCTATCGGACCGCTACATTTCCGAACGCAAAAGCGCGTCTGCCATGCCCATTTGGTTTGCTTCCGCTGAGTAGAGCTTCGATTATAAGTTATATTGTTCCACGTTCTCAATTCAGGAAAAAAAGCCGATCCAGTTGAAAATTTAGACGTTTCTATCTTGCAAAAATTCGAGGAAAAGCAGGTAAAAAAATTGTTAGCCTAAGACGCTAAAAATACGTTTCAGTGAGCAACCCCTAACAACTAAAATATGACAACACAAATTTTGATTAAATATTTTATTTGTTACTCTAACAATTTTTAAATGATATAAATGATAAATTTGGGCTATATAAATATTATTATCCTATGTTAAATTGACTGACGTAAATTCACAAGTGCAATTAACTTGCTTTTGACAGATCTACAAAAAAAAATTATGGTTAACCGACAAGTAATAAAAATTAAGTTATAAATAAAATGTAATGTAAATGATATATTTTAAATGTTTATGAACTACCACAATAGTCTCATGTGATCTTCTACTTGATTTTTCCAAGTATGTAGATATATGGTACATAATATATCCACACACTAATACAAAATGAAAACGGTTTTTGCATGATATTTTCAGGAATTGTTAAATAGTTTTTGGTAAGTATAATTAAACTTATCGACGACCTCTTCTACCTTAGGTGTAAAGGTAATATTTTTTTTTCATTTTGTTTCTGTTCTTGTCTCTTTGATTGGGTCCAGTTCATACCTCTCTTCTTTAGTGTTTTAACTATTTCTGAGTTCCACTTTGTTCTTCCCTGCTGCGTCTCGCATATAGTTTTCACCACTTTATTATCGTCCATTTTCATTAAGTGCTCGAAACACGTCAACAGATGCGCTTTAATTTCTTCTATTATACTTTTTTTTTGAATTGTTTTATTATTATTAATTAATCGCTTTCAATCGACGTATTTTTGTAGGCATTGTGGCAGTTTCTTTATGCCTATGTTATAACAGCTGGCTATATCGTTAAAGAAGCGTTGGATTGTTTCTTTCACCTCATTATCGTCGCTGAAGCTTTTTCCGGCCAAATGGGTGGGTGAGTGATTATGTACTATCTAAACTGTTGCAGGAGAGCGACGGTCGTACGGGCGACATAGAAGCGAGCGTTGTCGAGAAGAAGACCTACGCTCTTGCTCAACATTTATCTTCTCCGGTTCTGAATCACCCGTCTGAGTTTTTTGAGTATTTCACAATACCTGTCGGCGTTGATTGTGATCCCACGAGCCATGAACTCGACCAACAATACCCCTTTCGATTCCAAAATACAGTTGCCATGACTTTTACGGCAGCTTTGGTGAAGAGGAATTTCGCCACCCACGTGATTGCTGCTTGGTGTCAGGTGTAAAGTGAAATGCCCAAGTTTCGTCACCCGTGACAATCGAATCCAAAACGCATTCGCGAGATCCATTTTGCGTACACCTTCCGATGTTCCAACTTTTTAGTCAAAGTTCTATGGTGTTGCGAAAAAACTTAGAAACCAAAATGCATAGATCATTGAGAATGATTCGCCGATCTTTAAGCATGATTTGTTCAACCATCGCAACTGCCTCGTCGGGAGTTGATGGTGTCCCGCTCTTTTCTTCGTCGTGAATTTTTATGCGACACCTCTAAACTTCCTACACCACTTACGAACATTTTTGACATCCATCCACCACTCTCTATATACTTCCGTCGATTATCGATGAATTTAGATTGGTTTAACGTCTTTTGCATAAAAAGCAAAGCTCTATTACAAACGGCTACCGCGCCAAAACTCAGCGTCCCCTCAAGTTAAATGATGGTTTGCTTGCTAGTGGGGGAAGCAGCAAACGCGGCAGTATTCCTGTGGCCCGAACGCTTTGGAGACCTTATTTTTGGAATTACCCTCGTATATATTTTATACATGTTTACTCTTTTTTGCGAAGCTTTAGGTGTGACATAAGACAAAGCTTCATTATTGTCTCAACCATTTTTCCAGTTTTTTCTCTCATGCTTCCCTCAATTTTTTGGTTTTCTACGTCATTTCTACTTTTGTTTTTTTCCATATCTAAAAGAAAAGTGGCTCTGGAATAATTAACCCACGCTCCGCTGATACTTAGGAGCAAATCCCATCCGGGTCTCTTAATCTTATTATAATCAGGTTATCTTAATATGCTTTTTTGGATACTCCGACCTTGAAGTGAGTTTATCAAACAATTTCTTTACACATGTATTAAGTATACAATTCCGTTAAGGTGGTATAGCGCTTAACTTCTCCATATTCTTGGGATACTCTTTTCTACTCTGACAATTTACGGAAAATTACATTTCTTACAGTTAAAGTGAAATGACAATGGTAATAAAAATACGGGCAAAAATTTAAGAAGAAAATTGTGACTTTATTGTTGAAATAGGAATTACAAATTTAAAAATAAAACTGTGTGATTGGTTCTCGAGTTATAAGGCCGTGGTTGGAGTTCGGAAGCTCTTGGCTTTTCGTCCACAACGCGGCGGACATCTTAGGAAAAAATCTACTAAAAATTAAGTGATTGTCTAGTGCGTTTTTGCTTTTGTACTTATGCAAGTGTGGTAAGAATGGTCTAGGGAGCCGTTGCTGAATGGTAGATAACGTAATCGGGCTAACTGCTGACGTCAATCGGGTCGTTGCAAGTAATACTTTGGCATTTTCTGACGTCACTCGCTCTTTCGCCGTATCGCGGTCTGTTTTTGGCCCTTAAGAGCGATAAACTAAGATTGAGGTAGCTTGAATACGTCGTCCGTGTTAAAATTATTTTTGTATTTATAAATTTCTACCGCCTCTCTGTATATCTCGGGTAGTAATTCCTAGAGTTGGATAAAACTTGTGTTTGCCCAAATCTCGTGGTTAGGATTTTCCAAAGCATGTTCAGCAACTACTGATTTACCAGGTTGATTAAGGCGTAGATGATGTTTGTGTTCCTTTATTCTAGTGGTAATCGTTCGGCGCGTAGTACCAATGCAAACTTGCTCACATGAGCAAGATATGCAGTAAATCCCTGGTGTATCATGTGGGTTTTGTTGTATCTTTGGTTGGTCTAAGCAAATGCCGTGTCTTGGTGATGGTAGTACAGATGGTTTCCACCTTGCATTTGTTGAGGGTTTTTTCTATCCGGTCCGTAACCCTGTTGATATAAGGTAAAAAAGCTTTGCCTATAGTAATCGATTTCGGTTGTTTTTCGTGCGCATTTGTTAGATTTAATTGCTCTATTTATCTCCGTCCTCGGGTAGTCATTCCCATGTAAAGCTTGTTCCAAATATTTTAATTCCTTATCCAAAAACTGTGGTTGACATATACGTCGTGCTCGGTCTACCAATGTTTTCACAACCGTTCTTTTTTGACTTTGATAGTGATTCAATTGCTTATGAAGGTATCTGTCCGTATGTTTTCTGTACGCCGTGTGTTGTAAATGTCTATTCTACGATCTCAACACCTGCACGTCTAAAAAAGCAATTCTATCGTTCGATTCCAGTTTTATGGTAAACTGTATACTTGGGTGTATAGAATTCAAGTGTATAAGAAATTGTGATAGGGTTTCCTTTCCGTGTCTTTATATCAAAAAAGTGTCATCGACTTATCTTAGCCATATCTCGGGTTTTAATGGTGTTTTATTGATGGTAACCTCTATGCGAGTAGAGAGCTAAGTAACAGGGCATTACTACTTCGTCTTTTTGTTCGTAATATACGCTTTGCCAAACAAAGTAGCTAGGCGTAAGACATTGCCGAAATAGCTGAAAGATATCGTTAGGAAAAATTTTATTTAGGTGATCCAGAGCATTTTGAATCGGCACTTTCGTAAACAAGTATGTAGCATCGATTCCTCTTCTATAGCTGGATGTCTTAAAGACGGTTGACAAAATGTGCGTAATCGTTGATGTAACTGCTGGTATGACCAATGTACGGTTGTAAGAGACTGAATAAGTATTTGGCCAGCTTGCAGGTAGGGCCACCGATAGCATCGACAATGGGTCGCAGCGGTACATCATCTTTGTGTATTTTAGAGAGCTTGTATATTCTTGGGAGCAGCGCCTCTGATGTTATTAGTCTTTTTTTTTTGCTGGTGTCATACAGAAAGGAACTGTTTATCAGTTTGCTCGTGTCACGTAGTATCCACAATGTGGGATTGCGTTTGAGCATGGTGTAAGTGTTCGTATCGAGCAGTTCGGTCATCTTTGCTAATACAACTATGGCATTACCTTTATCTCGTGGTAAGACAATGAAGATGTCAACATTCTTGAGTTAAGTAGAGTATTTAATTCCACTCTAGATAAGTTCTTCTTAGACAACTTAACACGGCCCAAGAGGCGTAAAGTTTCAACTGGTACTTCTTCTGCTTCGTCTGTTGGAAGGTTCTGTATGGCTGCTTCTACGTTAGCTATAATGTCCTTAACCGGAATGGTTTTAGATGCTACGGCAAACTTTTCACCTTTGCTGCGAGCATCTGATGACTTTCTGGCTAAGCTCGTGTTTTGAGAGGTTTATTATGATTTGCTTATAATCCAACTGTGTAGAAAACACTAAAACTTAAAAGATTTTCTAACAGTGGTGGCCGCTCCGTGTTTCTCCGCAGAATGGAAAGTGATGCGGTCTACAGTGTCTCAGTCATCAGTGCCTTCTGGCCAGATTGACATGAACTTGCATCAGTTCTAGTGAACACAGAGCGATGATTTCACGTGTTTCGATAAATTCGTTGGGTTTGAGGGGTACGCAGGTGATATTCGACCTATAAATACTTTGGAACTACCTTTTGCCAAACTGGACAGTAGCTGTAATTTCTTCTTGCGTAAGTTCTCGAGTTCCCTTACAGACTTATAAGTCTCCTCCCCGTAGAAAGTATCAAATAGATGGAAAGTCACTTAATTTTTAGAAGATTTTCTTTTAAAAATGTCCGCCGCAGTTGTGGGCAAAACATTAAGAGTTTCCGAACTCCGACCACGGCCTTATAACCTAAGGACCAACACTCGATGCACTGGCCGTGAAAGCCTTCGCATCTATTAAAAATAAAACTGCTAGTTGGCGTTAAAAAACTATTACAAAGACTTTAATGGGTACATTAAGGTGAAACGCTTTTAAACGAATAATTTTTTAATTGAAGATATTATATATTTTTATAAATTACTTTTATAAATTAATACCAATATAATAACCACTTGTAATCATTTCAATAACTATAAACATTTAAAGTAGTTTTACATAATTTTTCCCAGTAACTAACACATATTACAATTTCTCTCTCAAGAGAAAGGTAAAACATAAGATAAATGACCATTATGCCAATTTTTTTAGAGATAAAATTACAATTTTTCTCTCTGGATAATTCAAACTGGACATAAAAAATTTTATTATATAGTTCATTTATCTTACGTCAAAGTTTTTAAACGTAACCAACAGAAGCAAAAAACCAATTTATGAATTTTCTTAGGTTTACATTTTTGCTATGGCTATTTTATTTTACATATTAGAGCTGACCAAAAAGCTTAGTCCTTTGATCCCTTCTTTAGTAGTCGTTCTTTTCCTTTGTGAAACAATTGATTTTTGGCAGTAGGTTATTTTTTGAAAGTATTGCCGTCTATTAATAATAACTTAAATAAACCATAAAGAACTCTTTCAGAAGGTCAAGAAAATTAGGAAATCCAATATTTCCAACATTCATCGAAAAGCTGTGAGATGTTACGATTTAAAGAAACAAACAACGAAAATGGAAATAGATCAGGATGATCGAGATCAGCAGCCAATGAAGTTCTTATGTAATCAATAAACGTTACATATTTCATCAAATGAGTTGAAAATTTGAATTTATTTAAAGAAAAAGAACCATTATGAAATGGAAACATTTGTACCTACTCTATGTATATATTTTATGTAACTACAATCAATTTTATATTAAACCCCAATAAAAAACTATAAATACCAACCAAATTACATTCTCTTTAACTAATAAAGGCAAGATAATCAAATATCGTGCGTTTTTTATAGAGGTATAGAACTTTGAAATGGAATAAAACAAAGATGAATTTTTTAAATTGAAATGAAATTTATTTTATTCGAAAGATAATCTTCTGGCTTTATAATTTAAATATGACTTCTGGCATACGACCGCCACGGCTGGCTCGGACTTAGTCTAATCTGGAGGTCCAATTTTCGATGACTTTTTCCAACATTTGTGGCCGTATATCGGCAATAACGCGGCGAATGTTGTCCTCCAAGTGGTCAATCGTTTCGGGCTTATCGGCGTATACTAGCGACTTCACATCCCCCCACAGAAAATAGTCTAGCGGCGTTAAATCGCACGATATTGAAACTATGCGGTTACCAAAAGTTTCCAATAAATCAATTTTGGCACGAGCTGTGTGACATGTTGCGCCGTCTTGTTAAAACTACAGCCCCTGCACATCATGGTTGTTCAATTGATAAACGAAAAAGTCAGTAATCATGGCTCTATAGCGGTCACCATTGACTGTAACGTTCTGACCAGTATCGTTTTTAAAGAAGTACGGACCAATGATTCCACCAGCCCATAAAGCACACCAAACAGTCAGTTTTTCTGGATGTAACGGTGTCTCAACATACACTTGAGGATTACCATTACTCCAAATACGGCAGTTTTGTTTATGGACGTAAAAACGCTAAACAAAATTCGCTTATGAAAATCGGGATCAACGGCAATCTTGTTTTGGGCCCATTCGCCGAATCTACGCCTTGCTAGGTGATCGTGTGGCTTCAATTCTTGCACGAGTTGGATTTTGTAAGCACGCAAACCAAGATCTTTCCGCAAAATCTTCCATAAAGTGGATGGACACGTATCCAATTCCTGTGCACGATGGCGGATAGACTGATTCGGGTCTACCTCTACGCTACTGCTCTATAGCAGCAATGACTTCTTCTGTACGCACTGTACGACGTCTCTGTGGATGCGTATTATCATTTAGAGTAAACGTGGTGCGAGAAAGTTCCATAGTTAATCGAATTAATTGCTCTGATGGACGATTATGCTGACCGTAAAATGGACGTAGTGCGCGATACGTATTTCGAACAGAACCATGATTTTCAAAATAAATTTGCACAATTTGGAAGCGTTGTTCAGGCGTCAGTCTATTCATGTTGAAATGCCAAACCAAACTAAACATAAATCACTTGATAGCTGACAAAATGGCCACCAGTTAAAAAAGTGTTGCCAACTTAAAGTTTTATACCTCTACAAAAAACACCTGTCATAAACAGGAATTATTCTTTACTGAAGTACCACAAAAATACAAACATACAAAGTTGTCTTTTATATGATCTCTTCACTTAGAACCATATTTTACCACCGAATAGATAAATTTCGGATTCTGCTACTATAAAATAAAAGGTGTTCTGACTTCAATGACATGGTTGTATAATCTTTCTTCTTCAAATACTTCTTTTGGCGGTACAAACAAACGATAATTGCAGGACAATAACGACGGACTGTAGGAAAACTTCTTCTTATAGATGGTGTGCAGTTCTTTATTAGATCGTATTTTTGTATTAATTGAAGCGACCGTTTGAAAATTACCTTTAATTTAGGAAACAAAAACATGCCTGTTGAAGTTTTAGCTAATACTAATACAATTATTTTCCTAATCATTAGTCAGTAAATGCGGTACAAATTTTATGGATATGCGAGGCACTTCAAGTTTTTCCATTAAAATTGCCTGGTAGAATTCTAGATTGATGTCCACAATATATATATATTCCAGAACAAATCCTTAATTTTTTGTCGAGGTTAGGCAGTTTCTTAGGGCTAGGCATTATTGTGAAACAAAATTAACAATTTTGTTTCTTTTCTGGCGATATACAAGTTTTGCTATATTTAAAAGTTGATAAAAGCAATAACAAGCGCTAATCGGCGGTTATCTTCGAACAAGTGGCTAACAAAGCAAATATTCTCCTCAATCACGCTAGTCTTTTGTGCTACGTCGATAACCTATACTTTTAACTGTTTCTCGCTCTTCCGAGTATTGTTTAAGCCACGCGTGCCCTTCAGTTTTCCTAAAGATGTTGTCGTTAAACTTAAACCTACTCAAAAATTTAGACTGTTTTTTTTTTTGTTGAAAAACTTAATAGTCTGTTACACAACAGACGAAGATACCTTTAGGTCTGAGATGATAATACTGCCTAATAAGACTTCAAACACCTCTCTCTACCTATAACGGTCATATTAATACAACATAATAATGCTTTCAGTGAAAGAATCCCCTTCCTCTCTTTTGTTCATCGGGGAATATTTTCGGCGCATGCCAAAACTTTGCGAAAGTTTAGGTCGCATATAATTCCATGAACACAACTGCCAGTCGCTTCAGCAATTTTACGAGCTTTAATACGACGATCTTCCCCAATTAAACGTTCAACAATTGTGCAGTTATCATCCGTTTGTAAGGTCCTTGTCTACCTCTTTTCTTCTCCGAATGATTATTCAGCTCCATTCATCCATCTTTAAATTTTTTACACGAAAATCTGTCTTCTTTTCGGCTCAAAATGTTCGGTCCATAAACGCCCTCTAATCTGCCATGAATTTTGCACTGATTAACACATTCGGCTTGCAAAAACCTGATAACTCCACGCACCCCACACTTCAAATACTCTGCGATTACACACGCCATGTTTGTTTGCTTCTCAAAAACTAAACGGCCCAGACCTTTAAAATCGGAGAACTCTAGTATTTTTCTTATATTTTAGTAACTTGTTTTAGTCTATTCTATTATAACTAGGGGGTTGCCCGCCAAAAGGTATTTTTGGTGTTCTACGCTGACAATTTTTCACCCGCCTTCCTTCAAACTTTTTCAAAATGAAAACGTATAAATTTTTAACTGAATCGGGACGTGGAACAATTTAACTTAGTGCCCATTTATTATAAACGTAAGTATAAGCCGCCCATAAGAAATACTTAATACGTAAAGTTGAATCAATGCAAAACTTATGCGTCCGTTCATACTTGCGTAATTTTTACGTTTTACGTTCATATTTAAGATATACGTAAGTTGAAATCGGTTCAACTTTACGTATTTCTTACATTTATTTGCAATATTTTTTAACATATACAATTAATATTGGCAGCAGTAACAGAATGTTAGTTTTGATTTTAAAATTGCATAACTTAATTTTAGTATCGTCAACATTTTGGCTTCGGAAACTATTAATTAAGATAGTAAATATGCATCTGTTCCTACACCACAAAACATAATTATGCCAAATGTCTGAAAGAACATTTCTGCCGCTACTTTGACTGAGCATACGCAACTTTATGTTATGAATGGGCGCTTACAATCAAACTTTTGCTCGGCGGAAGCAAATCAATAACCATGGCAGACGTGCTTTTTACGTTCGGC
The DNA here is from genome assembly GCA_036346155.1 of Sinelater perroti. Lineage (NCBI taxonomy): Eukaryota > Metazoa > Arthropoda > Insecta > Coleoptera > Elateridae > Sinelater > Sinelater perroti. The sequence goes on from JARFIY010000344.1 coordinate 3,917,558, forward strand.
AATGCAGCGGCCGCCCGGTTATTCGACAAGGAACGAAAGCGGCCCCGACTTGCATGCACAAACGCACGGACCCCTTCGGGTAAATTAAGCGCTCAGAGCATGGCACGCTAAATTTCAGCCGTCTTTGTTTACTTTCCATTCAAATGTATCGGCTGTCTTTGTTTACTACGCACGGACTTCCTCGTCTAAAGCAAGGGCCTAGGGCACGCCACATTTCTTTATTTACTTTCTGTTAAAATGTATAAATATGCATATTACATTTAATTGAAAACCATTAGTTAACTAAATTATGTTTATTGATTTTGCCATGTTCAATTAATATTGGTGTAGAGTACGAATACAATGTTTACTTTATTTAATTATCCCAAATGAAATGCTTATATATTTCTTATACATTATCATTTACATAAATTAATTAAAATAGTAGGCGCTGTAATTAAAGAGCACTCAAATAGATTGGCCTCGGCGATGTCTTTAAGAACAAATTATTACTACTTCCTTATTAGTTAATTCAACACTTTGATGTTAATTAATACATTAAAAAAATTATAACGTAGTCTACGCCGTTAGCAGTGTAGCATTGATTATATTGACCTAAATAAAAATTTTTGGAAAACATTACTTTGGCCAAATATCTACACCCTATAAATAAACTTATTTTTTACTAATTCATCTTAAATACTTTAGAAGAAAGTTCAATTTTGCAGGGATTATTTTTCCCACTATTATTTATTATTTTTTTGTATTTACATAATATAAACAATAATTAATGTACATTTATACACAATATAATATATCACTTAATTGGCGATGAATTTATTCTTGAACACTAAATTTCGCCATTGTAAGTACACAAAACAACACTCACTACAATGACGGTAATTTGACCTGTGCTCCCATCTATATTACAAATTCAGAAAAAATTCCCGCGTCTTTTAAAACTAACCGCAACTTTCTACTTATTCTCAGTGCTGAGAAAAAAATTGGCGACTTTAGAACATTCTAATAAATCGCATAGTTTTGAAAACTAATAAATTTGCACAACAGTATGATGTTATTAGCCCAGAACCAAAACTTGCGCGGATAAACAAATGGATCGAAGTGAATCGCGAAGAAATATTATAAAATATATAAAAATTACACCTAAAAATCGTTTCTAAATGTTTTTATAAATTTTTGTAAATAATGAAACGATTGAAAAAGGAAATTGGCTGGAAAAAATTCAGTCATTTTTAGGTCTAATGGGAAAAAAATTTAAGAGCTTATATTATTGTGCAAAGTTGTCAAAACTTTAGTACCTTGGAGTTTTGTATTTAGAATATATGCCCAACAGGGCTCACCGTTATAGCATACAGCTTTTTAAGCCTTGATCTAATACACTAATGGCTATACATAGGGTATACAAGTGTTTACAAGAAAACCAGCGACAGGTGGGTTTTTTTATGAAAGCAAAAACGGAAGAGGCGTTTCGCAAGAAGATAGTAAGGAAATCGTAGTACTTCTATGCTACTACTATCCGCAAGAGTCTAAAATGGTTTGGAAACTTGGTGCAAAGATAATTTTGAAAATAACCGTAGTTAACTATATTCTAAGTTCTTCTACACTCTCTTATATATTTAATTTTCTTTTGTATTGTTTGTTTACATTTTTTCTTCTTAATTTCAACATCTATCTTGAGGTTGCTGATCAACATGGCTTTTAATTTTTCAGCCATGTAATTATCTTGGAAAGCACTAAAATGCAGTTAGCGTGGTAGTTCTTCGTTGCTTTCCGCTCTGCAGCATTCCAGCGGGTTGGGGTCGAAATTTGACTCCCACCTGAAATTCATCCCCAAATTGGTAATACCATAGCTGCTGCCCTGTGTCATAATAATTGTTTACGTCATGGTTTGTCATTTGTTATTAAATACTCATCATCAAAAAAATTATTAAGTAACAGTAAAAATATTTTTATCTACAAATGACATTAGGACGAACTTACTAAATCTAATTTACGTGCTTTGCGATTCCATTCTTTATATGGTTTTTTTTCTAAATAAAAAATGATTGGCCACTAATTTCATTTTACGTAATACAGCAATCAGTTTTTTTTGTTTATTTCCATATTCCGTTGTTTTTGTCTTTTATATTGGGGTTTCCGTCATTTCCGCGCATTGAAGTCTCCGACTTCCCTTTTGGCCAGATCCAATTAAGTGTTGCGGTAGGATTTAAAAAAATAATTTACCTATTCAATGGTTCCTTAAAATCTTCTCTTAGCATATACAGATGCTGGTGTCGCTAAAATATGGCAATCATGTCATTTTCACTTTTTTTGCGTTATGTTGAAATTATTCTTTTATAAGTTTTAGTGCTTAAATTGGGGAGACACCACAAGAACAACTTTCTTCAATCAAAAACGATTTTTATTCTTACAACTTTAAGAAGAAAGGAAGAAATTCCATGAATTTTTGTCCTGAAAGATCATATTTCAGAAATGATTTGAACGCGAAGCTTTAGTTCTTCCCCTAAGAGTAAGTTTCCGATATTCTAAATCGAAAATGTTTGCGCTCTCTCATAAATTGCACAATATTGTTAATTAAAATATTTAAAGTATTTTTTCTATTAAATGCAATTTTTACAAAGAAACTTGATGATTATCCTTCAATTTTAACATTTATGATAAGTTTATAGGTTTTCCGTGACATGGAACAATTATAACGGAGATATGAGTGAACTTTGTTAGGTCGCATTTCTTTTATAATTGCCAGATGTTCAAACTTGATATATAACTGCAGGTTTCCCCCGTATTTCAAGCACAAATTGCTGACTGGCCCATTTCTTAACGACTTGGAGCGCCTCTCTTGCTTTCACCCCAGACGAAACAACAATTTTGCCAGGCCGCCAGACCGAATCGGTTTAAAATGTCGGCGTCTCGGCAAATTGATTATCAGACGCTCATTAGGCTTGTATTCATGCGTTGCTGGATATTTGCTCGGGCCCGCAGGCTGATCGAGTTATCGCTCGCTGAATGCGCAACCCAATTAGCGGGCTAGTTCGGGCTGGGACTGAGACGGCGTCTTGTTGCAGGTGCCTTCCTGATCCCGTACACCATCATGCTGGTATTCGGCGGCCTGCCGCTGTTCTACATGGAGCTGGCCCTGGGGCAGTTCCACAGGAGCGGCTGCCTGACGATCTGGCGGCGCATCTGCCCGGCGCTGAAAGGTAAGTGGAGGTAATTCAGGCCGCCGGCCCAGCCGCTGATAGATGGCGCCGGGCGCGATTTGAAATTGTAATTGGCGCCTCTCCGCGAAGATAAACCGTTAATGAATTGAACATGAGCGAAATTGCAATTCCACTCCCGACTAAAAGGTTTCTGTTGTTGCGCGCCGTCTCCGCCTGACGCCGCTGACTTTCAGCGTCTGAAGAACGGCGGTCTTGAGTTTCAGCGGCGAGTGCTCCCCAAACATCCCGGCAATTTCTGGAATTAAAGCGCCGAGTGAAGTATGTGCTGTTGCGATTGAAGGCAGTACTTACGAGGGGGCGGCGATCGCAATTTTGTTTAGTGTTTAAATCATCGGCTGAGTTTTACTGACCAGTCAACTAGATTTAGACCTCTAGACTTTTAGTTTATAATAAACACTAAGAAGTATAGATATCTCTCAGAAGATTTTGTAATTTTTATTTGCATAAGAGAAAAAAATATTAATTACATGTAAAAGGTGGCTCATAAAGAATGACAAATTTAAAAATAGAATAAATCAGTAAAATTTATGTGCGAGTGGTTATATTTAACATACCCATCTAGGTATGAAACACGACGCCAGGCATGTTCCCAACCACATTGAGTCTACATGCATGTGTGCGTTCCTTAAAATTACGATAACTCTCTCGATGACTCTTAATCACACGTATCATTTCCGTTTTCAGTTCCAGTGGAAGGTTTGTTAGTGTAAACCTGGGATTTCACAAATTTCCATAAGAAGAAATCACAGGACTTTTCCGGTCATCCCCGTGCAAAGAAATCACTCGTTGCGGGAATTTTTCGTGTAGTAAGGCAACCATCTCGCGCGAAACGGCAGGTCACTCCATCCTGCTGAAACCAGAGATCGTCAATCTGCATATCTTCAAAGTATATTACGGTGCTATTCTCCATTGATGGTAACTGCAGCCTCCTCATCATCTTCCAAGAAAAACGGTCCTAACACTCCACGTGCTCAAAAACCACACCACACTGCCGTTCTTAGTGGATGCATTTTATGCCCCGGATTATTCAAAGATATAAATCTAAATCCGACAGTTATGTTTGTTGACGAACCCACTCAAGTGAAAGTAGGACAGTCATTTCAAACTTCCTCATTAACCTTCGAAGGGTAGATTTATTGGATGCTTCATTCCTCTCAAGAAGCGCATAAGGTTATTGCACTATCTGCGTGGCATTTTGTTAAAATGTTAAAATAACAACACGTCCAAATTCGACAGCCTTTATGAAACACCCTTTATTATACAGAATGCGCTCAATATCTATTTAGCCTTGGGAGTACATTCGAGATTTGTGGCTCTAGCAGTGCAGACGTGCGATATCATAGTGTTTCCTAGCCGTCTACCTGGTAACCTTTAAATATTCATAACCAGTAATTCTAAAATATAATTTCATCAACACTAACAGTTCAATCAACATAAACCCTTATTATTCTCAACAAGCTACCAATCATAACAGCACTTCTATGTTTACTAACTCCCAGCCACAAGTGCAGGGGCTACCCTCACATGCTGTACAGCCTCAACCATCGCAAATAATACAACCTCAACAAACTTTTACTCTGCAATTTATTCGCTAGCAAGAACATCTTACACAGATTAGCTCTTTGCCGCAACCAGCACATTTGCGTTACTTCCCGACGATGGTACCAAACCCTGCACAGCATAATTTTAGCTGAATTCATGCCTTCAGAAACATCAGCTGAATTTACCAACCGTGTGCTAACGCCAGTACATCAACTGGAGACATCATGTCAATTACCAGTGATAAATCAGAAGTAATTACTATTAACGAATTTCAACAAATAAGATCCTCTAAAAGAAACGTAAAAACACTAGTCCATCCACACTAGGAACTAAATATGCAAATACTGAAATACAAACTGCTAATTGGTTTGAGGCCCTGATGAATTCAGAAGCCGCAGGTCAAACAAACACTCAATAAGGCAGAACAGATAATATTGTACAAGTACCTCTCTTCATACTTCTTTAGTAAATTCCCATATAGACAAAAAAATTATAATTATCAACTAATGCAAGGCAAGAATATCAAACTACAACCTAAAAGTGTTGATGATTACAAAAGACTTGAAGATATTTTGGACAAAAATAATATAGCGAGACACACCTACTGCTTGGAAGAATAAAAGACATTCAGGGTTGTCCTAAATCATGTGCATCATTTCACAAATGAAAAGTTAATCAAAGAAATTCTCATGACAGAGAGCCACGAGGTAGTAAATATTGTTAATGTCATTCACAAAGAAACCAAACCTCACTGACATCACTGACGTAATTCTAACAATAAAGAAGTCACATTGAAAATGTAATTGTATATTCGAAGAACCGATAAAAAATTATAAATTCGTTAATGTAACAATGGTCAATGCTACGGTTATACGCGCAATAGATGCACTAGATCCCTCGTTGCGTCAAATGCGCCAAATTACATGATTATCGTACGTGACCGAAAAACTCTAAGATGGTAAATCGGCGAAATGTGTTTTATGCGACGGTACTCATCCCGCCAATTACAAAGATTGCGAAGTTTACTTGTATTTTCTGTACAGAAGATTTCCTAACCACACATTACCATCGCATCCTATTTCCCGCCAAATACAATTCAAAAAAACATCAACACAACAAACACTACATTATCAGCCGACTTCATGCTCAAATAACTCAGTCTCAGGTCACAAATCACAATTTACAAACAACGACTATGCAGTTTAAAGATTTGCATGATTTACTGACACTATCTGCAGCTTACTGTCCTCCAAATTATTCCTATCAACAAAGAACGTTTACTGGGTAATAGATTTGTGGCAGGAGGTGACTACAACGTGAAGCATACTCACTGGGGTTCTCGCCTTTCTCTTCCATGCAGAAGAGTCTGGTATCAGGTGTTGCAAGAACTTTAGCTGAATTATTTGTCTACCTACGAACCCGCCTACTAACCAATAAACGTAAATCGGATCTACTGAACTTCTTTGTTACTAAAGGCATTACTCCAAGGATACCAGGACATCTGCTCATTTCTAGATTTGTATCTAACCATACCCTATTATATCTACGTTCCATCCTTGTTAAAGAGCAGACAGTTAAATTATTCATAATGGAATAAATTAAAATCACTTCAGACATCTAGTCGATTCCCAACTTAACCCGAGACTTTCTCTAAGAACTATCAAAGACTTAGAAGCGGCTGTTCTACATCTCACTACAATAATTCAAGAATCAGCTTGGGCGACTACACCTAAAGTTCCTTAAAAAGCGCGCAAGAATGCTGTTCAGTATCTGCCAAAAAGAAAATAGCCTTAAGAAAATTTGGCAGGTGACCAGATATCCATCAGACAAAAGGCAATATAACCAAACTTGTAATAAATTAAAAACTCTAATCATAAATCTAAAAAATGAAAACTTTAAGAATATCTTAAAAACCTAACTGCTACAGAGGATACTAGCTATTCTCTTTGCAAGCAACCAAAAAAATCAACTATTAGAGACAGTTGCTTCCTCACTTAACCAAATAAATGGCAGTTGAGCGCTCGCAGACTCGGATAAGGATGATACCTTTACGCAAAACCTAGCGCAAGTGTTTCAACCTCTTCCACCATCAGTTGCTCCTGAAGAAGAACTGGAAATTAAGAATTTGCTAGAAGCTCCCTTACCCAAGGCCTCTTTGCCAGATATTGTTCAATTGGGAAAGTTAGAGCCATAATTAATACTAATCTTTATCTAAAAAAGGCTTCTAGCTTTGACTTAATTACAGGCCAACTCATCAGGAAGCTTCTGCGTGGGGGCTTTATTTTGTTAACAACTATCTATAATGCTGTTTTGAGACTAGGTTACTTGCCAGCCTAATAAAAAACTGCTCACGTAATTCTAACTCCCAAACCTAGTAAACCACCCAATTCGTGCAGACCTATTAGACTCTTACCCATCCTTGGCAAATTATTCAAGAAACTATTTGCGAAAAGACTGATGCCTATCCCAAAAGACCTTAATCTTATTCTTGGTTTTCGGGAGCAACATTTTACCATATACCAGATTCGCCGAATGATGGACTTTATAAATCAATCCTTTGAAAAAAGATAATTGCACCGCAGCCTTCCTTGACGATAGCAAGGCTTTTAACTGTCTAGCACAATTGTCTCCTCTTTAAATTAAACTGTATTACCTCACTCATACTATATGATTCTCAACTAGAAAATAGATTTTTCCAAATTAAATATGAGCAGCAACTAACCGAACCTTTACCCAATCCACTCTGGTGTGTCTCAGGGCAGCGTATTAGGGCCTCTCCGATATCTTCCCTTTACCACTGATCAAACATTCATAACAACCTTTGCCGACGACAAAAATATTTTGGTTAAACATAAAGACACTGTTGTAGCTACTAAGATCCTACAAACTACCCTATATAATATAGAACAGCGGTCTAAACAGTGAAGGATAAAAATTAATGAAACCAAGTCGCAGTATATTACCTTTACAAAATGTAAAGGAAACACACTACAAGTTTTTATGTGCCGTTACCTCAAGTGACAAAAAAAGTGAAATACTTAGATATGTACCTAGACAAACATATTACGTGGAAAGATCTCATAAACGGAAACTCGGCTTAAAATTTAGTAGACATTACTAGCTTTTAGGAAGGAAATCGACTCTTTGTAGCCTTTAAGTCCATAAGAACCTACGACATACAACTATGGGGTACAATCGCCGACGCTAATATTTAAATTATAGAACACTTCCACTCTAAAGTGTTACCTGCCATGTGTAATACTCCTCACTTTCTCAGAAACGTAGACATCACGAGTGATCTAAAAGTGTACTGTTAAAAATACTACAATTAAGTACAGTGAAAAATACCTAAAGAACTTAAAATATCATAGTAATCATCTGGCGTTAACTCTACTTGACCGTAATGTAAACGTTCAAAGATTGAGTAGAATTAAGCCATTGGACTTACCTCATAGATTCGTTCAGTAGTGTTGTAATTACGTAGTGCTTGTAATAACTTAGTTGTTTAATACATACGTATACAATCAATTCTAGTGTTAGGCGCAGTAGATTTTAACTCTCAGGTTTAATCATGTCACTCTTATTGCACATCATTTTTGCTTATTGTATTTTATATAGATTGCAAATAGTCAATAAATTAAAATTTTATGCTGATGACTATAGTGCAATTAAGGGCTTTCTTTAGAAGTCCACCAACTTCTTCATTATAAACTGTCGATATGCCTGGGATCTTCCGTGAATTCGTTGCAGTGAAAAGGTAAAGTTAATTAAACTTTCTTGAAAGGAAGCAGGGTTAATATCGCCGTTGGGTGGGCACTTTTGCAGTAATTTATGCTCTTTATGTTTGATTTGGCCAAATTGTTGTATGGGGGTAGTACAAGAAAAAACTGATGTGCTGAATTCTTCAATTACAGGTCGAGTTTTGGATTTAAAGTGCGACTTACAGTTTTCTGGGAGATTTCAAAATCAATTATATTTCTTCGGCTGCTGGTTCTACATTTAGTAATCGGGCACAAATCTAAAAAAATGTCTACGAAGATTAAGAACTTTTAACCTTCATTAGAGAAGAAATCTATGGCCTCGGACTCAAAGAGGTAATTCGGCAGTCCGTGTGCATTAGTTTCTTCGTTCTAAAAGTAGAAAACTGATACACAGTTTACTGATCGTGTTTTAGAGTGCGCTTCTCACCTCGGCGTGAGTTATTGGAAGTTTAAACTATTAACGAAGGGTTTGGGTTTCGTAATTTGTTTGCCAAAATGTCTAGTTACGCTTTACAGCATTTACACGGGGTATTTTATGGAAGATTTTATCATTGAAGGTAGACGAACTCTTGGAAGGTGAAATTATTTATTTCATTACAATATTTTAAAGAAGATAATAGATATTTTGGTAAAGGTTTATGGCTGAGTATCTAAGTAGGTTGTGTGTTTCCTTAGTTAAAACATTAGTAGAAAGTATAGTCTTTTGTTGTTGTTGTATTATAAGTGAAGGCATTTAAATGAAAAGTAACTTGAATTTAGATATGGGTAGCTATCACATCTATGGTATTAAATGTAATAACAGTGGTGACATAAAATCTGATTTATTTAGGTCACTAAAGCTTACCACTCCTAAAAAAACATTAAAAATAAAGAAGGAAAGGTCATAACGGGAGACGAGAAAAAATGGAAAGACGGAAAAAGCTTTTTAAGAAACTACTAGGAAACAAAGAATGAGATTAACAAACTACAGAAATGATCACGGATAGAACTGAGGTCTAAGAAGGCGAGGAAGAAATAAAAATAAAAGAAATGAAGGAAGCAGTTAAAAGACTGAAGATAGGAAGAACCCCTGGCATTGATTAAATAAAATCAGAGAAAGAAGGAATAAGATGGCTACATAGGATAATAAATCAGATCTGGCAAGCAAACAACATATCACCGGAATGGAGAAAGGCGATAATTCCTCAAATCCATAAAAAAGGAAACTATACGGAGTGTAATAATTACAAAGGGATATTCTTGGTTTCAAAATATACGAGAGAATAGTTGAAGCAAGGCTTAGAAGAAAGATAGAAAGCACATTAAATGACAACCAAGCGGTATTTAGATCGAAGAAATCAACAAACGGGATATTTATAATCAGGCATATAGCAGAGAAAGAATATATACCAAAAGACGAATATTTTGTAGAGGCTATCGACCTGGAAAAATCGTTTGTTAGTAATAACAAAAATAAGTTGTGCGAGATATTAAAGAAAAGAAAGTAAGCACAAAGATGATTGAAATCTTAAAAGATATGTACAAAAATACAGAAAATATAGTCAGAGTTGAAGGTAAAATGTCACTAAACTCAGTACTATACATAATAATAATGGACAAAATAACAAAGAAGTAAACAAAAACGCAAGAAAGGTGAACCTAAGGTCCATAAACCTCAGACAAGTAAACATAAAAGAACTATTATACGCAGATGACCTGATAATTTGAGTTAATAGTAAAGAAAACTTAAAAACAGGATAGAAAGTGGGCAAAGAAAATGGATAAATAGGATTTTAGTATAAGTATAGAAAAATAGAAAATTACCACAATAACAAGTGAACAAGAAGAAACCGAGACGGAAGAGGAGGCCATTAGGAAAGTGAAAGAAATAAAATACCTCGGAACATTCACAGAACCGCAGAATAGATTAAATGAAAAACTAACAAGCAGAATAAAGAAAGTAATGATTTATGCAAAATTTTGTACAAAACATTCTTTAATAAAAAAGAAGTGATAAAAGAAACTAAAACCAAAATTTATATCAATGCTTATTTACGGGAGCGAATCATAGGTCTTGACTGATTATCTAAGGACAAATTAACTTGGGAAATAAAGATATTAAGGACAATAACGGAAGTGACTAAAATTGATAAAATAAGAAGTGATATAATACAAAAAATAAAAAGAAAAATTAAAACAAAACAATTGCATATTATGCGAATAGATGACAATACATTAATGAAAATCATATGGGAGACACGGACCGGGAAAAAAGGAGAAGCGGAAGACCGAGAAGAAGGTGGAGTCAAGAAATAACTGATGCATTAAAGAAAAGATAAATCGACTGGGCTCGGGCAAAAAAGAGTCCCAGGACAGGGAAAATGGAGAAGAATTATCACATCGACACCTAAGGTAAAAGAGAAAATAGATAAGTAAGTGAAACGTCAGGTGATCGGGCTGACCACAGGAGAATTTTCACTCTTTCTTTTGAAGAAAGTTTAATGTGTTATATGTCAGATGTGATCGAACGTAATTCTATTTTGGGACATACTTTGAAGAAAAGGAAGTACCAAAGGCTATAATATCGTGTTGAGGTAGGTCTAACTTGTTATGTGGCTTCTAACTCTAACTAGAGATGACCTGCTATCATTCTTTTGCCGCGCGCTTCCAATGTTTCTTCATTACCGAACCTAATTGAGTGTACGCCTGCAGTTACAGGTGTGAATGTATTGAAGTATGACTTTCCTATGTTATATACGTTTTGGCCTAGATTTCGGCTTATCACTGATGAAGTATTGACTTGTTAGCATGCATGCGCAACCCTTGTCTTCACCTTTTTTGACACTAATGCTGTTTGTGTTCGACTTCACCACAATTAAAACTTTTGAACTTATTCTTGAACTTCATGTTTTTTTTTTGAGCGCGGGACTTTCATTCGTCTTTAGAGCTGCCAACACACGTGTTACGCTACCTACAGTAGCAATAAGTCTGAACTTATGCTTCGTTATGCTAGCGAGAAGTTTCAACATGGTAGTGTCGCGTTCTTGGAGGAGAAACAGCCAAACATCTTGGTTTCACTTCTATTTTTTTTATCTTGTCGCTGGAGAACTTTATTTCCGCGACCACTCCTTTCACTCTGACTATAAATGCGGTAATTGTTTCGCCCGACTAATACTCTAGGCCATAAAACTTCTGCAACAACAAGGTTCCCTTTACACACGACTGCTGTTCGAAGCTCGCCATCAATTACTTCCATACATCGCAAACGCTATGACACCCGATAAGATCGGTGATGATTTCCGTAGATATCGCTGACAACAGTGCGAACACTTCTCTTGGTCTACCTCTTGATGTGAAATTTAACTTACAAAGTTTTGCTTAAATATTTTTTTTTAATCTGCACAAGATGATTGTTGTACGGAAACTTTCCAAACCTGGAAATGTGGGGAAATATCTTTGCGAGTGTGCAACATGACATTTTTTAGGATGCCCTATACTAGTAAAGAGCAATGGCATCTTTATGAGCAGATCGTCTTTAAGATTGAAAAATAAAACGTCTTACCGTATCTATATTTTTTGTTTTCCCTCAATATAGTTTTGCCCTTTTGCTTATTTATATCTAATTTAATTTTCTTTTTTGCTTCCTTTCAACTATCAGTAACAATCACATGATTCATTAATTTAGAATTACTAAAACTTTTAAACTTTTGTTGTTTCTATATGTAATCTTATATTTTCTGTTCAATTCACTGTACAACCCAGTAACCAGATACTGTTAAAGTTAAAAATGGTTAATTAAAATTACTGTAAGGGTGAGATTTAGTTAAGGATTGAGTGAGAGCAGGTCCAGTCAATAAAACACAAAATATTACGCGAAAGTTACTCTCGCAAAATGAGAGGAAAGCCGGGGCAAGAGTAGGATTTATTCATAGTTGTAACACTTAAACTAGATACAAAACTTATACAAAAGGAACAATAGTAAACGACAATACAAATCAAAGGTGTCGCAACGCCGCTAGAGGCGCGAACGCAATTACGCTAAGCCGCTAGGTACCTTTTCGCACGCAACGAGAGTTCTCTTACCTGGACGTGTGTGTGGTCCGCACCGTCTAACCCGCACGATCACCGCACCACCAGGGAGGATGACCAGCGAGACGGCCCAGGTCGCTGAGGGCTCGGGAGCGCTGTAGCGCTACGCCGCAGAAGGGTCACGATCGCTCCGTGACTCCTCTCCCAAGGCCCACACACAGTCGCCCTTACAACACAAGAGGACACATACACAACAATCATCATGAATCCGCACTGACCTGTTTCCTTGTCACGCAGTCCTCTTTCCCTTAAAGCAGCGTACTTGCGATAACGTCTGGAAGGCTCAACGGACTCGAGTCAACCTGTCGCGCGGCACCACACCAGCGCGCGCTCCCAATTCTCGCTAAGGCCCAGCGGCGGTGCATCCGAGAGAGGGGGCCAGCGCCTCTAATTCAGGGATGGCGCTAAGTTAAGTATCTTTTGTAAAGGCGCACGAGCGCCCGGTAGAAAAGCGCCCGAACATTTTCTTTGGTATCCACTGACCTTAATTTTCTTAATAAAAAGAGAATTAAAAACTGTATACAATTATTATAATTATTATATGCTTTTTGTACCTTTTCGTTGTTTCTTTGATTTTTTGATAACTATTATTCATTATAACAGGTTACTACAAAGGTATCATCGGGTTTCAAAAAGATGTATTTCACAAAGTATTACAGATATAATACTAAATGAGACACGAAAAGGAAGGAAAACGCCCACGTTTAAAATATGAGCTTACAAACTTCGTTTTAATTGTCCAGGAGGGGGCACAGGCCCACTTTGCAAAATGGCGACGGTGCAATAGAAAATGTTTTGTGTTCTTAAGTATGTGAGAAGTTTATCGATTATTACGGTACAAAGTGCACTTACAAGGCAGTACAAAAGAGAACAGCCAGGTCATCAGAGCATTCTGCAATGACATCGCCAATTCAAGGATAATGTAAATTAACTTAAATACGCCAGAAGACCAATGAAGGCAGTTAAGAAAAATTATGTGCATAGCCCACAATGGTCTGCTGGCAGAGCAAGTCATGAACTTGGCATTTCGCAGCAAATTGTATGGAAGATTTTGCGACAGTCATTGTGATTCAGCCACACCGTTTACAAGTGGTGCATAGTTTACGCCCAATCAACCATTTAAAACAAAGCGATTTTTGCATAGTAATGCAGGAAGCGATAGAGGACGAGAAGCTTACTAACCGCCTCATGTTCTGCAATGAGGTGACATTTTATGCAACTGGAAAAGTGAAGAACTGTCACGATCTTCGCATACGAGACACGAATAATTCTCACACTGCTGTGGAATATAAAAGTATTTAGTAAAACTTGATGTCTTTCGTGGAGGCTCAAAAATAAAAGTATGCAGACCTTTTGTCTTCAATGGAAAGACTGACGGGCACAACATAATTAGATATGTTGCAGTTATGGCTGTTTTCGCAACTTTTTTAATTAAATGCTTTTTTCTGGGCATTTATGGCATTATAATCTGATCAATGAATAATTGCTACAGGTTAAAACTTAATTAAGGTTTTACTCACTAGTTCACCTCAGGTTTTAATAATTACACCACTAATTTTAACATGTACCTATTACACAACTACTCTGCTTTTCACTCATTTCACTATACTAGTTCGAAGGTTTAGTCCTCTTGAGTCTTCTTGTCAGGTTAGTATTCTGGAGTGTCTCAACGTTCACATGCTTGAGAAGTCGCTATCTTGGATTTTGGGAATGGTTTGATTAACTGTCTCTATTTCAAGGTCTTTATGGAGATCACAATTGCGGAAGTACCAAGCTGCTTTCTTTTGTGGTCGTTGAATAATTTGGTTATTACTTTTTCTAGTGCAACTCCAGAGATGTAGGTCATATGTCCATACTGGTTTTAATACTTGCTTATAAAGAAACAATTTATTGTAAATGGGTAACTTGGAGTTTACTTCTAGTGACCAGTATATTTTTCTACATTTTAGGCGAAACTCTTCTTTTTCTTTTTCACATGGGCTTTCCAGCGTAGCCTTGCATGCAGGGTCATGCCCAACTATTTTACCGAATCAGCATGTCGAATTTGGGCAACGTATGTGTTGTTTTAATTTATTTGTAAAATCTACTTATACAGACTTGCTTTCGTTGAGCTTGATATGCCACGTTCTGGTCTAGATGTTTATTCTACCCATGGAGGATTGTAGCTTTTCAGTAGCCTCTTCATGATTTTTTCCTATTGCAACAATGGCTGTATCATCTGCAAACGTTGCTATAGTGTTCTGTTCGAGATCAGGAATGTCACTAGCGTATAGCAGGTAAGTAACACACTTAGTACCCTACCTTGTGGCACTTTTTTCTGAATTTCTCTTAATTTATAACATACCCTTTCCTGCTTTATTCTAAAGCATCTTCCTGAAGGGTATAATTTTTAAAAGCTGGGAGTGTTACCGTGGCTGAGTTTTGTACAGTTTATGAAATAGGCTTCATGCCAAACTTTATCGAAAGCTTGGGCGGCATCTAAAAATAGAAGAGAAGACTTTCTTTTTCTCTAAAGACTTTTCAACAATGTCTGTAATTCTGTGTACCTGATCTATTGCAGAATGGCTTTCTCTGAATCCAAACTGATGCGAAGGGATTAGGTTCTTTGCCTTTATTATCGGTTTTAATCTTTTAAGAAGTAGCTTTTCAAACAGCTTCGAGATAACTGACAACAAAGAAAATGACGACATTTCTTGAGGAAATTAGGAATTATTATTACTCACTATTTTCCACATCGTAGGAACATATCTTAACCTAAATGTAGTGTTGATAAAATAAATCCGTTTTACTATTATTTTCTTTGGAAGCTGCTTAAGAATTTCTCTTGTGATTTGGTCAAATCCGAGTGATTTTTGGGTTCTTGTAGGGTAGTGAGTGTAATCTCGGCATTTTCTTGTCTTGGTTCGGTTCAATCTTAGGGGCCTTCTCCTGCATTTGGTTGGAAGATCAGTTTCAATTGTTCTGCTTTTGTAGGTTATTCCAGGCCCAACTTCCGTCTGTCTTTCTGATTGAAGGGTTTTGAAGGGTAGATTGTTTTAAGCGTTTGGTGGTTTTCCACAAAGAATAGTCAGTTTTGCTGTCGTCGGTTAATTCTCGCAGATAGCTTTCGATTGATTTTTTTTATGCGTTGTATTTCTCTTTTTAGTTGTTGAGTAGCGTTGTTCAGGGCAGTTTTATCTACTAGTGCCCTTGTTTGGTGCCATTTTCTTCTTAATTTCCTTTTTTCAGACTTAAGATCTCTAATCTGTTTAGGATAATAATTACCATTGACTCTGAGTTTAATCTCAGGACTATTTTCCCATGGATGTTCATAACAAGCAGTTTTACTTCTGTATGTAACTGTTTTTAAGTTTATAGCGGTACAGAAAGATTTATAGTTCTCAAGTTTGCTTTTAAAACGTTTCCAATCAGTCCATTTATTGACTAGCCTATGTGGAAGTTTTGTTTGAATTACACTACCACTTAGGGTGAAAAGTATGGCAGAGTGATCTGAGTTCATATCCCATGCTTCTTCAACATTAACGTAATTTGAAGAGATATTCCTGACAATAAAAAGTCTTTTAGGTCAGGAATTTCGTTCAAATCTGTTGGCCAGAATTTTGGTTTACCAGTCGATAGTATTTCACAGTTCAATCAGTTACTTGCTCTCAAAAATTCTTTACCTGGATCCCCATTGGGTGTTCTTTACTTTGAGATCACCTTCAACAATGAATCTATATCCTTGATCTTCAAGGAAGTTAAGGTAGCATTCTTCCTTGATGTTTTGTCTTGGTGGGCTATACAGTGCCGTAATCATTATGTCATACGTTTTAGTTTTAACTATGATAGACGTTGCCTATATTATGTCTGTTTGGTATCCTATTTCTTGGTGATTCACAATGGATTCTTTTACAATGATTGCACTACTACCTTTTGCGCCGTTATCAGTGAATAGTGTGATATAGCTTTAAACTTAATATATGACTCCCTGGTAAAATGTGTTTCGGTAATAAAACATATATCAGTTTTTTTCATGTCTATGTCCAGCAACTCTTGTTGACGTTGCAGTAGTTCATTGGCGTTTCATTCCATTATACTCAGTTAGTCAGCCATATTTATTTTTAGGGATCGCTCCTTGATTGCGATGTTCTAGTTTGGTAAGACGTTCATCCATGGAATTTAATTTTTCCAATATTTTTAAAGAGTTAAAGATTAAATTATTGAATCTAGCAGCTTTTCTATTATAATTTTATTCCGTTTTTCTTTTACCGCTTGATTGTAGGTCATGGATTTTGATTCACTTCTTGCTTCGGTTTTTCCACATTTACTTGGTCGATTCTTTGAGGCTGTCGAAGAAAAGTAGGTTTCTTAGTTTGTTTGTTTCTAATTTTCTGCATTTCTTTGACCACCAATCATCCACGATAGTTAGCTGGGCGATCTTTGCCGCAGTGAACGCATTTCGGCTTTGCATCTTCAGGTTTGGTACAGTTTGCCGTTAAACACACCTGTGTTCTTTTGCACAGTATCTCTGTGCGTGTCCGTAGGCTTGACCCCTTATACGTTGTGGTACTAACCTTGATTTTCTAATCGGCAGAATCCCTATCTTAAGCGTCATTATATCGATGATTGATCTTGATATCCTCATCATGTCTAAACACTAAGATAAGTATATTCAGAGGTTTTGTACTTTAATCTGAGTACTGCTTCTAATAGCTTAAATTTTCTTTTTCTGAGTTACAAGACTATATGCTTAGGTTTGCATGAGTAGTGTAGCTTATTCGCTACTACTTTGATTGTTTTGTTTATTATCGTAGGAGTGCCACAAATATTCTTCTTCTTCTAATACTGCTCTAAGCAGTTTAAATTTTTCTTCGTCCGTGACGTTGATTTTGATGTTTTTATCATTAATTATCTTAATATGAAAATCACTTAACATTTACTAATTTGTTCATGTAACTAATTAAAGTTTTCAATTCCATCTACAACTACCGATTGTTTTGTTTCCCAGACGATTTAATGTGGAGGTGTTAGCAATGTATTCATTTTTATTTTCTTTTTATCTTTCTGGCGAATCCACTCTGTACCATAAGCCAGATCCTCTTCAGTGCTGTGGTATTCAACTGCCTTTTTTTCTTTGGTGTTGTTAAACAGTTCATTTTCTATCTCTGAGTATTTTTTGCTCAATTCTTCGTACATATTATGGATTTTATTTATTTGGATTTAGAGTTGGTCCGCCTTATTCATGGCACTTACCTTCTCGTTCTCCGACATCTTGCAAACGTTGATAATTTTCTTGGAATAACGCATTATTTTGATGCATTAATATCACTTCAGTTTGGATTGAGGTACGTATTATTCTTGGGGAAACATGAGTGCGATAATTTTATGACCGTATTAAGGTCGCCAGATATCACTCGCGTGCAATGATAACCGTTTATTTTTAGCTTCGCTACAGAGAGTGCTTGGCGCTTGTTTATCGTTCAACAGTCAAATGAATACTTGCTTCTGCAACTAATAAAAACTTCTTATCCCAACAAGATGGGGCTTTACCTCATTGGTATGGTAAAGTGCTTGAATATTTAAATGAAAACTTCCTTACCGCTGGATTGGACGATGTGCTAGAGCGGTTTTATTGTTCTCCCAGGTCTTTTGATCTTTTCTATAGTGATACGTTAAAGATCTGGTTTATGTGCCATTAATGCCAACAACACTGAATAAATTTTGAGGCCTTATTGCCATTGTGAACAGCATCAATGAGAACACACTACAGCTTATGTGTCATGGGACACAAAGAGCTCACATTTAACATTTGTGGTAATAGTGGGCATTTTCTCTCATTTCCTTGTATCATTTAATATTATATCTGTAATAATTTGTAAAATATACCTTTTTAAAACGCAATAATTTTAAAGCATTATATATCTTCCATTCTTAGAAAGTAATTTTTGAAAAAAAATTTCTTGAGAAGCTTTTGATTCCGCAAGGAAAATAAATTATATAGAACCACCATAAATATTTTCTATCAACTATTTATTTATATCACTTAAATAAAAAATTACTTAAGAAGATGATGTAAAAGCTAAATTTACTATTTAAGCTTATTTTAAATCAAATTTTTCTACCTTTCATAGAGTTACTCCCTTCTAAATGTTCTCTCTTTTGTTTTTTAAAATTTCAGTTTGTACTTCTTGCTAGGTTCCTTCTTCATTATTAAATTCATTATTATTTTGTTATCAAAATTTCTTTTCAAGTTATAATGTATAGTTTCTTACTCACAATATACTAGGGCTATTTTTATCAACCTTCAATAGGGCATTAAATAAAGACAAATTTGAATGACAAAATGATTTTATTACCAGGAGTCAAGTACAATTAATATTAATTCTCCACATAGTCACCATAAACATTGAGACATTTGTCATACCGGTGAAGTTCTTTTCTTTTTTTCTTTTCCTTGTACCCAAGTTATCGGGTCTTCTGTCCACAGAAATTCCCTCCTATTCCTTACCAACCTTTATTTTTCTATACCTTTTCCTTTTTTCTCTACCATGTTTTTGACCGTGGACATCCATGTTAACCTGGTATTTCCTTGTTTTCTCTTCTCTTCTCTTCTTGCCTCTATGACTTTGCTTGGTAACCGCTTTTCTCCCATTTTTATCACATGTCCATACCATCTCAGTTGTTTTTTCTGTATTGTTTGCACTAGGTTTTCTTTATTATTCTTGTAAGATATTTCATTATTGCTGCCGTTATCCTGCTCTTATACATGCCCTGGAGCGGTCAAATTTCTGCACTATATTGATTGTTTGTACACGTGTAATTTGGTCTCATTACTTAATTCTCTTTTGTTGATTCGCGCAGCATTAATTTCGTAATATAGTCTTGTTGCTTTAATTATGCAGTTACAAATTTCTTGCTCAATTGTTCCACCTTGGCTTATAGTTGCCCCCAGATATTCATAACAGTTTACTTCCTCTAGGATTTCTTTTTGTATGCGATATTTATGTGTCTTTCTAGATCTTGTTTATTAATGCGCATTATTTTGCTTTTGTTAATGTTTACCTTCAGCTCTGCAATCTTCTATTTTGTTGCTTCATCTGTTAACAGCTTGTAGTTTTTCTCATTATTTGCTATGAGCGCAATATCGGCAGCAAATACTAGATTTTAAATGTTTACTGCCCTCAAGTTCCAACTTTCTAATCGAACATATTTCCTCTCCTCTCTTTAATGATTCGATCTAAAACTATTATAATTATAACAGTGGCCTTAGCGAGTTTCCTTATTTAATGCCCCTTTCCATGTTAAAACTATTGGACTTTTGAATTTTATCTTTATTATTCCTTTTGTCCTCACGTATAGTCTTTTTGTCTCCTCTATAAGTTGTTTTGAAACTCCTACTTCTTCGAAGGCTGCTTATAGATCTACAAATACGAGGTATAGTGGTTTTCCTTCTTCTATTTTTCTTTACATTGCTATTCTCGATGTATATATGTGATCCTGAGTAAGATCTGTTTTCTCTATATGCTCCCAGTTGATCTTCTATATGAGGCCTGATTCTTCCTTCTATTATCCTGAAGTAAATCTTTTGCATGCTTGATGAGAGACTTATAACTTGTTAGTTATCGCATTCCTCTATTTTTCCCTTCTTGTGGAGCTTATTATTATATTTTCTTCCCAGACTGTGAGTATATCTTCTCTTCCCAAGTTGGTTGGTGTACTTTCCTAATCCAGCTTTCTGATCTTCTTGCTCCATACTTTATCATCTCGGGACTTATTTCGTATTTTCCGACTGCTTCACTCTGCTTCACTTCCTGCTCTTCTACTGTGTTTATACTAATAGATGAGTTTTTCAATACCTTCTTTATAGAAGGTTGCTCCCAGCCTCGTTGGAGTTCCGTTATGATTATGTACAGACCTTAAAATTTCCGGCATATCCATAGATACTTTACTAATGGTGAATCTCCGTCTCTGTCGATTTACTTGTCCAACTCGCTGAACAAAGTCTTCGCTAGGGACAGATTTGCGTCATTGTCCACCTTTGTTATAAACATCAGTTCGGCCATATTTAAATTTCCTACACCATTCTCGAACGACACCATCGCTCATAAAGTTTGTACCGTAAACGCAGATCATTCCTGCTGGGCTATCTCCTTCTGCCTGTAAGAAATGAATGACGCCGCGCAACGTGCACTTGACGGGAGATTCAATCATGCCAATCATGTTAACGGGCCTGCAGCTCAGCTCAAACTGATCTTTTGGACTCGGCAGTGACAAAGGTTAAGGTGGGGATGGTGCATAGCACCGCGGTACGCAGATCCTTCTTATATCGCTTGGCTAGTCACTTAGCAGTGCTATCAGAGGTTGAAAAACTAGCGCTCGTAATTTCATGACATTGGAACTATACGGCGGTTGGTTAACAAGAAATGAAAGCTCACGACAGTGCACCAGGCCGAATTCCCTCTTAACGTATGCTCAAATTTCTAGGTTTCTACACTTCTTTATCTTAGCAATAATTTTCTAGTCTGTAACTTGTCTAGTTTTTTCTTAAAATAAAAATAAAATACCCAAGTTGCAGACTAGAACATCATAGCTAGGATAAAGGTCTGTACAAATGATATAAAAATTTGGTTTGAATAACAAATACGGGGGGTAGATACACAAGAAACCAGGAGCCGGGTTAGGTTTACAAGGAAAATACTTATCCTTCTGAACAAATGGCTTAACCTTGATTGGTTTAGATCTCACAACTTTTATAGGCTGAAAATTTTTAGATAGAAACTTGGTCTTATTTTTAACATTTATGTTTTGTAATAGGATGTCTACCTGACAATCAAATGGTGCTACTCTTTGGTGTTATTGGTCTTTTCTATTTTAAAGAGCTTACTGTTAAACAAAACTCAGTAATTATGGGTTAGCGCTCTTTTTGTTTTTACTTATTACTTTCGGCTAGACAAATTAGCCGATTACACTGCTACACACAATCTACCGTAGAGCTTTCAGTGCACGCTACTTTAAGCTACGAATTAAATATGACCTTAATAAGCAATTAACAACACTAGGGGAAACTGACTAGCGTCAACTAGAAAGACCAATTAGCATTCGTTAATTCACTTCAGTAAACTAACGTCAAACGATGGGTTACGATTATTTATATATCTTGTGATTATCTGAATGTTGCAGGCTTGTAGCTTAACGCTGAATGTGCGCCGCTCGTCGTTGATAGACAGATAAACGCAGTTATCACCTATTTAGGACTATGACAACTAAAAATAGCGTTGTAATCACAGTGCCAATTTTATTGAAATAGCGTAGTGGTGTGAAATATAAAGTTTTGTTCTTAAAAAAATGTACCAACTTTCTTCTGTTAGCTTTTTAAATTTCTTGGCAATTAAATTTTGGGCTTTAACAATCTTTTGCAGCACTTATGTTTGACTGAAATTATTAAATCAGTGAAAATGATACTACTACCTTCTAGGTTTCATTAAAAAGTCCAAAAAGGCAATTTTTAATCACCTGAGCTACTATCAGTTTGTTTGCCGATTCTTGCAAGAGCCATGTTTTAACGTAAGACAGCCCGAAGGTCTAGATGGTTTCAAGCTAGCAGAATACAGGTGTCACGTGTCTGCACAGCAATTTACTAACGATCGGCGTAAGTGAAGGCAGCTGTCAGCTTCGCAAAACATTATTGAACCTGCAATTAGCTACGGGGTCAAGTTCGCAGGGGCAAGACTGTCGGCGCTCGCAGGAAGTGAATTAAAAGCGGCGCAACGAAATTCGCTTAATGGGAATTGTTTCTGAACTGTTTACCTGGCTGGAGTTGATGAGAGTAGGGCTTATTTAGGTACTTCAAGCTTCACAACAATTGCTGCCTAAGTGGGGGATATGAAAATGGGAAAGTGGGGATATTAGCAAGAGAAGCATTTAAAATAAATAAGATTTTCTCACTTTCCCTTATACAATTTAGTTTATGCTCCCTGTACGAGAAGGTTGTATTTTTCAGGAATTTCAGTCAATTTTTACTGTTCGGTTTAATTTTGCACATTTTACAATTTCATCTGCGTGTTCTATTTTGTGGTTGTGTATATCTACATTTATTTCTTTTTCTTAGTTTTCTTGCATGCTCATTGCGAGGCTTATTTGTTTTGAGTGTTCTAGCTCATAGGTCACAGCCTTCAAAACTTTAAAATTCTAAGACATTAATACGATATCATCCACAAACCTAAGACTGTTGAGTATTTTTCCTTTTATTGAAATTTCTTGTCTAAGTCTAATTTCTTAAGTACGCCCTCTAAAGTTTTAACGAATAACTTTGTGTTGAGTGTCGCAATCCTCTTCTCACTGGTTTGGATTGGGTATTGTCATAAAAATGTATTACAATTTTTGCCTTTAGATGTATGTTATGAATTTGTTTTTATCAAAAGTGGACTCTATCGTAATTTTAAAATTTTTAAACTCCAATCAAAAATCGGACGCTCTGCTGCAGAAATCTGCTTCGCGTGCTGTACTTCTGGGGAATCAAGAAAAAGGAAAAAAGGATGTGGGTGGAAAAAAGGACAAGTTACCCCAATCTTCGCTGCGCGGCCGAGCGGAAGCGTCTTTCCTGATGTGGGTCCTTCAGCTGGTTGTGACCGAAGTTTGCGACTAGGTTTTTCTTGGTTCCTCGCCGGATCAGATACAAGGAAACCAAACCGAGTCTTTCTGCCGGCAAAATTTCAACTTTTCTATCTTTGAACTGATTGTCTTTATCCTTGTTGCTAGTTCTTTTTTGAATTTTGCTGTTACTAGCACATGGTTGGAGTTTGCATCTACTTCTTTAAAGCTTAGCACATCTTTAATATATCGATGATCTTTGTTTTCTATTAAGAAGTGGTAGATCTGATTCCTTGTTTTTCCGTCCCGCGAGATCCATGTTTTTGTGAATGTCTTTGTAATTGTACTTTATCCCCTCTTACATTTCTACATTCTTCCTCACTCCCAATTTTCACATTTATTTCTTCAATTAAAATTTTTACGTTATAATTCTCTTCATAAAATTCATTTTTGACTTTGACCCCTTATCTTCTGTGGACGAGTGGACATTAATTGTGGTTGTTTTTCTCTCCCTTTCTTTTAATGTTATTTTACGTACTCTGAAATTTCTTCAAATTCAGTATGGTAGTTTTTAATTTTTTATTAATGATGAAGTCTAGTCCTAAATATCTGTTTCCTCTACTGCTTTATTTTGCTTTGATTTTGTAGTGCGAGTATGTTTATGTTATATATTTCCGTTATTTCTGTAAGATTTTTAATTGCCCCTTCTCTCTTTATTTTCCTTACGCTCCACGTTTCCATTCTGATCATTCGTTTTTTATTCTAACATATATTTGAACCATTTGTTTTATTTTACCAAGACGTTATCCTTTTTTGTTGCCAAGTTTGTCATCTGTTCACTTGTCCTTCTCTAGTTCATTACCATAGCCTGCGTCGTAATTCTCTTACCTTTAAGGTCTAATTTTTTGCACTATTTTTTGGTTACTTGCTTCCTTTTCTTCCATGTCCAATCTTTAAAGTTAATTATTATTTTTAAAAACCCATTTTTACTTTATTTCCAGCTGCTGACTCTTTCCCATCCTTCTTTACTCATATCTTTTATAAACATTTTCAAATCTCTGTCCGCTTATTTTTTCTTATTCTTCATTGTTTTCTCTTTGTCTGTAGTGTTATCTAATTTTACTAGGTATACTTTACTACTTAGCTTTCTTGCTTCCTCTGTTTTTACCTCTATTTGCATAGTCGTAGTTATGAACTTTCTATTTCTTCTTTAATTACATTTCGATCATGTGCCTCTACTTCTATTCCCTGAATTCTCACGTTGTTCCTCCTTTTTTCCTTTTCTAGACTACCTACTCTATTTTCCGTTTCTTTGATTTTTTGCCTCAATGCTGTGTTCCCTTATTTCGTTTGTTTGTTTTCTCCCTCCTCCCTGAATTGTCTTACTTCTTTCTTATATTATTTCTTCTCCTCTCTCAATTCTTTCATTTCTGTTAAGTTTTGTAGCATATCTGCCATCCTCTCCATTTTATCATCATTCTCTCCTGCTTTTGAAGGCATCCCCAATGTTTTTTACTGCTTTTAAAAACGTCTTCATTTCTTGCAAACCCTTTTATTTTATCTCTCATCTGTTGAGTACTCGTCGCTGTCCTTGGTGCTTCACTCTTGGGTTTCCTGGCAAGTCGCCCGATTCAGTTATTTTCTTTAATTTGCGTATAAACGGGGAAGTCTGGCAACACCTCCTTCTCCTAGGCCAGCGTCTTCTGCTATAATCAGCTATTATCTGTTTACGACTGTTTTCCTCTGTTTTTGGGTTTCTCAATTATTCTCCTCTTTATTTTTACTTTCGCACTAAACTCACGCGTTTTGTTCTAATTAACGTAATTACGAGGGTAAAGTGAAAAGTTCTCGGCCTGACACAGAGATGGAGCTGCAATCGGCAAACAATTATGCTTCCTGCTTGGGTACATGTCATTAGTTTGTATGACTAGTTTCAACTTGTTTGCTCAATTTGTTTACACGAATTTTTTCAGTAGACATGCATGTTTTTTCTTAAAATGGATAAACTTGAATATCGTGCGGTTATAAAATTCTTCGTTTTGGATGGATTAACCCCTGAGGAAATTCATCCGAAGTTGACAAAAGTTTACGGGGATTCTGCTCTTTCCATGTCAACTGTTAAAAAGTGGGCAGCTGAATTTAAACGCGGTCGCACATCCCTCGAAGATGACCCACGTGAAGGACGGCCAAAACCGCAACCACACCGGAAACCATCGAAAAAGTGTTGGACCATAGGCGAGTGAAGGTGAGTGAGATAGCTGAGGCTGTGGGATATCAGGAAAGGGGCGAAACATCTTGCACGAAGAATTAGGGATGAAAGCTCTGCGCAAGATGGGTGCCGCATTTGCTGAATGCCAATCAAAAGCAAATGCGCAAACGATTTTCGCAGCAATCTTTGAACCTATTCAACAGGGATCCGACCGATTTTGTGCGGCGATTTGTCACCATGGATGAGACATGGGTCCACCACTACAGGCCAGAAACGAAACAGCAGTCCAAGCAGTGGGTGGAAGCCGGTGGTTCAGCGCCAAAGAAAGCGAAGTCGATCACATCTGCCGGAAAGCTCATGGCCAGCATGTTTTGGGATTCGAAAGGGATCCTGTTTACAGGCGAATATTACTCCAACCTTCTTGACCAGCTGGATGCCAAAATTCGCGAGAAAAGGCCTGGCTTAAAGAAGAAAAAAATCATCTTTCACCAGGACAACGCACCTGCGTTGGCGATGGGAAAACTGCGGGATTTAGGGTATGATTTGCTCGGCCATCCCCCCTATTCTCCTGATTTGGCACCCTCAGACTTCCATCTGTTCCCAAACTTAAACTTACCCTCGTACATGTATTTTATTTCACTACATCCCTTGAGTCTTAAGATTAATGTGGATGAAAACTCAAATACTATCTATCTTGCTTTAATGTGTCACTTCTTTTATTCTTAGTTTTATATCTTACATTTTTATTTCAACTCTCTTTTTATTTATATTTGTTTTCTTAATTTTGTTTATTTATCACTCGCTTTGTTTAGATAGCCTATCTTTATCGTTATCTATATTTTTTGCATACTTTGACTCTATTTTACTATCTTATTGTTGTGTCGTGTTTTTTATTTATTTTCTAATATTTTTCTTAAGCCAGAGTGGTCTCGTGGTTTGAGGGGCGGGCTGCGATGCTGACGGACCCGGGTTCAATTCCCGGTGCTCTCTGATGCCTGGCGGGTGGCCTACTCAGTCACTAAAAATAATTGAGTACCTGCGTTCATTCGAACAAGGGGTAATAATGGCGGTCGTCTTAGGCGCGGTGCTTGCTACACCACCCCGCGCCAGAGATGGTGCGCGACGACCGGGCAGAGAGAGCGAACGTATGAGAGCCTTAACCTCTCAGTTCGCAGGCCGTGCTCCCACGCGGGGCGTAAAGCCTCATCATTACTATTAATATTTTTCTTACATCTATTTTAAAAAAATTGGCATCTCTCCATCTTTATATTATTTAACGTTTTTTTATTACATTGGCCATTTTTTAATTTTGCCTGACTCAATAAAATCTTTACATTTTTTAATTTATTGGATTTGTTTGTTTGTTTTTAAATTTTATTTATAAATATGTTATATTTATTGTTAATAAAAGTTTTCTCTAACTCATTAGTCCAAGGGGTTTTAAAAGGTACTACAGTAATGAATAAAGTTTTACTATTGCTTTGTTCTGCCTTCTAAATTGGTTCACCAGCATTGTTATTCAAATCTGTTAATAAATTCATCAAAGTTTTGTTTGGTTTTCTTTACTGTATAATATTTTCTTAGTGGTGCCAATTCATCTTTTAATTTTATTTCTTTAATTTAACATCACTCATTGGTATTATAAAAACATGAACTGCTATTGTACGAGGTGCGTTTAAGTTTTAAGATCTCAACAGTGAGAGGAAGTAGAAAGATGTAATTAATTTTAAAAGACCCGGGAAATATTTCAGCATTTTTAATATAGATGGAAGCACCATACAATGTACTAACGTCAAATTGCCGCCATTGCAGTGAATGTTGTTTTATATAATTTTAAATGGCAACGTTTAGTGTCTAAGAACAACGTTTAATCATCCGTTTTTTTCTCTTGCGTGGTGAAACGCTTATCGAAATTTATCGCCAATTGAATAAGACATGCGTTATGGATGTTAAAAATGTGCGTTAGTACGTTTAAAAGTTTAAATAACGTCAATCGTTTTCTGACAATAAACTGAAGCAACATTGCCCATAAACCAGTCGAACCAAAACTATGATTGCCCGAGTGGAGCAAATTGTTATAAAATATTGTCGATTTGTTGAATTTATTTTGCATGATGGTCTAAAAATGTAGAAAATTTCTTCAAGGTGGGTCCCACAAATGCCGACCGACAAACACAAGGCTGCGCGGGTGGCAAAGTCTCAAGACAGGTGATTCCGCCATGAATTTCCGACCATGACGGACACATTCCGTGGCCGCTCATTTTCCAATCGAGCCGCTGTTGCATCAGCAATTTTCCAATTGGTAAAACTCGCCCCTATAAAAGTCCTTGCAGCAGCCATGGAATTATGGAGACAACGTTGTGAAAAATGTGTACGTCTAGACGGAGCTTACGTTGAAAATTAACAGAAGTATTAACCTTCTCGGTTAAGTACTTTTTTAGAAAAAAATCTGGAACCTCGTACTGTCTTTATTAATAAAAAAAAACATTAAATTTGTGTCGTTTTGGCAACAGGTTTAATTTTTTTAAGTAACATTTATATT
This sequence comes from Sinelater perroti, assembly GCA_036346155.1. NCBI lineage: Eukaryota > Metazoa > Arthropoda > Insecta > Coleoptera > Elateridae > Sinelater > Sinelater perroti. The sequence continues at coordinate 3,945,470 of JARFIY010000344.1, forward strand.
ATATTTAGCAATTGATTTTAAAAAATATGTGAATCTTTCGTTACTTTGTATTTGTTTTCCTGTGTCATAATTTTTTTGTTATTGAAAATTATTCGTTAAGTGGTCTTATATTTGTTTGAAGCATTTAATTATAAGTCGAACGCCAATTAAAACTTTTAGTTTCTTTCAACAACTCTCAAGGTTTCGAGTCTGCGTCGTTCTATACGTAATCACTGTTCACGACGTTATACAGCACTAACAAGATTGACATTTAATAAATGTATGGTTATGACATCTGCGAATGACTAATTACTGTTCTTGCGGCTCGGCTGCAAAAGTTTAATTGAAACCAGCTGTTTAAGTTCGAGCTAACAGAAGTTTTATGTAGGTTGTTCAAGTAACTATTATTGGATTTGTACAAAAGTGTCGACCGTGTAATACAAACTAAAAATAAGTAAAAAAGCGGTAAACAACGCCCAGCTTATAATAAATTCAACAATTCTACATTGATTAAAATGTAAATTTTGAAAATCGCGATTTAGTTGCTTTTATTTGAACCTAAGGTTAGGTTTGATTGCAACTTCGTACTTTGCGGTTAATTCAGTGGTTGTTTTTTAATTCTATTATTGCATTTTCATTACATTATCTGTATTTTTACTTAAATAAGTTAACATGTTTACATAATAAGTTTATATTAACTGTATTTGACTGATGGAAGCTAGTAATAGTCTAAGTAGATGATTTTAGTTACTTTCCTAGTCTGAAATTACATCTTGCAGAAGTTTTCTCTTTAGTCTTTTATGGATGTTACGCTGACGAAGATTGTAATAAGATTACTACTTCGTATTTGTTAATATTTGTAATTTTCTGTGCTCGTGATAAGATTGGATTGGCGATTCCCCTAGCTCGTAATGTAGATAAGTGTTGCGAACAAACCATGGGGCACTCACTGCAGTTCTCAGGAGCTAGTTTTAAAGTCTTGGGAGTTTCAGCATATTTGTTGTGGTTGTATTACTCCAGAGTAGAGAGGCCTAAAGTGTTATGTGTCGTGGTAGGGATTTGAACAGATTAGTGCATTCTGACTAGAGCGGGGTTTTCCGATTAATAGTTGTACTCTATTATGGCATTGTGTTATTTTTTTGAATTTGGAAGCTCCAATTTAGTCTTATATCCAGATGTACTCCAAGACTTCAGACTCTTTGAGGATCCATCTCACAGTCCCATTGATGTTAAGAGAGAGTGGAACAACTATTCTTCTTATGATAAAAATCTTACATTGGCACTTGGAGGAATTTATTTTGATATTCCAGTTTTTGAACCATTTTCAGAACTTGTCTGCTTTGTGTTACAATAGCTATGTCATTGCCATGCATTGCTATTGATGCTGGGATTTTAAGAAAGCCGGGCTGGTCATAGAATACTGCCTTGAGGGCCTTCCGCCAATACGATTTTTGTTTCAGAGATTGCAGCGTTGACTTGACAGTGAAGGTTCGTTCTTCTAAGAATGAGAAGATGATGGCTAGGAGATAACAAAGTATGTCATAATCTAGCAACCTTTTTTAAGATTATCTACCCAAACCTTGTCAAAGGTTTGTAAAACAACTAAGAAAATTGCGGTAGTGTAATATATTTGTTTCAAAATCTGCTTCAATGAGTTCGCTGATTTTTTGTAGTTGATGGCAGATTGAGTGTCCTTCTCTAAAGCCAAATTGGAAGGTTGAGATAATGTGGAGTGCATCAACTTTTGTTAGGGTAACGTGGGTAATTTTTCGAAGAACTTATAGAGAACAGTTAATTGGTTGCTAGCTTGTCATGTGTTTCTTATTTCTTCCAGCCTTGGCAAACACGAGGACATGTGCTTTCAGCTGCGAGGAAAATAATCTTTTCTCAGGCATGTCTTTATCAAGGTAATTAAGTATGCTCCAAAGAGTCAACAATTACTTTGGCGATGTGCCTGCAAAATCAGATTGTATTGATACACAGAAGCTAAAGTTTGCAATTTCTAACTTACCTTCCTGTAGCATCTGTTGTCTCATCTATTGATATCCAAATCTTCCTGCCTTTCAAGTTTCTTCAAATTTCATCCATTGTGGATTCGTAAGCTCTGTCGAGATAATTTTTGCTGAGCGTTGATTTATTTGGTAAATTTTGTTTGACATGCTTTTCGAAAAATGACCGCAATGACGGATTTTCTAATTTCCATAACGGAATTCCAGCGCTCACAAAGGCTTTACATAAGTCAAACGAAAACTCAGATCGTCGATTGGATGTTGACAAAAACGTTTTCAGTAACGGAGTTTTTGGGACGGCCACATTCTTTTCGATTGCTCTTTTATGGGAGAGTCCTTCAGTGTGTTAAGTTTTTTTTAATTTATTAAAAGATACAAGATCTTTTATGTAGATTACAATCTAATTAATAATAGATCAATGAGCAATTTTGTTCTAACTTAAATGATTACGTTTGAAAATTCTTAAAACTAAAGTCTTACTCACTAGTTTGCATTGTGTTCTAGTAACTTAACTACACTAAACATAACATGTAGCACAAACACTGCACAATGCTCTGCTTTGCACTATCACTAGTTCACTAACTCAAAGGCTTCGTCCTCTTAAGTCTTCTTACTAAGTTTGTGTTGTCCAGGAGCTGGATAGCCTCGGCGTTCACGTGGTTGAGTAACCTTTGTTCATGGCTGCTGGCAAGTTTGGCAATTGTTTGGTCAACAGTATCCATTTGAAGGTCCCGATGGATGTCCCTGTTTCGGCAGTACCAAGGTGCATCAACGATGTTTCTTAGTGCTTTGTTCTGGAAACGCTGTATCACTTGGATGTTGCTTTTGCTGACACAACCCCAGAGTTGGATGCCATAGGTCCAAACGGGTTTTAAAATTTGCTTATATAAGAGCAATTTATTATATTTTTCCATTTGAAGCCAAGCTCTTCACGTTTTTTTTTTTGACATGAACTCTCCAGCGGAGTCTAAGGTCATACCCAGATATTTAGCCGAGTCTACATAGGGAATCTGGGTATCGTTGATTCTGATAGGTAGATGTTGCTTCTGTTTGTTAGTAAAGTCTATATGTACAGACTTATTTTTGTTTAACTTGATATGCCAAGTTTTAGTCGAGGTGTTGATTTTATTAACATAAGTTTGAAGTTTCTCGGCAGCCTCTTCATGATCTTTACCGACAGCAATAACTGCGGTATCATCAGCACATGTTGCTATTGTTTCATATTCAAGACTCGGGGTATCACTAGTATATAATAGGTACCGGACCTTGTGGCACCCCTACTCTAATTTCTTTTAATTCAAAATAAGTATTTTCTTGTTTAGTGTGTTAAATAACAAAATACTTTTTCTCGAAATTCACTGGTTTCTCACAGATTTTACAAAAAAAGCACAAAACCATCAGTTGAATAAATATCACTTCCAAACTCTAGCACAAATATATTTAAAGTTGTCGGTGACAGAACAACGCACTTTCAGCGAACCTTCTTGTAAGAATGAATGAAAATAAATGCAAATCACCAAACAAAGTAGGTATACATTTTCAGGTCGAATTCTCAGTAAGGGATTAACAGATAACCGGGAACAAGTAATTAACGTAGGTAATAATGAAATGGGATTTTTGTTGCTGCTATTTATTCTATGAAAAACCAAATTTATGTACTAAATAGGCAGTTATAACTGTTATAAGCAAAAAAGGTATTTATATATAACAATAATCAAAATAAGCATTTTTAAGCATTTTAGGTATTTTACCTGAACATCCGAGCTTTATATATTATTTCAGCGAACTTTTGATCAATAAAAAACTAGATAATATGAAATCCAGAATGAAAAGAGAATTATTTACGGAAAAAAGGAACGCTTGCAACTGGAGGAGGATCCTTTAAGTTTAAATTTCAAATTGTAAATTTAAAATTTAAATTTAAGATAACATTTTTGCGCAATCAGGGCCTGATCAGCCCATAGGATGAGTAAGCTATAGACCAACCTGTTAGGATTTTAGAGCGCAAAATTTTGAGTTCAGTAAACTAAAAGTGAGCTCAGTCAGAGGAATTTGAAATAGGTTATAACTACTAAACTTTAAAATCGTACATTTATTATTCATCGATGTATAATGGATTTTTAAGAACTTTTATATTGTAACAGAAATAAAATATGAGAAAGAAATTATTTAGAAACTTTCTAGAATGATCAATCACTGCCCGGGCCAATTCTAGCGGCGTCCTTGAGTTCAAATTCTGATCCCTTCTAAAACCGCGTCTTTGAATTTAAGGCGGAGGAGATGCTCTTTTGCGGCGGTCGAATCAAAGAATTCATACATCAAACAACAATAGTGCAAATTAATTAGCGTTGTTATAGTAACCGTTGGCCGATGCGTTAATACTATTATAATTTATAACTATTGTGCAGTCCTTGCGAATAAGGTTTAGTTTTGAATTATAATAGTCGTTTAGTTAATATTTCATTTATGACAAAATCTGTACAATGAGTGGCAAAAATGGTCTAGATTAAAAAAAATATATTGAGCGAAATTCAGAAAACGATTCAACGGGTGCCCTGAAGGAGAGGGTGCTGCGAAACAACACACAGAGAAACAGCACCAACAAAATCCCTCCTATGTAAGTAGTAAGAAATACCATCAATCAGACGGGCAGTAACATGTTTGAACAGCAATAATCTACCAAATTTAATAATTTCTTCTTCTTCTTCTTCTTTGTCCATCCCTTATACCCTAAGGTGTCGGGTCCTCTATCCATTTTCGAAATCTCTTCCTGTCCCTAGCGATTTGTTTAGCTTCTGCCATGCTTTTCCCCCTCCTTTCCACTTCCTTCCTGATAGTTTCCATCCATGTTTGCCTTGGCCTTCCTCTTCCTCTTTTTCCTTCTCTTCTTGCCTCTAATACCCTTCTTGGCAGCCTTTCTTCGCCCATTCGTGTAACGTGCCCAAACCACATTAGTTGTCTTTTCTGTAGTATTTCCACTAGCAGTTCTAGGTCTAACTCCTCTATTGTTGTGATGTTCCTCACTCTGTCCCTCTTTGTTCTTCCGACTATACGTCGCAGGTACTTCATTTCCGCAGCCGTTAATTTACTTTTGCTCTTGTCTTGTAGCGGTATGCTTTCTATTCCGTATGTTAATGTAGGTAAGTATATTGTTCTATACAGGTGGAGCTTAGTCTCTTTGCTCAACTCTTTCTTGTTGATTAATGTTGAGTTGATCTGATAGTATACTCTAGTCGCCTTGGAGATCCGATTCCTTAATTCATCTGTTACTGTTCCGTCTTGGCTTATTATTACTCCAAGGTACTCATAGCTCTCCACTTGTTCCAATTGCTCTCCTTCACATCTTACGTTCAGGTTTCTTTGTTCTTCATCTGTGTTCTTACTTATTCTCATTATTTAGCTTTTCTTCGCATTTATGGTCATTCCTTTTATTTTAATTTCGTTGTTCCAATTATTTATTGATTGTTGTAGTTTCCTTTGGCTATCGGCTACGAGTAGTATATCATCTGCGAAGACGACGCTTTGTATATTGATTGCTCCCATGTTCCAGTGTCCTAGTTTAGTGTTCAGGTTTGGGTTCCTGCTGTTCTTAACTATTTCATTCATCATGATAATGAATAGAAGTGGACTGAGGGAGTCTCCCTGTTTTATCCCCCTCTCCATCAAGAATTTCCCCGATTCTTGTCCTTGTATTCTTACTATTCCTTTCGTTCTTCCGTATAGTCGTTTTGTGGCTTCTACAAGTTTTCTCGGGACGTCAATTCTTTCCATTGAATTCCACAGGGTTGCTCTTGGTACCGTGTCGAAGGCTGCTAGGAGGTCTATGAATGCCAGGTGTAGCTCTTTGTTTCCTTCAAGTGTCTTTTCTATTACTGTGCGAAGCGTAAATATGTGGTCTTGAGTCTGTCTGCCTTTTCTGTATGCAGCTTGTTCCTCTAATAGCTCGTCTTCTATGTGATGCCTTATCTTTTTTTCTAGTATCCTGGTGTAGATCTTTTGTACGCAGGATGCCAGGCATATTTCTGTAGTTTCCACAGTCGTTTGTGTTACCTTTTTGTGGATTGGTACTATTATGTTTTCTTCCCAATCCTCGGTATTCCTTCTCCTTCATATACTTGCTGGCATATCTTGTGTGTCCATTTCTTTATACACTCCCTCCGTATTTGATTAGTTCAGGGCTTATTCCGTCTTTTCCTGCAGATTTTCCTACTTTCATGTGTGCTATTGCTTCTTCTGTTTCTTCCAAAGTTATTGTTTCGTTTTCTGTCTCTTCTTGTTCTTCTTGTTCTACTCTGATGGGGTTGTATTGTTCTTGTATGTTTGGTGCTTTGAATTTTGTGCTGTAATGTCTCTTCCATGTTTCTAATATTTGTGGCAGTTCTGTAACGACTTCTCCTTCTTCGTTCCTAATGCTGCACACCTTTTGTTTGTGCATTCCTCTTAGGCCTTTAACTGTTTTCCAGAAGTCCTTTTTGTTGTCTTTGAATTTCTGCTCCATCTCTCTACCAAGCTCTTCCCAAGCTTCCTCTTTGGCCCTCTTCACTACCTCTTTTGCCTCATTTCTCCTTGTTATATAATGTTGCCTGTCTTCTTCTCTCTTGGTCTGTAGGTATCTCTTCCAAGCTGTTTTCTTTTCCATTACTATCCTTTTTACTTCCTCATTCCACCATTTCGTGAGTTGGTATCGAGGTGATATTTTGCTTTTCCCACGGATTGTTGTTTCTGTCTCAAGTATTACTTCTTTAAGTCTTGTCCATCTCTCTTCCACGTTCCATTCTACCTCCTGATGGTGCTCTTGTTGTTCGTGTTCTAGTAATCTGCGCTGTACTTCTTGTGCGTATTTTTTTTTTCTCGGGCTTTCTTAATTCAGTTATTTTTATTTTCTCGTAGCCTTTCTTCGCTACTTCCTTTCTTACACAGAATCTCGTGTCCGCTATTACTAGTTTGTGATTTGAGTGTATTTCTGCCCTTCGGATGACCTTCACGTCTAATACTGAGTACTTTGCTCCCTTAGTGTATAAGAAGTAGTCTATTTCACTTTTGGCCTCTCTGTTTTCTGCAATGAAAATTATTTTATGTATTAGTTTGTGATTGAAGAAACTATTTCCTATTAGCATTTCGTTACTTATGCAGAAGTCTATCATCCTATTGCCATTGTCGTTTAACACTCTGTCTGTACAGTATCTTCCTAGAACTCCATGTCCTTTGTCTGGGTTCTTTCCCACTCGGGCGTTCCAATCTCCAAGTATAAATGTGTGTCTGCTTCTGTCTCTAGCTTTGTCGAGCACTTGTTGTAGGCTTGTGTAGAACTCTTCTTTTTCCAGTATGTTGTCATTTTCCGTTGGTGCATAAATCTGTATGAATGTAGTTCTCTCTTCTAGCTTGACATCTATTGTCCATTATTCTTGAACTGATACCTTCCCATCCTATCACCTTTCCGGTTAGGTCTCTCCTACTCCCTCCTTTGCTCTTGTTCCTAACTGAACTCCAGAGTAGAACAATTTGTATCCTTTTCCGAGTGTTTGTTCTTTGATTCCTTTCTATTTGATTTCTGACAGTCCTAGGATTTTTACTTTATATCTCTCCATTTCTTCAACTAACTCTATCTCTTTCCCATTTAGTCCTGTCACGTTTCATATTTCAATTCTTGTCCTTTGTGCACGCTTAGGTCGTTTTCAATCTTTCCGTCCATGTCCGAGGCTTTCTGTGTTTCTCTGAATCTGTATACCTCGTATGGGTGATTAGCCCGACGACGAGGGCCCCGTTACCTCGGGACAACTGGTATCAGGTTCTTCCCCCTGATGCTGGGTCGTCAGAGCCCCGTTCGTTTTCTAGCAGAGGGTACCACGTGCAGGTGGGGTTGACATTTGGGTGACTGGATGTTGGCGCCACCCCTTACCCTCCATTTAATAATTTAACTGAGCTAAAAGATGTCAAAAACCTTGATGGGGCAGATAGAAAACTTACTAAATATTTTAACTATTGTCGTTAGAAAAATAAACCCTGCAGCTGCAGCTAGCCGAGTTGAATGTCAATGGGCTGACAAACCATAAGCATTCCTTACAAACCAACCCATTGACATTATGTTAATATCGGAATCTCACTGTACAGAGAGGAGTTACCTAAAAATCCCAGCCTACACCGTTTATGCCACACAACGTCCAGATGACACTGCACATGTTAACTGGGCAATTACAATTACAAACAAAATGGAACATAACGAGTTACCTAAATACAACCCCGAACATCTACAATCAACTACAATTATGACTGATAATTGGAAAGGCCCATTAAACATAGTAGCACTTTTTTGTTCTCCAAAACAGAACATTAAGAAGAATACTTTGAAACATTAGGTAACAGATACACCTTAGTCGGAGACTACAATTCCAAATACGAGTATTGGGGATCAAGAGTGACCATTACGAAAGGCAGAGAATTGTTAGAGGAAATAACGAACAAAGGACTACACTACCCGTCTACGGGTGAGCCAACCTATTGGCTTTCAAACATGGCGAAAATACCTGACCTACTAGACTTTTTTGTATTATAATGGACATCAGTCCAAACTACTGCAAAGTTCAGTCCTGTTTAAATCTGTCTTGTAATCATTGACCAATAATTTTGACACTGTCTACGCATAGAAAATCATGATACTCTTAGCAGCAAATTCACAAACTGAGATCACTACAGAAAAATAGCAAATGAAACATTAGCATCCGATATATCTTTAAGAAATGATAAGGATTTAATAGCACCAGTGGCACACTTCAATGACTCCAAGATTCTAAGATAAGTTAAATAGTATAGTGGTAATTAGGGATCTAGACGAATTATGGAAAATTTTCAAGAAAACAATCTTAGGAAAAGCAAATAATATATGTGGTATTAATAAGGGAAGGCCCAAACAAAAGCAGACACGTTGGTGGAATAAAAAATAAGAGATTTAGTGAAGAATAAAAAACACACTGGCGCACCTACAGACGAACTATAAAAAATAAAGACAAAAAAATATAATGAGAGTAGAAATAAGTGAAAAAGGTAATAAGAGAAGCTAAAAAGGAAAGTTGGGGAGTTTGGAGAGGATCGTAGTAGAGAATATAGTTTAAATAGAATAAGTTTCTGGAATAAAGTAAGAAGAATGAGAGAAAGAATAGGAAAATAATAAAGGGCATAAGAGATATCAACAATAAGTTAAAAACGGAGAAAGACGTTGTTAAAGTATGAAGGGACTATTTTAGAGAAAAATTTCATGACGATAATCATGCAAATTCAGAGGAGGGGACTCAAGAGGGAAATGAGAAGGAAGGAGAACATAAGGTAATGATGGAAGAACTGGAAGACGCCCTAGCAACATTGAAAATGGATAAAGCAAGCGGTTTTGATAGGATAGACCCAGAACTGATAAAATGGCTGCATAATAGTGGCTATTGGAAATTTTAAGAATGGCATGCAGAACGGAAAGAATATCAAAAGACTGGGAAATTAATATTATCCTACCTATTCACAAAAAAAGGGATGATACTATATGCGATAATTATAGACCAATCTGTCTCGCAACAACATTTAAAATTTACACAAAATAGAAACAAAACTAAGAGCACTGATAGAACAAAATTAGAAGAAGAAAGGTAATATCTTTGTTCTGAAAAAGGTTATCAAGAAAATGATTGAATCAAACAGAGAACTAGTAGTGCATTGTTCTTTTTTAGTTCATTTATTTCTTCTCGAAATTTGTTTATCTTCTTTTCCATTCTATTATTTCTGTCTTCTATTATATCTAATTTACTGTTTATATCCTGTATAAGTTTCATCATATTTTGCGAGTCTGCTTTATCTTCCCCAATTTCTAGCAGTTGTATTTAACATTTAAATTATAACTGTTAAAACAAAAATAAATTTAACCGGACTTGTGTTTTAAGGAGAGCATTTATAAGCAGCACATCTACTAAAATTCCGTTTTAAATAAACTAAAGATTATCTCTTCCTACCTTACAATAATGCCTCTCCCTTGCTACTATCTTATTGCATCTTTTTAATCGGTGTTATTATAAAACTTTAAATTTCTACTTGGAAATTTCACTTTTATTTGAGCTTGTAAAATCAGCTGCATCCTTTCACTTAAGGACCGGACTCTGACGCAGGATAAAGCTGTTATACCAGCTCTGCTGCAACGAAAAAGAACACGCTGACACGCTTCTTCCTCTCAAAATAACAACTGCAGCGGCAGGAGCCGCAGCAAGAAGCTGTACGTCAGGTGACAGACCATATCGATGACAAGCGCGGGGCCCCATTCCACACGCTGGTTTTCTCGACACGGGCGGTGCACACTGACAAATTTTGATATTTGTGACATAGAACGTGGACTGACGACTCTCTCTTAAAATGCACGAGTCGAACTTGCTAATTCTAAAGCCAGGAAAAGCTATTTGTTTTTGTTTTCCTCATTGATGTACAAATATATGTATACATTGCATGTATGCATCGAAAATTGAAAAAATCAAATAGATGTTTAGTCTAAACAATCAACTTCTTTGTAATTTTTTGATAACGTCCCAAACATGCAAAAATTTAAGGCAAGGCGAGCGAAAAATTCTCAGCCTAGGGCACCAAAAATCTTTAATCAGGCCCTGGTTGCTATAATATCTTTATTGAAAAACATATATTTTTTCTACGTGATTTCTGATTTTTGATATTATCTCTTCCAGTTTGCAAAGAATATATGACACATTATACGACTAAATAAACTTTTTAAATGTTCTTATGATCTTTTTTAAGTCATAGTTACAAAATGGTGTTATTAAATATTTAATTATTATTTGAACATTATAATCGACCAATTTCAGCACCAAAAAGCTCTCGTAAATACTCCCGCGCCAGCCAGCCAAACTGCAATTGAGTGCGCCTATTAACTGCGGGAGCTACAGGCACGGCTCATTAAATCGAGATAAATCCGTTCGGCCAATGCGCAAATAGAGCAAACTAACGGCCGGCTATCCGTTCTAGGTGTGGGCTACGCAATCTGCCTAATCGATGTCTACATGGGCATGTACTACAACACGATCATCGGCTGGGCCGTGTACTACCTGATCGCCTCCTTCCAGTCCGAGCTGCCCTGGACGAGGTGCGACAATGACTGGAACACCCGCGACTGCCGGCCGGTCACGGCTTTGGTCCCCCACATGAACTCCACCAGCCCCGCCAGGGAGTTCTTTGAGTAAGTACCTCCACCACTTCGGTCTCGATACAAAACCAGCAAATGTGTGTGGGTCGATAGCAAAATATGATAACTTTTCCGACCGTACGCAGATAGGGGTTTACGCTGCGTCCTGTGGCGCAACATCTTTATAACCCACAGATTTGCAGTAGGGTCACGATTTTTATACCGCAAGCTCAAAAGCACAATGCGCTGTTTAAACGGACAGAAGATAAGAGTGTTTGAAGACATCCTTGCTCTTAGCATAAGGTAATCTGAAAGCATACGAGGGTCAGTTAATAATTTAGTATAATAAAAAAAGTCACCACATAATTTCTTCAAATTTCTAACGCAATTTTGCTATCAAAAACATTAAACTTCATATATTTCTATTTTTTACGATTAGCTTAAAATAAAAACAGATAGAGACAATAGAATTTAAATTACATGGAATAATAAGAATAAATTCAGATTACACAGGCCAACAATTGTTTTGGTACCGGGTATTTGGAGCTGATTTTATATTAATTTGATGCCCTGAATTCAAATAAGGCATTCGTTTTTGCCTATCAGCTCAAATTTCTAAGATATAACATTTTAATGAAATATACGTTACACTATTTTAAGTTAAATCCATGAATAAAATAAACAAACTAAACACGGAATTTTTATTATTGTTTTATATAAATATATGATCATATACTATATTATATATAATAATATACAAAGATAGAGGATAAAAAGTCATCGATGAAACAAACTATAGTCAATGAACACTTCGGAAGGTTCTTTTCCGTGACAGTCCCTTTTTAAACTCCAGCAGTAATCTACCATCATGTGCGTATCCCATCTTCCTTGATAGCGGTCCTCCATAGTTTTAAGATCTTAGTGAAATCTTTCACCTTGCTCCTCACTCATGTCTTCTAAATTTTTATGAAAACGGTCTAAGTGACTATGTAAAGAGTGCACTTTCATACTCATGTTACACCCAAGGGATTTGAAGCTGTTAAGCATCTCGTTTACCAGTTCAACATAATTTGCAGCTTTGCGTTTGTCCAGAAAATTTCCGACAACTGCAACAAATAAAGTCCAGGCTTTTGGCTCAGCCTCATTCATCGAATTTACGAAGGCAGAATCTTTAATGGGTTGTCTTATTTGTGGGCCGCCAAATATTCCTGCTTTAATTTTGTCCGTACTCAACTGAGACATTTGCTCCCCTATGTATGCAAAACATGATCCGCTCTTGTCCAAGAGCCTTTACTAACTGCTTCATAAGGCCCAGCTTGATATGCAGTGGAGGAAAGATGATTTTCTCTCGTTCAACTAAGGGGTCATTAATGATATTGTTTTTCCCAACGTCCATGTTTTCTCTCTTAGACCACTCTTTTCTAACCCAGTGGTGTGTTTGTCTCTGCTATCCCAGAGGAACAAGAAGCAAGAATATTTGGTGTAGCCACTTTGCTGTCCAAGGAGAAAGTTTTAAGGTCACGCAAATCACCCATTGATGTGCATGATACTTTATCTTCTCTAAGACCAAAGCTATGGTGTTATATTCTTCTTTCATTTTCGTTGAGTGAGCATTTGGTATTGAACCATATTTTTTCCCAATTGTGTAGAAGGACACATTTTAAACTTCGCTTTGAGCTGTCAATAAATAGGCGAAAATATTCAGGAAGACCCATTTTTTCCAGTAGTCCTCTAATATCGTGACAAAATACGAAATTGTCTTCTTGAGAGAAGATAAAAGGTAATTTTGGTTCCTTGTTCCAGTAAATGCTTGTCGTACAACCTGGAAGCAAGTAATTCAGAAGCTTTTTTTGACAGGTTGAGATCACTGGTGAGTCCATTCAACTCATCCTAGTTGAAACTTTGTGGAATTGATGACATCCTCTCATAATCACTGTCACCTTTATTGGTATCAGAAGGGTGACCAGAGAGACAATACTCATGCTCACAGAGCTCTAGAAGCTGGTGAAATGTTGAGAGTGGCACTTCCTCTGAGTGAGGGACCGGGCGTCTTGCAGAGACTAAATCAGGATAAGCCCAATTACTACGGTTGTTTCGATTGATTCCAATAATATTTACTAGGCAGAAATAACAGTTATCGAAGTGGTTTTGGGGTTCTCTTCAAACCATTGGTACACCGAATTTCAGACTTTTTCTTTTACCGGTAGTCCACTGTCGTAAATGTCGTACAAGTTTTACAGACCTGATGCGGTGCCCAAGTTTTATCCTGATCACCAAGCCTAATACCAAAGTATCCAAGATAAGCTCTCTTTACAAAGTCACTTACAGTTTTTCTGTTTTCTCTAACGTGAATTCTCCGCATATGTAGCAAAACACACCAGGATGATTTACACATTTTCTTCTACGTGAACTCATTTTATTTCTATTCAACAACACTACTACAACACAATATGTTTTAGGTATACTTTATAACAACTCTTTTCGAAACACAAATATGAGGCCAACTTCGATTTACTCCGCACGGCGACAACTCACAAACTAACCTCAACTCGGTCGAAACGTTAAAGGTCACTTCAGTTACAGACTACTTACTCTATCTAGTGGATTTTCCTGTAACTAACTGGCCGGCAGACTGACAGGGCAAATATACAGGAACCAATCCTTGTATATGTGATTTAGAACTGCGCAAAATGGAGCTAGAACTGCACATTTCGTGTAGAACTGCACGTTAAAAAACACCGATCTAAAAAAGTAGAGCTAATAGAGAAAAACTGATTTCATATTTAGATTCAGCAACGCAAATATAGCTAAAATTATTTCCAAAATCCTAGGCACCAAAAAATTTTTGTCTTTTAATAACTGACAAAATTAGAAAAATTATATTGAAGTACAGGATTCGGCAGAAATAAAAAGTGACCTAAGGTGTGAGACTTTAGATAGAATAAATAAAATAGTAACATTTAATAATTTCTTCTTCTTCTTCTTCTTCAGTCCCAGATCTTTAATTTTCTCTCTTTCTTAATATTGTTTACTTATGAGGTGGTCAATATAGTACGATCTTCGGTCACCTCTATTCCAACATTTTTTCCTCGTGTCCATAACATTTTAAGATAAAGTTTTCCAATTTTCTGATTATTAATGGTTTTATTCCTTCCCATATTTTTTCTGCATGCCACTTATTTTCTCTAGTAATTTGCGGGCTTCTTTACAGAAAGTCTAATTTTGTTGGTTTTATTTTGTCCCTAATTTTTGTAGAAATATGTTAGGTTTTCTGTTATATAATATATTGTACGAGGGTGTCCAATATTAAAAATACAAGCCAAAATTACACAAACATTTATATTTAAAGAAAATATTTAATACATTCCCCATAAAACTACATACTTCTGTTTATTTGTCTACATAATCTTCATAAACGTTGAGACATCTATCCCAGCATAATATAGATTGAACATTTCTTCATGGTACTGCTGCTTGTCAAGTTGCTTAAAGTAGTCCGAAACGACGCCTTGCAATTTATTCTGATCCTCGAAGCATTTCCCCGCCAAAAATTTCTTTAAAGGTCCAAATATATAAACATCCAAAGGGGCTAAATCTCGATTATACGGAGGATGTTGCAGGACCTCCCAATTTCCCTGTGTCAACCACAGTTTGGTTTGATTTAACGTGTGGGGTTTTGCGCCATCGCCCAAAAGTTTAATTTCCTCGCGCAATCGTCCCGACCTTTTTCTTCTAATGGTTGTATGAAATTTCTGGAAAGTCTCGCAGTATTTATCGCTTTTAATGAGTGTGTGCGGTTCGAGGAATTCACACAGCAGTAAGTCTTCACTATGCCATGATTTTGCGGCGATGGTCGAATTTTGAATTTTTTGAACTGAAAAAGTTGGACGTTTTTATATCATGGACTTTTGTGTTGTCTGTAAAGTGAACATATATTCAAAAATCTAGGTTGTATATCCCGTAATGATGCTTTCATTAAAATAATCCCCTTCTTGTTGGTATAGGATGAGATTTTAAAGTGATTCACTCATTTCACTTCAATTGCTTTTTTGTTCATTGGAGATAATTTTCGGCATCCAGCGAGCCGAAACCTTGCGAAAGTTTAGTTCGCATATGAATTCATGATACACAACTCTTAGCAATGCCCGTCATTTTAGCAATTTCACAAACTTTAATACAAAAAATCTTTTCTAATTAAACTTTCGACAATTGTGCAGTTGTCATCCGTGTTTGAGGTTCTTGGTCTGCCTCTTTTCTTCTCCGTTCATCCTTCAGCTTTGTTCATCCATTTTAAACCTTTTGCACCAAACGCTGACTTATTTTCGGCTTAAAACGTTCGGATTATAAACGCCCTCTAATTTGCAATGAATTTCATTCTGGTTAACTCTTTCGGACTTGGAAAAATCTGATAACTCCACGCACCTCACACTTCAAATACTCTGCGCCTGTATCTTTAAAAACGGACGCCTCTCGTACAATAACTTCGTAAATGTTTTTTTGTTTCTTTTACTAGTATTTTACTCTATATAATTCCATATGCTGCATTTGTTTCTTTTTTCTTCGTTCTGGTTCTGTTATTTGTATCTTCCGCTATTATAGCATTACAATGATTGATTCTAGATATTTTAAATTCAATACATCAGTAAATCTAAGACAGCACACCATTAAATAAATGATGTGCTCTCTTAGATTTATGCCGTTTTGTTCTTCTCCTATATACATATACCCTGTCTTGTCTAAATTTATTTTTATTCCATTTGTTTGAAACTCAAATTAAGTTTTGCGAATGAGTCAAAAACCAAGAAGTTTATTGACCAGAAGCAATTATAATTATTTGAAGTATGCACTCCCACCCCAGATCGTTTAACTTCTCTTTGGTTAAACATATGGTATGAGGCTTGAAGCAGGATGACATTGCAGTGACGTCGACGTGGCAGGCTCAATTGCAGCGGTCCAAGTGCTCGCAGTAGGGTTCGGCGTTGATCGTCTCTCCAGCCAGCAACAAGTCCTAATGCATCGGTCCAGTTTGTCGCACGATGCACTATCAAAAGAAGTCATTTGCAACTTGCTGCTCTCCGAGTTTGAATTGAGACACGATGCGCAAAGGGCTGCCGCAAATGGCAATCTAGTAAACGACGCCAACACCATCGACCAAGCGACTGAGTACCGATGGTTTGCCAAGTTCCGAGCTGGCAACACCGATTTGGCCGATCAACCTCGCTCTGGACGCCCACACAAAGTCGATCGAGATGCAGTGATTGAAGCAAAGGAGGAGGATCTAAAAATTGAATAAGGGTCTATGCTTTCCGCATGAGCTCACTCAAATACAGATGCTCAAACCCAAGGACATCGTTCAAAAGCTGCTCGCCGTCATCTTCGCGCTGCATTTCTGGCCAAAGTTATCACCACCGACGAATGCAATGTGTGCAGACCGATGACGCATACTTCGAATAATTATGGTTACTTCTGGTCAATAAACTTGGTTTCTGTGCCATTCGCAAAACTTATTTTGCTACCTAATATTTCAATCATACATTCCATATCCTGTTTAGTTTCTTAAGTTTTCTAAGTCGACAAATGTTCTACGCGTATTTATGTTTATTTTCTTTATTTTTTCGATTACTTGTCATGTGCCGAAAATGTTATCCAAATATGAAGACGAGTTCTAAATTTGCACAGTTTTTCACTTCTTGTGCCATATTTTCTTTCAATTAGTCTTCCAAATATTGTAGCTATAGATGGAATAATGCTTAGTCCTCGATAATTCTTACAATTCTTCTTATAACCTTTTTTAAATATCCGTAATATTATATAATATATTTTATTCTAATGGTATTTGCTTTCTTTATCCAGTTTTCTAAAATATCTTTGTCAGTATTGTTATTAATCTTTCTCCTGCAAATTTCCATGGCTTTATCTTAGTTATCACTGATCTTGGTGCTTTTTGGTTCAATCATTCCTTTATTATATATATATATATATATATATATATATATATATATATATATATATATATATATATATATATATATATCTTATATGTTTATTTTTGTTCTCTATTTTCTTGTAGTAATTGTATATACCATCTTATGTTTGTCTGTCTCACCTATGTTTGTTTTGTGTCTTATGCTACTGCATCTATTGTTAACTACTCACCAGACTTCTTATGGTCAGTTTTTCTTCTTTTATTTTTACTTTTACTGCCTATCAATTTTTTACATACTTTGTTTTAGTGCATTTTATTTTATTTGATAGCCAATTTACATTTTTTCTTTGTTTCTGTTTACTTTTTGTATTTTTTCCTCTTTGTAACTTTCTACATGATTCTTTTATACTAAGACTTCGTATGTATTTATACATTGCACTACGTGTTTGTATATTTCTGTGGCTACACCGTGTAATACTACAATAGGTTGAGTTTTTATGTTTTTCTGATGTAATGGTTCAGTCTTATATTATTTTTTATTTCGAGTAGTTCTTTTGTATTTAGATTCTACTTTTTTTTTGCTCTTTGTCCCAAACAATTACATTTTTATACTACCACACTGGAGTTATTTATGTACTCTAGCATCTCTTGGTTTTAGCTTTGCATCTTGTTTAATTAGTGTTAACCCATAAAGTAATTGTTGTAATCTGGTCCTTCCTTTTCATGTGCCATTATAGGTATCCCTGTATTTAAAAATGTATTTGTAAATTTGGGGCTTCTTTACAGAAAGTCTAATTTTGTTGGTTTTATTTTGTCCCTAATTTTTGTAGAAATATGTTAGGTTTTCTGTTATATAATATATTGTACGAGGGGTGTCCAATATTAAAAATACAAGCCAAAATTACACAAACATTTATATTTAAAGAAAATATTTAATACATTCCCCATAAAACTACATACTTCTGTTTATGTGTCTACATAATCTTCATAAACGTTGAGACATCTATCCCAGCATAACATAGATTGAACATTTCTTCATGGTACTGCAGCTTGTCAAGTTGCTTAAAGTAGTCCGAAACGACGCCTTGCAATTTATTCTGATCCTCGAAGCATTTCCCCGCCAAAAATTTCTTTAAAGGTCCAAATATATAAACATCCAAAGGGGCTAAATCTCGATTATACGGAGGATGTTGCAGGACCTCCCAATTTCCCTGTGTCAACCACAGTTTGGTTTGATTTAACGTGTGGTGTTTTGCGCCATCGCCCAAAAGTTTAATTTCCTCGCGCAATCGTCCCGACCTTTTTCTTCTAATTGTTGTATGAAATTTCTGGAAAGTCTCGCAGTATTTATCGCTTTTAATGAGTGTGTGCGGTTCGAGGAATTCACACAGCAGTAAGTCTTCACTATGCCATGATTTTGCGGCGATGGTCGAATTTTGAATTTTTTGAACTGAAAAAGTTGGACGTTTTTATATCATGGACTTTTGTGTTGTCTGTAAAGTGAACATATATTCAAAAATCTAGGTTGTATATCCCGTAATGATGCTTTCATTAAAATAATCCCCTTCCTGTTGGTATAGGATGAGATTTTAAAGTGAATCACTCATTCGATTGGTTTTTTGCTCATTGGAGATCATTTTCGGCATCCAGCGAGCCGAAACCTTGCGAAAGTTTAGTTCGCATATGAATTCATGATACACAACTCTTAGGAATGTCAGTCATTTTAGCAATTTCACAAACTTTAATACAAAAAATCTTTTCTAATTAAACTTTCGACAATTATGCAGGTGTCATCCGTGTTTGAGGTTCTTGGTCTGCCTCTTTTTTCTCCCGTTCATCCTTCAGCTTTGTTCATCCATTTTAAACCTTTTGCATCAAACGCTGACTTATTTTCGGCTCAAAACGTTCGGAATATAAACGCCCTCTAATTTGCAATGAATTTCGTTCTGATTAATTCTTTCGGGCTTGCGAAAATCTGATCTTTTTTGTTTCTTTTACTAGTATTTTACTCTATATAATTCCATATGCTGCATTTGTTTCTCTTTTCTTCGTTCTGATTCTGTTATTTGTGTCTTCCGCATTACTATGATTGATTCTAGATATTTTAAATTAAATATATCAGTAAATCTAAGATAGCACATCATTAAATAAATGATGTGCTCTCTTAGATTTATGCTGTTTTGTTCTTCTCCTATATACATATATCCTGTCTTGTCTAAATTTATTTTCATTCCATTTTTTTGAAACTCTTCTCCTACTAGTAGTAGTAGGTGGCAAATTAAGTTTTGCGAATGAGTCAAAAACCAAGAAGTTTATTGACCAGAAGTAATTATAATTATTTAACAACATTATTTGAAGTATGCACTCCCAGACCAGATCGTTCAACTTGTCTTTGGTTAAACATATGGTATGAGGCTTGAAGCAAGATGGCTTTGCAGTGACGTCGACATGGCAGGCTCAATTGCAGCGGTCCAAGTGCTCGCAGTAGGGTTCGGCGTTGATCGTCTCTCCAGCCAGCAACAAGTCCCAATGCATCGGTCCAGTTTGTCGCACGATGCACTATCAAAAGAAGTCATTTGCAACTTGCTGCTCTCCGAGTTTGAATTGAGACACGATGCGCAAAGGGCTGCCGCAAATGGGAATCGAGTAAACGACGCCAACACCATCGACCAAGCGACTGAGTACCGATGGTTTGCCAAGTTCCGAGCTGGCAAGACCGATTTGGCCGATCAACCTCGCTCTGGACGCCCACACAAAGTCGATCGAGATGCAGTGATTGAAGCAAAGGAGGAGGATCTGAAAATTGAATAAGGGTCTAGGCTTTCCGCATGAGCTCACTCAAACACAGATGCTCAAACCCAAGGACATCGTTCAAAAGCTGTTCGCCGTCATCTTCGCGCTGCATTTCTGGCCAAAGTTATCACCACCGACGAATGCAATGTGTGCAGACCGATGACGCATACTTCGAATAATTATGATTACTTCTGGACAATAAACTTGGTTTCTGAGTCATTCGCAAAACTTATTTGCTACCTAATATTTCAATCACACATTCCATATCCTGTTTAGTTTCCGCCAAGATCAGTTTTTCTAAAGCGACGAATGTCCTACGCGTATTTATGCTGTTGTCTTTAATTTTTCGATTACTTGTCATGTGGTGAAAATATTATCCAAGTATAACCGGCGAGTTCTAAATTTGCACAGTTCTTTACTTACTTGTGCCATATTTTCTTTCATTTTACTTTTAATTGGTCTACCAAATATTCTAGCTATAGATCGAATAACGCTTAGTGCACGACAATTCTTACAATCCTTCTTATCACCTTTCTTAAATATCCGAGATATTATATGCATTTCATTCTAATGACATTTGTTCTTATTTGCCAGTTTTCTGAAATATCTTTATTATTTGAAATTATATTATCTGAAATATTTTTATTAATTTTTCTTCTACATATTTCTATGGTTGTATTTTGGTTCCTCCTGGTCTTAGTGACTTTTATTCCTCGATTTCTTTACAACTTTTTTAATATCTTGTGTGTTTATTTCTGGTTCTGTGTGTTTTACACTTTTTATCATTTCTTCTCTCGTATATTGTTCTCTATTTTCTTGTAGTAATTGTGTATAGTATACGATCTATTGTTGTATCACATATATGTTTGTTTTGTGTCTTATGCTACTGCGTATATTGATAATTATTCACTATACTTTGATTGGTTAGTTCTTCTTCTTTCATTTTTACCTCTACTGCCTATAGATCATTTTACATATTTGTTCTAGCGTGTTACATTTTATTTGATAGCCAATTTACATATTTTTGTTCTTTGTTTCTGTGGACTTGCTTACTTTTTAGCTTTTTTCCTCTTTGTAACTTTTTACATTATTCTTTCGTACTAAAACTTCGCATACTTCTCTTTGTATACATTGTACTATGTGTTTGTATATTTATGTGGGTGTATCGTCTAATACCGGGTTGAGTTTTTATGCTTTCTTGACGTAATAGTTTTGTCTTATATTATTACTCTTTAGTGTAGTTTCTACATTTTTTGCTCTTTGTCCTAAACAAATACATTTTTCTAATACCATTCTTGGGTTGTTTGTGTACTCTAACATATCTTGTTTAATTTGTGTAAATCAATTAATTTAAGTCATCTGGCCATTTCCGCCCATGTACATTTATAGATATCCCTGTATTCTAAAATGCATTTGTAAATTTATATTTGTATTCTCTGCATATCTGAATCAGTTTTGCCACTATCCTCTCCAAACCTTACCACTATCTTATCCCTTACTTTTCCAACCCTGAAGTCCTACTTGGTCAGATGTACACTTATTGAAGCACCACGGACAGGTGCAAAACACACAAAACGGCAACAGACAAAGCGCAATCAAAGCTCACTATGGGGTTTACACAAAAACCTGATCAGCTTCAGCTGGTGCCCAGCTACGCTCTGTCTCGCAGAAAGGTTGAACTTGGAATGCTAGGTCGGTGGTAAAAATCTCTTTTAGTTGTGAATAGGGGTGGGCAAGCGGACAAATCAAGGTTGCGGGTAGAGATGGGATTAGATTCAAAGGTAGTTTAGAGATGTCCACGAAACAATACTGTAATACAAAGTTTTGAAGTGTAGTTTCAAGAAAGATAAATAAAATTAACAAACATATAGGATGGTAGATTCTTACCTAAAAACACGGGTAAATAAGATACGACAAAAATTATTACTGAAAGAAATCGAAATGATTTTTTTAAAAACAGACGCACTGTTGATGCAATACAAGATTGAAAAGAAGAAAATAAACTAATAAATTATAAAATAAAATCATTAGAAACATAAATGAAATTTGTCTTATATAACTGTATGATTGCAAATTTAAAGATAAAGGACTAAGTTAGGTGATAAAATCATTTATAGTTTTAAAATACCAGAATTTGCAAAAAATGAGATTAAATCAGGAGAACCTATCTATGACAACAACAAAAATAGATATATCTAACAATAAAAAAATTAAATAGAATCTATTCAAACAGAAGCAAAAATATGACAAAAAAAGAATAAAATGATACCAAAATAGTAAGTAACTATTTGCGCGCGAGCCTCTCAAAATTTTGACTATCAAATATTTAAAATTTTTGCATTTTAGGGCACTACTTTTGAAGAGAATATTACCAACAGTCTTAAAGTCTAGATTAGAAATTTGAGTCTTTTGGGATAGTTTGAGAAATGTTTGGAGAACATACGGCAAATCTTTTCGGGCTCACCTGTTAAGTACTGGGAATTAAAATATGTTTTATGTAAATTTCAAAGAGCCAAACGAGACGCAAATGGCAACGAAGCAGAAACCCACTGGACAAGCAAACGCTCAACCATTCAACACATCAACTCAAAAAAGAACTAGACGACATAAGAATAACCACCTACCAAAGATACATTGAAGAGCTTGAACCCAGTGACCCAGGTATGTGGAGAGCAACCAAGCGAATCCTAAAACAGAATAACGAAATTCCAACAACAACAGATGACAACAACAGCTACTACACTGATGCAGAAAAAGCCGTAGCGTTCGCCAATCACTTGGAACGCGTATTTACACCAAAAATAACTTGCAGCCCAACAGAAGTAGCAGCAACAATTGACTACATCGAAAGAAACTTACCTGTAGTCACTGAACATATCGAACCAACTTCGCCTCACGAACTACAATCCCTAATTGCCAGGCTCCCCAAACGGAAGACTCCCGGCTACGATCTTATACCTAACATTGTGCTAACTCATTTAACAACTAAATCCCTAGCTTACCTTGCATCAATATTTAACGGTTGCCTGAAGATGGGTTACTTTCCAAAACAGTGGAAACATGCTATAATACTGTTATTCCCCAAGCCAAGAAAGACAAAAACCACTTAAAAACTATAGACCTATAAGTCTTCTGACATCCTTATCCAAGCTGTTAGAAAAATAATCTACACTCGTCTCAACAATGAAGTGACTTCACTTAACATACTCCCGCCACATCAGTTTGGCTTCAGAAAAGATCACTCAACTACACATCAACTCCAGAGAATAGTAGAAGTATTAGAAACCGGATATGAAAACAAACAGTTGGCAACAGCCATTTTCCTAGACGTAGCTCAAGCCTTCGACAAGGTTTGGCTAGAGGGCTGAAAAAGTTATTAAAACTAAGAATACCTAACTACCTTACAGCAATACTATTCTCTTTCCTTGAGAGCAGAAGCTTTGCAGTTAAAATTAATACCGAAGTCTCAGAAACCAAACGTATACGAGCCGGAGTCCCTCAGGGCAGTATATTGGGACCTCTATTATTTAATATATATACATCTGACATACCAAATCTCAACGATACGTTAGCAACCTTTGCTGACGACACGGCCATTATCACTCTAAGCAACAACTTAACACAAGCAACTCAATTACTTCAGACAGCAATAAACAAAGTATGTAAATGGTTTAACAACTGGAACATCCAAATCAACTCGAGCAAATGCCAAGCTAAAATATTCACACTCAGGAGAATACGCAATCCACCAAGCATTCATGTCAACAATGAAATCGTCCTATGGAATACCCCCGATGAACCAGTAAAATACCTAGGAGTACTTCTAGACACCAAATTATCATGGAACCAGCATATCAACTCCAAACTCAACCAGAGCCACGCAAGATTAGCACAACTATATTCGTTATTAAATCGAAAGTCAAAGTTAAAAACCAAATGTGCAATTATGATGTACACTTCCCTCATAAGACCTTTAGCACTCTATGCGGTACCTATCTGGAGTACAACATCAAAAACTAATATAACCAAGCTACAAAGACTCCAGAACAAAGTCCTAAGAATCTCAGTGGACGCGCCATGGTTTATTAGAAATAAACAACTACACGATGAGCTAGGTGTACCAACAATCGAAGACTACATTAAAACAACCACTAAGAAATTTCTCAAAAATATCACGGCGTGCGAAGGAGCAGTTCACTATAACCTAGGTAAACGAAACATTCACTCCCGGCTACAACGAAGACTCCCTCAAGATCAATTCTTATCCGACGACGAAGAATAACCACACAGATTTGTTCGAGGTATCAAGACACCTCATAAGTTAGAATAATCATTTTAAATATATTAACAATGCCATGTATAATACAATTGTAGTGTTGATCTGGCAAATAAATAATTATAAAGATAAAGATACATTTACTATTACAGCAGATTGTAAATCTGCTTTACAGCTGCTTCATATTCATTACTTAAGAGTAAATAATAAATATAAAAGCACAGAAACGTAGCAAAAGGTGAAGTAAAAAGAGCTAAAAGTAAATCATGCAAACAATTATAAAGCAAAAATAAATTTTGGAACTCAATAGAGAAACTAAACAAAAAGTTATAAAAATAAAAATTTTAAAATTAAATTAAAATTAATAGCAAACAAAAATAGAAGAGCAGAACTAGAGAAGAGCTATTCAAAAAAAGCTTTATATCAAAATAAAAATAATTAATCGGAACTAATTTGGGTAATGGAAAAAGCATGAACAAAATATAATTCAAGCTCATGCACATAATTCGAAGATTCGTCACCTATAACGATGTTGTAAACGGTATTTGAAGCAGCTCGATCGTATTTCTCGAACATTTTTTACAAGCAATTGATACGAGCCTTATACAGGATCTAACGCGTACACAGCTTTTTTACGGTTAAATGTTCATCCATTATGTAATCTATATTAGTTACTAGTTACTAATGCCTAGGAATACTTGAATTTTACGATAAGTCACATGAGAATCACTTCGCGCACGGCATCGATATTTTCTGTCACCTCAACCGGTTTTGGACGAACTTCTTTAAATTCATCTGCCAGCGCACTACGAACACGATTAAACTTATTAAACCAACAATATGCAGTGGCTCTCCAAAAATCGAAATAAGTTGGACGACGCATTGTTAAGATAGTCCACCTCGAAAGTCGTAAAACATCATCGCGTGCAAATTTTCACGAGTTAATTCCATTTTTTGGCCGATAGGCAATTTTCAACTTAATGAAAACAAAAAGTATATCGTCCTTAAGACAAAACGTTCTGAGTAGGTATGTCGTCAAAAATGTTAAACTGTATGATGCTAATATTAGATCGCACCTAGCACACGCAGTATGTATGCATTATCTAATCCGTCTTAATTTCTTGGTGAGTCTGTTAGTTAATTTTTTTGTTAGTAATTTATATAATCCAGATTTGTCTTATAGGTCAGCAGTTCCCTAAACAAGTTTTGTCACCTTTTTATAAAGCAATATAATAATAGCATGGTCCCAATTTCTCGGTATTTTTCCCATTTATAAACATTCATTGACGCATATTAACCACCAGAACAAGCAGATCTCTATATTGGTTACAGTTGTACTAGTTGTACGAAACTTAATCGAGAAATCTAGAAAATATAACTTCCCTTTGTGCTTTCATAAATTATGAAAAAGTATTCGACTGAGTGGAACTTTGGGCTATCGTAAAATGTTTACAAAATAGTCGAGTAGATCCTAGATGTATTAAGCTAATAAAAAACATTTATCAAAATATTACCTGCAAAATTAAATTATACAATATAATAAATGCCATTAAACTGAAAAAAGAAGTGAGGCAGAGAGACACCATCTCCTCTAAGTTGTTTACATTGCGCCTGGAAGATGTATTTATAGTCGAGTCAAATTAGTAAGAAAAACGCTAAAAGCTCGAAATTTTTAGCGGGTACACGTATCGAGACGTTCCAAAGCGCATTCGATTCGTAAGAGCCTCTCAAAAAATGTTACCACATATTTTTTTGTGATTTTTTTGTTATCTGTGTACACAAAAAATGCATTTATTTGATGAGCTTTTTGCTGACCCATGAGAATATTTTATTTCTCGCTTAATATTAGTAAAATAAGCTCATTCCTGTTACTCGGAGGTTTTTCGGGTCGCTGATCACGAATGCGAAGCTTAGAAAGTGCCCCGATGCACTTGGGGACATGATTCTAGGGATGGGGGTGATTTTAGAGAATTATCTCTAATTTGTTTCTTTTCCAAGTTTAAACTGTCTATACAAGGGTTCTTGGGTTTGCTGATCACGAATATCATGCTTATAAAGTACTCGAATATACTTAGGAGGCATTATTCTAGAAAAGGGGTGTTGTATTAGGAAACCAGCTCAAAGTTTGTTGTTTTTTGGAGGTTAAGCTGTCTGGATAAGGGTTTTTGGGGTCGCTGATAACAAATATGATGTTTAGGAAGTGCCTCGATACACTTGGGGGTGGGTTTTCCTAAAATCACCCACCCAAGTGCATCGGGGTACTTCCTAGACATATCATATTCGTAATCAGCAACCCCACAAACTCTTATATAGACAGTTTAAACTAGTAAAACATCGGGGCACTTTCTAAGCATCATATTCGTGACCAGAAAACCCAAAAACCCTTATATAGACAGTTTAAACTCGGAAAACAAACAAATTTGAGGTTTTTCCCAAATTTTCCCCCATCCCCAGGATTATGCTCCTCTCTAAATGCATTGCGGCACTTTTTAAACATCAGACAGTTTAAACTCGGAAAACAACCAAATTTGAGGTAATTCTTTAAAATCACTCCTATCCCCAGAATTATGCCCCTAGTGCATTGGAGCTAAGCCTCGTATTCGTAATCAGCGACCCCAAAAACCTTGATTAACTGGAATGAGCTTATTTTGGCCAATAATAAGCGAGAAATACAATATTCTTTACGGTCTGCAAAAAGCTCATCAATAAAATGCATTTTTGCGTGCACAAATGCACTTTCGCATTATAACAAAAAAATATGTGGTAACATTTCTTTCTGATGCTGCTACGAATCGAATGCGCCTTGGAACGTATCGATACGTGTACCCGCTAAAAATTTCGTGCTTTTACTAATTTGCCTCGACTATTAAGAATTGTCAATGGGAGAACGAAGGTTTTATTATAAACAGCGAAGGTTAAATCATTTAAATTCGTCGACGACGTTTTACTTATAACAAACAACTTGCAGGAATTAGAAGAAATGCTTATAGATCTAAATAAACAGGGAAAGGTTACTGGACTAAAAATTAACAGGAAGAAAACAAAAATAATGACCTACTGAATCAGAAAGTGAATATAAAGGTTGAAAACGAAACTATCAAAGAAATAGAAAATTACATATATCTAGGTCAATCTATTACTATGCAAACGGATAGCTAATTAAAAGAAGTAGAGAAACAAATAATACTGGGTAGGCCTGCATATTCAAAATGTAAGTAAAATAAAACGAGAGATAAAAACAAAATTAGTTAATCAGAATATAATCCTAGTATTGACTTATGCAGCAGAAACTTGGATTCTAACTGCAAGGAACAAACAAAAGTTAAGAGTAGCCCAAAGGTCTGTGGAGTGAAAATTGTTAAGAATATATTTAAGAGATAGGTGGACAAATATAAAATCAGACAAAGCACAAAAGTGAAAACGTGATTGAAGTGATACTTAAATTGAAATGGTCATGTACAACAGATAATAGATGAACAAAAAGATGGTTCAGTGGAGAACGCAATTGGGAAAGAGAAAGAGGAAAGCCACATTTAATATAGACTGAATTATAACTGGATACAGAAAGCATAAGACAGAGATATGTGGAGAGTACTTGGAGAGGCCTACATCTATGAAAGGATAGATATATAAGGTGTCCCAAAATTAACTCAAGATTTGAATTAAATAGAAAACACAGTTTTTAGTCTTTTGATTGTAATTTTTGTATTGAATCATAAAGTACATAGGATAGGGTTATTTATGGAATAACAGATCGGGCAAATGGCCTCCACGGCTTTGCATACACATACGCACTCGTTTGTCGAAATTTTCCATGACAATTCTGCATAAATGTGGCTGAATTTCGTTGATGCAACGTTGAATCTCCGCCTTTAATGCACGCGTGGTTGTGGGCTTGTTGACATAGACCTGTGATTTTAAATAACCCCATAAAAATAAATCTAATGGTGTTAAATCACACGATCTAGGGGGCCAATTCTGATCACCGAAACGAGAGAGTACACGACCTGGAAATGTCTCACGCAGTAATTGAAGTGTTTCACGGGCTGTATGGCATGTGGCACCGTCTTGTTGAAACCACATATTGGCCACATCAATATCATCCAATTTCGGCAAAAAGAACTGTGTTATCATGTCGCGATATCGAACACCAGTAACAGTCACTGCTTGACCAGCCTCATTTTCAAAAAGTATGGTCCAATTATGCCTCCAGCCAAAATCCACACCAAACAGTGACACGTTGTGGATGCATTTGTTTTCAACAATCACATGTGGGTTCTCAGAACCCCAAAAGCGGCAATTTTGGCGATTAACAAACCCATCAAGGTGAAAATGTGCTTCGTCGCTTAGGATGATTTTGCTCGAAAAATCAGCATCCATTTGTTGATGCTCAATAATCCATTCAACAAACTCTCTTCGCTGTGCATGGTCATTAGGCTTCAGTTGTTGTGTTAATTGAATTTTGTAAGCATGGAGACAGATCTTTAGTGAGTATACGCTGTAGAGAGCTTCTTGAAATTTGCAATTCTTGTCCATGACGCCGAATTGAGGTTCCTGGATTGTCACCGACACTCTCACGCACTGATTCGATGTTGACATTTGAACGGCTTGTTTTTGAACGACCAGTGTGTTTGGCGTCTCCAACGGATCCTGTCTCTCGGAATTTTTCAATTAATCTCTTCACAGTTGACGAAATTAAAACACTATTCCGACCATGTTTTGTATGAAATTTTCGAACAGCGGCCGCCAAGCTTTCATTATTTTTGAAATATTGTTCAATAATAAAGACACGTTGTTCTATCGTGTAACGCTCTATTTTTACTAACTCTAAACTGTCAACTGTCGATTTGCTTTTGTTTTAGGGTTGTCAACACTTTACTGCATAAATGGCGGCAAATTTAAATCTTGCTTTAATTCTGGGACACCCTTTATAAGCATATGATAATGATAATGTCACTACATCAACCTTTACAGCCACAAATTGCAAATATTACAAAATAAAGTGCTACGCGTTACTTATCACCAACGCTGAATGGTGATAAAAAAACTTCCAGTTATACAGGGAAACAAATATTCGTAATATTCAAAAGAATCTAGATTATTTTATGCTAACATTGATTATTACGAATGTTACTGTGCCTAAATTCTTGTTGCGCAAGAACTTATAAAATGACGTACTATAATGCAAGTCCAGATTCTGTTCATGGTATCGTTACATCATGTTTATTCAAATTATGCAAAATTTTATCTTCTGAAAGGCTATACAAACTATAATTGCTAACCATTATATTCTCAAATTTTTGAAAAATGAAGATCAACGTCTTATTAAGCTACACTTCACATTTAAACATGCCCTGAAAATAATATCAGATTGAGATTAAGATTACTACCTTTCTCATATTTTAATAAATAATTCATTATTGAAGGAAAGGGTGAATATTAAAAATCTTTAATAGTTCCTGAATTTGACATACACTACTGCTCATGGAAGTATGGACGCTAAATAAAAAATAAGTCTAAGGTCCTACATCAAGTTACCAACGCCTCATAGTACGTGACCAATGCGACACTAAGAAGAGGCCTACAAATACCTACGGTTAAAAAGGTTGCCAAACAACTCAGTGCGTCTTACAGTGTAAAATTATCAGTGCACCCAAATCAATTAGCGCGTAGACTTTTTGAAGAATCAGATGACACGTACACTCAAGCGTTGCAAACCCTCAGACATACTAAATAGGTACTAGTAGCAGCAACCAAAATAAACTTAATTAGTAAAAAATTAAAATAAGTCTTATCTAAGACGTAAATTGTAAAGGGACGATTCACTGGATGACCTGCCTACGCGATATATTTAATGTCTTTGTTATTGGTAGTGTTACTTCATTTGCTTATTGTCCCTTGGGCAGACTATAAACTGTCTTGGATAAAAAGAAAAGAAATTTTCGAGTGGTACATCTCTCCAAGCACTTTAAGGAAGACCCCAAAGATAATTTTTGAGTTGGAACGCTCCTTTCTACTGTTCTATCTACCTCAGCTCATAACAACTTTATGGGGTTGAGATCGAAACTCTGTGGTGGCCATGTCATCATTTTAAACATTTGGTTTGCTAGATAATCCTTATAAAGACTTTAAATATGTTTAGGATCGTTGTCTTGCATCATCACAAATCGCCTCCCAATTAATCCCAGATGGTATGGCTATTGAACTTTTTTATACTGTACTTTTTTCATGTCATCGACTTTTACCAAGCCTCTCACACTAGCCAAAACGAAACAGCCCCGCACTAAAACAAACCTACCTTCGTGCTTGACAGTCGGAACAACACAGTTCTGGATCATCTTTTCTGACTGAAAATTTCAAATTGGGATTCGTCAGTCCATAATAAGTTTAGCCACTATTTATTTCTTCAGGAATAATGCCCATTAAAGTCGTTTAGCCTTATTACCATTCCGTAAGAACGGGTTTTTCATCGCATTGCAGCCATGTATATTACACTCCTGTAGGCGTTGCTTTATTATGCTGACTGATATTGCCTTATCACGTCCCCGGCTAACCCCCATAGTAACATCTAGGAGACTTAATTTTATATTTCGCTTACTCATCAGTCTGACAAACTGACTGTATCGGATATTACTCATAACGGTTCAGAGCAGTGGAAATTCCTAAGATTTCTTGTCTCTCTGGAGCGTTGTAATGTAAAATTCATCGTCGAAGCAAAACTAGACGTGAAAATATCTAAGTAAGCGGCACAACGTCTGATGATAAATTGGTGAGCTCTAACGTCGGTGCTCCGGATGGCGCACAGTTTTTTTTTAATTTAAACAAACGTCTAAAACAATGAATAGAGATAAAAAAAGATTAGAAGTGTTACGTGAGAGTTCAACAACGGAAAAGCATTATAATTTTTTTATTCCAGTTTTCGACCCAACAAATGCTTATAAAAATATTAAAAGTAACTAATTGATTCCATTCAAAACAATGTTGTCTAAGGAAATCGTAAAGAGTTAAACAAAACCAATGTATTACAAAAAGTATAGTCATGCACTGTATAAGAGTATAGAGTTCCATACTTCCATGAGCAGTAGTGTATATTAGAATCATAACACATTAAACAATTTGCTTAGGGACAAAATTCGTGAAGGGGGCGACTCAAAAATCAATGGTTAGAATAACTAATTCACATATTTTGTTAGTACTTTCAAAACTAAGAGGCACGTATTTTTCCTTTTTTTGAAATTTCGACCTTAAAAGTTATTAAACATAACATTTTTTCACGGCATATCACAAAAAAATGTTTCCTTTTGGTTGGTCAACGAATCTTTATGATTTTTGGTAAGTACTTCTACGATGTAAACAATACAAAATATTTCTTTGCCAAATGTAAGTTCCCAACTTTTTTTTTCTTGAGTATTCTAAATTAAGCAGAGAATCAAAATTTGTGACGCTGATTGTTATAACTAATTGAGAAGTGTTAATAATTCTTATTTGTTTATAAAAATTATCGATTTGTTTAAACAATTCACACTTCAGATGCTGCAATTTGGGAAATTTAGTGCTTTTTTGCACTCCTTACGTTGTGGTACTGAAGTTTCTAGATAATAATGGCAATTGGAACATCTGAGGACGTAATCATGTCATGTAAGCACGTTTTATTTCTTGGACAATTTTTTTTCTTTAATTAGACCGGAATGTCTTGTGGAACTAACTGTGGGTAGCGTAATGTAAAAATAGCAACATCGCATTCAGTTTATGCATAACAAACCTAACAACTGTCGGCGGCAGTATAATAATAAACATATCAAGCCATCATCAAATGGCAGCACTAAACAATTTAGAAATCATTACTGTTAATAACGCGGTCGTGCTGGCGCTGAAAAGTCTTATCTAATGAAAGCTCTTTTTTCTAACTTACCGCCAGTTAACAAGAAAACCATTAAAAGTTACAAAAATCCTTTTCAAAGATGGCTAAGGGCGTAACTTTAAATTCAGATTGTTGACTTGATATTACTTACAGCTGTAGTATTGCTGAAGGATGTATTAAAGCTTATCTGTTGAAGACTACTGAAAAAAATTAAATTCATGTCCAGAAAAATTTAAAACCGACAAGGCACAAACTTCAATTTTAATTAAAAGTATAATTTTGTTAGAAGTCGTTTTTTAGGTACATTCAATTAACAAACTCCTTTGGGTTTTACTCAAACAATCGTATAGTAAAGGAGATGGTAACATGTATATGGGAAAAGGTGCTAGGAGTTTAAGGTATGCGATGTATTATATTAAAGGGCACGGTCAGCATAAGACAAATACATGTGGGTCTAGTAGCGTAGTGATTAAGGCTGCTCATTAATCGCCACTGTTCCCATCTTTTCATAGTTGAGAATTTCAGTTCCTATGCTGTTCTCATGGACGAAAGATCAGTAGTTATATCCCTTCATCGTACGACCAGCAGCTTCCGAAATTGCACCTTTGTTTGCCCATCTGCAAGTTTGATAAACCCGTCATGCGAGTTTAGATGATTCTAACATTGGGGATAATGTATAAGGATGTGCGATGGGATCACCAGGCGGCAGACAAGTTCAGTAAAACGCGATTGGTGCTTTAACTTTTGGTGCGCATCTCGTGAAAGGAGATGTTGAGTTGACTAATGCTTAGATAACTTCTCTCTTAACAGACATGAGAAACATGTACTACAAAGCTGTCAGACAAAGAGCTGTGGGTCTCTTGGATAATGCTGCAATCAAAACATTAACGTCTCGGACAGCGGAAGAGATTGAAAATCTCAAAACGAATTTGGGTTCCCGGACTGTCCTCAATTTGAAATCTTATTTGGCATACTTGTGGTCAGCGTGTACTCGGCAGCGTATTACAGTTCTCACACAAGAATGCTTTAAAGCACATGTGAAACGCGCGAAATGCTCTGAAGTCGACATTGGTTTCCCAGTAGTGGGTAACAATAATGGCTCAGGTTCACAGCAGAATATTCATGAAAACACCACATCGTATGCCCGGGCATTGCTTGGAGTGGACGAAACAGTCGCTATCGCGATTCGGGGTGGCACATATTTGTACAACCAGGAAAGTGCATTCTTCTCTCAGATGGCGGCGTGGTACGTCAAAAAGGATAGGAACCTGTAGAAGTCGATAATGATAGTAACGACAAATGGCTATATTGTAGATATCAAAGGCTTGTATGACAGGAAATCCTCAGATGGGAAAAGAATGGAAAGAATCATGAACGACACAACATCAAAACCCTGGTTTGATGCAACATTTCGTGAAAACGATGTCTTTATTCTGGATAAAGGCTTCATGTCAATAAAAGCCGATGTAAAAGCTCAAAATTGTCATTCCACACTATCTGGTAGAAAAACAATTCACTGATAAACAATCAAATGAATTACGATGAATACGATCAAACGTTACAAGTATCTGGCTTCTGTTACCGACAATAAGAACTTCACACACCTGCTAGACAATATGATGATTGTTGCGAGTTTTGTAAACGCATTTAAATAGCCATTACTGGTTAGAAATGATTATGAGGATATTGTTCAAATGCTAAGTGTAAGAAACTTTAATAAGCTGAAAATGCTTATCAAACACTACGACTTAAATTTTCTAAAAAAACACATTGACTTGAATGTGATTCCCACACTGGATACTTACATCTCCCAATTGTCAAGGTCATATCAAAGAGGACTAACAGTGTCGTACTGTAACTTGCAAAAGTGAGATCTTGATATTCCGCCTTAAGTATCACAAACAAAAAATATGGTTTGACGTAGTCAAAATAGAATCTGATAATCCTCTGCTAGGTCGAGCAAAAGTCAGGTCCTATCGTACACATAGTAATTATGTACTCATAGCTTACGAGTTATCAGAAAGGGACGAAGACATTGTGGGTTCTGCTGTCAGCGCAAAGCAGATGCTAGATAGACTGTTGTGCACACTCACTGATGGTTATCTTGTATCTGGGATACGGACGGTTGCTCTCTGAATTTAGACTCCTAGCGACTTCCTCGGACATTACATGCCGATAAATCCGAACGTTACGTAACAGTGTAATTAAAAAACAATTTTTTGCTATATTTTTCTAACCCTAATATGCATGTGGATCAACTGCACTCACCATGCCCCTTAATATAATACATCACATACTCCTAAACTCCTAGCGCCTTTTTCCATTTAAAGGTAACTTCTTTCTGACACCTCTCAAAATGTTAAAAAAAACTTAGAAAAAGAGACTTAGAGTTATGTATTTAAGGGTCGTGTCTTCTGTATTACATTGTTGCAGGGTAATAAGTATTTTAGTCGAGTGGTCAAAAGGCTTAACTTTTAATCAATGATTTAAAAGTACAATTTTTGATCAAACCACTATTTTTTTTAATTTAAAACCTTACTCTTGTTTATGACCTCATCCATCCCATCATCATTATTTTGATATCCTCTTTTCATTGTTCTTTTATTGACTCGTTTATTGCTAGTTCTTCGTAAGACTATTGAGGCAGTTATGTAAACACTTTTTTAATACCCTTAATTTTTTTTTTATATTTTCTGAGCCCAAAAGTATAGCAATAGCCTGATAATAAATTTAATAATAAGAGCAAATAGGGTAAAATATAGTAACGATAAAAGTTTTTAATTTCTGTGTCAGTCTGTAAGCAGACAGTCCAGATGATTCTGGTAAAATTTTCTGGAACCAACAAAGCGTCAACTTTGTTATGTTTTGGTTTTTCTCAAATGTTCGTATTATTTCCTTGCCTCGTTTCTCGATTGGACAATTAATTTGCTGTTTTTATCTTCTTACATCGCTTTATTCAGCTTCCCACAAAATTATAAAATTTGTTTAGGCAACGGGCTTTTGAGATGGTGACACAGGAACACCGCTTTGAATCTTTGTGCAAAAGCAGCACTTATTCTATAACAATACCATCAATTTCATCTAGAGCAGAGCAACTTGTAACGCTTATCAGAGTGCATTTCGAGGTATTGATTTATTTACGACACACTATCCCCCCGTCTGAAAAATTGACCGGACGTTTGTGTGTGACTAAATGTCGTTGGTGGTGGCTAACTGTTAACTAAAAGATATTTTTTATAACAAAAATAATTTTTTAATAATACTAAAGTAGGCGAAGTAAAAAAGGCGACTTGTAAATTGGGATAATGTAGAATGAAAATAAGAGGAATGAAGGGTTAGACTTTTATAACGGAAATTCATAATTTGTTTCCACTATACGAAGAGCTACATATTTTTGTGGCATTATATGAAAGCAGAGGGTGACATTTGGAGCTGCTGAAGTTGTTTCCAGTGAAAATTAATGCAGGAAAAAGATATAATGCAGCCATTACCATAACAATGCAACTGACATGCTCTTAACGAAACAAAAAGTGGGTAATTAAAAGAGTTAAATAAAATAGCTGATGAATTAGTCAACCTTCCAGAACACTTCTGAATAACTAATGATAAACTTAAATCAACGCTGAAAATAAATTTTGTGTTAGAAGATTCTGCGTTAATTGTTCTTTTTTAAGCTTTATGTTTAGTGCAGTTTTTATAGGTCTTCAAAATGTAATTATGCTTTCAGGTGAGCCCATAAGAATTTTACAACTTTATAAACAATTTAATGCTGTTGCACATCACTGAGAGTTTGGAAGAGGAACTTTTTATATTATATTACTCAAGTAATGTCTCTTTTTATTACTCAAATAAATACTTACGCCCGAAAAATAAAATAACCACCACTTTTTGATACTTTTTTAAAATCTTGGCGTAAAATCCACAAAAAACTGACTTAAAGACCAAATATTTTAAAAGCTAATAATAAATAATTGTTAGATGTAGTTAAACGTGTATAAATATATAAACCTAATAATTTTTAAACCTCGTACATCTTGATCGTACGTAAATAAGCAAATTTAAACGACACTGCCAATGTAGCAAGGTAAACACGCTTCGATTATATTGGGTCTATTTTATATCTATCCCTCATAGTAGCACCAATAACAATTGTTACATCCAAACAGAAAATGCCCAGTATTATCGCACACAAAGTGTTATAATAGTTTTCAACAGAAAAATTGTAAGACCAATTGGTATTCTATCTCTGCTACGTTGACAATTCGGTAAAGATGTATTATTTAATATCCGTGCATTTAAAATACATCAGATGTTTGCTACAAGAAGAAACAAGGTCTAAAATACAACGCACGTACGTTGCAAGTCTACTGAAGCCAATTCTCCGTTGATAATTGATGAAGTGTGTCCTACAGTAAGCAATAACCAATTGTAAACTAAAATTTCAATTTTCCAGAAAAAAACACGTATGCAATGGCGAACAAAACTCATCAGCGACACCCATCAAAACCAAAACAAATCTTATTGCTAAAAGATCTTTGCAACTATATTATGGAGTCACAAAAGTGCAGTTTGTTTCATCAGATATAATATAATCAATGGTTACCATAAGAAGCGCTTATTTTGCAAAAAGCCACGACGTTCCACAT
This sequence comes from Sinelater perroti, assembly GCA_036346155.1. Taxonomy (NCBI): domain Eukaryota; kingdom Metazoa; phylum Arthropoda; class Insecta; order Coleoptera; family Elateridae; genus Sinelater; species Sinelater perroti. Next base: position 3,982,123 of record JARFIY010000344.1, read on the forward strand.
CAGTGCTTCTTCAAGTCTGTAGCTGCTACTGCAATTCGGAGCGAATTGAGGCAAATATATAAACAGAAAGCCAATAAACTATTCTCCTTATCTTTTTAGGCTCCCCAAAGATTCCTTAAGAAGGCAATAGCTTAAAAACAACAACCGAGTACGGGAATTTCTGTGCAAATGGCTCCAGGATCAACTCAAATTTTTTATAGAAGCAGCATAAAATAATTGCCTGCTTTCTAGACCAATTCATCCAAGAAGGGAGGGGGGTGCTTTGCGTTTATCGAGACCGGTTCGATTTGTTTACACCAGAGATCTTTTCTAAACTGTGCTACCTAACAAAATAAAATAAATATTCGTACACTCTCTATTCCTAACTAAACCAGACGGTTAATGAGCCAGTAGTAGCAAAGAGAAAGCAGAAATTTTCGCTGGTTACTTAGCCACTGTATTCACACTTTTTTGGGACCAATGTCTTAAGACGCTTGAAAATTCCTCTACCAATCAACCCATTCAATCTCTCAGAACTCCATGAAGTAATCGGTAAAGAAATTAACTCTAAAAAGATCCCAGGCTTTCTATTATTACCCAAAACACTTTAAAACAGCTACTTGAAAGCGCAACTTGAGCTATTACACAAATATACTATGATGCAAAAGCCAAAAGGCACTTACTGATCCGGCAAAAATCCTCCCTAAAAATCTTCAAAAAGCAACAGTTTGAATTTCGACACCTACGTACAACTGTGAAACAAATTCATCAATTAGTAGATCAAATCTATAGTGACCCCGCTGCGTTTTAAACAAGATTTGGCATATGAGTCTGCTCTATAACCTAAAAAGGTATCTTCCGTACCAAATCTATGCAATACTAGAATTCTATATGTAGAATATGCACTTTTTTGTGAACTACAAGGTACGTTCAAGTTATAAAGTCTCCAAATTTCTTTCTCAACAGTGAGAGTATGTAGAAAGATGCGGTTAATTCTAAAACACGCGAGAAATATTTATGACTTTGTAATCTAGATGGCAGTACCATTCAATGTACAAAGATCGAATTACCACCATTGCAGTGAATGTTCTTTTGTGTACTTGGCGACGTTTAGTGTTCAAGAACAATGCATAATCATCCCGTTTCTCCTCTTGCATGGTAAAAATGCCCATCGAAATGTATCGCCAATTGAGTGAGATATGCGGTGAAAGCGTTATGGATGTTTAAAATGTGTATTTGTGGGTGGAAAAGTTTAAAGAAGGTTAAGAGTTGTGTTACAATGAACCGAACCAGCCAGACCAAAACCATGATTGCGCGAGTGGAGCAAGTTGTTATGGAAGACCGTGGATTAGGTGTACATGATATCGTTTCTAAACTTGGCATTTCCATTAGATCTGTGGAAAGTTTCTTCAAGATGGATCCTACAAATGCTCACAGGGTGACGATGTCTCAGGACATGTTAACACGTAATTGCACCATGAATTTTCGACCCTGAAGGACACTCTCCGTGGCCGCTCATTTTCTAATCGAGCCGCTATTAGATCAGCTATTTTCCACTGGGCAAAACACGCCCTTAAAAAGTGTTTCCAGCAGCCACGGAATCATGCCGACGACGTTATAAAAATTTTTTGGGTGGGTAGTAGTCGGGGCTACTAACGTGTGGTTTCCGTGAAAACGTCGCTTTGGCCAATTAAACCAAAAATATAGGAGAAATATTACTGATTTTCAGTGGATACCGAAAGCCCTTGGTGACAGACATGGTGGGCAACTTTGCACAGTCGCGCACAACTTTAACCATACTTTCAGGAAACATTGACTTTAATGTCCGGTAGTGTTTCTCCTGCGTGTTCTTCGATTCAGACTAAAACTATAAACGATCACATACGTTGCACTTAACTCGTTTGAAGCAAATGTCTTGTTGACGTGTATATCAGCTGTTTTCCAATAGGGCGGCATGGTATGAACGCGTAGAGTAGCTGCATTTTGTCTGTCCCTGAGCTGTCCGCGATGACCTCCAGGCTGACCATTTATGGAGATGTCGGATTCTTCAGAAAAGTTTTCGTTCATTGAAGGCTATTCCATTGCTGTAAATCCAATCCCCATACCACTGGATATCACCAAAGTTGACGTGCTGAAATTTTAATGCCGTTCATTGACGATTGTGCCAACTTCATTTCCCTGCATGGCCTCTTCTCGCTCGGCTTTCTCCCTCAATCGGTAGCCCCGACACTTGTCCACATTTCCGATCTGGCCCGCTTTAATTCGACGCTGATTCTGCTTTCACTTCCTTTTTATGTACTGCGACATTTTTAACTTCAATGCGTCAGTTATTTATTTTTCTCAAACCACGCTACAAATAATGACACGAGCTCTTCAAAACTACACGGCGTGTACTAACTCGGTGTTTTGTTACCCCCCTCCCTTGCGTTGTACGAGGGGGGCGGAAAAAAATTCGGCTAGTTGCTTATTGCTTTCAGCCTTTCTCTGTCGAGCGCTTCTCTTCCCATTGTCATCCGACCGATAGTCTTCGTGCATTAGTCGTTTCAAATTGAACCGCTTTGGTGTCGCTCATGATTTTGGAATGACACTCAGTATTCAGTAGCGAACTTAAATATGTTTTTACGTCAAAATGTGTGCGTCTAGACGGAGATTACGTTGAGAAGTAACAAAAGTTTCAACTTTCTTGAGTAACTTTCTTCAGGAAAAAATTTGAAACCTTAGAACTTGTACGCACTTCGTACCAAGGCAATGTGATGGGTCCCATCTTGTACCTGCTATTCGCACCTGACTTATCAACCTCAACTGTCACCTTCGCTGATGGCACGGCTGTCCTGACCTCACATATCAATAATACAACTGCATACCACATCCTGCAATATTCTTTCAATAAAGTCTCACAATGGCTCTTGGTTTGGAGGGTAAAGGTGAATAAAATAAATGCCAACATGCTACCTTCACCATGAACTATGACAACTTTCTGGCGATAACATTCAATGTACAGCAACTAAAAGATGCCGACTTCGCAAAATATTTGAGGCTTTACTTTGACGTCTTTGAAATTTATATCGGATAATCGGAAAGAAATCTACACTATCATTAGAAAACAAGCTGCTACTGTATAACCTACCTGGGCGTATAGTATTACCTTCTGGGAAACTGCTAGCATCTCCAACCTAGCTTCAACTGCTTGTACTAATCTGCATCATGTACCACACAAAATACTTATTATCTGTTCTAAATAAGACAGATTATATAACAATAAAATTAAATTAAAAAAACTTTTTCCAAAGGTAATTATTTTTAGTGATCGAATAATTGTTGAGTAAGAAATGGAACTACAAGTGGTTTAAATTAAACATACAATTTAGTTATCCCGCTTGTGCCCTTCAAAATATTTAATATGCATTTTAATGTTTAAAAGAATTAAATACATTTAAAAATTTTAAATTTCTCTTAATAAAAATATTATTTTTCATTTGAAGTTTTTACTGTGATGTTACACATCAATTATAATAGACAATAACTTTTTAATATAAAGATCTTTCTAAAAACCATTTAAGGTGCACTTCAGCTTTTTTGGTAGCTTTGAGTAACTATAAATGTGGCTGCCCATTTTATCTTTGAGTAATAATAGAGAAAGAATCAATTGTATTGTAATAAACGTATAAATCGGAAGTGTTTATATCTGACTTCAACCTAAAACAAGCTTTTCAAACTACATCGTCTCCCTGTTTCAGGCGCGAGGTGCTGGAACAGTACAAATCGGACGGCTTGAACAGAATGGGGCCTATTAAGCCGGCCCTAGCGATGTGCGTCTTCTCCGTGTTCGTGCTAGTTTACTTCTCCCTATGGAAGGGCGTCCGCAGCACCGGAAAGGTAAATGTCGAACGCCGCTAATTGTACACGGAAAGCCACTACTTCTCTAACTGTAACTCGCACTCGCATGCTAACGCGCCTAATTACGGAGATACCTCCAAGACTTGTTCCGCTTGCTTCAGGCCGTGTGGGTGACGGCGCTGGCCCCGTACATAGTCCTGATAATCCTGCTGGCCAGAGGAGTGACCCTCCCGGGAGCGGCCGAGGGCATCCGCTACTACCTGACCCCAGAATGGTACAAGCTGCACAACATGAGGGTGTGGATAGACGCCGCGTCGCAGATCTTCTTCTCGCTGGGCCCCGGGTTCGGCACGCTGCTGGCGCTGTCCAGCTACAACAAGTTCAACAACAACTGCTACCGGGACGCCATCCTGACCAGCAGCATCAACTGCCTCACCAGCTTCCTGGCCGGCTTCGTCATCTTCTCGGTGCTCGGCTACATGGCGCACGTGCAGCAGAAAAGCATCGAAATGGTGGGACTGGAGGGTAAGGAATTGCGCAATTTCAGAGATGGGAATAAACGGGCCCTTTGGGCAGGCCCCGGCCTGGTGTTCATAGTCTACCCCGAGGCCATAGCCACGATGACCGGGTCCGTGTTCTGGTCCATCATATTCTTCCTGATGCTTATAACGCTCGGCTTGGACAGCACGTTCGGGGGGCTGGAGGCGATGATCACCGCCCTCTGCGACGAGTACCCCAAGGTGCTGGGGCGGCACCGAGAGATCTTCGTGGCCGTCCTGCTGCTCGGTATATACATATGTGCCTTGCCAACGACAACTTACGTAAGCGCTTGCTTTCATGTTCGGTTAGTTAGAATAACTAATTTCTTTGCTACAGGGGGGTGTCTACCTGGTGAACATGCTGAATGTGTACGGGCCGGGACTTGCCATCCTCTTTGTGGTGTTCGTGGAAGCGGCCGGCGTCTGCTGGCTGTACGGGACGGAGAACTTTGCTCGCGACATAGAGAAGATGTTGGGCCACAAGCCTGGCATCTTTTGGACCATGTGCTGGAAGTACATCAGTCCGGTCTTCCTACTTGTAAGTTAACCCAAAAGCCCTATAGTATATTAAATATTTAAACTCAAAACATTTATTATTTTCTTTCGTTAATCTCTTCTTCTTTAACCAAAAAGATAAATAGACAACAATTCATAAAAAGTCTAGAAAAATTACATTGTTATTTTCTTTTCTGAAGTTTGGTTTAGATTTGTGGTCTTGGCAAAGTGATATGGTATTTTCAAGGCGTACGCTTAAAACCAATTTTGACTTCGGTGCAGGAATTTAATGTATTTGGCCCAGCCGGATATATTCATATTTTGGTCTACTTTAATCCAACAACAACATAATTATATTCTAATCTGTCTTGTAGACCTGTTATGATTTGATTAGCTTTAATTTTATTTTAAAATACTGACTAGGTATATGGCTCTAAAGAAAAAATAATATAAAAAACAAAATAAGAAGTCAAAGTCGGATGGAATTTATCTCAGTTAACGTACATACTGGATCTGTCATCTAGAATTCCTTTTAACAGACGAAATATGGATTTTTCTGTATAGCTTTTTGATAGTGCTTTTGAAATAAAAGTTTTCCATATTTTTGCTTGAAAACCTTTGTTAAGCTTCGCTCGAAGTGAATGACACTTTTTAACAGCAGGCTCCATACAATCATTTCCCTTGTTACCAATGACTATTTAGGTTGTGCATTTTCACAATATATCGAATCCTATTAACTTCCAGGAAGTCTCTTGAGTGGACATGGAAGTTACGTGACGTTCGGAAATGGTAGTCATTTTTTTAGGAGACATTGTTCAATATATGCCAATGATCCACATTTGAAATAATTACAAAAACAGATAACAATATCTTGTCTTGCATGATTGCTTACCACATATTTTTTGGAAATTTTTATTTAATCTATACCCTGGCTTCGGTAGAAGATGGCATCATATTCCACTTTAACGTCGTCATCGATGATAAAGAAATTGTTGCTGCCTAAAAGTACCAATTGTTTATAAAGCTCTACATTGCTTTTTTGGCCTTAGTCAGGCTCTCTTTTCTAATTATTGCCATCTTTTGTCTCTTTACCGACCGAATGCTGGACTTTTCTCTATTTTTGATGGCCGATGCTTGATCAATCAACCATTTTATCAATAACCTGTCGAGTTGATGGATTTTGATGTTTTATAAACGGCTTCCTTATCTTCTTCAACATTGTTCTATATTTCAGGCCAGATTCCTTGCTATTCTTCACCTCACCACTTTCAAAAAATATTTGATCATTATATTGACCCATCACACGTACACACCTTGCGCCACATAAATATGTTTTATCAATACTCATTCACATTTGTGTTCCTTAAAAAATGGGTAATATGGATGTTTTCGTATTTAGTAGCTTATGGTTTCAGCACGCTTATTCCATGAAAACCAATGCTTGGCTACCGCACTAGATTGTCTAAAGTAGTGTTCATCAACCGATGGTATGCGGATCAGAGCCTGTATGCAAAAATTTTTACATAAATGATATAGCCGTTACATAATTCGAATACGACATTGTTGGGGAGCGAGTGGGACCCTATACATAACAACATGATACAAAATTTATTTTAATGCGCAAGTTTATATTGTTTTCTAATATTATGTTGTGCTTTTTTAAAAAACAAATTATTTCTTTGGCAGTGGACAAGCGGTTGAGGCGCTTGGGTGTGGTGTGGACGAACCCGGGTTTATTTCTAGGGCAGCAAAGTCGAAAATCTCTTTCGAGGGTTTAGATAGCCAGTTCACTTAAAGAATAATCGGCGATGATATGCACAGTAACGTTGGGTAATCACGGAAAGGCAATAAATTATTGGTTCTGGTACAGTTTTCAATTATATTCCAATAAATAGCGGTGTAAAGCCCTCAAAAAGCCAATCTTCTTTTATAACCAATAGTTCTTCTTAGAGGAAGTAGATTGAGACTCTCTTGGTAATAACATCAAAGTAGGTGCCAAAACGTCAAGATTTTTCCAGAAATCAACGAGTTTCAACCCATAAACTTATATCTCTGTTTATTTGAAATCGATATAACCTTTCCCAACATATATAGGTAGATAGATAAATAGACGGTTATATTTAGGTAGCAGTAATTATGGGCAAGTTTTTATAACCATTTTGTTGAAAGCTATCGTTGAAAGAACTTCTAGTATAAAAGTGTATAGGAGAAAGAAAGTAATTGTTTTGTTAGAATAAAGCAATTCCTAGAAATTCTAGATTGAAAATAATTAACAAACAAATAAAATATTAAAACATGACAAAGGTCTTCCCTGTTAAAATCACATAAATACAACCTGGGAAATAAAATCCTGTTAATATGTATATGTAAAGAAAACAAGTTTTGGTAAATTTTAAATTTCAAAGACTCAAACGGTAAACATATCGTCAAATAAATTAATTTTTTATATAATATACAGGGTCCGACAGGAAAGTGTTGCGTTTTTTAAAACACTAACAGATGTTTTTGAACAAGTTTTAATTTTTATTATTAACATAGATTACATATGCAACGCAATTTAAGATACATAAAAGACTAACAAACAAAAAGGATGTAATTTAGGTTTGAAAAATGACGCCATCCAAGTGGCGGCCGTTCTTGTCTAGGTGGTAGAAAAATTATCCTTTCAAACATAGCGTGTGGAATTGCATGCATTTCTCGAGTTACGACTTCCAAAAAAGCTTAAATTGTCCGTAATTTTTCACTGTAAACCGGAGCTTTCAAATAGCTCCATAGAAAATAATCACACGATGAAAAATTCGGTGATCGCAGAGCCAGTCCACGTTTCTTTAAAAAAGTAAGAAACAAGTAGAGCCATTTTCTTACAATCAAACCCTATCAAGAGCAACCCGATGTCTTCTCAATTCAGTCTTTAAAAATTATCGCAGCATTACAACATAATAATAATAGTTCCCCGTAATAAGCCACGAAGGCCCTTTGGGTCTGCTATAATCTAGAGCCTACAGGTACACAAGGGTAGTAACGTGGCTAGCGCTACGTACCGACCGCCTATTATTACCCCAGAGTTTGACCTCCAGGTACTCATTATTGCAGCCTGAGTCGAGCTGAGCCGTAAAAATGCCAGTGATCGAATTACCGAGAGCAGGATTTGAACCCGCATCTTTAGGTTTCGTAGTCCAGCGACCTATCCACTAGACCACTACGGCTCTAACATCATAAGGTAATGCTGTTAATTGACCATCACAGTGCACCCATTTTCTCAGAAAAGTAGGGTCAAATTTTGGCTATTCCGTACAGTTACGCTCTCACTATTTAGGGATCTTAGCAGACTTCCTGTGGATTATTTTCCGACCAGTACCTGCAGTTTTGTTTGTTTACAGCGTCCGATAAGTAAAAATAAGCTTCGTCATTTTTCAAGGTTTTAGCATCGCAAAATTTCTGCCGATTTTTCTTCAGTTCTTGAACCACTAAGATTTTGTAAGCATGAAAGTGGAGGTCAAAGTGCTCAATTCGGTGAATTGAGCTGCCTGACTTGCGCAAAGCGCGAGGGTATCATACGACTGAACGCCGAGGACTGACTTTCACGGCCTTTTTCTATATATTCCGCTGTTGTAAAGACCCGATCTCCTCCCCGTGATGTTCTAAGTCATGTTCTAGTTGCTCTTTGTAGTTAAACATGAATTTGAAATCTTCGCTTTGTCTACACCATTGAATGACCGATTACAACAAAGTTATCGTAAGCAAAGACAAGTTGTTCAATCTTCCACGGCTCTGTGGCTACCGAAATACCATTGCGCATGCACTAGTTTTCTTACCACCAATGTTGTACCAGTCTCAAAAAAGTAACACTTCTCTATTATAAACTCAAAATTACAAAAATAGACTAAGAAAAAAAATCTAACAGCTAAGGAACTGTGAGTATAAACCAAAGAAACATGAAACGGTTGGTAACATTACAAAGCAAAGATAGTATCTAAATAGCCATAACATTTAACTACGACGAGCGCTATCACAAACACATATAACTTCAGTTTTAGTACACCAATAGTCAAATACGTTGAAATTGCTGATTATGTTCGAAGATCAAAAAAGTATTTTTAGAAAAATGGCTTTAAAGGGTGATATCTCTTTATCTGATTTAGCAATATCAAAATTTCCACAGTAATATCTCACAAGCACAAAATAGATGGATACGTAAAATATATTTTTTAGAATTGTATTTTATTTAACAAATTTGAGTACAACGTAGCAAATTTTGTTTGCTGCAACGGCAGCGCTTCGATCACAATTTTTTGCATGCGTGGTGGGGTTTTTAACCTATTGCTATTTGCTATTTGCATTATGAGCAGATAAGACTGTATTTAAGCCAATCAAATATACTATCACTTTTTTTGTTTTGCGATGTTTGCAACCAAGATATTTTCATTTAAGTATAGATTCTAACCTTTTGTACTAAAGTCTGCAATAGAACCAGAAGCGAATAAACTAAATAATCGTCGGTTGATTTTCACGAATGAAAACGTGTCGATCGCCGCTTTCCTATCATGAGTGTCGGTCAGTTAATTACAGTTAAGTACACATGACTGATATCGCAGTATTTTTCAATCGACATTTAGGTAGTGAAATGCTTCAATCCAACAATTTATCAAACTGCTGAAATAAATAGCAAACAATGTCTGCAATACAAGGTCAACCACCGCCAATATCCAACTACATAAATCAAACAAATGGAATGCAATTAAATCCTCGCCTACCTTAAACGTGCCAAAGTCAAATCCCAATACCTCAACCTTAACAAAAATTTCTAACTCAAATCTCATATTCAAACAAGCCCAACTTTAATAATAACTGTGCAGCAGATTTCTCTCGAACCATAAAAATTAGTCACAATAACAAAAATGATAACGATGAGTATATGAACTTAGATCAAGACGCTACTACTAAAAAGAGAAAACCTATGATACAATCAAAATCAACTGAAAACATGTCTTCAAATGGCATAATAAACAAAGTCCAAGTACTCACTGAAAGTAACCTGTAAAGAATCCAAATAAAACTAATACAAAAATTCAATCTTCAGATCCCAGCTCTTCAACTTCATAGGGAATTGTAAACTTCAGAGCTACGACTAACAAACTAAACCAAATCATTGAAGATGAAATATCGCTACCCAACATCAAGATAAATACGAACACGATTGATGCATACAGGAGCTAATTACTCGCTTGCTTCAAGAAAACATTGTGCGCCATAATTATCAGAACAGACAAGACATAACTTACAGAATCATTATAAGCGATCGACACTACTCGATCCTTCCCCAAGACATCAAAAACGAGCTACATAACTTAGGACGCCCTGTAAGAAACCTATTAAACTGCTGGTATAAAATAAGAAAAAAGGTATTGGCCATATTTTTTGTTGACCTCGAGTCCAAACCGAAATATATAAAGTTAAATTTCTACAAAGTTCTCGCTTGACTTTTATATCGTAAAGACGACTAATTGACGTTTCAGTTCACAAAAGTTCAAGTGATAACGCGTATAACAATAATTAAGTTAAGTGAATACGGCTTATCCGTACCGCGGAGGCCTTGCAGAGAGCGCTATCGGATAGCAGCTGTTCAATTTCCAACTCATGTGTAAGTTTAAACACATACAATAACCTTTTAAATTCAATAATTTAAATACGTTACCAATTTTGCTTCGGCAAATTTTGCAATGTATTGACTAAAATATGTATTCACCACAATCGCAACTTGCGCAAATCCCATTCACTCTGCAACAACCGGTCTTTGGTCATCGACAATCATCACAAAACCCTGGATTTCTGCAATTCGCACCAAATAATTTCTGTGCACCACTAGTTCAATATCCAAGTCATACATCGGCATTTCCACCACTAATAAACACATTCTCATTCGTACCAGTAAATAGCCAAAATTAGAATCCTCAAAGAACTGCCAACACACAATCAACACTTGTTGATGATTCCAACGAGGACATAACAGACAATCAACATAATTGGCAAGAAGTTAGAAAACACAAGCGAATTACACGTACATCAGGGATAAATTTAATAATAGATAATCCGACCTCAACCCAAAACATATACAATGTGTTAGCCGACATTAGTACCAATGATACAACGCAAACATCAGGTGTAAACGAAGAAAAGAAAATTTCTAAACCTCCCCCCAATATTTATATATGGCATAACAAACTATGCTAACATGATTAAAAACCTAACAAAAGTAATAGAAACAGAGCAATTTTACACAAAGGCCAAATCAAATAATACCATTAAAATCAACACAAACACTCCTGACTCATACAGAAGATTAACTACACATCTCAGCTAAAGGAAGACAGGGCCTACACAGTGGTATTTCATTCATCATACGGCAGATATGAATGAAATCAAAAGTGAACTTCAAAATATCGAGTAACAAAAACGCCACTGCCTATGTTCTTCATAGATCTTGAACCTGCAGAAAACAACAAAAAAATGTATGAGATAAAACACATAAACCATCAAATGATAACAGTCGAACCGCCATGTAAAAAAAATTCAATCATCCAGTGCACCAGGTGACAGTCTTATGTGTGGAGAAGAGCACAGCACTACCATCTGCAAAAAAGAGAGTGCACTGTGTCAAGGACCACACCCAGCAAACTACAAGGATGCCAGATTTATTAACAACTTCTACTAAGCAGAGGAAAGACAGCAACCTCATTAGGACCACAAAGCACAAAAAAGCCTAACGTACCGATCACTGCTCAACGTATATATTCTGCAAATGTGAATGGCTCAAGCTTCTCGCAAATTACGTCCAGCCATCACAACAATATTCAAACCCAAAATACCAACAGTAACGATATCTTATTAACTCAATTCTTGTGTAAGTTTGAATCAATGTTCAATCAACTAATAAATCTGCTTACCACGCTAGTTACCAAAAACCAATAATGGATTCCCTCCGAGTAGCACAACATCTTCTAGTCGAACTATTTTTAAAAGAGCAAAAAATTGATGTATTATTGATCTCAGGAACCCATTTTACGGAAAGGAGCTACTTCAACATCAATAATTATACTACATACCACACCAACCATCCCGACGGAACAGTTCACGTTGGCTTGGCAATTATTATAAACAACAAAATATCTCACTTTTTCATGGATGCCTTTGTAACCGGTTATATACAAAGCACTATAATCAACGTCCAAAGTCCTAGTGGTCCACTAATAGTTGCTTCGATATACAGCCCGCCTAGGCACTCTGGCAAACAAAACCAGTATGAAACATTCTTCAACAATCTAACTAACAGGTTCTTAACTGGCGGTGACTTCAACGCCAAAAATCCAATATGGGGCTCGAGGTTAACAACAACCAAAGGGCGCGAATTACACAAAGCCGCAGTAGCTAACAACTACAACTAGATATACACCGGGGAGTGCTCATACTGGTACCTGATGCCGTAGATTTCTTTGTTACCAAAGGATAATCTCCAAGATATTGTAAAGCAGAAACGTCCTTCGACCTTCTTTCAGATCATTCGGCTATAATAGTTACAATTAGCACTTCAATTATTACAAAGAAAAAAAAGCCTTTCCTTTACAACGATCACACGAACTGGGACCTATTCAGAGAGTACCTAACGAACAATACGACAATTAAAGCTTCATTGAAAACAGAAGAGGAAATTGACAATGCAGTAGACTAGGTAACTAAAAACATTCAGAATGCAGCCTACTACTCAACGCCGACTGTTCACAAAAATTCAGAAATTATCGAAAATTATCCATTCTACATTAAAACTAAAATCGAGGATAAAAGAAGAGCCAGGCGAATCTGGCAACAACTGAGAAATCGTATAGACAAAAATAACTAAATAGGCTAACATGAAAGTTAAAAACAACCCTAAGGGAGTGGAAAAACGAATCATTTAACGAATACGTTAGCACTTTATCTTCTTCAGCAGATAGCAACTACACGCTTTGGAAGGCAACGAAGAATTTAAAAAATATTCGTATTCTTATTCCACCAATAAGAAAGGTAGACGGCTCTTGGGCAAGAACAAAAGCTGAGAAAGCAAAGCGTTTTGCAGAACACATCACCGATATTTCAACCGCATCCCATAGCTGCTACCCCAGAAGAGGAACAGGAGATTGAAGACTACCTGCAAGATCCTTTACAATTAAGCTTCCCAATACAGTCTTTTACCCCTGAAGAAATTATAACTGAAATCCATCATCTAAATAACAAGAAAGCGCCCAGGTATGACTTAATTACTGCTAAAGTACTGAAAGAACTGCCACATAAAGCTATAATGTGCATATTACAAATATTCAATGCAGTCTTGAGATTGCAGTACTTCCCACTGTTATGGAAATTCGGCCAAATAATACTAATATTGAAACCGGCCAAACCTGCACATGAGGTTACCTCATATAGGCCGATAACGCTCCTACCAATACTGTCAAAAATATTAGAGAGATTAATACTAAAGAGAATGGCAATCATAATTGAAGAAGAAGAAATTATCCCCCAACATCAATGGGGGTTTCGCCAACAACACTCTGCATTAGAACAGATACACCGAGTCGCAGATGTAATCGAAAAGAACTTTGAAGAACAAAGACACTGTGTTGCGGTATTCCTTGATGTCAGCCAGGCTTTTGACCGCGTCTGGCGTCTCGGCCTACTATACAAAATTAAACGATCGTTTCCACACCAACACTTTCTTCTCTTTAAAGCATACTTAAGTGAGAGATATTATCAAGTAAGGTACGGCGACAACCAGTCTGGACTCTATCCAATAATGGCAGAAGTTCCTCAGGGCAGTGTTCTGGGACCAACCCTATACCAGATATTTACAGCTGATCTACCTTGCAATGACAACACAATGATGGCCACATACGCGGACGATTCGGCGTTATTAGTTTCTTCCCAAGATCCACTACAAGCTTCGACAATTCTACAAAGTAGTCTCGACATAATACAAAAATGGTACAGGTAGCGCATACAAATTAATGAAACCAAATCTACAACTATTACGTTTACGACGAAACACAGCTCTGCTCCTCCGGTTACACTAAATGGTATACAAATCCCCATCCAACAGGAAGTGAAATATTTTGGTTTGACCCTCGACAGGCAATTAACATGGAAACCCCATATTACAAAAAAGAGAAGGCAACTAGATGCTATGGCTAGATGTATTGGCTTCTAGGGAAAAATATCCAAGTTATCGATAGGAAATAAAGTGTTAGTGTACAAAACAGTTTTAGTTCCGGTGTGGGCGTACGGCATACATCTATGGGGCAGTGCTAAAACATCAAACATTGATATTCTGCAAAGATTCCAGAACAAAACTCTTCGTGTAGTGACCAACGCTGAATGATTCGTTAGCAACAAAACACTTCACCACGACCTAAAAGTTCCATGGATCAGAGATGAGGTTAAAAGACGAACAGTCACCTATATCAATCGAATAAGAACTCACCCCAATGTGTTAGTGCTAAATTTACAAGACATTAATAATACCACTCGTAGATTAAAAAGACTTAAAACGCTAGACCTTACTAACTAGTACTCGTTATATTAGTATATTCAGGGACTCGCCGATGGGCGACACTCCCTCCACATGTCAGTATTTTAGTTTAGTTTAGTAATTAAGTACTACATCAAATTTGCTCCTTAGCCTTTGGGCTAGTTGTAAATTAAACATATAAAATAAACAAAAAAATTCTACAAAATATAAAAGTCAGATTTTAAGCACCTTGGATTAAGAACAACATAATACAATGGCACTCCACTGCCTGCTGCACAAAACTCTACAACTGCGACAGATGCGTAGGACCCCAAGACAGTAAAATATGTAAAGAAAACTAGGAATACTTCTGCCACATGTGCCCTATGCAACGGCGAGCATCCTACTAACCACAAAGGCAGTACTGGATACATAAACTTAAAATCTAGAAATATACCGAAGCAGTCAATCAGCGAAACAAGGCTATCAAATTTTACAACTTTTAATCATCAGCTCTTGCAAGCCAGCGTGGTCCCGTGGTTGAGGGGCGGACTGCGATGCTGACGGACCCGGGTTCAATTCCCGGTGCTCTCTGATGCCTGGCGGGTGGCCTATTCAGTCACTAAAAATAATTAAGTACCTGCGTTCACTCGAACAAGGGGTAATAATGGCGGCCGTCTTAGGCGCGGTGCTTTCCACACCGCCCCGCACCAGAGATGGTGCGCAACGACCGGGCAGAGAGAGCGAACGTATGAGAGTCATAACCTCTCAGTTCGCAGGCCGTGCTCCCACGCGGGGCGTAGAGCCTTACCAATCATCAGATCTTGTATGATCCCTCCAAAAACCCTTTTAGCTACTTAGAAATCGCAGCAAGAACTACTAATAATAATAAAATTACAGACAAACTTATCATCTTCTTGAACCAATTAAAAAATGTCTTCTCTCAATTGTTAAATTAGAACAGCATGATACTAATTATGTTATACTGATGTTATACAGATATTAATAATGGATAACTCAATACCACTACCAGCACGGAACTCAAACGGCCTCAACAACCATATTCATGAAGTAACCCTATTTTTAACCTACAGCAAAATATAACGTATTTTCGAGAGTTACTCTACATCTCCTACAATAATAAAAATACCACATAATTTATAGTATGTACATTATTCCGGTGGAATAGCACATGGAGGCTCAAAAATAGCCATCAGATCTGCGGTAGACCATTACCAATTTATTTCTCTAGTCGCTAATTAGCGGAGCCTACTGTTATCTACTGTTAACCTAGATATACTATTACAGCCAATAAATTTCAAAAACTTTTACTCCCACTCGCAGGAGAATGGAACACCAAGCATACTGTCTGGGATTCCAGATTAATTTTAACCAAAGGGTCAAATTATACAGCAGCATAACCTAAGTGACATGTTGACTGGAGAAGTAACTTAATGGTCCACGGACCTACGTAAAATCCCTGACCTGCTTTGCAGCCACCAAGGGTATTTCTGACATATAACAGCCAAACCAAAAACAATTAAAATAATTAAAATAAATTTAAATAACTTCTTAATAATAATAACTTTGAGTACAAATATTATGTGAAAACCCATACCACTAAAACTTTGTACTACTAAAATGCATTAAGAGCAAGTCCAAGATTAATCTAGCCCATAAAATGCACGCATCTAGCAAAATCGACGAAACTGTAGAGTATCTCATAAAGCTCATCCAAGAGGCTGCCTAAGCAAGCTACTAATTAAACTAACCTACCGACTTTGCAATATTGTCCAAAAAAACAAAAATGCAACATTTAGTTATTATTTTCTTCCAGATCACACTGTCTGGGAAGCAACTAAAGAGATTAAACGTCCTATTACTCAATACTACCCCTAAGAAAATCAGGTGGAAGCTGGGCTGGATCAAATGAAAAAAGGCAAATACTTTCGGAGAACATCTTGCAGAAGTATTTACCTCATTTCCATCTAATAACACTAATTTTAACATAGCTAGAAGAATATTTCAACTCGCCTAGGCAATTATCTCTACTTTGAAATCAGTTTCACCACAAGAAAGTGCCTTCAGTCATTTCCTGTAGCTGATCTATAATAAAGATATCAAGAAACACATGCGACCTTAACTGTTATATTCTCAGATACTGCAATATTGTCATGTAGTACCAATACGCATTACGCATTAGAAAAGCTCCAATCACACATAAACCTCCTACAAAACCGACTCGATCGGTGGCGGATCAAAGTAAATAGCAGTAAATCAGGTCAAATTTCTTTTACTACTAAACATTCTACGTATACTCGAGTAATCATTTACAATCAGCCCATTCTAGTAAAAACTGAGGTGAAATACCTAGACTTTTAACTCTACCAAAGGCTATTTGGAAAGCCCATATAAAAACTGACAAAAAGTATGCACTGGCTGATCGGGCGCAAATCGCAACTGGCACTAGAAAGCAAAGCTATTGCTATACAAACCCATTCTAACGCCTGTGTGGTCCTACATAATTGAGCTGTGAGGCTGCAGAAAGCCATCGAACACCAGAGCTTGGCAGTTCTTCCCATCGAAGACGCTGCGTATTCTAACCAACCACTTTGGTACGTCAGCAATCCAATCTTCTATGACGACCTCATAATTCCCTTCACCACTGAAGTCAGCAAGAGTTATGCCGCCAAAAGCAAAATTATGCCAACTAACTCATTGCTGATCTCTACTTCCATCGGCTTGTGGATTAAATTTTTTTTTTAATTTATCTTCTACCAGTTCAGCATTAGTTGCTATTCATGGTACAGTTAATTGGAATAGTCAGTGTGTATTTCACGCACTGGATTTAAGTGTTGCATGTCACTTGTTTGTGTTCACCGGCACTGCTTTTAATATGTTTTTAAAGAGTTATTTATTCACTGTCATGATATATATATTTTATTTGTATTGATTTTGCTCCTAGTTCACCACTACACTGGTTGAGGTTGTCGTGGAATGTCCTAGATGTATTAGTTATGAATTCCTGTATAATTGGAATGCCCATCTCCCTATGTGCTTGCGTGTTTCTTACAAACCATTCGGCATTTGTGATGATACGAAGCACTTTGTTTTGTAAGACTTGTAATTTGTTCAGGTTCGTTTTAGATGTTGTGCTCCAGACGCTGCAGCCATAGGTGAATATTGGCCGGATTATTGCCGTATAGATAAGTATTCCACATTGAATCTTGGGTCATGATTTTTTATTTAAGATTGTATACAACATGCTGAGTCCGTTAGTTTTTTGTTAATATGGAAGCTCCATGTTAATCTGCGGTCCAAATATAGTCCAAGATATTTAATCGCTCTGTCTTTACGGTTCCATGGTATTGGGGTATTATCAATAGTTATGATGGGTGGATCTGTGGGTCTTCGGAGGGTAAAATATTTACATTCGCATTTGGTAGCATTTATTTTAATACACCAACGTTTGAACCACGAATTTAGTTTATCTATACCTTCTTGGAGATTTTCATTTGCTTTATATATGTCAGCATTTTGGACTACTATCGCTGTGTCGCCGGTATAAATCGCAAGGTCGTTATCGGGAATGGTTGGAATGTCTGACATAAAGGTGTTAAATAAGATTGGGCCCAGAATTGAGCCTTGTGGGACTCCTGATTTTATGTCATGCGGAGGACAAGTAAGATCCTACTCTTACTTGGAAAATCTGTCATTAAAAACGATCGTATAATTTGCAGCAGGTATGAGGGAACTCCTATTTTTGACGATTTATATATTAGCCCTCCTTTTAGAAGACTTTTACTGTCGTGCAAGAGATTTAAGTGAAGAAAATGTAAAGGGTTTTCCAATAACAATTATGTGATTTTGAAATGAAATGTCAATCATGCTTAAAATGCTATAACTGCCACTAGTTGTCATTTGTGTTTAGTTTATACTCTGACACGCTTCAAGAACGATTGGTTATTGGGTAATAATTTTATGAAAATAGACAGTCTTTTGTGGCCGCTCAACGTGCCCTTGACAAAACCTATAGTCCACATAATCGCCCTTCTGTGCTTGCTATTTGTCGAATCTTTGAAAAATTTGAAAAGGATTTTTACTCTTCATGGTGGGAAAATACCAACAAGATGTCGAAATGCAAGAAATGTGGAGAACATTGCCGCTGTAACAGATACTTTGCAGAGGCTATAGCCCTATCGATTCCTCTTGCTCAAAAATTAGAGATTAGAAGAACGACAACTTAATGTGTTTTGCGAAAAGATTTGGGTTTACATCCTTATAAGATTGTATTGATCCAAGAACTGAAGCTACTGGATTAGTGACTTTGCTGCTGGGGCTTTAGAGCAACTTGAAATGGATCATAATTATGGACAAAAAATCCTCTTCTCAGATGAATCTCATTTCTGCTTAAGTGGATATGTTAACAAACAAAATTGTTATTTTTTTCCACAAAAATTTACGAAACGCCTTTGCATCCTCAAAAGATCACCATATGGTGTGGTTTATAGCATGGTAGCATCATCGGACCATTATTTTTCCAGAGATGCGATTAATGCTAACAATTTTTTGTAGCCAAATTTAGGAGAGCGTGGGGTAATAGCGACCCCTAAGCTTAAATGGCTATAAAAATCAAAATATTTGAGATATAAACTTAAACATCAGTCACATAATTTGTTGATATGTTTTCTGACGATAATTGAACAAAAATGTATTCAACTTATTTTACTTTTTAATACAAAAAAATTTAAGTAAAAAGTGCTTTTGCTTAAGCGGGTAATGACGACCATAGTGCGGGTAATTGCGATCATAACACAATTTAAGTAAGAAAAAGTATTTTATTGATATACGAATGGTTTTAGAACAAAAAAAACATAGGAATGATAATAACTGATAAAGCAAACAGTGGTTTTCATCAAAATTTAAATCAACATGCAAGCATTAAAAAAAAACGAAAAAATAAAATTTTAAATTTTAAATGACGAACCGTTTGGGGTGAAGCAGAAAATCGCATAAATAATTTCGTGGTGTATCTGCTCCACTGCATTCTTTATGGGCCCAACGAGCACAGTTTTTGCATCTGTACCAGGTTTCTGTCTTACCATATTCTTCACAAATCAGACATTTTTCCTCGGCCTCTTCAATATCAGACTCGTCGTCGTCAAGCCGCATCTCATTGCTGTCACAAGATGCATCTGTATCTGAAGAAGCCACGTCAGCGATTTTCTTTTTTAATGATTCCTTTTGCTGGATTGACCCGAGAACTTTTTACTTTTATTTCTACTTTCTCAGTTTGCTACTCTAACTCAATTAAATTACTTTCATCCCGGTCTGGGGATTTTCTTTCTTCAGCTTCCTTTTTTTAGATAAAGTCTCAGTCTGCTTTAAATTGTTTTTTTTGTTGTTTTTTTCGCTTGCTTTCTTAAGCAGTCCTTCCTTTATCGGTGTCATAGTTAAAACTTGAGAATGTTGTTTTCCCAAAAAACTTTATCCTTGGTAGAAGGCGCAGCAGGAAATGTGGAAATTTTTTAAAAGTTTTGCTTTGACTTTCGGTGTAATTTTGTTCTTAAGGACCTCACTATTATATCTTCCTGTTAATGTTGACTGCGTGTTCATGTTCTTGCTGTCGCAACACACTATGAACAGGAAGAAAATTCTCTTCACCAAACACACCACACTTTACAGGATTAATTCCTGTTACTCTGAAACCGTAAACGGCTTTTTAAATTGTTACCACAATGCAGTAAGCTTTATTGAAGAGTGACAACAGGTCATAACGTGTCATTTTGTTAAATTTAGTAGTTTTATAAATAAATCGCATTTCTTCTTAAAGAGTTTTTTAGAGGCCTAAAAAATGTGACATCCAAGGGTTATATTCTGTGGGATGTATACGGGGGACTCTATAACATTATGATTCTTTTGCTTCTGCAATAGTCATATATCTCAATTGAAATATGGCTGCACGGTTATCAAGAATCAGCAAGACTGGTTCTGTAGACGTTGGTTTTATTTGGTTGCAAAAATTTTTAAGCCAAATAAAAATAACGATTCGTTACTCCATCAATTTTTGAGACATTATAGATGACATCTGCTGGTTCATCCTTTTGTAAAAGTGGGGACATTCTTTGTCGAGAAAAAATAAACATGGGAGGTATATATCTGTTGAGACTCCCATACAATAAATAAATGTGACTGTTTTTCCCCTTTGCCACTGGTAGCAGCGCCAACTCTTTTCTGTCCTTTTTCAGTCAAAATATTGTTGGACTGTTGGATATTTGAAATCCCAGTCTCATCTACGTTGTAGAGTTTTCCAGGTGCGAACTTATGTTTTTCCATTAAGCTTTCAAGTTGCTCAAAAAACAATCCAACTTCTTCCCTACTGAAGGCAGTTACTCTGTTTAAACTCGCACCCTCAAGGTTTACGTTGAGCAATAATAGAATTTCGAAATATAAATTGATAGTACCAATCTTCATCTGCCATCTTAACAGAACTGTTAAAATTGTGCTTAATATTGTTGACTTCAGCATACTCAAACACTGCTTGACGCAGTTCCCGCGGTGTTAGACCATAAACATCTTCACCAACGTCTTCAAATGTTCAGCCATCGTTTCCTTCTGTTTTTTATTAGTTTACGTCCCATCTTGAGAGGTGCAGGTATATCTTTCATTTGTGGCAATCTCGTTTGCAAAGATCCATAAGGAATGCCATACTGTCTAGCGGCTTCTACAGCGTCGATAGCTTCCTGAAGATTTTTCCAGTCCATTGGGCCTTATTTGTCTTACGCTGATAGTTACGGGGCATCCTGAATTAAATAAGTTAGCTGAAAACGTAATATTTGTGCATAATAATGCTATGCGGCTAATCACGACCATGGTTATTATTACCCGACTGATTTGGTCACAATTACCCTCTTTATACACGTTGCGAACTTTTAAAGTGCAAATTTAAAATCAAACGAAATAGGTAAATAAACTGCGTTTATACCTCTTAAAATATATTGTCTTACGTACCTAATTAACACCGGCGTAAATACAATTAACACAAATATGTATGAATTAACAAGCACAAGTCTCGACAAGAACAGGTGATTTTTTATGATACGGTTTTAGGTTTGAGCCCGACGGATTACCAGGTTAGCTTAGACTACTGTCGGCTAGATGGAACTGACATGACCAATCGGATAATTTTATACAAAATATGAATGCGGCAGTGGTCATCATTACCCGCTGATCGTGATTACCCCACGCTCCCCAAGTTGAATTTAATTTGGAGGACACGTAGTTCCAACAAGACGGTGTCACATGTCATACTGCTAATGTCATTATTGACGTATTGCTAGAAAAGTTTGGTAAAAGGATAATTTCAAGAAATGCAACTGTTAGTTGACCTCCAAGAAATTTTGATTTAATCCTTTAGATTACTTTTTGTGGGGTTATCGCATAAAGTCATCGAAAATTGGGTTCTTTGAATTTGCTCATATGCACGAAGTCGAAACGGTCGCTTAAATGACGTGTTATTTAAGACATAATGTAATAAACTATGCTACAAAATAATATAAAAAGTTCGGTTGTATCTGAAATTGTTTTTATTTCATTTTATTTTAAAATCATAAGTAAACCTCTTTACTAGGCAAAAAAATTAGTCAGAACCACATTTTTTATGTTGCTGTAATATTTTGTTTGTATGTAGTAAAATATGTTGTATTTCAGGTTATATTTATATTTTCACTGCTCGGCCATGAAGAAATGCTCGGCACCGAGTACAAATACCCTCAGTGGTCCTTTAACGTGGGATACGCCCTCACAGGCTCCTCCATTATATGCATACCCTTATATATAGTCTACAAGTTTATAATAACGCCGGGCAGCATTCCGCAGGTAACTATTCTCGATTTACAGTAATCACTGCAGTAACAATTCGCTATCGTGCAGAGGTGGAAAATGATATGGAAAGCTGAGCACTCGTCCGAAAACAGCGCCCTGACCTACTGCGGCGGGACCGAAGTGTGACCCCAACACGCGAAAAATGCCTACACGACGGAGTGGTTAGTCTAGAGGGAATCCATGTTTACAGTATTAAAGTTGAGTTGCAGCGTTCGGGCGGAACGCAGCCATGTTTCGCCGGGACGAATTTTTTACAGTTTGTTGTTAGATTTCTAGCGCATTTGTACTACCAGGTGATTGTTGTTGTGTCTAGAAAAAAAGTGTTGATAACGTAATAGATAATAATAACATAGCGTAGTCTTCAGAACTAATCTGAAATGCGGGTGTAAATGCAGCCATCTTTACACCTGTATCGTACAAATAACGTTCGGGAGTATGGGTTGCTTTAGTTAGTATGTGCGTTTTGTAACCAAAATACCCTACATTACGTTTAGGCCTCTTGTCCGCGGAACTAATTTAAGAAATTGAACAAAGCTGTCGAACTACAACCTTACCTTCATTTACCTTGCGACTTACACAGCCCATACTTCTGCCGCTTCTCGTTTTAACGGAACCGATACCTGATGTTATCTTACGACTAATTGGTTCTCGAAATGCTGGCGCCCTAACTGCAAACTTGGAGACTTCCCTAATGACGGCCAAATTGCTGAAGTTATTAGACGTTGTTTAACCCTTACCACTCCAGCACAGCCCCAACCGCTTCTGGGAAAATCGAAAGTAATAATTTTGCAACTTCACGGCGGCGAGGGATTAATGGTCTTCAGGTGCTGCAGTTTTAGCTCAAAACTCCTAGACACCGTAGCTACCTCAACGTTACGCTTTTTGGGTTCCAGCTGCTTAAGACGTCGATCGTTTCATCCCTCAGTTCTGCAGCTTTGGTGCCACACTGGCCGTACTACAATAAAAAAGGCCTAGACGAAATTGTTGTTAATTTAGCTTAATGACCGTTTTTGAAAAGCAACAGCCATGCTTTTCGAAGGCGTTAAACCGTTAAATCTATTGTCTTAATTTTCTATTTAGAAAAACCTAATTCTGTACTTACTTTAACTAACGTGGGTTTTATCATTATTAAACAGTAGATGGTTGTGTTCTAAAATCGTAGGTTATATTTATTATTACAGAGGCCTTGTAAAGTTTTTGTATTGAATAAACTAATTATTTTTATTACTACTTCTCGCTAATATTAGTTGTTTATCTTACCTTCCTTATAAAGGATGGATACGTTTAAAAATTTAAAAAAACAATTAAAATAAAAGAAATATTTCACCCAGAGGGATGTTTGGAGGGAACATCCCCAGAATAATAGCAGCATCACCGCGTTGAATTTCTAAACTAATACAAAGTAACCAATAAAGTTCTTGCCGTTTTTAATGGCCAAAAATGATTTACAGAAAGTGTAGCCTATTGTTAGTTCTCAAAGTAATCGCCATCGGCATCCAGCACCTTCTGCCAACGTGTCTCCAGCTGTGCAATCCCCTTGCGGTAAAACTCGGGTGTTTTGGATGCAAAGAAGTCCGCGAGTGCTTGGCGCAAGTCTGTTTCATTGGTGAAGGATTTCCCACGAAGATGATTGTCCAAGGAGTGGAAGAGTAGTAATCGGATAGCGCAAGGCCAGATAAGTAAGGAGGATAATACAAAGTTCTTAACCAAGTCGCTGTATGGTATCCCTAACCACCCGCGCGACATGCGATCTGGTGTTGTCATGAAAGAAGAGTACACTTTGTGATTCACCAGTGCTGTTTCCCTCTGTTGCAATGCATGTTGCACACGTTCCAATTGCTGCGAGTACAGGTCTGCAGTGACCGTTTGGCCCGTTGGTGGCAGCTCATAGTGAACCACTTGATGAGCTGTCCACCAGACACAAAGCGCTGTGAGGGACAGTATCCTGGGGTAACAACCAATGTTTGGAACGCTTGGGAGTGTCATACAAGGACCTACTTTTCGTCACAGGTAAGCACTCGAATGAATATGGATGCGGCACGGTGGCGAGAAAGCAATGACATACAGGCTACCACTCGTTGTCTTCACAACAGCGTGTGCGGAACCACCTTGCTCAACCTGTACATCTTACTAAGCAGTGTAGATGATGTCTAACTATTTCATTAGAAACGTTAAAATGTCTTGCAAGTTCGCCACACATTAGACTACTATCCTCCTTAATGGCCGCCTGCAGGGCTTCGTCATCCAAGGTCTGCGGTCGTCCACTAAGAGGTTCATTACAGAGGGACAAATCTTCTGACCTGAGTTTTTAAAACCAATGCCTTGCAA
Organism: Sinelater perroti; assembly: GCA_036346155.1. Classification (NCBI taxonomy): domain Eukaryota; kingdom Metazoa; phylum Arthropoda; class Insecta; order Coleoptera; family Elateridae; genus Sinelater; species Sinelater perroti. The sequence continues at coordinate 4,006,720 of JARFIY010000344.1, forward strand.
TACGTTGATTTACAGCACTATCCCCAAACGCTTGTCATAATCGGCGACTTGATGCAGCTGCTGATAAGCCCACTTTTAAGCCTTAAAGCAAACAACATCGAACGAAATCCTTGGACACTTCAATTTGTCTTCGCTACGGTACGAATTACAAATGATGGAAGTGCGGTGGACCTGCTTTTATAACGACTAATATTTCTACTCACGACCGACCGATTTTTAAACTACGTGATACACTAACTGCATACCTATTCTCCCTTCATTCAATGGCAAACCAAAAACGGCAAGAACTTTATTGGTTACCTTCTACTTTGAACTAAATAAAATGCCAATGTCATTGGCAAGAGAAATAGCTTCATCACACTAGCGTCCAAAAGTTTCTACGGCAAAAGGAATAAAAAGGTAATCCTGGTCAATGAGACTCTTGTATTGGAGGGACTCTCTAGATGCAGCCAATTTAGATACAGCCCCCGGTTCCTCAATAGCTAAATCGAAATATAAAGGAACTATTGTATAAAAAGCAAATGAAGCCCCAAACAATAGCATTTTCCTTACTCCATGGCACAAGAGCATCATCCCGACTTTTCACGTTTACACCACAAATGCATTGGTGGGGTTCACAGATTTTAAAACCTAAACGAAGTCCTATTACCACACGAAAGGAGTTATCATCCACAAAGGTATCCAATCCTAAAGAAGGAAGGGCGGTTATTCAAGCAGAAGATTGTTGATGTTTAAGAACCTCAAATCTAATCTGTATCTAAAGTGAAAGAATCCAACATCTTTGAAAGGTTTATGCTATCCCACTCCCTTTGATCGTTAGAATGATCCGGAAAAGATTTCCTGTTTTTATTGTCCTAAACATCAATAGCCTGTTGGTAAAATAGGTTTTTACCCAAATCTTGAGTAAAAGGAAAAATGAGTGAGCTGTCAGTACTACTTAGTGAGGTCAAAAAGACAAGGATTTTTAAATTCCTAGGCTACCGAAAGGCACAGGGAAGAAAGCTTGGTTTCGTTGTGTTTCGTTGAGAGAAATATTGAGAATAGATTCAAGACCAGAATTAAAAAGGCCATCAATACAGTCCGGCATCTTACTTGGTAGAATTGTCGAAAGTGAAGAAGATACCAAGCAAAGTGAGATTTGATCGATGGCAGTCTCTAAATAAGCCCTTTAATCTCAATCATATTTTTATCAAAAGCGGGTTTTATTCCATTTTCGTGAACTGGAGCTCCAAAAGAAAAATCTGCTCTGTAAACTAGATCCCAGGAAAAACTTCTTTGAAATTGGGCAAAACTGATTCTTTAGCATCACTCAAAAAGATGTCTTGCTTTTGTTGGGGTTAATTTGTAGTCTGAGTAATGAAAATACATCTCATAGGACTATATCAGAATCTCCTTACAAATTTCCACCGTCCAAATACCAAACATTCAGTTCAGAAAGTAAGAATGAATTGTTGGCTGAATTGAAATACTTAATAGTAAAGAGGCTTGTTAGGTTTCTAAAGAAGAATTAATAGTTTTATTTTCAAAAAATAAGGAACATTTAAATTGGTAGGCTTGAATAAAGAAGGAGAGATTTTTTGCGGATGGCCAATAACATATTTTTACTTTCCAAAGTGTTTTTGATATCAATTTTCAAATAAATTTTGTTGGGCCTGAAATAATTATTTAGAAAATTTTTCACAGAATGAACAGCAGCCTCACATCCTCCAAGAGTTGCAAATCCTAACTGGTGGGTCGAAAATAATCTCCCACGATATCATGAAAAAACTTGCAGGCTAGTTTAGAAGTAAACCTTCTGTAAAAGCTGCCAGCAGCAATTGAACGTATACCACTATCTTTGTTTCACTAGGTGCAAAGTGGGCTCCATAGGGATTACCATGAGATTGCATAGTCTAATTAAAAAGAAAAAAATTCAAGAGTGTTCCCCAAGCAAGGAGCGAAAATCTATTATGTGTTGTAACCAAATCCCATCCATGCCTCCTGCTGAACAAGAGGTACTATGTTCGAAGAAGAGGGTGAGCAGACTAAAGTATTTTATTTTGTAAAGAATGTTTATCAACCAAATTAAAGCTACTAAAACATCCGCAGAAGAAAAAAGACAAATAGCTCCGGAAATGTCACCTTTAGTAATCTTGTAGAATAGATGCCGGACTGAACTATAGGAATAGCTTTTGAGTTAATCTTCTTCTTCACTTAGTACGTCAAGGATTTACTATTTTTAATTGGCACTTGAAATCAATGGAAGGAGAAGGTAAATAAGGTCCATGAAGAGACATCATTCCCCTCCACACATGCGTTGATGATATCAGACAGAAAGTATGCGAGCTCCTTTAGAAATTCTCCTTAAGTTCTAACTCTAAATCCTCAGAACCAGAAATTACATTCCATTCGGAGACAATAGCTTGGGACAATAAAAGCTGTTCCTTGAGCATTCGGGAGAAATCTATTTTTAATCCAGACTTTTTGAAGATTTTGCTACCATATTGACTTTGGACTAGGTTTTCGGAAAAGTCATCAAGCTACTCGTTTACAATCATGACAGGTCCAAAGCGATGACCTCTTCATTAGACAAGGAAGCTCATTCTGAGTGGAACCAGCGACAGCAATTGGCTGGAGCTGGAATTAATATGGCCACAAGAACAAAAAATATCGTCCATCAGGGGGTAGAGAACTTCCGGAACGTTTGATAGAAAGGCACCACAGATTTAGATTTGTTAATTTTTGTATTGAATATGTAAAATTAATAATAGATGAAACTTGTAATGTGAAGCTTTAAATTGACAGTTTATTTATGTAATAAATAATAAAAGGATGAATTAAACTCAAAAACAGGTTTGGTATTTCTTCTGCATTTTTGCAAGTAGGCTGCTGGCAGCCGAGTGAGCGCGCGGTACGTCAGACTAAGCACCTCATCACAGCCGATCATTATGCTTCGAAATTGTCCGTGTTCATGTTCAAGCAATGTCCTGGCAAGCGGTGGCCCACTTCAACGACCTCCACCTAGAGTTCCTGCTGCAGTTTCTGAAGGCGTCGCAGCTGGACGTCTCTCCCGTTTCGGCGTTCCCGACGCTCATCTTCTTGGTGGGTACGTTCTTGCTGATGCACCAGGCTCTACACCGCCGCAGCGGCCCTCTCACCCCAAGGAAATTACTGCTCTATAGAGTAAGTGGCAGACTAACAAAAGAAAAAAAAGTAAAGTGATAAATCTAATTTAGTTGTTTAAAAAATCTAAACTATAAAAACGTTAACAGAAACATCACCGAAAATTAATAACAGTAAAAAAGAGCAAAGAATTAATATATTTTAAAAAATAAAATTTAAAAATACTTTTATATATAGGTTGCAATTAAAAAAGTTATAAAATGCATTTATGTGTTGATAGTTTCAAAAACAAAAAAGAAGGAATTACATACAGTACAATAATAATAATGGTAAGGCTCTACGCCACACGTGGGAGCACGGCCTGCGAACTGAGAGGTTAAGGTTCTCATATGTTCGCTTTCTTTTGCCCGGTCGTCGCGCACCGCGCCTAAGACGACCGCCATTATTACCTCTTGTTCGAATGAACGCAGGTACTCAATTATTTTTAGTGACTGAGTAGGCCACCCGCCAGGCATCACAGAACACCAGGAATTGAACCCGGGTCCGTCAGCATCGCAGCCCGCCCCTCAACCACAGGACCACGCTGGCACACACATACAGTATAAGCTTTTTAAATTCATTTTACTAATTCTTTGTATTATGCCTGTCTTCTGTGAATGGTAGCTAACGGGCTAACACTCAGTCTATGTGGACAGAAAAATTTGTCTACATACACTAGGCAGGGAAGTTATAAACCTGTCACATGCAATAAACTAGCAGATTTAAACAGTTTTAAAACCGGTGAGCAAAGCAGTTTAAAACCCGCAACATGCTTAAAGCAAAATTCTCCTCGCAAATCTCCCTTTCTTGCAACCCAGCTGTCATATCGTGGCTAAGGGCTTGCACTAGAGTAAGACAATTCCGACTGCTGTCTAACTTAGTTAAGTGCAACAGTTCAATGTAATCTGCACCTACTCTGTTTCCTATGGGCTAGGAGGTGTCTCACCTTAACTGGGGGAATCTAAGTCCTAAGGCAGGAAACCAGGCTAAAAAGATGCGTGGCTGTCTGGTAGATCAGTCAGTACTGGTTCCCTTCCAGTAAGAATAATAAAGCCTTGCTAAATTTACCTGACTCAATTGAAACCGAGAAAGAGCAAACAATTCGTTCCAAGACGCAGGATGTAACCCAAACCTACAAAATTATAATAAAAATCACTAAACAACCATCCAACGCACAAAAACAGATGGCTACAATTGAAAGAGCGATAACTCTTGGGAGAACCAATGCGCCCCAGAAAGCAGCGTCCAAAGAAGGAAGCTTAGGTGAAATCTCTAGAATACCTTCTGTAAAAAGATCCGACGAGAGCACTCCAGCCCCAAGTAAATACACTACCAAAACACTACACTGCTAAAACGGAAAAAGAAGAGGTGAAAGAAGCCTTTAAGGATATTTTTAAAGAAACTAAAGTGGCCATAACTTCCTAGAACTACCCGTAGAGTAGTAAAATGGCGGAGGTAAAAGCTGACCAGGTTCAATTAACATTAATTTAGCTGATATAACCCAGTGAAAAGAATACAGGTTCAAAGTTCATCAGTTGCTACTAGAGGAAAGAGTGTAAAAATGGGCACCCTATTTTGTTTTTGACTTCATTTGGAAAAATTCTAGGTTTTTGACCTTCATTAACAACTATAACAAGTTTACTAAGTGAGAGGAGGCAAAACAATGAATTAATATCAATTATTTCAATTCAAAAACAAAGATTTGAAAAGGGTTTTAAAAAGTACCAGAAAAAAATGAAATGCAAATATGGGTTCTCTCCAAAAAAGTGACAAAAATAGTTTAAAATGTTTTAAAACAGGATAAAACAATTAAAAAACGATACAAAGAACAAGTTGTATATTTAAGAATTTTAAATAAACAAATCAAAAATTATTCACAGAAATCGCAAACATAAATGGCTCTTCCAGCTCCGGCACAATCTAAGTGTGCCCGCATTTGGCACATAACACATTTAACCCACACTTCCCCGCGAGTATCCTGAGAGAATTTTTCATCACAAGAGATGCAAATTGCATCGCTCGAGTCTGGTTTATCCCCATTGTTGATATCATCGTTGTTCATAAGGGGAGGGTCGCAGGAGTCTTATGAGTCTGATAAAGATTCGTATCGTTTTGTGGGTTAAATTTTCTTTTTCTGAAGGCCTTTGGTATTCCTGCTCTTGCCCCGTTGGTCAATTGATTCTTGTATGGCATTTCAGTGATGAGGCTGGTCCTTGCTGCTTTGCGTCCTCGAGTAGTGGTTCTCTTTTTAATGTTGGGGACATGAGATATGCCCAACTACTATTAGTTTCCGGGGAACATTGCAGTGTTTCAGCAGCCTGATCAATTGGCATTGCTAGAGCCTGATGTACTTGTATATTAGGATAACTCAAAGGAGACGCAGATGATGTCGATGGTCCAGAGAAAGCAAGTGAAGAAACACGTAATTCTAAAACTTTATTTGCCACTATGGAGCAAGTTTTTCCTGCAACCAACTCAACAGCTATAAAATCAGCGTCGGTGAAGATGTAGCGGTTCATAGGGTATAACCCAGTTACTTTAAACCCGTTTATTGCTATCTCAGTCGTTTGGGTACGAATATAGGCCTGGACAAAAACCTCCATAACATCATAGGGTGTGAAGGCACGCCCATTCTATTACAACCATACTCTCACTACTTCGCTGTAGTACGTTTTCAGATGCCTCATAAAAGTTTTATCTAGGGGCTGAAATTTGTGAGTAGAATGAGAAGGAAGTGGGATATTAGTCACATGGTTCTTTCTGGCCAAGTCAATCACATCTGGATTTCAAACATGGCTATAATGACCATCCAAAATGGGCAGAACATGCTTTTGTTCATTAGGACACGTTTTCTCAACGAAGTGAACGAACCATTCGGTGAACAAATTGTTTTGAACCCATCTTGAAGGATGAACTCTATCAATTGCACCATCAGGGCAGCCTCTCATTAGAGCTTGGGTAATGTTTGTTCTAGGGAAAATTATCATTGGCGGGGCATAATGACCCAAAGCGTCCATACTTGCAATAATTGTGATTTTAGCCCCTCTTTCTGCGGACGTTGAAGCTGCAATTTGTTTTTCCCTTTCTTGCCTATCACTTTGGGAATTCTGCTTTGGACAATGGACGGGCCCGTCTCGTCCACGTTATACACTCGGTGTGATAAATACGAGTGTTTGATCAAAGCGTCTGCTAATAGGTCAAAGAAAGCTGTCACTTTCCCTTTATTGAAACCCAAAGCTCTGATATATGATGTTCCACAAGGTTTGCGAATTGACAGCTGATTCTTGTGTCTCTCAAGAAAAGGTCAGCCCAAACTCGTGCTGCTTCTCCTTTTGAAAGGGTTTATCAAGCCATTTCTCTGGGCAAATAAATATGCCATTCTTCTCAGGTTTGCCAAAGTGCACCCAAAGAATTTATGCTCCATCACGAATAGGTAAGAAACTGCTTTTCAAGCTCTGCATTTAAGAATGGTTTCCTTCCAAACCTTGCTTCTTGAACCGCTTGCTCGGGGTTTTATCAAGTTTAAGAAATCTTTGCAAAGTACTACGAAGTACCCTAAACCTTCTTGCAGCACCTTTTACGGAAGACTCATTTGCTTTCACAGCGGCGATGGCACGTACCATCTGAGATTTATTCCACTGATTCCTCTGGTTCTTGCATTTATAGCGCTTCCTCGCCCTCGGCATTCTGCAAACAAGCAGGAAAAAAAACGTTACTAGCATAATTTAAAAACAAAATAAAAAATACGCTGCGATGTCGTTACTCGGCAGTTTAGTTTTAGCTCTTACTAAGTGAATAACCGCATGTATAGGATGTTACATTATGCACATTACCCAATATGTTATAAAATAAACTAACAAATACTTTGAGATAAGAGAACTTTAAAATGTCCTTACAATTATCGATGAAGTTGTTATTACATCAAAGGAAATTTTAAAGTTCTCTTACCTTAAAATATTTCAGTTTTATTTTATAATATAAAAGTCCAGAACAAATTCCAGTTCGCACAATAACTGACACTGCATCCACACTACTTGAGAGAAAGGTAATGTGATATGCTATATATCCGGTTTCCAAAAAAATAAAAAAACTAAAATAAAATAAATAAATAAACCTCAGTGTAAGAACGTTGCAGTTTTTTACTCTCTTTTAGCTTTTAAGTGGAAGGGGATTGGGTAAAAAATCTAAATACTTTTGTTGCTATGTCGGTTGTGTATATCAAAATCCGAATTGCTGGTTTCCCGTAAAAAATCATTTAAATGATTTATGTTGTTTAAGAAGAAAGATGATGTAATTATGGGCCCCATTCAAATGGGGACCCCACTTAAGCAAGGTTGCCACTATCACATGTAAACTAAAGGTGTGCGTAAGTAAAGGCGTGCTTCTAAAAGTAGCTTAGGATCTCCGCATTCTGAATATTACGGTGAAATTATTTTAAACTAACCATAACAACATAAAAAGAAAACAATTTCACATACCTGTCACAGGTTTTCAGTCCAGAACAAATTCCAGTTGGCATAATAACTGACACTGCATCCACACTACTTGAAAGAAAGGTTCAAACTGCTCACTGCTATCTTATATCAACAAGTGGCGATGTCTACAGTCCTGACCATCAATCTGCAGCACCTTCCGTAGCCCCTTGGGGAGGGGTGCCCATACTTACACCTGTGCCCGTTTTTACACTTTTTCTATAATAAAGGAGCAGTGGTCCTTTCTTGCGAAAACAAGAAAACTAAATCATGGCTCATATCCACGACTTCTAACCTCAATCTGTAGAAAGAAGTTAAACTTAAGTCGGGCCTGGCCAAGAAAATCCCGAATGCGACCAAAGTGCTTATGTGGGTTTCCAAACCCTCTAGCACTAAACCCCAAAATATCCTGGAGCTGTTGAAAACCCAGAATAAGGGGCTGCGCACAGATGACTGAAGAGTGGTAAAGAAACCAAAACATGAAGCCATATCTGGGGTTAGGCAAAGCAACCTATCTGTTCCTAATCTTACTAGTCTAGATGGCGCCAGTACCAGCAAAGAGCCTTAGGCTGCTCTAAGCTTAACTCCAGCACAATAAAAATGCTACTCCTGTTCTTTGATTAAGCTTTAATCCAAAAACCATAGATAGTAAGAAGCAGAATAATGGGACTCGGTCAAGCTAAGGATGAGTTAGTATATAACAAATCCCTTGACATATCCAGATCATATATTTTTGTTAAAAATGGCATAAAATGCATAATTTTATACAATCTGTGTGTTAGAGTCGTGCCAACCATAAAACCACAGCAAGTAAAGGATAATAATATAAATGAAGTTATATTATCCTCAGTAGACCTTCCGTTTAAAGTCAAGCTACAACCACGCGTAAAACTGTTGGAAGTTGTGCCGTTCTGTACGGCTGACCGTTTCCAGCTCCTAGCAGGCTACGATGCCAATGCACATAATTTAGGATTCAGTTCTTATTTGACTTTCAAAGTGAACAGAAGTGTTTATTGCCGCTCCGAGTGCAGAACGTTAAATGCCTTACTTCTAGTGAGTAATCCAATCAGCAAATCAAATAAAGTCCAAAAATGTTAAATGTAATCTTTACCAAATTTATTGGAACAAAATAAATAATATTTACCAATCTGCCAAATAACCAATCTAACGAAACAAAGACCACACCAAATCACAATCAAAGCAAAAAATTCCACCTCTTTACCTCCACATGGCGCTAACATTCGATATTAATAACGTGGTGTTTGGCGAATTTACTGCATCTTCCAACAATAGCCCATTCAGAATAAATTTCAACAAAATAAAGGATTACGAAACACTAACTACTCATTTATAGAGAACAAGTCTTTCATGTAGTAATCTAAAATGTCCCTCTTTGATTAACAGAGAATGGCATTCAACGAGAGCTAAAAGACTTACCAATCATTAAGATAACTCGACTACTTAATAAGAATAAACAATCAGTAACAATTGTGTTGTTGAATTAAATGATAGCGATGCTATTAAAAAAGTTTGCACTGGATAAATTGTACTACTATTGTCACCGTAGAAGCAAGATCTTAAAAGAGTAAGATTCGCTTTAGAGCGAACCTTTGAAAGATAGGGAACAAAAATTCCCGACCAGAAATAACCGAAAACGGCCATTTTTGGTCATACCGGAAATGACCTAAATCCAAAAAAAAGTGGTTACTGCATCCGTTTGAAGGCTCCCGAATCTAATGGTAAAAGAATTTTTGACCTAACTCTTACCTTGGCCTTGTTACATACAGTATATGGTAAATTCTATAGCCACAACCCCCCTATAAGATTTTTAATCTGAAATACTGATTGGCTAATAAGAGAAAATCACAAATCAAAGAAAAACACAAGGGTTCTTAAAAAGCAACTCAATTATCCAGGACCAACAATATGCATCACAAATATGAGCCAACCCAATCAGCCCTTCATTCCTTAATCCTAACCGTATTACCACACCACAATCATCAGCTGCACCAAGCAGTAATAAAATAAAATCATCTCTGTCTAGTACCTTAATCAAACTAATTTAGACTTTTCAACTCTTTTCCCCCCACAAATCAAAACCTTTATTACAAACACCCTCTTTCCTTTATTCCTTAATAGACCATAATCAACCGAGAATCTTAGAGATTAACAATCCTAAACTGGAACTCCAACGGCATCGAAGCCCAAAGATCTCTATTCATATTGTTCCTTTCCAGGCATAACGTGGACGTTTGCTACATATCCAAAACTCACCTGGTTACCAAGTATATCGCAACGATCGAAATTCAGATAATTCTGCACCATTCCATCCATAAATTACCACTAACCAGTATTTTTTTTTTTATTTCCATGCCTGCGAGCTTTTCTATGAAAGCACTCTTTCCTAAGATAACTAAATCTAACTAATATTTTATAACAGGTAAATATAATTATTAATTAATCTTTAGTACTTATCCTCTGTAGTAAATTTGTTGCCAGCTTGTTGAAATGACCTTGAAACCTGTCTTTGGTATTTTATGCTGCGTCTTTTTATTTCTTCTCTTATGATCGGTACAGAAATATGTTGTTAAATTAGCTAGTTCGAAACATACCATGGAGCGTTGACGATTACTCTTAAGATTTTATTTAGGAATCTTTGTACTACTTCCAGATTCGAAGTCCTAGCTGACCCCCATAACTGAATGCCGTACATCCAACTATGTTTAATTATTTTTTTGTAGAGTAATAATTTATTTTCTATTGTTAGCTGAGAGTTCCTGCAGATTAACCAATATAATTGTCGAAATATTAATCCTAATTGTAGCCTTTTCCTTCAGATGTGGGTTTTCCAGTTTAAATGCATCCCAAAGTATTTAACGCTATCCGTTTAGAGAATTGCTTTGTCGTTTAATACGACTAGGGTAACGTAAATGTGATATATAATTTACTTTCGTTTACTTTTATGCGCCAGATCTTCAACCAGTCTTCTATCTTCTGCAGGGTTCTTTAAAGTATTTGAGAAGCTGTGTTTGGGTCGTCATGCGAATCTAACACTGCGGTATCGTCAACGTAAGTGGCTATCATTGTTTGTGGTGTGGCGGCCTTTTCGCCCTTGAATCGCTTGTGTATCGTGGCGGCGCATGCTGGTGGCTTTGATATCTGCCGCCACGTTTTGCTATCGCACACAAAACGGCATATGGGCTTTTGCTCAGCCGGCAAGTCTGCATACGTCGTCGGCGGCACCCTTTGAGACGAAAAGTGCTGTCGAATTAAAATTTCCCGAAAATGCTCTACCGGTAAGCCAGGAGCGAAGCCCGGCGACATACTCACACCGCATCGCGTCCAGTGCGGCCGCATTTAACCAACCTGCAGATAACTACCCCGTAAGACATACTCGATCCGCATCGCATCTCGGCCAGTGCGGTCGTGTTCCAGGCACGAAGACATCGCAACAAGGTGGCCACCGTGAAACCAACGCCGCCGAAGCCGAAGCCGGTTACAGGTGAGCGATTTGGCAATTACTCATCGGTTGATATCGGTAGCCGCCCCCATCCGCTTTCGCGCCGGCCGTTTAAGGGGCGATTTGGGCTTCAGCGTTTTACTTTTCAAAACGGGCCGTACTTAGTTCCCCACACTGCACCACGAGGGCACGGCTATTTACACGCCTGCCTCTCCAGTTTGCGTTACGGATGGCAAGTCTGTGGTATACTACTCTAATCAAATTTGACCCGAACTTGTTTAAAAATACAAGATTTGTATGTATTTTAAGACAAATCTTTATTATCGCCTTCAAAATAGGCTCCTTTTGAGCCAATACAAACATGCCAACGGTTAATCCAATTTTCCATGCACTTCTTATAGGCCTCGGCCGGGATGGCCTTTAGTTCCTTCAGCGAATTTCTTTTTATGGCCTCAATCGACGGACGGCGCGTTCTCCAGAGCGGATATTTGAGTTTCGGAAACAGAAAAAGTCACAGGGAGCCAAATTTGGCAAATACGGTGGCTGAGCGATGACTTTTGTTTCGTATTTGGCCAAAAAATCAGTCACAATCAGGCTGGAATGTGACGGCGCATTATTGTGGTGAAAAATCCATGAATTGTCTGCCCACAAATCCGGCTGGTACCAATTTGTGGTGAACGGTAATCAAAGAAAACGATGAGCATCACCTTGATTTTCGACCGACTTTGACGTGTTTTTTTCGGTTGCGGCTCATTTTTGGCGCGCCATTCGCTAGATTGTTGGGTAGTTTTGATGTCATATTCATAAAGCCACGTCTCGTCACAAGTAATGATGCGTTTGATGAATGTAGGGTCATCAGCTACGTTGGCAAGCATCTCTTTTGCGACCTCTACTCGACGTTCCTTTTGCAAAGAATTCAGGTCTTTCGGTACCAGTCTGGCGGCGATGCGCTTCACACCCAAATCATCAATAAAAATGTGTTGAGTCGATCCATAATAGAAGTTGAGATCCTGTGCTATCTCTCTAATGCCAACACGACGATTTTTGAGCACATTTTTCTTCACTTTTTCAATGTTATCGCCGTTAACAGAGGTGGACGGACGACTCACGACCCTCACTGAATGCTTTATGCCACTCAAATACTTGCGTTCTCGATAGAGTAGACTCCCCAAAACACTTCTGCAACATTTTCAATGATTCCGTAGCCGTAATTCCATCGGAAACACAAAATTTCAAGCAAACTTGTTGTTCAACTTTTTTTCATAGTAAAAATCGCCAGAAAAACTTTTCACGTTGTAAACAAATGGCTGCTAAACACACACTAATTGACATATCTCTCTCAAACTTCACACAAATATCAAAGCAGGGTGTACCAACCTAAAAAAAAATTACCCATTCAGTTTATGCGCGTGGTTTAAATGGACCAGTCCAGTTCCAAGATACTCCCCTACAGAACTCCTAATTGTATTGGGTAGATAGAAGACAGTCGTTCTTAATATTTGACTTGAAATGATCTTTTTTCAAGGTATGATTTTAAGAAGTAATCAGGGAGTTCCTTTTTGATTGTGTAAAGCACTCCTGTATGCCACACCTTATCGAACACTTGGCTGACGTTTATAAAGACCGCAGAGCAGTATTTTTTAAGCTGTAGGTCATGATTAATTTTTGTGATTACTGTGTACTTATTCTACGATAGCGTGTCCTTCTCTAAAACCAAACTGGTGATCTGGTATAAGGTTTTTATCCTCGAGGATTGGTTTCAATCTTTTGAGAATTAGTTTCTCTAGTACTTTGGCTATGACTGGAAGACTGATATGATGTAGTTACTTCCGGATTCTTTCCTGGTTTTGGGATTAGAATTACGTGCGCTAATTTCCATTGTTGTGGGAAGCAATTTAGCCTCAGAATGGCATTAACTATATGTGTTATAGTTTTAACACCTTTTTCTGGTAATTTTTTCATTGTTTTTGCAGCGATTAAATTGTACCCGGAAGCTTTATTTACCTTTCGCTTTTTTTAACTTTCTCGACTTCTTTTATTGTAAACGGTTTGATGGTCTGAATCTGTATGATATTTTTGACAACAATTTTGTGAATTTGCTTGTTCTAAAATGCACGTCTGAGGAAATGGTTGAAATACTTATGCAAATGCTACTACCTTTTCACTGGCACTCCTCGCTCAAGTTCCATTTGCTGGACTGATAGCTGCAATTGTTACCCGAGGCCGTTTTAACTTTTTAGTAGCTTCATCATGTGACTTCTTCATCAGTTTTACCTGTCGTGCGTGTATATATTTGAATTATGTTGATTGGCACAAGGCTTGAATTTTTTCCAGTAACTTCACTCGTTCTGAGACAGGTACAAAATTGGTAACATTTTTTTGGCTTAATATATAAATTGGCAACTATCAACATACCTTTGTAGTTTAATCTATTATCAAATTATTTCTTACCAAATAAACTATCAAGTACAAATCAATCCACTCGTTTCTTTAACTAGCCGCATTAATGCTAGTTGCTTTCTAAGGATCCATTCTGGACCAAAATATTTATTATATGTGGGACATCTAATGCTGACGATATTGTTCTACTAATGCAAGACCGCGCACCACACAAGCTCCAAGTGAATATTGAACAAATAGTACCTAAAACTGAATGTGAAAAAGTTCAAGTCAAATATGTTTACCTTTTGTCTACTACATTCGGTATGCTTTGCCCAATTGTGAACAAAAGTCGCTACAATGTGGAATACTGATATACATTTCTACAGAATTTAATAAAGAAGTGTTACAATTCTGATACGGGTATAACATTGGTGGAAAACTTAATATAGACTTATACAGGGTTTTTATAAAAAGTACCGGGAAAAGTTTCAGAAAAATAGATTTATTTGAGATATTGCTACAATACACAAAAGTCTTCTAAGTACATCCCTTGAGCGTTGACACACTTTTGCCAGCGGCTTTTCCACGACTCGAAAGCTCCCTGGTAGGCGAATTCCGGAACGTCCTTAAGGGTACGCGTGCCTTGACGACACTTAGGGTCCCATGGTGGTGTCCTTTGAGGAAGAATTTCACTTTTGAGAATAGGAAATAGTCTGCCGGTGCCAAGTCGAGACTGTAATGGGGTTGGGGAATCGTTCAAAAAGCCGGGGTCTTCTTCATCCCGTTACAGAAGGTCTTCGCAAGCAGACACCCACCTCTGCTTTTGGTCGTCTGTTAAAACCTTAGGACGAGTTTAGCGCAGATTTTTCGCATAGCCAAATTTTTAGTGATAATGCTGTGCACTGTCATCTTATCAATGCCAATTTCATCTTCGACCATGCGCACACTTAATGGACGGTCTGAATTCAGCACTTCACTCACACGTTGCACGTTCTCGTCGGTTCTTGAGGTCGACGGCCGTCCAGCGCGGAGCTTGTCCTCCACACTGTCTGGGACATCTTTAAAAAGCTTGTGCCACTTAAAAACTGCAGTTTATGACATGCTCTCATCCTTGAACACTTGGCTAATTATGCCCAACGTCTCCGTACCCGGTTTCCCCAGTCCAACACAAATTTGCTGGCGTACCGCTGTTCACTCTTTTGCTGCATATTGCGCTTACAAAACTCGACAGAAGTTCACTAAAAACACGATATAGCCTGAACGAACGCTCACAGCCGACTGGTACTTGGTGCGTCTTGGTCACATCCCTCACCATCGAGCATGCGCGGTGAGAGCACGCTCCGACGTACAGTCACGTCAGAAAAAAATTGTTTCCAATACTTTTTATACAAACCTTGTATAGTTATTAGTTTTTATTTAAGTAACCATGAAATCGTGGAGGATTGAGGGACACCTTTGTTACAACCGGTTATTCGATGATGCAGATGCAGCGAAGATTTGGAACTCACTTCAATATTGGTCGACGTGATATCGTCCCATCTCGCCCAATAATACTAAAGTGGTTTAACAATTTCAGAACGATAGAAAATGTGAAATTTAGAACAGCTCGAAGAAATGACTGCTAAAACACCAAAACACATCGAAAGAGTTCGGCAGGCTGTGGAGGCCAGCTCTCGCCGTTCAGCGATATAACGCGCTCATGCTTCAGGAATGTCAGACAGGTCACTTTACTGAATTTTGACCTTCACTTTTATTCTTACAAGATCATATTGATTCAAAAACTGAAGGAAAATGTCTATGTACGGCGGTTTATGTTTGCAAAAACGATGCTGACAATCTTGGAAAATGATTGTATTCTGATAACGAGTGAAGAGGCTTATTTTTACAAACAAAATTGCTAGTACTGGTCGGAAAATAATCCACGAGAAGTCCACTAAAGGCCCCTATATAGCGAGAAAGTAACATTATGATACGGAGTAGTCCGATTTGGCATAAATGGACCGTACTTTTTCTGAGAAAAAAACTCGTAGCGTTACTTTGCGATGTTTTTGATGCCTGAATTGAGAAAACATTTGATTGCCCTCAATAGGGTTTGGTTTCAACAAGATGGGGCTACTTGCTATATCTCAAAACAATCCATGGCTTTTTTAAGAAAGCATTTGCCAGAGCGCCTCATTTCATTACATGGGATTGTAGAGTGACCCTCTAATCACAGGATCTTTCACCGTGTGATTATTTCTTATAGAGCTGCTTAAAAGCTAAGGTTTAAGTTAAAAATCAACAGACTCTTGAAGCTCTTTCTGAAGCCATAACTCAAGAAATTTGAACAATTCTATGCACTGTGCTAGAATGAAGTATGGACAATTTTTCTATTCACCTGCAACAATGCTTAGACAAGAACGGGCGTCATTTTACCCACCTGAATTACATTATTTTTGTTTGTGCTTTATGTTTCTTATCTATGTATTCTTTGAAAAAAATAAAAATTGAAATTAGTTCAAAAACATCTGTGTTAGAGTGTGTTCAAAAACATAACACCCTCCTATCCGGCTTTCTATAGTTAAACCATGTCACTGTCACTATCCTTAATCTTTTTGACCTCTAATTTGAGGTGTTAGACTTCTATTTTGTTCTGCTATAACTCTTACACTTTTTTCTATTGCCGTTCTGGGGTCAACAATGTATTGATAGAAATAAGTTAACTTTGACTCATTTGAAAGATCTAAACAACAGCGAAACATTTTAAGTCCCTTTTCATATTCACTTAAAATTCGCATTTTCTTTTTAAATTGTTACAAATATTCGACAAAAAAAATGTACCAAAACTTCTAAATACTTGTTTTGAACTACATAAACAATATAAAATTTTAAATGTCAAACTGGGGTGCTTATTTTGGCCACCGCCGCAGTTGCGCCTTTTCCAGTTATCGAGTCTAAATGTAAACTTAGTCGTTTATTTATTTATTTGTTTCACATCAAATTGGAAGCAGAACCTAATAATAAATAAATCCTATTGCAACAAAACAACTTACTTTAAGTTATTTTCTGCATAATTTAGGAAGTTGGCTTCCAATGGTCCTTTTTTTACATCACCCGCATGTGGTTTTTGTACCTCAAAGCAGTACAACAGACATCTGAATGGTGCGGGAGCTATCTAAAGGTACGCTGCCACGCCACAAACTCGAACCAAATCATATACACCAATAAATTTAGGAAGAACATTCAGACCAACGCCTGTTGTGGTTAGAGCACAGCAGCGTACGCACCGGGTTGTACATCATCGTCACTCTCATAGCATTAGTCCCTTTTAGTATAGTGCTCATGGGCTTGTTTTGGAAACGGAACATCCCCAACTTTTTGCTTTGGTAACAAAAGTCAATGTCTGTTGCGTGACAATACCTAGAATTTAAGTGATTTTAGGGTTGGTGAAGACCCTTGGGTCCGCAGCGAGATAGGCATCTCTGGACACTACCTAGAACGACCTCCTACCTTCATTCTGCCCAAAAGGCACGGGCACGCGTATCGTCTGAGAAAGTCTATTAGCTTAGACCATATTAGCAGATCCAAACGAAAGCAGCCCCCTCGCAGATGCAAGTCGCTTGTTGATCTTCAAGTTGCAAGCAGTTAAATTGTTCAATGTGCCAGAGTTTGTTATAAAAATTAATAATGAGTAAAGTTAATATCAGGAATTGTATTATAGAGATTTTAATAAATTTTTATTCTTGTAAATAAAGCGTTATCAGCAGTTGAGCTTTAACATTTAATAGTATCACTTCTATTTACTAACTAAAAATTGAAGGTATCGCAAGGGTATGACAGCAAAATTGTATAAATTGTATTGTAACGAAACATTGGATAGCATGGCTTCCCACTAAATCCGAGATTGTCGTTACGGTTACTACAAAACGCAACGTTCTGGCGCAGCTTTGAATCCTCACTGCGTTATGAAAATGAAAGACTCTCCTTAGCCGAAATGATTGTAGCCGTAGAAAAGACCTGGGTTATATCACTACACCCCTTATACTACGTGGCGCAAAATTCATCACCCTATCGAAAGATACTCTGCAAATGGCGTCTTATGTCATCGTGACCTTGACATTTGTGAAATAAACAGAAACAGAATACACGTAGATAAACCATGAATCACTATACACCTTAAAAATGGGGCATAATTGTGTCAACGTTTTTAACAAATAATCGGTCGGTGGTTTTGACTCAACGTAAATTTCATCGTCTATTTCTTGGTCATGTGGTGCCAACTGAAAAAACACTGCGGCGTTTAGCCGCTCGCCTTGAGGATACTGGCTCAACATGGGACAGTAGCGACATAGCTGGCCTCGGAGCAGCTGTTTGGTCGAGAATGTCGCTGCTGTGGCTGCAGAGGTCGAAAAGAACCCTCAAACATCAACCAGACAACGGGCCATGCAATTGGGCATTAATAAACAATCTTTATAGGGAGTTTGGGGAAAGACTTAAGGATGTTCTCGTATAAAATGCAAACAGTCCATAGGCTATTGTAAATTTCAGTCGAGCCCTCCTAAACCTCCACCGCGATGAAGATGATTTTAGATTGAAAATCATCATAAGCAACGAGATGCATTTCTACCTATGCGGATACGTGAATAAATAATATTATTGCTTCTTAGACACTGAAATCCGCGTGTAATGCACGAAAATCCATTACATTCTCTTAAAGTCACTGTTTGGTCCAAAGTTTACGGAGGAAAGGTGGTTGGCCCGTATTTTCTCGAGTACGGCATCGGCAACACGGTTATTGTGACTGGTGGGCGCTACAGAACCACGACTTTTTGCTGCCGAAAATAGACGAATTAGGTTTAGAGAACATGAAGTTCCAGCAGAACGGTGCAACCGCGCGAGCAACAGTGGGCTTTCTAAAGCAAGCGTTTTGCGACCGCTTAATCTCACATTTTGGCGGTTTACACTGTCCACCAAGATCCCCCGATTAAAGGAAAACATCCGACAAGAAGTGGAGAATTTACCGCCAGGGGTTTTGAGGAACGTCATGTAAACTGCTGTGAAACGAGCCTGAATGTGGATCAACTCTGGCGGCGGCCACTTAACCGATATTATCTTCGCGACTTAGGGGAAGAACTTTAAACGTTCAAATGAACTTAATCAACAAACAGAACCAATTATTTTTATTTACAAACAAAGTTACTGCCTTAGGAAATCAAGAGATGACTTTTGCAATACCTTGTAATAAAGGACAGAATATGGCAAGGTGTCTACCAGGAGAATCCACATGGAAAAAGCAAGCCGGGTTCTGTAGTGATATGATGTAACCTTATAAGAAATGTTTAAAATAAAGAAACGAACATGGTCTCGGATCATCAAAACTCAAACAAAAAATTTCAAGCCTAAATATATCCAGAAGACAAAAACAAATAAAATTAAATATATATGCTTTGAAAGATAAAACATGGGGAGAATATACTCGTAGAGTGAAAATAGGTCAAAATGTGTGAATAACGAATAAGTATAGACACAAAATGGAAAATAATTAAAAGATGAGTCGAGTGAAAATAAATTAAAAATTATAAGACAAAATAAAACAAATATTTGGTTTGATGATATCTGTGAAAAAATAAAAAGCAAACAGACGTAAAATGCTAGGATATGGGAAAGCCAAAAGGAAAATTGATGCAATCTGCAGAAAGAAGAAAAGAAGAATGTTGAAGCAGGAGGTAAAAGAATTGTTAAAAAAACTATAACGAGAGGAAAAAAGAGATATAAAATTGTGAAACAAGAAAAAGAAAGGTACTAACAATCACTACTGTATTTTAGAAATGTACAGGGTAAATTGTATTTGAACATATTGTGAAGACTATATAGAAAATCGATCGAGCTATGGTGTGAAAAAGATTAAAGCAACTGAGAGAACCAACAAAACAAGAAATAGAAAACATGTTAGTGAATATGAGGAACAACAAGGGTTCTGGTTCTGGCGGCATACCAGTGGAACTGTTTAAAGTAGTTAATGCAAAAACGATGAAAAATTGGTATCACCAATTAAAGAAATATAGCAAAAAATGACAGTCGAGTGGTCACTGGCAACAGCATAACCAATATATAAAAAGAAAGTTAACATGTATTAGAAAATTATATAAACCAATATCATTGGTTACTGTGATTTACAAATTTTTGGCTAGTTTTAAAAGTGAAATATATTTGTTATAAAACAAGAATGACAGCCGCGGCCCCCCGGCCATTTGGCAAGGAGCGAGAGCGGCCCCGACGTGCGTGCACGAACGCACGGACCTCCATACGTAATACGTAAAGTTGAATCAATGCAAAGCTTATACGCTCGTTCATAATGCACTGGGTCAAAAAATAGAATTAATTCTTGAACATTTTTGTGCGACGATTTTTTACGTTTTCAATGTGGATTATCTCAATTACAGTGCGTCGACCAACCCACTTCGACTTTTGGTGATAAAGCCCCATACAGAACCACCTTTTATCGTGATTTGATTAATTTAATCGTGGTCGTAGTTTACTGGCGGATAAATTTAAAATAGGTCGTCCAAAATCGGCTGCGGTGCCAGCAACATCAATACCGTGCGCGAACCAATAAAAAAGGATCGTCATGTGACTTATCGTCAAATCCAGGCATCCTTAGAAATTAGTATCATTCGATATTGCATGAACTTTTAACCATGAAAGAGCTGTGTGCGCATTGGGTCTCGCTCGTGTCAATTAGTCGAAAGAAGTGCTTAAGAAATACGCCCACATTGCTTCGAAAACCGTTTACAACATAGTCACAGGTGACAAATCTTAGATTTATGCATATGAGCCCGAAAGTAAACAGCAGTCGACTGTATGGTCGCCTGTTTTTTTTTTTTGGAATAGCTGAACATGTCACAACCAATCCTAGAACTGTCAATTCAAAATGGTACCCAGCCATTTGTTTTCGGGAAGTCTTCGGAGAAATAAAAAATCAATGCGCGGCGCTCCACCATGACACTGCAAGGTCACACACATCGACGTAAACAACCGTCCTTTTGAGCATTCAAAATGGGTCATCCGCCATACAATCTTGATTTGGCCCTTAACGATTTCTCTTTGTTCCCACACGTGAAGAACAAACTGCGTGGACAACGTGGACAACGACGCCGGAAAAGGCGGTTGTTGAGTTAAAAACCCATGTTTTGGAACTACCTGATTCGCTATGGAAAAAATGCTAAGAAAATTGGTTTCAGCATATGCAACAATGTATTGGGCATCAGGCATTTTGAAGAATAATAAAAGATTTTCCAATATTAATACTATTAGGACCTCAGACTAAGATACATCTCCAAAACCTGGAAGTTTAAGAAAATGGTCGTGTTTCTAAAACCGGGAAAAAACTAACGAAATGCAGGGGTTTGAGTCTACTTTATTGCTACCAATTTTATCAAAAATTATTTGAAAAACTAGTGCTTGACAGACGTAAACCAGTCATCGATAGTAGACTTGTTCCCGAATACCAATTCTGCTTGCAAACAAACTTACTACAATGCATCAAGAATTTACTCTCTTGGAAGGTATTCCAGTCAATTCACTCGTTAATAAGTCTTTGAGGAGGTTGTTTAATTTGTGGCGTACCCAAAAAGGACATGGTCAGAGTTTAGTTCCATGGTTACATCTTGATTTATCTGTTTTTGGAATTTTTTTTTTTTTTGAAGAACAATATCTAGTATGTCAGGCTAGTGATCTTTCCGATAGGGATAATGCATATGCTCGTTTAGAGGCATAACTTGAAAGGCCTCAGTAGTTGAATATTGCTAGAGTTTGGTGCATTCATGGTTACTGGCTTGACAGCCCCACATTCTGTGTATACAGTTGATATCTCCAATTATTTTGACAAGTATAGTTACTCTTCCGGCTGCTGTTCGAGCGTTTCTATCTTTTCTATGCACTTGATATCCGAGTATTTTGACCGTGTCTGCTTGAGGTAAATGAGTTTCTGTGCTACTCGCAACATCTATGTTACTTTTGGCAAGAAATGCTATGAGGATTGATCTTTGGGTTAATTGTATTATAATTAAGAATTTTTAGTTTGCCTATAGCTCTCTGTGGATTACGGTCCATTAAGGAATAAGGGGAGGATTGTGCTAACGACGAAATTTTTAATTAAGGCAAGGTAAGGGGTTAACAAATCGATAAGGATTTTGACTATGTTGTTTGTGCAGGATGAGACCGCCTGATTGGTTTGGGTTACTAGGTTTGGGATTGTATCGAATAAGGTTTTTATATCATTTTCTGTTTACTTGTATGTTCTAGTTTCTACTCTTCCTAAAGCTCTTTTGGCGTTTCTGTCTTTTCAATGCACGCTGTATCCTGGTATTTTAAGGTTGTTATTGTCTTGTAGGTGTGTTTCTGTAATGCAGGCTGTATCAACATTGTATCTGGCTAAAAATACAATAAATACAGATCGTTGCTTTAAGATACCATTTGAATTCCAATTTAGGTTTGTTAGTTTTATAATTGCTCTTTTGATATCAGGGTCCATTGATTAATAGGGGTAATAGGGTGGTTGTAAGAAACGTTTAATTTGTGGAAGAAAAGATGTTACGAGGTTTATAACAATTTTGGTAGTACGTGAGATCTGAGAAGATTCGGTTAGTTGAGTTTCAGCTGGAGTTGAGGGGATGGTTCTGACATGTGAGCTATTTGTCAGTTTGCTTTGTACGTTTACATTGGGTTGACGTGAGAATTTTTGTCAAAGTTCAACATGATGACTGCATTTACAGTAGCTCGCCGCGTGATCACCGTCGCAATTGGCACATATTGTTTTAGTCTTGGTCTGCTTGGTGCACTCACTGTGGATGTGATTCCCAGCGTATTTGACACATCTTGGTGTAAGGATACAGCAATTTTTTGAGTGCCTGTAGCAGTGGCATCGATGACATTACGGTAAGTTGGTTGATTTTTCCCCTCATTTCTACGGTCACAATCAAATCATGGATTTACTTCAAGGTAAAGATTTTTTTACTCTCATCACTGTTGAAGGGATTTTTATCACTTGTCAGTAAGCGTGTTACATTGATGGCCGGCAGTATTTTTACCTTATTTTTAATTTCATCAGCAGTTAGTGATAATGGGACATTTTTAATTACCACTGACAGAGACTTGAAGTTGGGGTTTTGAGAGGTATGATATTCAATTCCATTTTCAAAACAAAATTTTGTACAATAGTCGTTATCATTCGATAAGTTGATGCGTAGCGAGTTCGTGGTACAAATTGTTGTAAAGGTTCCTTGATAATATTCTTAATATCTGTCAGAAGATTGCATTATGTGGATATATGTATGACTTGATTTTGGATTTATTAATGGAAGTAGTTGGTTCTGTATCAGAGGTGTTGATTTCGTTTGTGTCATCTTCGTTGACGTTTGGTGAAGGCAATTAGAATCTATTTTGTGTGATTATGTGTTCAGCTGACCACGTGCATCGCTGTATCTGCACCCCACTGAGAGTTGGTAATAATTAGTCAAGTTTAGCTTAGCCCGCTCTTGTATATGGTGGTAAGTAGCACTAGAGCTTTTTGGGGAAGGTTTTGCAAAACGATCAGGTCGTAGCTAGATGCTTTACGAGGATTAGCTATTTTGATTTGTTGGCTTACCTCGGTTGGTGAGAATGATCTGAGTGGTGGGAACATCTTGGTGTCATGATTGCTTCCCACTGGCTGAAGCGCTGAAAACACCGTAGCGAAATGGTCAGTAAATGAGCCTCTTTTTTCTTTGTCTAATCTAGGCCATGTATCGTCGAGCTTTTTGATTGGAAGTATCGATAATGTTGGTCTTTTGAATTATTTTGTTACCTTCTATATCGTGTAATCAACAGGTGATAAGTTAGTGATGTAATGCTGGAAAGTGTCGTTCTGGATTTTTAATAAATAGTTCAATGTGGAGCTGATGAGCGATATATTATATATAGTCTTATATTTGTTTAGTTCCTGCCACTTTTTTGTGCCTTGCGTTTGTCTATGACAAGATATTCTATGTGACTAGGAATGTTGCTATCTGCTAGATGGATGCTTGTTGCACTGAGTGTGGGTTGCCATGCCCCGTTTTGTATCGTTATAGTTAAGTACTAAATTTTTTTTTAATTTGGAAAGCTAGACTAATTTTGTATACTCAGTATACTTTTAAAATAGCCCCAATTAGTGCTCTCTGGTGACAATGGAGGTACTTAAGGTAATCATAATTGAAGTGTGGTCAGATGACAAGTCATAGTTTGATTTTATTTTGGTATAGGTGTTCGCTAAACCACAGAAACTAGCGAAGTCAAACAAATCAGGAATTTTTTTGTGCCTGTAGGCCAGTAAGTGGGTTTTCCGGTTGCAATTGTAATTTTGTATTGCTGGGAGCAGATTACGTTCTTTTGGATTAGTTAGTCTCGATCCCCAGGCTACATTCTTGGCGTTCCAGTATCTTTCGATGATGAATTTCGCATCAAGAGATTGTAGCAGCTCTACGTATTCTTCGGTGGAGATAGCGTATCGGGGCGGATTATATACTGCTGCTATAACTAATGGATGTGGTAAGACTTGAACTTTTATCCTGGAGCTTTAGATTTTTTTAATTTTATTTATAGTAGGAGATAGAGTTTTTGATAATTACATATGATGCCGTGCCATCTGGATGGTTGGAGAGATATACAGAACAGCGCGGAAATTTGATTACCGTCCTAGCGGTTACATGATTTTTGAGAACGAGTAACACGTAGTTATAAAAATGTTATTATTTCAGGTATGTGGTTTGATATGCCATTGGTGTTCCAGAGTACTAGACGAAGGGAGTTCACCATTATTAAGGTAATTTATTTATAACAGTGGAAAGCATGTTTAAAACCATGCTGTTTTAGCTAATAAGCTTTAAATTCCATTAAAAAGTTAGAGAACATTTAATTGATGCTTATCTAGTGTTTGTTGGATGTATGGGTAGGACGTCTTCTGTCTGGTGGTTGCAAGAAGGGGGGTCTGTGGTAAGAATGATTTATGGTTCCTGAATTTAAGTTAACATTTTGGTTTGCAAGTGGTGAAAATTATGTTTGTTGGCTACTGGTATGGCCTGGTTTTGTTTGTGAGTCCTCTGAATGTTGAATTTCTAGCTGTCTGCATGTCTTGGTACACAGAACACCCCTTGTAATTTTCGGGTATTGTCCATTGCATAAAGCACAGGTGGCAGGAATGTTGGGTTTTTGCATAAATGGGTTGCGTAACTAGCACCGTATTTGACACAGACAAATGCTTTCGTATGGTCGTACTCTTGGCAGCGGGTGCACTGAGGTATGGTTTGTGTCTTCCTAAGAGGTTCAACTGTAATAATTATAATGTTTAGATGTTTTACATTGAAAATCAATTTATCATTTTCTTTAGGTTCTAGGTCTACCATAAATAGTGATCAAGGTTGTTTGGTCACTTTATGACTATGTTAATAATGTTACGTACTATGTGGCTAAGATTCCAAAGTTGTTTTATTATTTCTGATACTGGTATAGAGTGGTGAAGGTTTCGTATAGCCACCCTGTATGCACGTTCTTCTTTTAGCTGGTATCTATGATGACATATATTTCCATGTTTAATGTGTTTGGTAAGTTTTTTGTATAAATTTGCATTTACGTGCGTATTCGGGTTCGAAATTATTATTTGCGGTATTTATTATTTGTTTGCGCTATTTTGCACAGCTTGACAAAAAGACAGTGGTTGCGGATTAATTAAAAAGATATATGACTGGTATGCTTGATAATACGTAGGATTATGGGCTGTAGATTAGGTTGGCTATTGTAATTATTTTGTTGTTGAGTAAATTGATATCCTTGTGCATTAGGAATACTAAACATAGAACCGTAACTTTCAGGGGCTGCTGGTGCACCCGAAATTCAATTGGAAACGTGAGTTAACACATACTTCTGCTACAGTAATATATTTAAATTGTACATACAGTTTTGAAGTGGTATGATGAGGGTTATCAATAGATAGTTCGACACTAGGCACTTCCAATGATAACAGGGCGTACCAGACGTGCTCATTTTAAAAATAAAATGAGAACTCGAAACAATAAGAATGAGATGATTTATTTATATTTATAGTTTTACAGGGGCAGATTGACTCCCCTGAGCTTTTATCTCGCATTTCTCTTTATATGTCTCAATTTAATCTTAGACCTACTCAAAATTTTGCTGCAGAAGTTCTAAAAACTCATCATTATCGTTATCAGTTTTACCTGTACGAATTTAACATTTTACTTTCTTCTAGGGCGTCCTATATCTCTCTATCCCAGTGAATTGTATTCTGGAATTTGTTAAGGCCACTCCATCCTTTTGGTAGTCATTAATCTTGTCTTTAATTACAAATATTCTTAGTTTATTCCTGATGTCATCATTTCTAAATCTGTCTGTTGTACATCTCTTTACCGGCCGTAAAAACTTTATTTCTGGTGCTTAAATTCAGCTTACGTTTTTTTTTTTGCTTACAGACCAAGCTTTACTATCACACAGTACAGTTTAGTATAGCTATTAGTTTGCAAAATTTTCTTTCGTGCAATGTTTTCCTATGGTATTCTTTATTGTTCCTCGCTTACAGTATTATTAACATCCTAGTCATAGTCCTAAGATCTTAAATATTTAAAAATGCGCAATTTATTCTAGACACAAGTTAGTAATACAAATTTTTTACCTAATTGAATCTTTCCCTAGAAAAACCATTACTTTTGTCGTCAATTTTAACATTACGTAATTATAATTCTTCGAAAGAACGTTTAGTTTGTGAACCGCTCTTTGAAAATTATTTCCTCTTGACATAATAGTTGCCTACCCATCAGCAAAAAGTAAAATATTTACCTTGTTCGTATGTTACGACTTAACTCCCAGTGGTACTTTTTTTTTTAGTTATATCGTCTACGTATAGGTTAATTAGTAGAGGAAACAAGCAGCATCCCTACCTTACACCCTAATTTATATGAATCAACTTCACAAGAGTTATTTTCAATAATGATGCATGTTTGTATAAGCTCTTTCATACTTCTCTGAGGTGTCTCGAAAATCCTTTGTTTTTCATTACGAGATGCATTCAAGTTATAACATCACCGATTTTTTTTCACAAACTAATTATACAAAAAATGTGAAACTTGTGTCACTTCTAGACGTAATTTTTCTCAGCCGTACACATTTTTCACAACGTCAACGCCATGATTTAGGAGTCTTCTTTGAACACTGGAAATCGCTGATGCAATACCAACAACACTAGTAAATTTGCGACCACAGACAGTGTCTTTCATTGTTGTAAACAGGCAAAAGTCGTTAGGAGCCAGGTTAAGTAAGCGGGGAGTAAGGGAAGTTACTTCGAAGTTGTCAGTATTCGTAGCTAACGCCTGGAGGAAACTTTTTGCATTTTCAGGTCTTTATGAAGGGTTGTGTGCACAGATATCACGGAAATGTCAACTTTAGGGGCGATATGTCCCACACTCATTTGGCAATCCTCCAAAACAAGTTTCTCCACTCGTTTGATCGTCAGAGCGACTGGTGCGAGGCCATTGTCTTGGTTTGTTCGGTGAAGGTTTAATTTCGAGAAATGAAAATGTCAATTGGCCTGCTCGTTCGGCGATTGACGTTTTTGCAATAGCGGTACAACTAGTGAATTTGCAACCACGGACAGTGTCTTTCATCGTTGGAAACAGCCAAAGGTCGCTAGGAACCAGGTTAAGTAAGTGGGGAGTAAGGGAAGTTACTTCGAAGTTGTCAGCATTCGTGGCTCCCGCCTGGAGGACACTTTTTGCATTTTCAGGTCTTTATGAAGGGTTGTGTCCACAGATATCACGGAAATGCCAACTTTAGGAGCGATATGTCCCACACTCATTTGGCAATCCTCCAAAACAAGTTTCTCCACTCATTTGATCGTCAGAGCGACTGGTGCGAGGCCATTGTCTTGGTTTGTTCGGTGAAGGTTTAATTTCGAGAAATGAAAATGTCAATTGGCCTGCTCGTTCGGCGAGTACAATAGCGAGTACAATAGCGGTACAACTAGTGAATTTGCGACCACGGACAGTGTATTTCACCGTTGGAAACAGCCAAAAGTCGCTAGGAGCCAGGTCAGGTGAATAGGGAGCACGAAAAGTCACTTCAAAGTTGTCAGCATTCGTGGCACTCATTCGATGATCCTCCAAAGCAAGTTTCTCCACTCTCTTGATCATGTCGTCAGACCGGCTGGTGCGAGGCCGAGATTGTTATGGTTTGTTGTCACACGACGTTCTTTCTGCCTTCTTTGAACTGTCGCATCTACAAACGCACATCAGACACATCCATAATACCATCACCACATGTCTCACTCAACTGGCAATAAATTTCAATCGGTGTTACACCACGCAAATGAAGAAAACGTCGCCATTTTAAGTATCAAAAACAGTCCTTATTCTCGCCGCTGCCGCTAGGTGTGCCGTGCAGTGCTGCCATCTCTGTCGCACATTCGCAAAGAGTGCGCGCGTATTTTTAAATAAACCGCATGTTTCTATCTGTTTCCAGTCCTGAGAAAAAAATTCATATGTGTTACAACTTGAATGCACCACGTATTCTCTATATTTTGAGTCAAATTCATATAATCTATAAAATATGTGTCTTTAAATTCATTCCTCTTGGCTTTTCTATTATTTATTTCAATGTGAATACCGAGCGTCCTTTCCAAAACTCGTTTTATTCTTCTTCAAAGAGAGTTTCTGTAATTGGTCGCATTCTTGTAGTTATTATCCTCGCATACATTTTGTAGGGTAAATTTGGTAGACCGATAGTTTTATACTTGTTAGTATCCATTCGGTTTATTCTTTTAAACAGAAACCCTAACTTTTTCTACTGCTTGCGATCTTGATAGATTAAGCAGATGTAACAATCAAAATTTAAAAAGTATTCCTCCATAATTAAACAGTTTTACAGTTAAGGCGTTTGTTCCCATAGCTTTTCTACTTTTAAAGTTTCTTAGTTTGTTTTCAAGCTTATTTATAGTTATACAATCAACACTGTTGTTGTGACTTTCTTGTGTTAGTTGTAGATTATATCACAAGATTCGTGCAATGTTCAGTCCACCTATCGTTATGTATTATATTTATTTTTATTTTTCATCTTTGTTTAGCTATTTTAAGATTTTAAAGGCAAAATCTTATCTGCCACAGACATTGTCTTCCATATTACTCATATATCGATCCCAGCTTTCACAATGTGCGTTTCACGTTATACTTTTCGCTATATTTATTTTTGCTCGTAAGTTTTATCTTGCCAAATAGGTTTCATTTGCTTTCTGCTATTCTTGCACTGTAGCTTTAATTTTTTATTCTGAAGCTTTATTCTATTCTTTTTGTAGTTTTTCTTTCTTTTACCAAGCACTCTTTTATGTATGGTATTTTACAAATTTAACTATTCTTTCTCTATTACGAGATGTGTGCTTATATCTGTTAAATATTGGTATTGGAATTTAACAGCAGCTTTTTGTAGCAAATAATCTTTGTATGATTCATCAGTTTCGTTTTCCGTCTTGTTAAAAACTTTTTATCCAAAGCAGTAGCAGTACAATTTTGCTTCTAGCCAAATAGTGACCAGAACAAATATCTGCGCTCTTAAAAACATGTACATATTCAACCAACCTGCCCATTTTCTGGTTTACTAAAATATAATCAATAATGATGTCTTTCTCTGAGTGCCCAAGCGAATTTCTTAATATCTTTATTTAAATAATATATATCTGCTATTTTTAAGTTATTGGATGCCGGAAGTTATTTCAAGTCTAAGCCATTCTTGTTTGTTATTGCTTTTTCTTGGTTTCCGATTATTTTATTTATAGGGAACTTTCCTATTCTAGCATTCAGATCTCCTGCTAGGATTATAAAGTTGTTCTTATTTTTAAAAATCACAAGCAATATGATCTCCTTTCTCTCTGTATGAGGCTTAGTAATATTTTTTTTTACAAATTTTACCCACACTCCCAAAGTAAGAATGGGGTGGCGCTAGTTGCGCTGCTACTTCAAGCGAGGCAAGGTAGCACACAGTGAGAGAGCAAAATTCGAGTATTAGAAGCAACCGGTTTATATTTTATGATTTTTATGCGCATTTGGAAATAAAGCTTTATTCAAGATATAGATGCGGTTTGTTCTCATTTAATACATTATTAAAATCCAGAAGCATACGGCAATAGGTCATTTTATTAAACAGTAGCTTTCCTAGTCGTCGTGATCACATTTTCCATTGGCATCACAAAAGCAAATCTCATTCATGTTTTGAAATTTTTGTTTTTCTTTGACTTAATACCCAATTTTGACCCAAGGATACGTTAGCATCGCTTCAAACCTTGGTGACTGTAACTGCTTATATACGGAAGAGTGCATCGCAAGTATGTTTATGTGGGTTTATATTAGCTAGATTTTTTTTCGTTTATTTTATATGCTTAATTGACAACTAGCCCAAAGGCTAAGGAGCAAATTTGATGTAATACTTAATTACTAAACTAAACTTGAATACTGACATGTGGAGGGAGTGTCGCCCATTGGCGAGTCCCTGAATATACTAATGTAACGAGTACTAGTTAGTAAGGTCTAGCGTTTTAAGTCTTTTTAATCTACGAGTGGTATTATTAATGTCTAGTAAATTTAGCACTAACACATAGGGGTGACTTCTTATTCGATTGACTTAGGTGACTGTTCGTCTTTTAACCTCATCTCTGATCCATGGAACTTTTAGGTCGTCGTGAAGTGTTTTGTTGCTAATGAACCATTCAGGTTGGTCATTACACGAAGAGTTTCGCTCTGAAATCTTTGCGCTGCCCCATAGATGTATGCCGTACGCCCACACCGGAACTAAAACTGTCTTGTACACTAACACTTTATTTTCTATCGATAACTTGGATTTTTTCCCTAGAAGCCAATACATCTTTTTCACCATAGCATCCAGTAGCCTTCTCTTTTTTATAATATGGGGTTTCCATGTTAATCGTCTGTCGAGGGTCAAACCAAGATATTTTACTTCCTGTTGGATGGTGATTTGTATACCATTTAGTGTAACCGGAGGAGCAAAGTTGCATTTCGTCGTAAACGTAATAGTTGTAGATTTGGTTTTATTAATTTGTATGCGGCACCTGTACAACCATTTTTGTATTATGCCGAATCTTCTTTGTAGAATTGACGAAGTTTGTTGTGGACCTTGGTGAGAAACTAATAACACCGTATCGTCCGCATATGTGTCCATCATTGTGTTTGTAGATCAGCTGTAAATATCTGGTGTAGGGTTGGTCCCAGAACACTGCCCTGAGGAACTCCTGCAATTATGGGGTAGAGTCCAGACAACAAGGAATATCGCAACACAGTATCTTTGTTCTTCAAAGTCCTTTTCGATTACATCTGCGACTCGGTGTATCTGTTCTAATGCAGAGTGTTGTTGGCGAAACCCACATTGATGTTGGGGGATAATTTCTTCTTCTTCAATTGTGGTTGCCATTCTCTTTAGTATTAATCTCTCTAATATTTTTGACAGTATTGGTAGGAGCATTATCGGCCTATATGAGGTAACCTCATGTGCAGGTTTGCCCGGTTTCAATATTAGTATTATTTGGCCGAATTTCCATAACAGTGGGAAGTACTGCAATCTCAAGACTGCATTGAATATTTGTAGTACGCACATTATAGCTTTATGTGGCAGTTATTTCAGTAGTTTAGCAGTAATTAGGTCATACCCGGGCGCTTTCTTGTTATTTAGATGATGGATTTCAGTTATAATTTCTTCAGGGGTAAAAGACTGTATTGGACGGCTTAATTGTAAAGGAGCTTGAAGGTAGTCTTCAATCTCCTGTTCTTCTTCTGGGGTAGCAGCTATGGGTTGAAATATCGTAGATGTGTTCTGCAAAACGCGTTGCTTTCTCAGCTTCTGTTCTTGCCGAAGAGCCGTCTACCTTTCTTATTGGTGGAATAGGAGTACGAACATTTTTTAAATTCTTCGTTGCCTTCCAAAGCGTGTAGTTGCTATCTGCTGAAGAAGATAAAGTGCTAACGTATTCGTTAAATGATTCGTTTTTCCACTCCTTTAGGGTTGTTTTTAACTCTCTTGTTAGCCTATTTAGTTATTTTTGTCTATACGATTTCTCGTTTGTTGCCAAATTCCCCTGGCTCTTCTTTTATCCTCGATTTTAGTTTTAATGTAGAATGGATAATTTTCGATAACTACTGAATTTTTGTGAACAGTCGGCGTTAAGTAGTAGACTGCATTCTGAATGTTTTTAGTTAGCTGTTCTACTGTATTGTCAACTTCCTGTTCTGTTTTCAATGAAGCTTTAATTGTCGTATTGTTCGTTAGGTACTCTCTGAATAGGTCCCAGTTAGTGTGATCGTTGTAAAGGAAAGATTTTTTTTGCTTTGTAATAATTGAAGTGCTAATTGTAACTATTATAGCCGAATGATCTGAAAGAAGGTCGAAGGAAGTTTCTGCTTTACAATATCTTGGAGATAATCCTTTGGTAACAAAGAAATCTACGGCATCAGGTACCAGTATGAGGACTCCCCGGTGTATATCTAGTTGTAGTTGTTAGCCACTGCGGCTTTGTGTAATTCGCGCCCTTTGGTTGTTCTTATCCTCGAGTCCCAGATTGCATTTTTGGCGTTGAAGTCACCGCCAGTTAAGAACCTGTTACCTAGATTGTTGTAGAATGTTTCATACTGGTTTTGTTTGACAGAGTGCCTAAGCGGGCTGTATATCGAAGCAACTATTAGTGGACCACTAGGACTTTGGACGTTGATTATAGTGCCTTGTATATAATCAGTTACAAAGGCATCCATGACGAAGTGAGATATTTTGTTGTTTATAATAATTGCCGAGCCAACGTGAACAGTTCCGTCGGTATGGTTGGTGTGGTATGTAGTATAATTATGGATGTTGAAGTAGCTCCTTTCCGTAAAATGGGTTTCTGAGATCAATAATACATCAATTTTTTGCTCTTTTAAAAATAGTTCGACTAGAAGACGATGTTGTGCTAGCCCATTTGCATTCCAGGAGGCTACTCGGAGGGAATCCATTATTGGTTTTTGGTAACTAGCGTGGTAAGCAGATTTATCATCATGCTATTTTGGTTCATTAGTTGATTGAACATTGATTCAAACTTAGACAAGAATTGAGTTAGTAAGATATCGTTACTGTTGGTATTTTAGGTTTGAATATTGTCGTGATGACTGGACGTAATTTGCGAGAAGCTTGAGCCATTCACATTTGCAGAATATATACGTTGAGCAGTGATCGGTACATTAGGTTTTTTGTGCTTTGTGGTCCTAATGAGGTTGCTGTCTTTCCTCTGCTTAGTAGAAGTTGTTGATAAATCTGGCATCCCTTGTAGTTTGCTGGGTGTGGTCCTTGACACAGTGCACACTTGGCGGGAGCTTCTCTCTTTTTTTGCAGATGGTAGTGCTGTGCTCTTCTCCACACTTATCACACAAGTAGAGTTTATTGCAGGAGCTTTTACTGTGACCATAAGACTGGCAACTCGTGCACTGGATGATTTGGTTCGACTGTTACCATTTGATGGTTAATGTGTTTTATCTCATACACTTTTTTGTTGTTTTCTGCAGGTTCAAGATCTACAAAGAACATAGGCAGTGGCGTTTTTGTTACTCGATGTCGGACATTTATGATATTACGTACAATATGTCCTTTCTTTTGAAGTTCACTTTTGATTTCTAAGTACCACTCTGTAGGCCCTGTCTTTCTTTAGCTGATAGGTGTGGTGTATGATCCCTTCGTCCCTGAGATGTGTAGTCTTCCGTATGAGTCAGGAGTGTTTGTGTTGATTTTAATGGTATTGTTTGATTGGGCCTTTGTCTAAAATTGCTCTGTTTCTATTACTTTTGTTAGATTTTTAATCATGTTAGCATAGTTTGTTACGCCATATATAAATATTGGGGGAGGTTTAGAAATTTTCTTTTTTTCGTTTACACCTGATGTTTGCGTTGTATCGTTGGTACTAATGTCGGCAAACACTTTGTATATGTTTTGGGTTGGAGTCGGATTATCTATTATTAAATTTATCCCTGATGTACGTGTAATTCGCTTGTGTTTTCTAAATTCTTGCCAATCATGTTGATTATCTGTTATGTCCTCGTTGGAATCATCAACAAGTGTTGATTGTGTATTGGCAGTTCTTTGAGGATTATAATTTTGGCTATTTAATGGTACGAATGAGGGTGTGTTAATTAGTGATGGAAGTGCCAATACATGACTTGTATGTTGAACTAGTGGTGCACAGAAATTATTTGGTGCGAATTGCAGAAATCCAAGGTTTTGTGATGATTGTCGATGACCAAGGACCGGTTGTTGCAGAGTGAATGGGATTTGCGCAAGTTGCGATTGTGGTGAATACATATTTTAGTCAGGACATTGCAAAATTTGCCGAAGCAAAATTGGGTAACGTATTTAAATTATTGAATTTAAAAGGTTATTGTAAGTGTTTAAACTTACACATGAGTTGGAAATTGAACAGCTGCTATCCGATAGCGCTGTCTGCAAGGCCTCTGCGGTACGGATAAGCCGCATTCACTTAACTTAATGATTGTTATACTCGTTATCACTTGAACTTTTGTGAACTGGAACGTCAATTAGTACGTCTTTACAGTATAAAAGTCAAGCGAGAACTGTAGCTAGATTGTTGAACATCTCATCATCGTACGTTGCTTTAGCTATAATCTTTTATTTCCTGAAAAAGTATACGTCCAGTGGTTGCGCCATTTCTGTCGTCTTTGGCGGGATAGTTAGCTGCTTGCAACTACAGCTAACGCATTGATCCAACAAGGTTTGATCTTTTTACCAAGTCCATGAGACCTACATAAGCACAAAAGTCTGATTGCTTGTTGTGATTGGGTTGTTCTGCAGAGTTTTCATGACCGTTTTCCCGGGCAATACAATAAATAGGTTCCCAGCAAGCTTTTCAAACATAGTCGACAATGGCTGCACCATGAAGCTGTGAGTTGTAGCGTTAATTGCCTTGATTTGAAGCAAGACTTCTTCTTGCCACAGCTAGAGTGCGATTGGAATAAAACTTATAACTGAATTCTGACTGATCCGTGTTGACTACATAGAGAGCATCGTACTCGGATAATATTGCGCGAGCCTTAACCACAAAGTCACTGAAGGATTTCGTTACCTTCTCATAGTCAGTGTTATGGCATGCTGTTACTACTTTCGTTACCTAGCTCGACTTGATTCTCTGATCTTTCTTACAACGATACAGCCACTTGCAAAAAGCTTTAAATTGACTTTTTGGGTGACGGTCATACAGGCAAATTCTGTTCCCTAACGCTCCATGAGTCAGTTTAATCTTTTCAGTTCGAGTTTATCCGCTCTCAACTGTTTTCTTAAAGTGACACAACTATTGAACGCAAAAAATTCTCGGAAACTTCGACTGAACTGCACTAAAAAGTCTCCTGGAACTTTTGTTTCTCTTGTTAGCAGTTTTCTAAAATTTCACTAATTTTGCTTTTGCTAGAAAGAAAAGTCATCTCCATGCCTACTTGTTTCCATGTCCTCCAGTTTCTCATCTCTGTCTGGATCATCGTCAGATTCCGATACCTCGCTTTCCAAATCCTTAAGTTGATAGTACAAATATTTGCTGTAATCCTTCTCAGCTCCTGAAGCGTTGTAAACAACATCTTTGCAACCTCTCTCACTTCGATTGTTTGACCTGACGGTCGTATATTTTTTAAAGAAACTTTGCAAAGTCTCTTCATCTCTAACAAGATGTTTTTTTAGTTAAGCATCTTGAGTTCTGAAAAAAGAAACATTATTACGCCAGCCGTAGATATCTAACCTAACCTAACTAAACAATGTAACCCAATATTACCAACTGCTTCCTCAATGCATATTGTCCTCTGACCCTCGTGTCCTTTCGCCAGTGTCCCGAGTGCAATGTCTGTCAATGACAGACGTACGAAGCCAAGTTTTGAGCCGCGTATCCTGGTCGACAAACGCAGAAAGGTCTCTGCATCCGGGCATCCCTCTGACATACTTTAACAAGCGCTGGTTGGTCTTATAGGCAGAGGTAGCAGCGGCCAGAGAGGGGGCTCTTAATGAGCGCTGTGCGCGCCTTGATGCTTCTGTCAAAAACTAGACTTACAAAAAAGAAGAAAGCACAAACACCAAAAACACAAAAAAGCTACCTTCAGCACTCAAGCGCTTTACCACTGCGCCACCTTGCTTCTCTTAAAGTAAGAGTTCACCAAAAGTCACCCCATTTATAAGTTGGGAGTATAGGCAAAAACTGGTCGGCCAAAATGTGACCTCAGCATAAATTATCTGGAAAAAAGCACATCGCACACAAACAACTCTACTTTCAGCCTAAAATCAGAAAGTTAAAAAACCAGCTGCCTGTGGATGTTTTATATCAGTGAACAGTTACTTTATTAGCTAAGAGATTTATCACTAGATAATTTTTCCTCTCATATACAGTACAATAATTACATTTACTTGTAGCTTTAAAAAGCAGATTATAAATCCTAAATCGGGAACGTGGAACAATTTCACTTACAATCGAAGCTCCGCTCGATGGAAGCAAACCAAATGGCTGTGGCAGACACGCTTTTTCTGTTCGATAATGCAGCAGCTCGATAGCCGCGGCCGCTCGACAATTCGGTAAGGAGCGAGAGCGGCCCCAACGTACGTACACAAATGCACGGACCTCCTCGTGTAAATTAAACGTTCAGAGCACGCTAAATTTGATATCAACCGTCTTTGTGTACCTTCTGTTCAAATGTATAGATATATTCCTCGCTGACTGTTTACAAAACTTTAGTCAAAAAATTCTTTAATAGCACAACTGATTCATAAAGTATTTTAGTTATTGTTATTAATTTATCTTTGAATTATTGTTGAAACATATTACTGGCTTTGTAACGTAATTAAATGTAGTACTTTACAATCTGTAAAATATCAACAATGTGAAAGGGCTTAAGTCCGTATAATAAATAAATATATCTTTTTTTCTTTTTTCTATGTCATCCTTTTATCCTCATGGGTTCCGCCTTGTTGACTCGTTCCTTCAATTTTTTCTTGTGTAACGCTATTTTGTTCATATCTTCTAACGTTTTGCTCCTTGCTTTTCGTACCTCTATAGTTCCCTTCATCCAAGTTAGTCTTGGTCTTCACCTTTTCGTGCCTTCGTTGTTTTCATTTCCAGTATTCTTTTCGATAATTTGTTGCTGTCCAACCTTTGTATAGGCCCGTACCATTATATTTGTTTTTTCCCAATTTTTGTGCTATACTTTTTCGTTTTAGTTTATATCATTTCTGCTGCAATCAGTTTTGACTTTTTTTTTTGGTGCATTTCCACGTTTCGCTTCCATACAGGATCGTTGGGTTCACTATTGTATTGTATATTTTCAGCTTTATTTTTTCACTTATTTCTCTTTTCCGAATATTGTCTTATTTAATAGATAATATATTATTTGTTTCTTGATTCTATTGACCATTTCAAATTCTATTACAGTTCCTAAGTTTTCCATTGTGGTCACTTCTTCTAAGGGTTGGTTTTTATACATTATTTTGATTTGTTTTTCCTCTTCCTTTTTGTTTATGTACATTATTTTGCATTATTCTGCATTTATTTCCATTTTCAGTTTTTCTATCTCTTCTATCCATATATTTATCAATTTCTGCATTTTTGTCTTTCTATCTGCTACGAGCACAAGATCGTCAGGATATAATAAGCCATCTATTCTGATTGGTATCATATTTCTATACCCCACTTTGTCTTATATTCTTGAGTAATCTATCTATTACTGTTTTAAATATATATATCCTTGTTTTATTCCCTTTCTTATGTTAAATGCTACTGATCGATTTCTATTTACTTGTGTTGAATTTATAATTTGTGTTAGTTTCTTTGGTATTTCTATTAATTCCTTGCAGTTTTTTGTTACTTGTCTTTGTATTGGGTCGAAAGCCCACCTTAGATCTCCCGTCTCCATTTTTTTATGAGTTTCCTTATTGTAGATATATTAACTATTGTTTGTCTTTTCTCTCTAAATGCTGTTTGCTGATCTTGTAGCTTATTTTCTATGTTTGTATTTAGTATGTTTTGTATTATTTTCGTGTAAATTTTGTATGCTACCGGTGATTTTGTTGTCTGAGTATATTTACTTCTGTCATCTTCATCTTACTCAAATTTTTATTTATAGTGGCATCTCCAGACTTTCATTTTCCGAGGTATTTAGAATTTCGTTGTCTTTATTGCTTATGCCTGAGGCTGCTTTCTTTCCTTTTTCGCTTAGCCCTTTGTGTTTCAAAATTTTCGGTTGTTGTCTTTGCATCTCCCATTTAATTCATCTCCTTAATCTTTCCATCTTTTTTGTTTGGCTTTCTTCATTAATTTTTTATTATAGTTTTTTTTAGCTATTTAGTGTGTATATTTTTTCATGTTTGTTTTTTTTTTGTACTGCGTCTTTAACTTAATTTGTCCACTATCTTCTTTTCTTTTCCTTCTGTATGAACATCTTTTGCCGTACTAATTAGTACGTCTTTTAGTGCTTGCCATCTATTATCTATTGTATATCTTATATTTATTTTTTCCAACTTGTCTATTTTTTTTGCCATACAAAATTATATCATCTTATTACTATTTTTGTTTATTTTGTTTTCTCCATATGGTCCTCTGCTTCCTAGTCTTTTATGTATATCTTTACCTATTCTAGCATTTAAGTCTCCCATTATAATAATTTTTTTCGTTTCTCTCACAATTTATCTGTAGTAGTTTCTATTTTTTAATAGAATTCTGCCATTGGCTTTTATCTGTTTTTTCTACTGGCCTGCATACTTGTACTATACTTATTTCTTCTTTCGTATCTATTGTTACAGTTATAATTCTTGATAGTATCGGATCATAGCTAATAATTCTTTTGTTTATCTCTTCTTTTACTATTAGACCTATTCCTTCTTTTGGTCTTGCTCCTGGGTCTATTCCTGAGTAGTGTAAGCTATATTCGTTATTTATTATTTTATGTTCTTTTCCTATTTTTCTGGTTTCGCTTAAATCTAGTATGTTTCCATTCTTCTATAATTTCTTGTTGAAATAATAAATAAATCTAAATATCTTCTATCGTACGATTCTATTTGCAAAATAAAATTTTTCCATTTTTTCTATAAATATTTAAAAAATTAAAACAAAACACTTATATTGAATTATAAAATGTTTCTTACCTTGAATGGATGCATTCATCATTATTAAGCTTTTTGTATCCAACACTTACTTTACACTACAA
Organism: Sinelater perroti; assembly: GCA_036346155.1. Classification (NCBI taxonomy): domain Eukaryota; kingdom Metazoa; phylum Arthropoda; class Insecta; order Coleoptera; family Elateridae; genus Sinelater; species Sinelater perroti. Next base: position 4,045,440 of record JARFIY010000344.1, read on the forward strand.
CTTTTAAAATACAACTATGTTTAAGGGCAAAATTAACAAATGCTTGTTCTAGTACAGAAGTTTACAATTTTCGGAATTTAAATAGCAATTGACTTCACTTTCAAATCCTTTTTTTTTTTAAGGTTCGGTCATTTTTTTATATTTATTATTTAGCAATCAGAATTACAGGTATATTCTATAAGCTAAAGTGATAGAATACTAACTACTAATTGACACGATAGGTTAACATCCAGTGATGCAACCTTTCGATTTGCAGACTACATTGTCTTTAGATTGGCAATGTACATCTAAAAATATATAACACTATTAAATTAAGTCTATAGCCACTGTTTTGTAAGTCGTTTATTGATTCTGGGTTTCAGCAACTCCTCTAATAGTAGGTTGGGGTGAGTTGCTATGGTGTCGGTGCTTGGCTGTGGATGACCTCTTGACTGGACTAAGATCCATATGAATTATTTGATTAGTTACGTACCAATTTACAATTTGGCGAAGGATTTTAAACTTATCTCTATGGATAATTGCTGTATTAGACTTGGAAGCACAGCCCCATATTTTAATTTCATATGTCCAAATTGGTTTGATGATTGTCTTATAAATTAGTATTCTGTTTTCACTTCACGTACGAGATTTTCTACCTATAAGCCAATACAATTCTTTTTTCTTTAGATACATTGGTTTCCTTTTTTTAACTATATATTGTTTCCACGTCAACTTATTATCTAGATGTAGGCCCAGATATTTTGCTGTCGTAGTTTGTGGTATCTGCACGTTGTTTTAATAGACTGGTAGACACGTTTGGTTACGAAGCGTAAACGCTATGTGAGCAGATTTGTTCTCGTTAACTTTCATTTTCCATTTGTTCAACCATAGCTGAAGGCTGAGTAGGTGCGATGGTAGATTTTCTGAAGCTATCTGAAGGTCAGGATAACTAGAAAGGATAGCTGTCGTCAGCAAATGTTCCTATTACTGTGTTTGGTGTGACTGGTAAATCGAAAATGTATAGAATATATAATAGCGGGCCAAGCACACTTCCTTACGGTACTCCGGAGTTGATTGGATGGTAATTTAGTTTAGCTTCGTTCAGTTTAATTTGAAATGTTCTTTTGCTTAGATAGGATTGTAGCGGATAGAAGTAGGCTGGAGGAAATACTTTTTTAATTTTGTATTGCAGTCCTGGATGCCTGACTAATATCTGATGATACTCCTGAGCAGTAGTGCTTATTATCGAACAGTGTATTTATGACTTGTGTGACAAGGTGCACTTGCTGAACTGTAGAATGTAGTCTGAACGCAAACTAGTGATCTGGAGTCCAATTTTTTGGTTGGATGTCCTCATTTATTCTGCAAAGCAGTAGTTTTTTTAGCAGTTTCGACATGACTGGTAGCAAAATTATCGGTCGATAAGATGACACTTCTGTTGGGTTTTTTCCTAGTTTTTGCGATCATTATAACTTGTGCCACTTTTAGGAATTTTGACCAATAGCTATGTCTTAATATGACATTATAGATGTACGTTAGTAGAACTAGGCCTTTTCGTGGGAGTTACTTAAGCATTCTGGCTATAACGAGATTGATACTAGAAGTCTTTTTCAAGTTTAAGATTTTTATTTCTTTAGCTATCTCCTTTGGAGTAAATAGTTTAATAGTTGTATTCGTCTCCATGGGAATCATCAAGCCTTGTTTTAATTCTTTATCTGTCTCGTCGTTTATAGCCTAAAAAACTGATAGTAGGTGGTCTACAAATAGGTTAATTTTCGCCCAAGAGTTGTTCCTACTTTTTCTTATTGGTGGTGCTGGTATCATAGGTTTCTTAAAGTTCTTTATGGGTTTCCAGATCGAATTTCCAGATCTATTTATTTTAGACAGATAGTGTTCAGTACGTACTTCTTGTATTTTGACTTTTAGTCTACTGCTTAGATGATTGTATGCGTTTTTGTCTGCTGGTGTATGGCTTCGTTGCCATTTTGCTCTGGCACGTCGTTTTTCTGCTACCATGCGTGTAATTTCTAGCGGTATGCCAGTTTGTACTTTTTTGTGCTGTATTATGGGTGTAGTCTGGCGTGCAGCGTGTTGTAATTTTGTTATAGTAATAGTTTCTATTTCGTGAGGTTCCTTGAGCCGAACTTTTAAATTTGTGACATCGCTTAAATTAGTTCGGGAAGTTTTCCAATCCGTTTTGGAGTTGTGTAGCCTTAGGCAAGGTTTTTTGCCTATAATGGATGTGCCAATGTTTGCAATAATAGGCGAATGATCCGATCACAAACCAAGGCTGGGTACAATATCTGTCTAGGCAGGATTTAGTCCGTTGCTAACAAATGTTGGCATACCAGTTGAAAGGAACAAATATTTTTATCTTCGATTATTTTAAGTTCTCTACCTTTAGTTGTTATAAGTCATAAACCCTTTTTAGTGTGCTTGTTGTTGTAGTTTCTTCCGGCCGGGAATTTTAGTCTCAGCGTTTGAAAAAATCTGTATGCCGTGGCGGGCAGTACACAGCTCGTATAAGGGAGTTGTTACTTTAACCGTCATAGCTTGTAAAAAGTCTTTTTGATATTTTAATTCTTCATAGTGTAAAATTTTATCAGAACAGCTGAATCTCCATTTGCAGTTCCATCAGGATAATTGGTATAATGTTTCATAGTAAGGTATTTTGAAGTATGTTCTTTTTGTAAAGCGTGCTTCGCTTACTAAAAGTACATCTATTTGTAAAAATAATTTTATTTCTCCTTTGTGCTGTACTAATTTATTGGCGTTCCATTGTGCTATTCTTATAAATTTACCTATTATTTAACTAATTGGTTTAGCTAATAGTGTTGTGAGCATATTTAGTACCATGATATTTTGTTGAATTAGCTGATTAAACATAGCTTTAAATTCATTTAGAAACTGTGTTGTTTGTTTCATCTCTCGTTGCTGTCGTGGTAAATGGAAAATTGTTGACTACATTACATAAGATCGATTTGAGTCTTGGAACTTAGTTAAGACAAAATTTACATTATGTACATTATTTCATTTGGAGCGTGATATTAGCTTTTGATGGGGTACTTTTGCGAAAGAGTTTATGGTAATTCTCGCATTCTTTGTAATTTGCTGGATGGTTACCACCACATAAGGCACATATGGCGGGAGTATCCTTAGGGTTTGCACAACTTATGATACTGTGCGCACCATCACATTTGAAGTCATATATAAGGTTTGTTGCAATATGTTTTTGAGTAACTATATTGCTGACATCTCACGCACTGTACTATGTTGTTTTTACTTTATTTGGGGGTTTTATTTTGACAGTACTATTTAGGAGCTTTTCTATTTTGTATATATCTTTGTTGTTTTTTGCAGGCTCAGATCAACGAAAAAGATTTAACGGTTCTTTAGTAGTTCTGTGCATTTATAATATTTCTGACTTTATGACCTAATTTGGTTAGTTCTGTTATTATTTTGTGTGTCAAAAGAGTGATGCATATATTTGATGACAATTTATAGAAGGTCGTTCTTCCTTTAGTTGATAAGTATGATGGATTATTTTTTCTTCTTTTAAATATCAAAGTAATTTACGATATCCATCTGTAGTGTGACAATTTATTTTGATTGTATTGTCAGCTAAGCTTTTGGTACTATACTGCTCTTCCTCTAGGCACCCTGCTATTTATTTTGTCATTGCAGGATAGTTTATTACGACATAAACAAATATTGGAGGTGGTTTGCCGGCTCTTTTTGTGGGGTTACTTTGTGAAGAATGTGGATAGTTTTCGGCTGTTAGGAGGCTGTACCAATTTTTAGGTTTTGTGAATATCGGTAGCCTGGTCCGTTATTTCTCGATCGTCATCACTGGTTGATGACATTCTTACTAGTTGTTGACGTCCGTAATTTGGCAGCATTTGCATGAATGACGTATTGGACTCTATCTGCTGAGGTACCCCACCGTGACAAAACATTGTTTGTGGTTGTAGTGAGAAATGTAAATTTTGCATCACCGATGAGCTACATAACTTGAATGTTGAAGGTTGGTACATAGAATGAAACGGTTATCATTTTTCGCATAAAACTAGAGACCAAATTTCTATTGCCATGCATGGGAGAGGAGGGTTAATTTTCAAAAAACTGTACTAAAATCGTTTAAATGTCAAGATTTTGCTTTAAGAGTGCAGTGCAATGTATTACTTTTATGGTTAAACTACAAAAATACAATTTAACCAATGCTAAAAGAGATTTAATTATAATTAATATAGAATTACCCAAATTGGACTAACTACATTTTATTAAGTAAAATACAAAATATTGGAACAATCCAAATTTTGTTGCTGTCAATGTAAAGTACAGACTTAGCAGTTACGTATGATGTATGATGATCTAATGCCCTCCACGACTCAGTTGACATACGATCATTCTTTTAGCAAAGTTTTGATAATGCTTTTCCATAAATGCGGCTCTTTTCGAGCAATTAGAAATCTGATGTTCTCTTTTAGCTCTAGAATAGCAGCAGGTTTATTGACATAAATCCTCCCTTTTCTTTAAATAGCCACAGAGGAAAAATCTAGTGCGGTTAGATGGCAAGATCACGATGGACAATCAATTTCACCCTTCTGCAGGGTAATACGGCCAGAAAATTTGATTTGAAATCAAGTGAGTATTTTATATGTTGTATGATATATAGCTACATTTCGTTGAAACTACACCATTCTTGTTCAACTCGTTGGTTTTATTGAAAAAAGTCATTTAACATCTTCTAATAAGGTATACTATTGACAGCAACAGTTTTGCCAATGATTCCTACAGCCCACAATGCGCACCAAATAGTGCATTTTGCGGATGGAATGGTTCTTCAAAATAATAAAGAAAATACAAATAAGTCTTCGCCGTTTTTTGTCAAAAATTGGACATTTATAGTGAAAGAACGGAACCATATGTTTTATTCAAAGTATTGTCTATCGCTAGCCACTACTATTTCCCATTTTTCTGGCAGCATACGGATGCCTCGGTGGTCTCCATAAATTCCTCTTCTTTGAGTTATCTTAGTGGATCCATTTTACAACACCAGTGACTATACGATTAAAAAAACTTTTTTTATGCTTGGCAAGCAGCATTTTACATGTGCAAAGTCGGTGTTCAAAATTTCTCGGCTTCAGTTCATATGGAACCCAATTTCCTTGCTTTTGAATCATTTCCAACGATTTTAAACGATGTGAAATTGCTTTTTGAGTCATTCCTAATGTAAGTGCAAGTTCTTCTTGCGTTTGGCAGGAATCTTCCTCCAATAATGCTTTCAATTCCGCTTCTTCGTACACTTTCGGCCTTCCGCCAGGTTCTTTGTCTTCGACGTCAAACTCACCGTGCTTAAACTTATGAAACCACTCACGACAACTTCTCTCACTTAAAGCAGCCTCACCATATGCTTCTACAAGCAATCGATGCGCCTCAGCTGCAGATTTCTTCAAATTAAAGAAGTAAATCAAAAGTTCCGCAAATTACGCTGATTCGGCTCAAAACTCAACAGTTTCACAAGAAAAAAATTATGTGATGCTGATACAAAAGGTTATGGTGTTGGCAGTTGTCCAACCTTACGATATAACCTTTTTCATCTGACAATTCCAACTATAACTTACTGGAGCCATCTTTTGTCAAACGGCGGAGTCTTATTTGTACTCCCTTTAAATTTTGATAATTCACAAAAAAATAACTAACATCAACTGCTATCTTCTCTGAAACGCAATTCACAAACGTATGGTATTTTTGATAATATTTGGCCATGTATTTAAATACTAACTGTACAAATGCAAACTTCTAACGTTAACAAAACGCAAACGGCGCGCAGTTCAAATTTTAAAATTCAGTTTGAGTCTATATATAATTTATTCTAATTATAAAGTAAGTTAGTAATGAAAGAAAATACAAAATTTTATTTATTATTAGTAAAAGTAAGATTACATACCACTTCTGAACTACTACAAGTATAGTTAGGTATTATATATATACAAAATATAATTTTGGCTTACAAACATCTGCTTACAAAAAATGCAGCGCAAAAAATATGCTAAACTAGGCGACATAAATAATTCCCTAACAATACCGATAAATAACTGGGGCTTAGGATGGGCTACAAATTAGTAGTAATACGATACGTCCTTATCCCTGACGACGGGCTGATGGGGAAGCTCGGGCCAGGACGGGTCCCTGTCGTTAGCCGCATCCGCCGAGGCGTCAGCCCGCTGAAAGCTGAAGGGCCACGTCTGAAACCGAGCGGAACGATATTAACGGGCCTTATTAATCAAATTCGGCGACGAGGAAGCGCGCGGCGCAGGAAGAATTCGGCCGGCTGCCTGCCTTTCCCGGCCGAATGATCCGTTTCCGTTAATTTTAGAATTTGCTTACGTTGAGGCGCGCGCCGAGTGGCACTTTGCTTAAATAAACATCTTACTGTCATGTCAATGGAATAATTAAACCCGGCCGCCAAATGGGCCCAGCTGTCGGCGTCAAGAATAAGCCGCGTTTCATCTTCCGCCGAAATTCGCGGCGCCGCCTTCGCTTGTTTGGATTTTTCAAGGGGCGAAAATTTAAAAAAATATTTTCCCAGTTGCCATATTCTGTTCATATGATGGACGATTATTTTATGTTCAATACAAAAACGGATAAAAGTTCTGCAAAAATGTAGTTACTCAAGATTTAAAATGAAAAAACAAATTCATATTTGCTATTTAGTATAAACTTATATTAAGATGGTCCACTGCTAATAAGTTTAACTGCACACACTTTAAAAATTTCAATTCAAACTAAAAAAATTGGTTTTTCTATAATACGAGGTGCATTCAAGTTATAACACCTCCAAATTTTTTTCTCAGGATTGGAAACAGATAGCAACATGCGGTTTGTTTCAAAATACGCGCGCATTCTTTGGGAATGTGCGACAGTGATGGCAGCACTGCACGGCACACAACACTCTAGAGGCAGCGGCGAGAGTGAAGAGTGCTTTTGATACTTAAAATGGCGAATTTTTCATTACAAGAACATCATCTAATTATTCGTTTTCTCCATTTGCGTGGTGTGACACCGATTAAAATTCATCGCCAGTTGAGCGAGACATGTGGTGATGTTATGAATGTGTCTAATGTGGGTTTGTAGATGCGACAATTCAAAGAAGGCAGAAAGAACGTCGTGTGACAACAAACCAAGACAATCTCAGCCTCGCACCAGCCGGTCTGACGACATGATCAAGAGAGTGGAGAAACTTGTTCTGGAGGATCGTCGAATGAGTGCCACGAATGCTGACAACTTTGAAGTGACTTTTCGTGCTCCCTACTCACCCGACCTGGCTGGACCGGCAGACACTGTCCGTCGTCGCAAATTCACTAGTCGTACCGCTATTGCAAAAACGTCAATCGCACGAATGAGCAGGCCAATTGACATTTTCATTTCTCGAAATTAAACGTTCACCGAACTTCGACTGCAATAGCTCGATATTCACACGTGCTGTGTGCTATGTTGTACCATCTTGTTGGAAATGAACATCAATTATGTCAGTTTGATTAAGATTCGGAAATAAACAATCATTAATCATGTTGCGGTATCGCTCAGAATTCACATTGATCTCATTTCCAGCCTCATTTTCGAAAAAAATGGTCTAATGACGCATTTTGACCACTGAGCACAACAAACGGACACTTTTTGAGGATAAACTTTTTTTTGATATTCTCTTAGATTCTCTTTGGCTCAAATGCGACAGTTTTGAAAGTGATTTTTGATGAAAAATTTGGATCGATACACGATGTTGAAGGAGTCAATCAGAAAGCACATGTCGGCGAAATAATCAATTGGCTTAAGTTCTTGAGTTCAATTGGATCTTGTAAGCGTGTACATTCAAATCTTTGTTCATAATATGGTGTAAACTGGTCTCCAAAATGGTAATTCTTGCGATCGACGAATTATTGAGTTTCGGGTCCTCTCCTTCGCCGCAACGATATTTGTTAGTATGCGAACACTTTTTAAGTCGTCCACTCTTTGGCATATCACCAATAGAACCAGTGACCTGAAATTTTTGCCCCAAAAACCCATCGTGATCTCATTTGGTCGGTTATGGCAAAATAATTGCGAAGAGCTCAATAGCTGACTTTACCTTGTTTTGTACGAATAAGAACACTGGAGCACACATTTTTCTTTTAACATTATCTTTGATATAGTTAACTATTTTGTGGTATTATTAAATAGTTGAGTGACTCACTCGAAACTCAAAATCGATGTAAAGGATTAGTATAATAATCTTTAAAATAATTTAGGCAACATTGATTATAATTATTTTGGCGTATTTCCACTGAGTGGGGAAATAAATATTGTTGTTATAAGTACTGTTGCTTATACTGTTGGTAGATGTTTTAGTATGTTTTCTACTATAAGATCATTTTATTTCTCTTTAAACTTCCTCAGAAGATACAGGCGTTATAGGCAAAATAATCGAACCAATGCAGTTTAGATATTCTTCTATTTCTACATCAAAGATTTAGTCATTAGATGGTAATGGCGTGAAAACTTGAGCAAGATGTTCCCCAAATGTGGTTGCTTTTCCTTCGTTAAATCTATCCCAGTTTCTATCTGGTTTCGTTAAGAATAATACAAACGTAGTAGGCCTTTTAAGTAATCTACTGGTAGTAGGTTAGAAATGTAGTTTCTTTTTTCTGAGGGCGTTACGAAGGCAGTAAGTTAAATTGTTTAGGATGTATTGGTTTTGACGATTCAAAAGTGGTAATTTTGACATGGAAAATAAGGAACACCAGGGACAGTCAATAAAGCTTTAAGATACAGAACTGGGGACATTACTCGATAAAAATCCATGCCAAACCCTTGAAGATTTGGAAAATTTCTTGAATGTTGACTTATTGACGGTCAGTAAGAGTTTAAAGGCAATGGGAATGATCCAAAAACAAGGAAATTGGGTGCCACACGAATTGAGCTGAGAGATGTTGCTTTAAAGGCACAAAAAGAAGAGTTTTTTGCATCGTTTCGCGACTAGTGAAGTCAGATATATGCCCGGCCAAGCATTACCATCGACCTTAACATCAACGCCAAAGCGAAACATCCATGGTTCGAAAGAGATGCTCTGTATTTAGTAAGAAACAAAGAGAAAATATCACTGAAAGTCGCTACCAGCAACTGATCAAATTTAACCGAGCGTTAAAGGAAAAACACAATAAGTGATTTTCCAGCACGACAACGCTCGGCCACGTATTACAAAACAAAAAAAAACTATTTGAAAACACCTTGATATGGTGCCCTACACCACCCACCGTATTCACCAGACATTGCCCCTTCTGATTATCATTTATTTCGATCGATGATGCATTACCTGTCTGAGCAGCGCTGCAACTTTTAAAAATATTAAAAAAAGAGTCGATTCATGGATTGGATCACGGAACGAGGAATTCTTTAGCCAGAAAAATAGGAAAAAGTTTTAGCTAACGGTAGATAGTACTTTAAATAACTTTATAATTTTATTTTGAAATATACATTTAATTTCACAATAAATCCTTCTTTTTCTCTTTTCTCTTTCCCCTGTTTGCCTAATCGGCATCGGGTGCCTTTATCCATTTCCTATGGTTGTTTCTGTCTCCCGTCAACCTGTTTACTTCCCCCACCGTAATCCTTTTCTTCCTGCCATTTCCTGGATGTTGTCTGTTCACATTCTCTTTGGCCTACCGCTTGATCGTCTGCCTTCCGTTCTGGCTTCTAAAATTCGTCTTGGGATTCGGTGTTCTGCCATTCTTTATATACGCCCATATCTTTAACTGCTTATTTGCTATAGTGGTTACTTGCGATATTTGTTGCAGTTGGTGTCTAAATGTTGTATTTCTTATTCTATCTCTTCTTGTCTTCCCAGCTACTTTCCTTTATTTCCCCCATAGCTATCTGAGATGTGTGTTTGTTTACCATAGTTTAGCTTTCTGTCCCATAGATAAAAATTGGAGCATATACTGTTTTATACATGTGTAGCTTTGTTTCTATCTTTATCTCTGTTTTTCCTAATATACTTTTGTTTATAGCATATCTATAGCATAATTGACTTGCTTTATTTGCCCTATTTAATATTTTGCTGTCTATTTTTCCATCACTTGAAATTATTGTTCCTAGATACTCATATCTTTCTATTTCTTCTATATTCTTTGTTGTCTATTTTATTTCCTGCTAAAACCACAATATCATCTGTGTAGACCAAGTTTTGGATTTGCACCGACTCCATGTTCCAATTAGCCATCTTTAGCTTTCTGGTTCCCTGCTTGCTATTTTCAATCACCGAGACTATCACCTTGCTTGATCCCCTCTGAATTCTTCCATCTGTTTTGCTCCTAGTCTCACTATTCCTTTTACTTCCTTATATACATTCCCTATTACTCTTCTCAGCTTTTTATTTACTTTTAGTTGTACTTTCCATATTTGTTTTCTAGGCACAGTGTCAAAAGCGGCTTTAAGGTCAATAAAGGCCAAGTATAAATCCCTTTCTCTGTCTATCATTTTTATGTAAATGTGAAAATATGCTTTAAAGTGCAAAAAGAGAGGCATATGGCCTTATAGTTGTTGCATTCGGTTGTTTTGCGCTTTTTGTGTATTAGTACTATGTAGTTTCTTTGCCAGTCCTCCAGGACTTGTCTACAAATCTTGGTCATCTATTCTACCATACTATCCCCTCCATATTTGATTAGCTCTTGTGGTATTTGGTCGTATCCGGCTGCTTTTCCGTTTCGTATCTCTTTAATCGCCGCTTTTACTTCTTCTTCTGTTATATCTCGCATTACGTTGTCTTCAAATCTCTACTTATATGGGGTTTCCTTGAACTTCTACTTTTTCTCTTTCTGAACTTTTCATGATTTCTGCTGATTCTGTTTTTAGGCTGTTATTTTTGTTTTTTATGCTCCTCATTTGTTTCTTTGCGCGTTCTTAGGTTTTTGGATATGCTTTAGAAAAATGTTTTGTGGTCTTTATAGCTTTCTTCTATTTTGATTCCAAAATCTTTCCATGTCCTTGCTTTTGCCTGTTTTACAGCCTTCTTTGTTTTATCTCTTCTTAAATTGTATTCATTTCTGTTTAGTACCGTTTTTTTTTCTTATGTACTGTTTTCAAGCTTGTTTCTTTTGTTTTACTTTTTCCTTAACAGTATCGTTCCACCATGCTGTTTTTATGCTCTGTGTTTATCTTCTTTGTTTTGATACTTTCTTTGCCACATGTTGTGTTATTCTCTTAAGTTTTTGCTACCTTTCATTAACCTTCTATTCTCCTTCCTCCTGTTCCTCTTGTTGTTGATAGATTCCTAAGTTATTTTTAAGTAGTTGTTCATACTTTTGTTTATTTTCTTCATTATTCAGTGACTCTATCTTCAGTCTTTCATGCTTCATCTGTTTTAACTTTCGGGGGGCTTAAACCTCATATCTACTATTAGGAGCTTATGATCAGTGTTTATTTCAACTTCTTTTATAACCTTTTCTCATCGACTGCTCATCTCATTTGTTTTATCAATTAGTCAATTATACTTTTAACGTTCTTCTCCTCTACTTCATGTGAATATCTCTGTTGTTCTGTTATGTTCTTACGGTTTAAGTGTGTATTACCTACTAACATTTGATGTCCTGTACAGAAATTTTTCATGCGTTTTCCATTACTATTTGTATCTATTAGTGGTTCTCCATAATGTTTCCGAACGTTCCCGTACCCTATTTTTGTTGTTCCCTATTTGAATGTTTCAATCCTTAATTATTACTGTTTGTTTACTTCCTTCTCTACCCTTTTTGTTACTCTATGCAGTTCCTCACAAAAGGCCGTCTTTTCGTTTATACAATGTAACCAATAAAGTTCTTGCCGTTTTTAATGACCAAAAGAAAATGATTTACAGAAAGTGTAGCCTATTGTTAGTCCTCGAAGTAATCGCCATTGGCATCCAGCACCTTCTGCCAATGTGTCTCCAGCTGTGCAATCCCCTTGCGGTAAAACTCGAGGGTTTTGGACACAAAGAAGTCCGTGAGTGTTTGGCGCAAATCTGCTTTATTGATGAAGAATTTCCCACAAAGATGATTGTCCAGGACGTAGAAGAGGTGGTAATCGGATGGTGCAAGGTTAGTCTCCCAACCAAGTCGCTGTACGGTATTCCTAACCACCGCGCGACATGCGGTCTGGCGTTGACATGAAAGAAGAGTACACCTTTGCGATTCACCAGTGCTGGTTCCTTCTGTTGCAATCCCTATTGCACAAGTTCCAATTGCTGCGAGTACAGGTCCTCATTGACCGTTTGGCCCTTTGGTAGCAGCTCATAATGAACCACTTGACGACCTGTCCACCAGACACAAAGCATAATCTTGCGTGGGTGCATAGGTGGTTTTACGCTGTGAGGAATAGTATTCTGGGGTGACAACCAATGTTTGAAATGCTTGGAAGTGTCATGCAGGACCCACTTTTTATCGCTGGTAAGCACTCGATTGAATATGGATACGGCACGGTGGCGAGAAAGCAACGACATACAGCCTGCCACGCGTCGTCTCTTGTGGACTTCCAATACCGTGTACGGAACCCACTTGCACAGCCTTTACGTCTTATCTAAGTAGTGCAGAAACGTTAAACTGTCTTGCAAGTTCACCACACGTTAGACTACTGTCCACTTCAATGGCCGCCTGCAGGACTTTGTCATCCAAGGCCTGTGGTCGTCCACTGCGAGGTTCATCACAAAGGAACAAATCTTCCGACCTGAATTTTTAAAACCAATGCCTTGCAGTACGTTCATTCACAGCACTATTCCAAAACGCTTAACATATTCAGCGACTTGATGCACCTGCTGATAGGCCCACTTTGAAGTCGTAAAGCAAACAACACCGAACGAGTTCCTTGGACACTTCCAATTTCCTTCGCTACTGTACGAATTATGAATGACGAAAGTGCGCAGTGGACCTGCTTTTATAACGACTGATATTTCTACTCTCGACCGACTGGTTTTTACACTAATTGCATACCTATTCTCCCTTCATTCAATGGCAAAGCAAAAACGGCAAGAACTTTATTGGTTACCTTTAGAAAATTTTCTGTGGGAGCATGTATTTGTATCAGTGTTATTGTTTCTTCTAGCTGAATGTCTCTTACTATTATTCTTTAAAATATTTTAAAATAAAATCCAAGCCTCAATTTTTGAAAATAATCGTAATGATAAATAAAATTGATGACTTCAAGAACGAAATTCGACCTGTTATCGATGAAATTGATCAGCATATACGTGGAAATTTTGTATTAAGGACTACGATTTGGAGACGAAGTTGGGATCGCCATATTTAATCGAAAATTGTATTCTTTAATACACAATCCTATTATTATAATGTATTATTTCTGATTTCGGTTTGCATCAATTTTTAAAAGTAACAGTTAGATCTGATGCAGATTAAGTGGTTAGTTTAAAGTAAATATTAATTATTTATTAATTTATATACGTTTGCCATGTCCAAATAAGTGTGATTAAACATATAAGCAACATCTATATAATTAAATAACAAATAATACAAAATAAAAAAATGGTTTAACTCTGCACTTTTTACTTTTAATGACAACATAAAAATAATTGCAAAACACTCATCATAGCACATAGTCCGAGGATGTTTTAAAAATTATTGCGATGGTAATATTTCTTCGAAACGAATGAACTAGGTATCATAATATTCTCTAATTCATCGACCATCAAGATATCCAGCAGCATTTTCCTGCAATGTCCGGTCACCCTACTCCAAAAGGAAAGTGGCATCGACATTTGGTTGAAACAAAACGCTGTTACTGATTTCCTAACGGCTAGGAGTTGTGTGCCCATTGACATTCATTGCCAAATAGGTGCTGTCTATGGCAATGCATGTATGAATATCAGTACTGTTAGGCGGTGAGTAAGAAATTGGAAAAAATTCACTAACCACAACTCTGCAAGACCAGGCTTTATATGGTTGGCTATTTACAGTCACGAGTGCCTAACTTCAAGCGCGTGTAGATAAATTGATTCGTGATAATCATCATGTGAAGCAAAATGATGTCAATAAAATTGTTGGAATTTCTTTTATATGAGCAGATGCCTGATTTCTTCTCTAAGAAGACGAACAAATTTGTCCGGTGTTAGCGTATCTGCATAAACAGGGATTGCAATTTTATAGAAAAGCAATGTCATTTCAAGTTTATGGAAAATATATTAACAAAGTTATCGCGAAGGGAACTTTTCAAACTGCATCCATACTTCTCGCCAAACAAAACTAAGGAATTTAACTCTACAATGCTAAAGCAAATTATGTAAACTTGGATATCGATGACAGACTGACATTAACTAATTAAATGGATTTTATATTAAGATAATATCTAAACAGAATTTTTATTTACAAGTATGAATCAAATATAAACCGGGTTTTAAAATAAAGATTCAAAATTCAAAATTTAAAAGTACAATTATAATATTAGAAACATATTAATTCTCACTGATATAACAAATAACTGCTCGAGGACTGCCGTAGCTGATTCGAAGACCATTTCTATCGTGGATTAAATCGTAGACCTGGTCCCGTTTCCTTCCATCTTTTTCTCGGCCTTCCTACGTCCCTTTTTACTAGTGGTTTATACTGTAAGACTTGTTTTTGGATCCTTTTCTCCATTCTTCCGAGGTGGTTTATCCATTTCTCCCTATATTGCAAGACTTTATCAGTTAAGGAGTATATATTTAGATCTTCTTTGATTTGTTCGTTTTGCATTCTGTCCTCCCTCGTTATCCTCTACATATCTTAGGCACCTTATTTTTGCTGTTTGAATTTTTCTTTTCTTATCTGTTATTACCCAGGCTTCACTTCCATATAGCATTGCAGGAGTAGCTATAGTTTAAGTTTTGTTCTGTTCTTACTTTATTTTTTAGTGTAGTTTGTTTATTTTGTTTTTTGGGTCTCGGTCTTCGTTTTAAAAAATTTCGCAGCCTAAATATTTGAAGTGCGAGACTTGCTCCAATATCGTTTCATTTATCATAATTTTTGATCTTATTGGAGTCTTTCCGTGGAATACCACCACATTGGTTTGAAAGTCGATATTTTGATGTTATGTTTCTTAAATATTATATTTACTGTATATATATTTCTCTTTGTAGGTCGTTTTCTGTTTCAGCTATGAGTACCTGGTCGTAGAGTATTTATCTCCTATTTTTATTTTGGTGTTTTTATACAAGTTTTTGTGACATTTATTAAGTGTTTCTCCATTATGACCCAAGGTATCTCCCTGTCTACTAAGTCGAATGCTTTTTCTAGGTCTATAAGTGCTAGACTGGTTTTCAAGTTATATTCTCCTTTTCTCTATTGTCTGCTGCAGTGTAAATTTGATTTAGTTCTTCAATTGTGATATTAGCAATTGCGTACACATTTTGTTTTTGTTCTTTCTTCTTGATTTTGTTGGTTATTATTGCACAATAGTTTCTCATAATGTTCTAACCATTCTTCTTCTTCAATGTTGTTGATTTTTGGTTTTTCTTTTTCATTCTTATTTAGGTTTTTTATAGCTTTATAGGCTGTCGTCCTTATTCTAACTTCTGTGTCCATTTGTATTTCTTCTTATTTTATATTTATTATATGTTTCTTCATTTCTATTTTGCAAATATTTTTGGTATGCGACCTTTTGGTTTTGATTGTTTCTGTCAGTTCTTCATTCTATATTTTAAATTTTTTCTTTTTATTCATTTTGGGTTGTCTTCCTAAGGCTTCATCTGCTGCCTGTTATATCGAATGTGTTGTATTGTTCCGTTATTCATTAATGTTGTCTGTTGTTGGGTATTTTAATAGATGTCTGACATAGTATCCGTATGGTCTCATCTTCGAGAAGATTTATTTTGTATGTGTACTGTTTTGTTTGTTTTGCTTGTGGATTTCGGACCTTTTTCCATCTTTTATACATTACGACCTTTCCCATGACTATGTAGTGGTCTGTAGTTAATTCACATCATCTATAAACTTTGGTGTCTAAGACTAACTTTGCACATTTTTTGTTTGTTATTACGTAGTCTATTATACTTCTCCTGTCTCTAACTTCCCAGGTGTATATGTAAATGTCTTTTTTTTTGTAGGTGTTATTAATTTTTAGTTTATTTTGTAAAGCGAAATTGATTAATGATATTCCATTGTTATTCAGTGTGCGTTCTCCATTTATTTCTACTGCGCCTGACACGGGCTGGTTTGCTACTCTCGCATTTAGGTCACCTGCTATTACTGCGTAATCATTTTTATTTAAAATGTTTATCTATCATAAGACTCCTCGGTGTTTTCTTTTCTTCCTTCCTCGGGGCTGTATAATCCGTATATCGTCATATGTCCTCTGTTGGTTTTTAGTTTTACGTTCACTGTATTTGTTTAATGTATTTGTAACTTTGTATGCTATCGAGGTATTTTTTATGTATTGGAATTGCTGTTGCTCTCGTCTCTTTATTCACTCCGCTGAATATTTTTATGTATTTTTGTAATTCTTGGGTACCTTTTATCTTCTTTTTGGATTCGGTGATTACCGCTATGTCACATTGTTTTCTACCTCTTTTTCTAGTTCTTCTTCTTTATTTGTCAGTTCTTGTACATGTCACGTTGAAACTTTCTACATGTTTTTTACCCATATGTAGTGGAATACCCGCTCTGTACAATTTCCAGCATTTTCGAATATTGTTCTTGAGAAACATAGAATATAGGGTAGAAAAAGACTAACACATTAAACGACGGAACATTAAAACAATAAAAAGATTGTCAGACACCATATCAAGGTTAACTATTAAGCTCTGATTTAACTACTTAACATAACTTTTGTTCTTAATTTATTGTTTATTTTCCATAAAACCACCTTTGCTTCTTTAAAAATAGCTGATAGCAAATTGTTATATTCTAAAAAGCTTCTTTTATATTGCCATTATTATTCATTAAATTGTGATTAGACTTGAATCGGGTAAATCGCCTCATTTCTCTTTACTCCAAGCACTTGCTGTTGTGCAACAAAAATATTATAGAACTGATTATTACTTCAAGAAGTTGATATAACAATTAATGGTCTTGTAGCCCTTTTAGTATTTTAAAACTGTAATCATCTATAATTTTTCAACCCTTTCTTGAAAAGAGTCAGTGAAGTACGTGATAATGTGTGAAAGTTGCAATCAAATACTAAAGCTCAAGTAAATCTGGTTAATAAATTAGGTAACACTCGCACCACCAATTTGTAAATATTTTAAAGATGTGACGACTTTGAAATCACCAAAATAAACAAAATTCTAAAACTAACGCCAAAACAAAGCTTTTCATATTCTGATTTAGAATAAAAAATTAATTTACCATTTGGTGTATTTAAGTATTGTAGGATAACAAATTCTTCAGCTCAAAAGAACATTACAAGAAGGTAAAAATTGGAATAAGCAACAAACAACAAGCAAAAATGTATCTTAGACAAAGCCTTTGCTTTTAAGTATAATTAGCGCAATTTACGGGATAAATTAGGTCTTTTTAACACAGAAAAGTCTGCATTTACTAAAATTCTACAGATATGTTGTCAAAGTTCAAGACTACCTAAATATGTTTTGTTATTATGGTATTCCCGTGTCAACATAGTCCCGCGGTTGAGGGGCGGGCTGCTGTGGAGACGGACCTGAGTTTATTCCCGGAGCTCTTTGATGCCTAGTCTCAGTCACTAAAAGTAATTGAGTACCTTTGTTAATTTCGAACTAGGGGTAATAATGGCGGTCGACTAAGGTGCGGTGCTTGCCACGTCGCCCCGCATCAGAGATGGTGCGCGACGACCGGGCAGACAGAGAGAACATATGAGAGGCTTCAACCTTCTCAGTTTGCGGGTCGTGCTACCACGCGGGGCGTTAGAGCCTTACCATTATTATTATTATTACGGTATTCTGTTTTTAAACAAACTGAACTTTTATGGGAGTTTAATTTTTAGTAAGGCAATGCCAGGCCGATAAAGTCAATTAAAGTAAATGCAATGACTTAGTCTGTATGTGATTCGGGTTTAAAGTGTTCTACAATATTCTAATGTTAGTCCCCAAAATATATCATTAAAATTGTTTGAAGATGAGATCCGTTGATAATTCTACAAAATCAATGTCACCCAAAATCTTTAATGTTATTTCAAACCATAGTAAAACAATAAAAAATTGAAAGTATTATTTACGGTATACTTATGCATCATTATACAAAGTAAATGTTAACCATAGTAACAAACTTCAAGAGATCATTTCTGCTAAGAAAATAAACACAAAGTTTATATAAATATATGGTCTTAAATGCATGTATTTCAATTTGCAGTTCTGTTCCTAACTGAACATATGTTGTGAAGCGCTGCTGAAACAAACAAAGGTACTTTGCACGTATGGACAAACAAATGAAAATAATTGGGAGGCTTCGCAGATTTACCAGAAAACCGATCTTTACAAACAGAAATGTTTTGTCATTTAGGTGAAATGAGGTCTTTTACTGATAGGAGTGACCATGATGGCAGACGCTTCATCTTCGTACACCTCTTTTCCAAGAGAAGAATGCAAACTCCAAGAAGGTAGTTGGCCAGTGTATCTCAAGCGACAGTATTGAGTGTCTTGTATGAGCAGATTTTCTTTCGAGATGAAAATTCTATAGCTAGTTTTTGCAACAAGTTACTACTATTACAGGATTTCTGTCGTTCTTCTCATCTTCTTCATAGGTAAAGCAAGCTTTGGTAAGGATGCTGTAATCAAACTATAAAACAGTCACCCGCACGGAAGACTGCCCTGCAAACTAAGAGGTTAACGCTTCCATATGTTTGGCCTAGTTGGCGCAGTTGTTGCGCACCATCTCTGATATGGGGCGATGTGATAAGCAGCGCGTCTTAGACGACCGCCATTATTACTCCTTATTCGAAAAGAACGCGGATACTCAATCATTTTTAGTGACTCAGTGGGCAACTCGCCAGGCATCTAAAGCCCAAGACTAAACCCAGGTTCAACTGCTTGGCCACACTGGTACCACGACTATATTTTTAATAAAGAATATTTCTAACTGTATACTGCATAATCTGTCTTATGTATATATCACTGGTAGTAGTCTTTTGACATTTAATAATAAATAGTTATTTAAATTATCCACACGTTTAAAACAATATATAAAAAAAATTAATATTCTAACCAAGACCAACCTTCTTCAAGGGTAAAATCAGAATTTCGAAATTTTTCTTTTGCAGCACTATTGCCCTCAAGTAATTTTTCTTCTAAATACATGATACATCCACCAATCTGGGGGCTCTATCTTATTCATAACTCAGTGCTATGCATCCAGTGTACCCTCAACACTCTTTGATCGACTTCGATTTCAATAATTTATTAACGTCTAACTTTATAATTTCCTGTTTTGCAGAAATGCAAAATTTTAATTATTACTATAATATTGAAGCTTTGTTACAACGTCTACATAAGTGCTTTAAAATTATTTATCCCAAAGGATGTTCCTCCATCACTACTTCGATGCTCCCCAAATCTATACAGAGAAGGAAAATTATAGATCCGTGGATTGAGTATTAGCGTAACAATCACTTTGCCAAAGCATGTGTTTACAAGCAAAATGTAATATACAAGTGGTTGCCCGCCAAAAGTATTTTTGGCGTCTTAAGCTGACAATTTTTCACCCGCCGTCCTTCAAATTTTGTAAGATGGGAGCATATGAATTTTGAATTGGATTGGCTTTTTGCCTGGATCGAAAACGTAGAACAATTTAACTTAGCGCCCATTCATAATGAAACGTAAGCATAAGCCGCCTTAGAAAACATGTAAAACGTAAAGTTGAATTAATGCAAAGCTTATGAGCTCGTTCATAATGCACTTCCGTAATTTTTATGTTTTACGTTCACACGTAAGGAATCGGTTAAACTTTACGTATTTCTTACATTCATTTGCAATAATTTTTAATTCTTCCCTAGATTAATATTGACAGCAGTAACAGAATGTTTATTTTGATTGCAAAACCTAACTTTAGTATTGTCAACATTTTGGATTTTTTTTACAACGGATAGGAAGTTAGTAAATATTCATCTGTTCCTACACCATAAAAGGGATAACAAGTATAAAAGAAATATAATTATACAAAATTTCTAATAGGACATTGCTGCCGGTACTGTGTTTAGGCATGCGCAACTTTTAAATGTTTACATAAGGTTTACGTGCATTATACGTAGTTCTTATGGGCGGCTAATACTTATGTCCATTATGAATGAGAGCTTACCTTCTCGAACCTCTTCCCGGCGGAAGCAAATCAATGACAACCGCGGCCGCCCTGAGGAGCGAGAGCGACCCGGACGTGCGTGCACAAACGCTATTGAGAGAATTTGTGCATTTTTATCAATTTATGAGTAGAATCCTTTTCGCACCCTATCGCAAGCGGTACATAATGGCGCAGAATAACGCAAAATAGCGCATTATGATGCACAGTAGCGTAGGATGACGCATAATTGTGCAAAGTGGCACAGAATGGTTCAAAGTAGAGCAGGAGTCAGTGGTGAGTCATGTAAGTGGTTTCAAATCTAAAACCCATATTTATACTTCTTGCGTTGCATATTTTGATTATGCGCATTCCATTTTGACCACGCGTGTTTTCAAGTTGTTTATTGTATTTTAATCATTTTTGGTTTTTGTATTGATAAGTTTTGACTCAAGGCACAACAACCTGCTCTACAAGTATCCTTTCTGGCTGCGGCTGTCTCTACCCATATAAAATATTATGACTCAAACCCCTCTATAAAACACTATTAAACTCGAAATAATGGTGAGAGTACACAAGAATCACATAACGCTAGAAATTTGGCTTTCTGATGGAGATGGGTTTGATAAACTAGACTGGCTTAGATTAAGTTAGGTTACGTTCACTTACATTGTACACACATGCTTATGCCTATTTTGGATTTCAGAACACCCAAAGAATATTCTGAAGAAGCAAGTACAATATCATTCCAATGACAAAGGTGACCAAGCAGGAAATCTAATGCCGCTTGATGCTCTTTAAAAACATCTCTTACACCCAACCAGAAAATCAAAAGGTCAAGAATCAAATAATCCAGACGAACTGAAGGTAAGCCAAAGAAAATGAAGACTAGTAAAGATAATCCTTTATTTGAACCAGATAAAAAAACAATAATTTTATTAGGTAAAGTTTATGTTTTATTACCCTCTGACGCTCAACAGTCATATCTAGTTTAAAAGTTGATGAAAATTGTAAAATTCGTCTAATAAAGCTTAAAATTATTAGCGAAGCAATTGTAACAAGATTTTATAATGCCCGAAAACACATTTTACTGGTACACGATCAGAATTTCAATGTGTAAGTATCATAGAGACAAGATCTATTTCGATTTTAAAGCTTCTTGGAAATAGCTCTCTAGATTCAAAAAATATCAAACTAAGTCTTACAAATAACCGAGATTGTAATTACTACAAAGTTGTGTATTCCACGATATTCTTTTTAACCAACGCTCGCCATGTTGTAGTAAAGTACTATGTGATTAAAACAAATCAGCGAAACTTCAACTATAAATTTCACATTTAATGTATAAGGAAAAGGAAGTGAACTTTCATTTAAGATAAATAAACCCAAATATTTACAACCATTACTCAGGACATCGAGCAAAATATTGGAAAAGTTATTTTAAGTTCTACAGAAAGTCTGTAAAGTATATGGAAAACATATTGCAGATAACGTGAAAAGTGCTATTGCCAGATGCAACTCATTTAGGCAAGAACCTAATAAAAGAATTTTACACAAATTTCGTCAAGTCAATAGTGCTGAACGGAGATTGTATGCTTATATAGAATTCGTCGTCTGGTTAAAAAATAGTTTATTAGACAAACACAGTAAATGTAAGCAGCTTACAATATTATCAAAGACAGAGTTTATATAAACATTCAACTATTTCTTTAGACAATGCAAGGCTTCATATAAAGCAATATACAATCTCGTACTAAATAACATCGACAGCATAAACCATCACAGAAGATCGAATTTCATCTGTATGGTCTAATGTTTTAAAGCCATGTGAAAGTATCCTTTTCCATCTGAAAATGTTGATGGGATATCATTTTGAGAAAGAAGCAGAGAATGTAATGAAGAAACCTGTAATACATATACAAAATCGTTAAGGTACATCTGGAATTTTGTTAAAGCCGAAAAACTTATGCGCATGCGTAATCCTCTATTAAGTAACTCAAGAAGTTAGTTTTATGATGGTCGAGAAAATGAGTCCAAAATACGACCACAAAACTACTAGTCAATTCCACGGAAAATTGCCAACAGAAATTATTGCCTAGTCTGACCATCAGGAGGTGATAACTAAAGACCTTACAGAGGAGTAATTTCGTCCGCGAATTTAATGAGAAGATCGTCCGGAATTCTGGGTGAAACATCACTGACCTGGTAAAAGGACATGGCAAGGTCGCCGGTCAGTTTAAGAATACACCAGGGCATGGACTACAAGAATTTCTTTATGAAAAACCGCCAAATGAGAAAAACAAAATGGAGAGAAAATAAAAGGTCCAAGCAGTGCTGAACGACATCAAGCACGATATCCAAAATGGCCTTTGTATCTGCCAAGACGCCTACGAAGTATCTAACGCCATGCACACAAATTCTTTCACCTCTTTGATGGTGTTGGGGCTTGTGAGCAGCGAAGGAGATGTCATGGTGCCCCACTTATTTAAAAAGATGCCTAGAGGTGACCACCGAGGCATTGCCAAGTTCTGAATAGAGGGTTTGGCGGAAGTATGTGTTCCAACAAATATAATTCCCTTGATTACTACGTACGGGGCATGGACAAGCTGAAGGTCAATCAATAGCATCATAACACCAAGAACAACTTAAGAGCCTCCTTCGTGGAGATGTGGACACATGTGGACAAGAGGAAGTTGTATTGGCCTGCAACAGGATTCTCAATACCATTCTTTAATTTAGTTTTACTTGTATTTCAATGTTATTTTTAGTGTTTATTCATTTTCCGGACTTATCTCTATGACCCTGTAGTTTTGTCAAGTACATCCACTGCGATATGTTACGCAGTGCCATAAAGGAGCTTATTATGCACCCAAAAATCGAATAAAAGCAAGAACCAAAAACCTGTTGCATAACAATAAAACACCTTATCTACTGCACCACTTCACCTTACTTGTCAAAAAGAGACCATTTCCAAACGTACTCTGACTACATCAAAATGACATCAAAGTGAATTATCCGGGAAAAAGACAGAGCACACACAAAATAAATTTTAGCGAAGAATAAAATAAACCATAGTTTTTCAAATACAGTGAGAAAAAAGTATAAAATGGATCAAAAAATACAAAACCTAATTTAATAATAAAAGAGAGTACAACTCTTAAAACATACCGCATTTGCTTATAAATTATATTTTTGATCATTTAAGAGGGGGGAGGGGAAGGACAAACGGTTGTAGGTATACTTTAAGATTCTTAATACTTTATCTATGATAAACTTTTAAATATTGAAAATACAAATGAGATTAGATTATTAAAATTCATCAAAAATAATTCCTTTCAACCAGTTCTTAAGTAATTTCGAACGAAAAGAGACAAAAAAATTGTACGTAAAAGCAAAAGCTACAAATCCATAAAAATAGTAGTAAAACCGACATAAATGACTTCTAAACAATACTTAAATGATCATAAATCGTCACGTAAATATTTGTTCCAGACTGTTAAGTTTATGGCCTCACTAACTGCTAGAATGCAAACATCACAAAGACTTTAAAACGTTTTTACATGCGTGATCAAATCAGAATTTCCGCTTTCAAATAATAAAATACACCCGCAGCCAAATTAACGCGTGAATTCAAAAAACAACTTTTTAACGCGTGTTCTGAACTATTTCTAAACCTCTCTGAACAAGAGAAGCGAAGAAAAGCATAACTTACCTTGTATAGATGGTTTTAAAAATAATCAATGCGTAAATGTGTAAATAATGAAAACTAAAAGCAAACAATTTTATTAAAATTATTAACTAATTGATATCTGTATAAAAAATACAATAACCCAAACAGATACATGATAAAATGTCACAAAGAGATATGAGAGTTGGGATCCACCAATCGTAACACAAAGATTTCTTACAAATATGATACATTTGACGACTGTATTACAGTAATTATTAATTAAATATTTACAGCTATATAAATTATTAATTCTACTCACAATCAAGTCTTTGAACATTTGCACTGTTATCGAGAAAATGTACAACATGATAGTTAGGATAAAATTATAATTTAAAATTATAATTATATATATAAAGTGCTACTGCTGTCACACATTGTTCGTGCCTTTCCGTGCCGACCCGAACGCCTCCGAAGGAGAAATTCTGGCCCGGCGGCAGGCGGCCGAGGTTTATATTTCCGGAACCACAAGCGATAGAAAATTTTCGTTTGAGAGCGGGTAATAAAGCACTCGTTTATTTAAATATTTTTCACTTTGCTTCACAATAGTGTCTTACACAGTCCTACTTTTATGTCATTTAAATGTCTACGTTTCTTAGGAAGTGAGGAGCATCACACGTAGCATTGGAAGCGTTTGGATGTTGGTATTGGCTGCTGTGCCCCAGAGTTGTAGACCATAGGTCCAGAATGCTACATTACATACGAGAAGCTTGTTAGTTAACGATAATTTGGATTTTCTACCAAGTAGACAGTAGTATTTGCTAAATTTCACACCGAGTTGTTTCCATTTTTTCCAAATGTGTTCTTTCACAAGGTACAAGCCTAGGTATTTTACCTCTGTTACTTGTGGAGTGGTGCATTATGGATGAAGAAATAATATGGTGTGACTAACTTATTTGTTTTTACCCTCCGCCTTTGCCCACGTCTATACCTCGTTTGAATTTTCCTGCAGAATCTCGGCAGCTATTGTGAGATATTTATGTTTTGCCATAACGCTTTGTAGTCGACAAATGTGGCCGTAAATGATTAGCTATTGGTAATCAGATCGGCAATAAAAAGAAGATACAGAAACGGCCCCAGCGCGCTACCATAGGGTACACCAGATAGGACTTGATGAAGTTCTGTTAGTTCCTATTCATATTTGATTTGATAGTATGTTGCATGTAGGTAAGATTTTAGAATAGTGTAGTATGAGTGAGTTAGTGTATATATATATTATCAAGACCTTTCCTACCATACAGTGTAAAGGTATGTATTTACAAAATAAAACTAAACTAATTCTTTACATAATATTTAAAACTAAAAATTATTCTTGATTTCTACTCGTATGTACTAATCTGGTTCACTCCTTTTTGTTCTGTGCCATTACCTTCGCTTCTTGCCATGTTATTCCTTTCTGAAGAAGTTTTTCTTCTATTATTCTTGTCCATGTTTTTCGTGGTCTTCCTCTTGTTCTACTAGTACCTACTTTCGATTCCCATATTTTCTTAACCTGTCTATCTTTGTCCATTCAAAGTAGATGTCCTAACCATTGTAGCTGTCGTCTTTCTATTTTTTTTCCAGTGGTTCTACTCGTTCATCTCGAATTATTTGATTTCGTATTTTATCTCTTCTGGTTACTCCTAGTACTTTCCTCAGATATTTCATTTCCATACTTTGTAGTTTACTTTCCTGTCTCTTCGTTGTTACCCACGATTCCCCCCCCAAATGTCAATGTCGGTAGATAAATTGTTTTATATATGGTGAGTTTTGTTTTCCTAGAAATCTCTTTGTTGTTCAAGAATGTCTTTCCTAGTGCGTAGTACAACTTGGTAGTGTTTTCTATTCGTTTTTTAGTTCAGCTTCGTGTCCTCCTTTGCTGTCTATAGTAACTCCTAAATATGTGAAACTTTTGACTTGTTCTAATTTACTGTTGTTGATTTTTATGTTTGTCTGTTCTTCTTGTTTACCAATTGCCATGACCTTAGTTTTGCCTATGTTAATTTTCATGTTGTAGTCCTCTAACGTTTCTTTCCATATTTCCAGATTGTATTGTAGGTCCCTCTCCTTTGGTGCGAATATCACAACGTCATCAGCAAACCCACATTCCGAGATGTTTATTCGTTGCATGTTTCTGTATCCTACACATAATTTCGCTACTTTTGACCTACATGCGTTAATAATGTCGTCCATGAGTAGTATGAACAGCAGAGGGCTTAGTACACCACCTTGTCTTAGGCCATTGCTTGTTATGAACTCTTCCGATTGTGAGTATCTAGTTCTTACATAGTTCCTGCAGTTTTGGTACATGCTTTTGGTGGCATTAAGCAATTCCAGATCTTTTTTCTTGGTGCGCGGTCAAAAGCTTTTTCTAAATCGATGAAGGCTAGGTAAACTTTTCTGTCTTGTTTTAGTGTTCTTTCTATTACTTCTTTTAAGCTAAATATGTGGTCTTGTATACTATGTCCCTTTCTGAATCCGCTTTGAGAGTCTATTAGTTGTCTTGCTAGGACTTTTCTTAGTTTCTGTTCTAAAATTCTTTCATAAACCTTGCATGCTATGCTCAACAGTGTTATTCCTCGGTAGTTATGACAACTAAGTCTATCTCCTTTTTTGTACAGTGGTAATATGATTCCCCACTTCCCACTCTTTTGGTATTCTACCGGTTCTCCAAGCCTCTTTGCAAATGTCTAAGAATATTTGTGCTCCATATTTTCCCATAGTTTTCAGCATTTCCGCCTCTACTCCGTCGTGTCCAGGTGTTTTCCCATTCTTAACGTTTTTTATTGCTTAACATAGTTCCTTCATTGTGGGTTCTTCATCCGTTATTACTTCCATTCTTTCTGCTCTTTCTTCTCTTGAATTTTGTGTTACCGTTTCATCTACTGTTAGGATTTCTTGGAAGTGTTCTTTCTATATCTTTATCACTTCATTTTCTTCGGTTATGAGTTTACCTCTTTTATTCTTGACTTGGTTTAGTATTGTTTTCTTCTCTGTTCTACAATTTTTGAGCACCCTATAAAATAGCTTCTGGTTTTCTTTGCTGTTATGTTCCATTCTGTGTCCGAACTTCTCCCATGACTTTTCTTTAGCTGTCTTTATTATTTCTTTAACTTTCTTCCTTTGTTCCTTTTATTCTTGGTATGCTACTTCAGTTTTCTTATTTAAATAATTTTTCCATTTCCGTTTCTTTGTTTTAATTTCGTTTTTAATATCTTCATTCCACCAATCTGTTTGTTTATTTTGGTTATTTATTTTGGTTACCCCACATACTGCCTTTGCCGCAGATTTCAAAATTCTTTTAAATATTTCCCATTTATTGTCTATGTCTTCGTGTAGAAATCTTTCGTCCAGTTTTTCGACTTCTTTCTGTATTAGCTCTTGGTATTTTGTCTGATATTGTTCTTCCTTGAGCATGTAAGTCTTAATCTTTCCATAAACTTTTTTCTTTTGCAAGTTTTCCTTCTCTTTT
Organism: Sinelater perroti; assembly: GCA_036346155.1. NCBI lineage: Eukaryota > Metazoa > Arthropoda > Insecta > Coleoptera > Elateridae > Sinelater > Sinelater perroti. Next base: position 4,072,831 of record JARFIY010000344.1, read on the forward strand.
GTTTGTGTTCTGTCCATGTGTCTTATTTTTCCTACTAACAGGTAGTGATCGCTGTAAATTTCGGGACCTCTTCTTACCCTAACGTCTTGAATCATATTCCTTTTGGCCTTTTCTATCAGGATGTAGTCGATTATTGATTTTTCGTCTCTACTTTTAACTTCCCTGGTGTACTGATGTATTTTCTTATGTTCGTAAAACGTATTTGTGACGATGAATTGGTTCTCTCTGCAAAAGTCAGTATTCTTTTTCCATTATTGTTTCTTTCTTGTTCTCCAAATTTGCCTAGTGATTCTTCCGTTGACTTATTTTTACTCCTACTCTTCCGTTAAAATCACCTACTGTGATTACTGTCCCTTTACTTTCTTCTGTGAGTGATGTTAGTTCGTTCCAAAATTGGTCCTTATTGTTTACATTATCGTCTTCGTTTGGGCCGTAGACTGCTATTATTGTTATTTTGTGTTGGTCTTCCCTATTTCTACTGACATTAATCTTTCATTTATGCATGTCCAATTACAAATTCTTTTTGCCCATTTCTGATTGACAATGCATGCTACACCTCCTTTTGCTCTCTGATTTTCTTGGACTCCGCTGTATATCATAATATAATTATCTTCTAATTGAATCATTCCTTGGCCTTTCTTTTTTGTCTCAGTTGCTACTATTATTTCTATCTCAATTTGTCTCAGTTCGTTTACTAGCTCCTTCTCTTTCCCACTAATTCCTCTTACATTCCATGTTGCTAAATTCCATGTTTCATGCTTCTTTTCAAGTTTCTTTTAGGTTCTCTTGTTTTTGTGTCTTTTGGTGTTTGGGTTGTTTCCTATTCAAATGCCATTTCATTGCCTGGTCGTCGTCTTTATATTTGTCGTGCAATCCAAAATCTGTAATCAGTTTTTGGGGTCGCCGTTGGTTATTTCTCTTGCTTTTCTTAACTCTTTCTTTGTCTCTTCCCATCTCCACTCTATTCCATCTATATACAGCTTTCTAAATCCTATTTTAGCGGTTTTTCCATGTGTTCTCTCCTCCTGGGCCCTTTTCTTGATTATGCCTTGTATTTCTCTGTCTTTCTTGGATAAATCATCGTTGATAAATATCTTGACCTCTTTCTTCCCTTTTAGTTTGCTTTTGTTCATCATAACTACTTTCTTATCATTGGAATTTTCTAGCTCGATTAGACAGGTTTTTTGGCCTAGTTTCTTAGCTGATTTAATTGGTACTTCTATTCCCAGTTTCTCTTTGAATACATTCAATATGCCTTCTTTCAAAACCTTAGGGTCATCGATATCAATTTCTAAGCCTTGTATCACTAAATTATTTCTCCTTTTTTCGTTTTCTAATCTCTCAACTTTTCCTTTTATTTCTTTTAGTTCCCTTGCCATATGTTCATTTTCACGTTTGATGCTTTCGTTTTGTTCTTGTAATTTTTGATCTCGTCTTTATATTCCTGTTGGTTCTTACGAATTTCTTTGACTTCTGTAGTGAGGTTCTGCATCATAACAAACATTTTTGTAATGTATCGTCTTGATTTCCTTTTTTCTGGCGATCTCTTTGTTAATTTACTTCTACTGAATACGTCTATTTGTCCCGATGGTTTCCTTTTCTTTGTTCCATCTTCCGATGTACTAAACTCATTCTCAGAACTATCCATATTTTAGGTTTGGTTTTAATAATTCTGAGTGCGGCTCTGTTCCGTATTTACTATTTACAATATTGTATGTACAGCTGTGCTCAGCGATAAGAGCCTTGCCCGAATCTACTTCTCGGAGGTCAAGTCTCCTCTGATGCACTTACTTAAATATTAAACTGAGAAATTAGCAGTTTTCTCTTACCTTAATTGGCACACTTATTTTTATTATAAATTGCTTCGGAGCGATTTATAAACACACGCACTTACTCTAGGCCAGTTAGTAAGGATTTTAATTTATTGAAAGCCTGGCTATCATCAATAAATGCTGGTGTATAACACATTTTTCCTTAAAATGGTTCGTTTATAAAGTCTACTACACGGTGGACTTGATATATAGTCAAAAGCTACTCTTTAAAGCCAAACTGTCGGTCTAGAATAAGATTGAGATCTTCTACAATAGACATAAGTCTTTTGAGTAGTAGCTTCTCTAATAACATGCCTAGTAAGGACCTGTAAGAGCTGACTTCGTTTGGTGGTTTGCTAGGTTTAGGATTAGAAATACTTGGGCAACCTTCCACGGCCTAGTCCTAACACTTTTATAAGATTCCCTATAATTAAATCGAAGTCAGGAGCCTTTTTTGGATGAAGATTGGTTTTGAGCATAATTTTGACTCCCCTGGGTGTAAATAGATCTGGAAACAGAGACATCTGGCATGGGGCTTCTAGAGCATCCTTAATTTCCAATTCTGTTTCAGGACTGTTTGACGACGGTAATGGTTGAAATACTTCACTAAATATTGCGCAAAGGTGTCAACCTTGTCCGAGTCCATACGTTCCCAACTGCCATTTTCTTTGTGTATAGGTGGGACTGGTAGTCTTTGATGTTTTATTCTCTTGGTCGCTTTCCATAAAAAATAATTTGTCATCCATAGCAGTAAGGTTTTTAAGATATTCTTGGAAGCATTTTTAAAGTTTTTGATTAGACTTCTTAGTTCATTAGAGGCTTTACTATATCGCGTTTTATCTGAAGGGTATCTGGTTTGGCAGATTTTCCTAAAGCATTTTATTCTTTTCAACTGATACTGAATAGCATTTTTGTATACTTTTGGTTGTAATGACAGCTGCAGCAGTCCAAGTTGATTTCTGTTAATTCTGGTAAAGTTTAAAATGGCGGCTTCTAGGTCTTCTAGGAATTTTAATGGGATTCTCATGTTGTTGGTTGTCTACCAGGCTTCTGACGTATTTCCAGTCTGTTCTATTGTTAGATAACTTAACCGGTTTCTATTTTTTTATGATTGTAGCACCAACAATGGATATAACAGGAGTGTGGTCAGAAAATAAATCTAAACATGAACAGATATCCTGGTAACTTGGAGCGATACCTTTTGTGACAAATAATACCGGCAAATCCGGTATTTTTTTAGGATCAGCTGACCAATATGTAGGTTCATGTGTAGACAAATGGTTTAATTGAAATTCTTAAATGACAATGGTGCAGAGCTTTACCCCTGCTTGGGAAAGGAAAACAAAATTTCCAGTAAGTATGCTTTGCATTGTAGTCTCCATCAACTACGAATCTGCTACCCAGTAACCAAAAGTCTGTGGTAAGACCATTCTTGTTAACAGGCTGCAGACAATGTAAATAGGCCACGTCAGTCTACAATCTGTAGAATCGATGCTTGTAAATAGTAAGGTAGCTCATAATGTTTGATACGTTCTTTGATTATTATGAATGTGCCACCCCTCGCTTGTCTCTCTGCGTCTGGATGATTCGTAAAGTACGCAATATAATTTGGTATCTTAAACTGACTTCTACTGGAGAAATGAGTTTCAGATGTTAGTAAAATATCAATGCGGTTGTGTATAAGAAATGTTTCGACTTCCTGTTTGCGGTTGGAAAGACCATTGACATTCCAAAAGGCTATTTTCTAATCGAAACCATTTTTATTTTTAAACAATTCTTCTCCAAGAGTTTGATCTGAGCTGTTAAGTTATTAATGGTTTGTTGTTAGGCTTGAATGGTTTGCTGCATTCACACTATTATAGAGATTAAATCTCCTGTTTGTTGTCCGGGAACATTATTGTTTGCGGAAATTGAAGTACTTGGAATGCACTTTGGTTTTGAGAGGACTGAGGAGTTAGGTAGGAAGGTTGGTTTTTACCGTGTGATGTGTAGGAGTTTTGGTCTTCATAATTCTGCCCATCTTTGAGTTGGATTTGGAATTTTACTATGTATAGTTGGTTGATGAGCTAATAACTGGTGTGTTGTGGTTTAAGTAGGTTGCTGTTGATTTAATGTAGGATAGGTCGACCTAACTTGATTGAATAGTCTTCTACGTAGAATATCCGAATAAACTTTGCAGCCTTTACAGTTGGCACGGTTTTTCGGACACTTTCGATCATCGTGCAGCTTTAGGCATTTTACGCAACGGGGGGGGGGCTGTTTCTCGTATGCCTATAGTATTGGTAATTTTTGCACTGAGAAATCTAAGGTTTTCTTATTAGCTCTTCGAATACTACTACAGCATTTTCAATGTGTTTAATTTTAAATATTTTTTTGTTGTTTGGACTACATTTAACGTCAACGAAAAACAGGTTTTTCTTTTGTTTGGTTTGTCTGTTAATAACGTTAGTAATATTTACTTACATGATCCACTGCTGCTAGAGCATTTTTGATGAAGTTTACATCTGCGGAATGATGCATGTGTTTTAAGACAACTCTAAAAGTTTTTTCCTCTTCTAAGCTGTAGGTGCCTTGCTACTTTATGTTGGTCCAAAACATCCCTCATATTTTTGTAGGCCACAACGCTTTTTAGTTATAATTTAACTTTATTGCCTTGCATTAATTGATAGTAATAATTCTTTGTGTCAATATAAGAGTTGTTTAAATTAAGAAGGGTTGAATTGCTGTGACGTAGTGAAGTATGAAGGGTGTCCTAGTATTAGTTCGTTTTCTCTTTGATGAGCATTACCTATTATAAGTCATTAAGGGCAATTACTTCCGTTCTATTACTAGTAACTGTCATGTTTTTAGTGAGCTTATTAAACTCTAAAAGAGATGTTGCGGAATTTTGGTTATAATCTATTTGTGGTGTTGTCATTTAAAGTAAGAAGGTTGATGTACCCTGCAGTCATTTCTGGGGCATGAATTTAGATCGAGTTAGATTATTGAACGGGTTTTGATTACATCATAGGAACATATTGCATTTGTGCTGGCTGCAGTACGGGACTAAACTGTAAACTATTACCCTGCTGGAATACAGGTTGATATGCAAATGATTGTTAGGGCTATTGCCATTGCAAATACAATAAAATACAGGTAGATTTCTAGAAAACTCAAAAATTTAATTTCTTTAAAAAATCAACTGGATTTACTAAGCCTTACTAAAGATCATCTCTTTAACTCCTATTGTAAAAGTAAAAAAGTAGCCAGAATTTATAACAAGCTGAACACTAAATATGATAAAAAAGATCTCATCCATAAAAACACTAAAAGGAAAAACGCTACTTGACTTGCTTTAAAAAAGTTACTTGGGGAAGCAATCAAAGGATAATCAAATAATTTGCACTAATAAACTCTTAAAACCAACAGTAGCATAAAGCTTTCTATCTTCTATTTTTATCAAAATTTAGTCAAAATGGAACGCATTTTATCGAAAATATGAGTGAAGAAATATCTAGTTGCTATAATAAAAATGTACCAGCATGGCCGTGCAGTTGAGGCACGGGCTATGGTGCGGACAAACCCGGGTTCAATTCCCGGTGCTCTCTGGTGTCTGGTAGGTGATCTACTCAGTCACTAAAAATAATTAAGTACCTGCGTTCACACTCGAGCAAAGCAATAATAATGCCGATCGTTCTATTAAAATAAGCGAATGAAAATAAGCTATAGTGATACGTGATACCACCAGATAGCTTTGTTAGAACGCACAAAAGAAAATCTAGTGAGTTATTTATGCAGAGGTGCAAGGTACAAACAAAGGAGAAAAGCGCGGAACCAAACAAATATGTAACAGCAATGTTCTTTTAAAAGGAGAAAGTATCTACTTTAAACATAGATACAAAATAGTAATGCGTCGTAATGCAGCACCAAGTCGCTGGATGTCGAAGTTCAAAAGCGGTAAAAATTATGCTTAAAAATGCAAAAGTAATGAGCATACAACATGTGTCTGACTTGATAATGACAAACAGATGATAGATGCAACAGATTTGTTTTGCGAAACTTTGTATACCATTATCTACAAGACAGATGACAAAAGGCTATGCACAATTGGTTTCCCATGTTCTCACCGCTAGGCAGAAACAGAAGCGTGTGGAATTAGACCAACAGTTGTTGCAGCTGTACAACGTAGATTCGGAGACATTCTTTAAGTATCTGGCCACAATAGACATTGTATAGTTCTGGCGCGAGACATCAGAAAAGAAATAGCAGTATATAGAATGGATTGGAAGCACTACTTTGAAAATGCTATGGTCGAAACTGCTTATTCAAAAACAAATAACTACTGAATTTGGAACCGAGAAAAATTTGCTAATAGATTGGTTGCCCTTTGGTAACAGCATTACCAGTGAATAGATGAAGAAACTCCGCCACTATATTCAGCATTTAAAAACACCTCTGCGGCACGTTGCTTCAACATGACAATGCGCGGTAATATGTCAATCATCACGTCATTGTTGAGAGACTACGCTCTATATGATGCAATAAAAGAGCCAGTAGAAACTAAGAACTTCTTCTACAACAACAAGCTTCAATCAGTTGTCCACAAGTAGTGCTGTACTACTCCCAAACAATTATTTACAGAAGCTTTACGAAAACTACCGGAAGAATGACAAAAGTGCATACACCTCAACAAAATGTATGCTCTCTTCTTCCTAAGAAAATATTCGTAAAGAGAAAATAGTTGTAGTGTTACCTGATATAAAAACCCCAGAAACAGTTGGAAAAATGTTTGTTTTATTATTTTTTATATTGTATAGATACTGTAAGTCACATTCAAATTTACCTTAAACTCCAATGTTATTAAAAAGTATATTATTTAAAGTATATTATATTATCAAAAATACTGATTAGAGGGTACAGTAAAGGAAGAGAAAATTTTAAATTTGTCTTCACATTTTGTTACCATGTAACCATAATCGACTAGAGAGCTTTTGCAATTACTCCATTGTATAAAAAATGCCGACTACGTTACTGCACACGTTTTGCACCCACTTTAATATTCGGAGACTCGGTGATGTTCTGTTAGTCTATGCAATCGAAGATTGGGTGAAGAAATTTGAATAGATAGATTCGAACTTAAACCAAAGTATTCAATAAACTGTAACACCACGACAAAATTCTGAGATCATTAGACATTTTACGCAACACAGTCCTTTCCTTTTGTTACATGCCGACATTACATTAGCCACTTTACAGAATAATCTACAATTATTTCAAACTTTCACCCAAATAAAGCGCATTCTCTCCAACCAGGACAACAATTTGATTTACAACTTATTTATGAGAAATTTTTGTCTGCATGGTTTCATAAACATACAAAACTATCGCTACTGCCTAGCAGACAATGAACCAACAAAGACCCTTAGACAAACCTAAGGTGACTGATGTACAATCTTATCTTTTGACATATTTGGTCCATACTTTTTTGAAGATTAGTGCGAACGTGTAATAACTTAGCACAGTATGTCCATATGATTGAAACGTTTCCAGTGCAGTAGCCAGCGACAATTCCCGACGTCAGTTATTCCGAGTCGTGTCATACCCCAATACGGGGACGTCTCTAGGGTTATTTAGATAAAACGAGTAATTGAAGAAGAGAGAAGCAAAATGGATTATTATGTACTCTAATTAAGATTTCCCATTCTTCACCATACCCATAATAATAAGGCGATAGTTAAGTATTTTATCCTTAAATTAATGCTAAATATTAAGTTTGTTTTCATGCAAGAAATTCAATTTTGTAAAGCAGTCCTGTAAGAGAAACCTGCGACAAATACAAAATAGAAACTCTCAAACTTGTCTCACTGTTGCCCCAGCAACCTCATGCTAATAGCATAATAATAGGGATCAATTCTGGTCCTTTACAGCAGTTCAGCTAAATTTTTTTGTTTAATTTCTTTCTGTTCCTCTGTCAATGTGTGAGAGATTGTTTTTGCATTATATTCCCGTTTCCTTAAATCGTTATGTAAAATTTAGTGACACACATCTTTAGTCAATATCATATACATAGCAACGCCACGGTCTTCTTGCAATAACTGTCTCACGTGTACCACATTTGTAGTGGTATGTCATATTGACTGGTAGCCGACTCTGGAACGGTGTTTCACGGAATTTCTGCCCATTCGAACCCTTTCGTCCCATTCACAGGCACGGTTTTATAATATTCCATGTTTTACTCCAATTCGAAACAAAATGGATCATGGACGCGCACTGCTAAAGCTTTCGCTACTCATCTTCAGGAAGTATTCCAGCCACTACCATTTGAATACGAACACAGTAATATAGAAGATTACCTATCATTCCCTATTCAGCTCTGGCTCCCTATCACATATTTTCCTATTATAGAAGTGGAAATAATGATCGCTGCAAAAATATATCGAAAAAAATCTCCAGGATACTGTAAGAGTTGCCTCCCAAATCTCTCTGGTTAACTATGCTAATATTTGATAGCATTCTACGGACGAATTTTCCCAGGTGCCCAAATGATTCTTATCGATAAGCCCGGTAAACCAATCAACGACCCGTCTTCTTACAGTCCCATAAGTTTGCTACCATTGCTCTCTAAACATTTCGAGCGACTATTACTCAAAAGACTCTTTCCAATCCTCAAACACGAAAAGCTCATACCCGATCATCAATTTGGCTTTCAGTGTGCACACTCCACAATTGAGCAGATTTATAAAAATGTTATACAACCAATATGAAATTATGAAATCCAGTTTTGGGGCACTGTATCAAAATCCAACATTGAAATATTGAAACAATTTTAGTCGAAAATTCTTCTTCGCACTAGTGATGCTCCCTATTATGTTCAAAATAAAAAAATACGAAAAGATCTGAACATGAAAATTGTTAAAGAAGAAGTAGTGCCAAATATCTTCAGCGATTGGAAATGCATTCCAATCCCCTTGCATCGACTCTGCTTGACAACAATAACCATGAGTCTAGACCTAAGTGTTTCAAGCCATTGGATCTTCCTCACTGCTTTTGACATTTGTGATAGTACTTGATATATAGAGTACATATAATTGTAAGAATACTCAAAAGAAGAAATGGCAATGGGCGTTTGCTATACATGTAAAACACTACTGTAACTGTGATGTCTTAAATCTGATTTTCTTATTTTTATTATAACAGATTGCAAATAAATGTCAAAACAATATTTTACTAAAGTTCTTTTCCAGCTTAATGCAGAACTTAATGTTAACTCACTGCTAGAAATCCACGTCCCTCGTAGAATTTCTACCTAAATACTCCAGCAAGCTAAGCAGTGGGTTGCTAAGCACAGCCGTACCACCTAGTGAGTTTTAATAGGACATATATGAAGTAACTGAATAACGCCTATTTCTTTTGTCAAGTAAATAATTTTTAAAAAATCAATCTGAGTACTTTTTTACAAAGATTTATGTATTATAACAAGTACAAACATATTTAACAGACTCAATTTAAAATCTTGAAAGCCCTCAAACTACAGAATCACCACAAAATATTTTTTATTAATTAGACATGTACTTCAGAAAACAGCTTCAATCAGATAACTTACAAATTTCCAGCCCAGATCAGCAGGGACCAGTTAGTTAATACACAAATCTCAAAAAATTTGACAGAGAAAGGGGCGAAACAAGTAAGAGAAATCACTAAATCAAAACCATGAACTTTGACTATTACATGTTATGTTGTCAATGTTACCACCAGCTATTTAGGATTAGGTACTAACAGAGGATGGATGAAAACTAAACGTTCTGGGTAAGTTATTAAACATGCTTTTTGTTCCAAGAACAACCCTGCCTTACTTATAGTAAATAACCATAAAAATCACTTTTCTAATAAAACCAGAAACCTATATAAAGATAATGACAGTTATGCTCACCATACCACCAGAGGAAAAAGTGAAAGTTCTTTGGGACGCTTTACAGTACTGAAATAGATTTCTGAATAATGTCCCATCCCAGCCAAAATATAGCATCCTGTATTGAAACTTTATCCAAAACAAAAAAAAACACTAAATAAGTATTCTAAAAAAAAAATTTCCACATCATAAACGTGCTTCAATTAAAAAGATCACACACAAATATAAATAATATGAGCAAATGAATTATAATTGTTCTTATTCTCCATTTCTAAATGACATCCACAATATTAAAAAAAAGCAGAAGACAAAGTCTACCCCAAAAATATCGAGTCAATTTTAATACAGTACAGTATGCGCAGGTATGTAACCTGGCAGCCAATGAGTGTAGAGTAAAGACGAGTAAGGGCGACTTTACTGACCGAGTCAGTTAAAAATTATGAGCTAGTGAGGACCAGCGGAATTGTGATGACCCCTGCAGATGTTGAGGCAATGTGATTTCTGCCCAGTGCTCTAAATTTCAAAGCAATTCAAGCAAGCGGGTAAATGGCATAAGTAACTATGACTCTCTTAATAGTTTAAGTATGGCAAGAGTCGCTTAGTGGAGCGTTCTCGCCGCCAGTCCGAACAAACACTGCTAGGTAACCAGATCCGGATGGCCTTCCGCATGGCCTTATATCGTCTCGGGGCTTACGTAATGAACCGAAACGAATACACCTCCCCATATGGTACTTGCACCACTCAATTCAAGCGGACCGGTTCTGTTCCCGAGGCTTCGCCCATAAATCTATTTAGGAGTTCGCTTTTTTTATTCATGATCTAAGCATAGCTTGATCCTAAGTTGCAACTGCTGAATCCTGATCAATCAAAATGAGGCAAGTCTTTTGGCCATCCAAGTACTTAGTGCAATCAGGGCTTAACTGTTGGGTTCTGACCAAGACAAATATTTAAGAGATCTTGCTCCTAATTCAATAATAGATTGGTGGATCCATAATTCCTACTGAGGGAGCACATTCCATACTAAACCACAGGCTTCTCGTCACCAAAAGTGATACCTGCGCAACTGGATTATTCACATTCAGTTACCTACAACGAGGAGTAGCAGCCCGAGATTTCATACTTTAAGAGGACAGAACTACGTAGACCGCTGTCGGTTCTATACTGTTTTGCAAGACAATTCAAATCAAGAGATGTCAGACGCTCACTGGGGCTGCTTCGGCAGTTTCTCCCGTACCAGGACTATATCCAGTTGCGATATAAAAAAATCAATTTCTGGGGGATCTGCTTTGACAGACTACCCAACCAAACAATGGAATTTCCAGTTGCAACTATTTGGCCTGGGAGATATGGAGGGTGTCCTTGTATGGGCTCCTAACTGATAATCAATTATTTACCATTCTCAAGAAACGCGTGGTAGCGCGTCCACTGGGGCCATTTTTTGTTTAGAGGATTTCACCCAGTGTGAATGCTCCTCAAACATCTTTGACCCATTGCGCCAACTTCTGCGACGAGCCGCGTGCTTCGCTTGCTTACCCAAACCATGGGGGTAGCCATATGAAAAGACCTATAATATTTCCTGATTTGTACTAGCAGTTCTTCAATTCGGTTTTGGTCTTTTTATAAAGGTTTTTTGTTCCGCACATTTTTCGGTATTTTTTATGTTGTTTTTGACCAATTCGCTTATCTGGCTTCTTATTGTACCTTTAGGTACTCCCACAGCCGATTGGGGTCTATGTATGAAGTTGATAATCCTTTTTGTGTTGGCTCATCAGCTTTCTCTTTACCTGCAATTCCACGTTGCTCTGGTACCCACAAAAGAGTTAACTGTTAAAGCACAGAGTTTTTTGACGCATTCCCATACCAGCGGATTCTTTAATGCCTGCAGGAATTCCTGACTGTAAATATGTTGATTCGTTTATTTTAATAAGCCCTCAAAGTATTTTGTGTGGTTCACTGCGACATAGCAAACATCTCCGTTTGAAAAACAGATGTATATTTTCCTAGTGAAAAGTTTAACTGTAAATTTCCCTTTTTACAGTATATACCTGCACCTGTTTCACACGCGGTTTTTGATATAACAGATAATTTTTTCTGTTTTCTTCTTGTAGCTTATATCATGTATACGTGCATTTCAATCGAGAATATTAACTTCAAAATTTATGTTAAATGTAAATATTGGCGTCATGTGATCTAATCTCGCATCCAGTATGCCTCCATTTATATGTCCAATTTTCAGATGCTCCCCTTCCATAAAATTTTATAGATGGATGCATTCTGCAGTCTATAAAATCCACTTTTGCCTCTCCCATAACTTCAAATTGAAAAATGAAAAGGTGTAGCCTCTGTCGATGTTATTTTTATAGTGCCCGTTTTTCTCAGACAAGCAAACCTTTGTAACTTATTACGGTTATAGCGGTTCTTTGCGCCATTTTTGTCCATCATACCAAAGCTGCATATGTTATCATGGGTTTGACTGTCATGGTGTATACCCAATTCATTACTTTTTGTTTTAGACTCTGTTTTTCTATAATCTCATCTAGACAACACTAGTGTTGCCTCCGTCTTCTTTTTAAATGTGTTGAGTCCAGGTAAATTTTGAGTCTAAAATAACTTCAAGATACTCTACTTCACATGATAATTTTATTTCTATATCTCGGAGCTTAAGAAGTCTCAGTAAATTTTGAAGGCATTATGTTTAATCCCTCTCCATCTGTCCAATTTATAACCAGATTTAACACCCTCTGCATATGCTTCCTAACTGTATTGTTAAATCATCCCTGGGATAGTATAAGTAAGTTATACAAGAGATTACGTAAAACCACAAAGTTAAAAAAATAGAAGGCAAATTTAAAATTCGCTCAACCCATTGGTGTACCACATACAGCATCCTAGTTTAAGTCATAGTTAAGTGCATGTTAAATAGCACAATAAGCCCTCGAGGCTTCAGTATCGGTAAGTACGCCCAAACGAAAAGAAAACTTAAAGGTTAAAGATGTTCTTATCAAAATTAAATTTAAAAAATTGTATTATATAGTAAGAATTCTTATTATAAACTAAAAAGTAACTGGATAAGTAATATGAAAAAGTAGAAGAACTAAATAAGAAACATGATTCTTTCGACAGTCATAAAAAAACTCAAAGAGATAACAAATACATTTACAAACATCTCAAAAATTAAGATCAACAATCAACAACCATAAGATAAGACAAAAAATAACTCAATAAAATCTGTGGAGAATAGACAACAATCCTATTTGAGGATAATCACAGCCAAAACTTTAATAACTTAGAAAACTTGTTAGGACCACCAATACTTGTATCTGAAGTAACGTATGCACTAAAAAATTTAAAAAACAACAAATTACCCGAACCAGACAACATTCACGAAGAAATGGTGATGTTAGTAAACACAGAACAAATAACATATGCAACCTATTCAATACAATATATGACACCGATAATATCCCAACGGACTGATTGCTAAAATGCATCTTCATCCTAACACTAAAACACACAAGAAACATAAAATAATCAGTCTCACGAGTAATGTCCTCAAAACCTTCCTAAAAGTTATTCACAACAGATTTTATAAAAAATGTGAATAAGATCTAGAAAACCCAATTTTGATTCAGAATGGCCTAGGTACCATAACATTACCAGTCCAAAAATGTTATGATGTATTTATATGCTTCATAAATTATAAAAAGGCCTTCGACAATGTTCGACATAACTTGTTATTACTCTTGCTAAATGAAATCAGTCTCGACAAGAACATAAGAATTATAAAAAAAGTCTACCAAAAGCGTCGCTTCGAATAAATGACTCAAGATACAAAGGTAATCCCAAAAATAACATCTTCAAAGCGTTGGAGCCCCAGAAAACCTTTTTGAGCGGCTGTTGGCCACACTGCCGTGTTTGTTGCGGCCCCACTTTCAAAAAACCACCATTTAGCCTGCGGGGACGCTTAGTTTTGGCCCGGCAGACATTCGTAATAGACCTTCTTGCCACTACCTCCAGGTGCGAAGTTCGCGCAGTTATTCGATTTTTGAACGCAAAAAGCATCAAATCAATCAAAATTGATCGCCAACTGGCGAAAGTGTAGATAATAGTGAATAGATGTCAAAAACGCCCGCAAGTGGTGCAGAAAGTTTACAAGTGCTCGCATGGAAATTCACAGCGAGACATTAGTGAAGCTTGAACAAATCATGCTGAAATATCGAAGTATCACTCAGCATTTTGGTTCCTGATATTTCTCAAAGTACCATTCACAAGACTGACTGAGAAGTTGAAATGCGCTTCAGCGACGATGACGAGGTGAAGAAAGCGGTCCAACGCTTCCTCAACGACATGGCGACGAACTAGTATGACATAGGCATATAAAAACTGCCACTACGACTACAAAAATACATCAACCGAATTTGTAGAAAAATAAAGGAATATTCTTTAAAATGCTGTATCAATTATTAAAAACAAACTTTTTTCTATTTCTAAAACTTTATTTTTGAAATCACTCTCGTATATAAACGAAATACCAATAATAAAAGGAGTCAAGCAAGAATGTCCACTCATATAATTTAATATTTACGTAGAAAAAAAACTTCTAACTGACACTTGCAGATTAACACAAAGACATTGAAGGAAACGGAAATTTCATAGGCAGATAATATTCAAGATTTACAAGTAATAGTGAGCAAAATAAAGTCCCTAAAGAGCAAATTAATAAACAAAATAAAGGCTTTCGATTCATAAATACTCAGGAAGCTTCCTAGAGTTAAAAAAATGGATCATATAACTAATAAAGAAATACTAAGAAAAGTAGGTACCTACAGAGAACTACTGTACCTCATTAAACAGAGAACAGGGCATTACTTGAGACATATGCTAAGTGGCAACAAATATGAATTATTTCAAAAATGACGCTCGTGGCTAAGAGACAGAAATTGGTCCAAGATGTCTGACATAGAAACTATAGTCAAAAGAGCACAAGGCGGTATTTTATTTATTGCGTGGCCAGAATCAAATAGATTATTCGCCTACACACTAGCAAGCGCATGATGCCTTAAGAAAAAGAAGAACATACTGTTGGGTAAGTTATTATTCTTCCTTAAGTTTGTTATCATAAGATCAGCCTGAGTACTAACAACGTAATTATAAAATAATAAACAGATAAATAATTACGTTTTTATAGAATTGTGAAAATTATCATATATATAGATGTGTGTCTGTATTTATTGGATGTCCCAAAATTTACGCAAGATTTGAATTTCGCGCCATTGGTGCGGTAACGTATTGCCAACGAAATAAAAGTCAGCGTGACGCTGACAGTTGAGGGTTATTAAAAAAGGAGCGCTACACGAAAGAACAACGCGTTTTCATTGTTGAACAATATTTTAAAAATAATGAAAGTTTGGCAGCTACAATTAGCAATTTTCGTACAAAATATGGTCGAAATAGTGATTTAAATTCATCAACTGTTCAGAGATTAATTTAAAAATTTAGGGAGACTGGATCAATCATGGACAATAGACACTCTGACCGCCCTTCAACAAGTCATTCAACACAAAACATCGAAGCAGTTCGTGAGAGTGTTGTTGAGAGTCTAGGAACATCAATTCACCGTGGTCAAGAATTGGACATTTCGAGAAGCTCGCTGCAGCGTATCCTCATAAAAGACTTGCAACTTCATACTTACAAAGTTTAAGTGACTCAAGAGCTGAAGCCTACTGACTACGCACAGCGAAGAGACTTCGTTGATTGGATTATGGAACAACAAGTGGACGCTAATTTTCCGGACAAAATCGTTTTTAGCGATGAGGCTCATTTTTAACTTGAGGGCTTCGTTAATCGTTAAAATTGTCGCATTTGGGGTTCAGAAAATCCACGAGTGATTGTTAAGTAACAAATGTATCCACAACGTGTCACTGTTTGATGCGGATTTTAGACTGAGGCATCACCGAACCATTTTTCTTCAAAAATGCGGCTGGTCAGACAATAACAGTTAATGGTGCTCGCTATCGCGGCATGATAATTCAGTTTTTTGTGCCTAAATTGCATGATATGGATGCAGACAACATGTGGTTTTAACAAGACGGTGCCACGTGCCATACAGCCCAAGAAACAATTCAATTACTGCATCAGTCACTCCCTGGCCGTGTAATTGCCCGTTTTGGTGATCAGAGTTGACCGCCCTGATCGTGCGGTTTAACGCCGTTCGATTTCTTTCTTTGGGGTTTTTGAAGTCTAAGGTTTATATCAACAAGCCTACAACCACCCACGACTTGAAGGAGGAAATTAACCACTGTATCAACGATGTTCAGCCACATTTATGCAAAACGGTTATGGAAAATTTCAACGAGAGTGCGCATGTGCCAGCAAAGCCGTGGAGGCCACTTACCCGGTATAGTATTCCATACGTAACCCTATACTGTATACTTCATAAATCAATAAAAAATTACAATTTTTAATTAAAAACCCGTGTTTTCTATCGAAATTACTTCTTGTGTAAATTTTGGAACACCCTTTATATATGATGAGGATGTCAAAAAAAATTATTATACACATTGACGAGTTTCCCACAACCTATACCGTTTTTCAGTTCTCAACTTCCACAGATGTCTACCTTCTCAAGCGCCATCTTGCAAACCTCTTGAAAACATGACTTCTGTGATATCTGACTTCAATTCATCAGTAGTCTTCCACGTTTCTTCTTTCTAGTAGTGACTGATTCTACAATTTCTTTGAGCATCTTTCTCCTTACTTGCAGATAATTTTTTTGATTCTCCTTAAGCTCCTGCCGCTCCAAAGTAGAGAATTGAGCTGCCATAACATGCGTTTGCTTTCTCCAATTTTATTTAAAATGTCCCGTCGCCGCCTATCACCGGAGGACAAAGTTATTCTAAGGTACCTGAAGATCTAATAATTTATTATCTCACAATTTCCTATGTTTAAGTCGGACATGACAAACTGCTACTACTATGTATTCATTATTATCCCCCACTTGTCATATTACTCTAGGAGCTTCCGTGGTACATAATTGGAATCTTCACCGGCAGCCAGTGTTGATATTTAATAGTCAACTTTAATTTTCATACCTATTTGGCTGCATTTTTGTTTCGAGGATCTTAATGCTACTTCCAAGTAAATTTTGAATAGAAGGGAGGCAAACGAACGAGTTTAGTCTTGGTCCTTCATCTACTTTAAAATCAACAGAGCTGGTAGAACTTTTGCAGCATTGACATAAGCAAAATTGACTCTCGCGCTTCTTGTATTATAGCATAGCTTACTCAATAGTGTTGTACTGTAAGCTTTTTGTGCGTACAAAAGCAAATGAACAACCCTTGCTCATTTAACATGTGCATATTATACCAATTTCTCTATAGTTCTTACAATCTTTCCCACTACTTTTCTTAAGTATGCATATCGTTTTCTTCCATTTCTGAGAAGGATTTTTTCCATTAAGACATTTATTAAATATTACAAATAGTATCTCCATCAAGATACTTGGATCGCTTTAATGAACTTCACACTGATGTTCTCTGGTCCCAAACTTTGCCACGTTTCATTTCTAGAACACACATTCTTATTTCTAAGACAGTTACTTTATTTACCGATGCATATTATTCCAGACCAGCATTTTTATTCCTACTCTTTGAAATTGTGACTTGCCTTCGGTTAAAAGTTTCCAACAATAGTTCTTTCACTCTTCTAGGCTTATAATTGTCAGGTGGTTCGAGTTCTTGTTCTAATTTCTCATGCTCTTCTTCATTTTTCATACTCTATTTCTTCTCGTGTTATCAATACATCTCTTTATTTATTTATGTCCTATTCCAATGAGTATTCTTTGAAGTTTTTATACTCTTATTGCTTTTTTCTCTTTTTATGTTTTTTTCTTTACTTCAAAGGCTCCTGATTTGGTACCATCTTATGTACAATACTTTTTGCTTTTATTAAAGCTTTGCTGTTTTTTTATTTAACTTTTAACCTAAAGTTTCTTTTGCTGTTTTATAAACGGATGCTTTTATGGCACTAAACATTTTATCCGTATTATTATTTTCAGTACAAGAATTTTGGCTACTAATCTAAGTTTCTACAGAAATCTCATACCATCATTTGTGAGACTTTCAAGATAGTAATAAACTATTTCACATTTTTATTATAGTTGCGCTTGTGTCTGACTTAGTTGATTTCCATAAGGAAAGTAAACCCTGGCCTTTAAAATGTGGCGACAATGCGGCCATTGTGGGCCTCTTTTAGTTCCTACATCTAAGATTCTACACTGCGTCTGTTGCTTGAAAATAATATAATTTATTAGAAACTTCAATATACTTATTTATATCTACTACACGGTCATTTAATCGCTTCCCAATTCATTCCTTAAAGTCCCTCAATACAATAATTTATTTTAGATCGCCCGATTCCTTTATCAAAACAAAATGTTTTTATCAGCCTTAACGTGGTAATTTGAGGCATATACGGCTATAATAAAAAAGACAGTGTAGCTTTTGAGATCCAATTCGGCTTAAAGGATACAATGCACTAAAGGATAGATGCACTACATGCTCGCTCTTTTTTTGATACATCATTGATTGATTGATTCATTATCATAAAGGTTAGTCGTAGGTTACGAGCCCACTTTAGCACTGCGACTCTGCGGCCTTTTGTGAGTCCCTTTTCCTAATTAAGGAAGATCTGTGCCTTCTTTATGAGGTTCTCGTGATTCGGTAATTTCCACGGATATTTGCCCTAAAGAGTACCTGCCTTTTGCGGTATAGTGCTGAGCAGTCAAAGAATATGTGTGAGGGTGTTTCTTCCTCTTCTTCATATAATCTACAGAGTGCGTCATCTCTGTTTACTTCTCTTCTATAAAGGTGCTTCTTTAGGTGACAGTGTCCTGTTATATGTCCTACTACCCGTCTTATCTGAGTACGTCCTAAGTTGAGTACGTCATCACTTAGCCTACTGGAAGGTTTCCCAATTAGTTCCTTCCCTAATCTTAGCCCTAGTGTGGCATCCCAGCGAGATGAGTGTTGTCCTTGCATCCACTCTTTTATCGCCGATCGTATGCCACATTTGGGTATGCCCAGAACAGGTTCCAGACCTGTAAATGGAGTGTTAGCACCGTTTTTTGCGAGTCCATCTGCCCTTTCGTTCCCTCCACTCCATAGTGCCCTAGTACCCAGATGAGGTTGACCTTGTTATCCTCAAGCTTGAAGTTAATATGAGGCGACTCTAGCGCTTTAAGGGCATCTTGGCTGTCAATTAGGATAGTAATGCGTCGTTGATTCTATCCGCGTCTAATATTCTCTATTATGCATTGCATTATCGCAAATATTTCAGCTTGAAACACTGTGGCGTACCTGCCTAAGGGTAAGCTAAGGTTTACCTTTGGTTTTATGCCATGTATACCCACTCCTGTTCCTTGGGCAGTGCGAGATCAGTCTGTATACCAGACCAGCCCACTTATGATAGATTGCCTTTTGACCAGTCATGATTGTAACTCACATTGAAAGGTTTTTCAAATGAGTATACCGGTAGGGTATGATCAGTACCCATGGTTAGGATGGTATTTCCTTTGACCACTTCCTGTCTCCGTTTATGCTCACACCGTTCATTGTGCCTATGCCAGGTACCGGTGGATTTCATTCTATGTGCAGCAATCCAAGCTTCTCCCTTTAGATAAATTTCCAAGGAGATGAGATTTAGGAGTGCTTCCATAGATGCTGTAGAGTACTGCACATGATTCTGTAGATACATAAGCATGCTAGTCTTTGTATTCTAGTTAACTTAATGACTGCCGTTTTTTGTTCAAGTTTTGGCGCCCATACTAGTATGCCAAACGATAACATGGGTCTTACGATTGTGGTACACAGTCACATTACCATTTTAGGTTTCAGTCCCCATGTTCTCCTAAACATTAGCCTGCCTGCAACAAGTGTTAATTTGGCTTTGCTGATTACTTTTTCCAGTTTAGTTTTGCATCAAAGGTGATGCCCGGATATTTGACTTGCTGGACCACCTGTTTGATACATCATACTCTATATGTAAACAATTAATATTTTTCTTCCTTTTCTCTTTGTAACTATATTCATATAGAATCATTTAATTTCTTTGAATACTTCATCTAACTGGGTTGCTATCCCACGTATGTTCCATGTTACTATTACCATCATCAATTTTTGCTGCCAATTAGATCTATCCTGTTTTGAAACTATTTTACACTTTGCTAAAGTTTTCTAAGGGATAAGAACTTACGAAGCTACATTCTCCTAGAGATATATAGGTGATCTAGTGTCTTCATTATATTTATTAATTCATAGAAAATGTAGATTAACCATTTCTTATTTAAAACAATTAAACAGTTTTATTTAGAAAACAACAACTTATTCTAAAGATGAATTATTAAAAAATCAATCGTTACATGACTAGTAAGCAGCGCTTGAGGAGTTATACATGAATTCATAATGGGTTTGATATGTTATTATCCGCCTTAAATTAAAAAAATCACTAATTCTCTTGAATGGTACTTTAAATTTACGCGCAATACAAGTTAAGTAGATCAAGAAAGCGTTTTAGTTTTCTATTGTATTTAAGATCACCCAAATGGATTCAACAACAGTGATTCAAATAGATATCAGAGGATGAACTTTGGAAAACCTAAACCACGCGAAGGATGAACTTAAAACTTTAAAAGGAAGTTTCAATAAACAATTTCTCTATAGAATACTGTTTTGGACAGCGAAAAAAGGCCCCTCATGCAGAATGGTACAAATTTCCGGTGCAAAAATGTCCAAACGCTCTTCTCTCTGGCGATATGTTACGTACCTATTGAACTCAAACATTTTACTGGCAGCAGATATGTTTTCTTGCTTAGCAAATAAGGGTGCCCCAACCTCGAAACGCCTTCCATACTAAAAAATTTTTTGAAGCTTTCTATACCACATGAATATGATTATACAATGAGAAAAATCATCTTCCAGTACTGACGCTAGTTTCTCAAAACATTGATAAACATTAAAAAACTTAGAAAAGTTATAACGCAAAATTGTCTGCTATTCTGACCCAGACAACATTATGAGCCGCCACGGTTCAAGAGCTACTGACGCTGGATCTTGCTATAACACGCGACGGAAGTACTATGGAGTAAATTAGGCAACAATATTAGGTCACTATTATTTTATTTCCAAAAATGACATTAGTTTACCTCTATTAACGCTTTGCAATTTATGTTATCTCCTTTACTAACTGTCACTATGAAGGTAATAGAAACTCGCTAGTCTTTTTACATGCTCTGAAAATAACAATTTTTGGTAAAATTAGATTTTTAGTCAGTTATCTGTATTTTTGTTTAACCTACTGGCATTAAGGGTTTTCATTTTAGGACACTTATGAAATTAAGCGAAATTGCCTTCTTTATATAAAATTAAGGCATCATATATTTAAAATTGTAAAATACTCAAGTCGCTTATATTTTTAAAGTTTTGGGAATTTCAAATGAAGCTCTAAAATAATAGACAAAATAATTGAGCTGTTGCAAATGTGTCTTGTAGCAAAGATGGCACTAGTGCCTCGACATCGAGACGGTAACCTCACGGGGTGAGTCTCTAGAACGGCTCCAGTTCCAGTTTTTACTACATTTTATTTAAACTCAGTGCACTCCGTAAAAAGCCTCTTGCTCTTTCTGTACTTATTTATTTATTACCTTCTGTTAGATAACGTAGCCGATTGTACTTCTATGTACAACTCTATTATAGAGCTTTTAGTATGCGCTACTTCAAGCTATGAAATACGCGTGAACCGATTAGAACCCTGGAAATTACAGAAAACTAACTAACACCAACTAATTTACTTAAACTATCCAATTTCGGGCGAAGGGTTAGGATTGTTTATAACTTATAAATAACTGAAGATTACGCCGGAAATCACGTTGTCCATAAATAGATAAATGCATTTACCACCTATTTACAACTTTCGCGGTAGAAACAGCATTGTAATTAAAAATCGGTTGCTTTTATAATAAAAACAATAGACAAATATTTCTAAAAAAAATTACTTTTTATGTAAAACAGTTGCCTCTTTAGGTAATCTTATCAAACGTCTGAAGCTTTTATTTTTTGATTTTTATTATTGTTAGTATTGTTTACTTTACCAAGCTATTTGGGCACATAAATTTTATACAACTTGTACCACTTACTAAAATGTGCTAATAGAGCAGCGAAAATTTACCATTCGAAGAAGGCAGCGTTTTAATACCCTAAACTGCTTCGCTGACTTATTATTAGGAATATTTTTTTAAATTTATGATGTATTAGTCAGCGACAGTTTGTAACTTAATCAACTGCACTATTACACTGTTTATTCTTAAACTAATTTATATCTAGTCCCAATCAGTAAAACTGATACAGCCTAAGCTGCTTTCGCTTCTAGACTATTTATGTGTCCAATGTTATCTGAGCACCACTATGATACGAAGATATGTCTATTAATAATTTTGAGCTTGGATATTTTCTAGATCATTTGGAAAAAGTATTTGATATTGATACTACAGGCAAAAATTATTTTAAAATGGGAGTTTTGGTAGTTTTCAGTATAAACAAACGTGCTTAATTCTTCCTTTAGTGGCTCTATGTTAGGTTTTATATTGCCCAAAATTTTCAATATTGCTTTGGTTTATACACTTTTTAAATGAACAAGCAAATCAGTAGTCCTCTCTCAAAAAATGGAAGAAATGATAAAAAATAACGATAAAGCAATAAAGATAAGCAGCAAAATATCTATAAATTAAATGCATAATTATCCGTCTTTTTTAAGAACACCCTTAATTTAAAAGCGGAACACGTTATGAGCTACTCTTAGTCCATGTGGTCAGGTAAGGCATAAAAAGGACTACTAACTGCAATGAGAATATTTCCTTCCCCTTTCTTTCTATCAAAACTACAAAATCCCACTTCAGCATTTACATCAGTATCGCTAAAGTTATTTCTGCCAATATCAAACTATCACAGTTTATTAAAGATACATTGATGCGAAGATCATATGACTTAGGGTTTTTTGAAGGTCTCATACTCTGTTGCTGTCATTGCTCGTGATGTTAATGTTAGTGAAGGTGAAGGTTAGTGAGATATTGGCGTTCGCAAAAAGTGCTATCAGAGTTTATTCTTACGTTCTGGAGGAAATAAATACCCAAAAAATAAAACAACTTTAGAGGGAGAGGAGCAGACAAATTTTAGGGGAAAGAAGGAAGCAAAGAATTTGGTTAGCTTACATGTAGCTAGAAGATTTTTTACTAGCAGTTCTTAATTCAAATTAGAAGCTCTGTTATCTATTCTGTCAGCATATCTGCAGTTTCTTTTTAATGGATAATTGATGCATTAGTTGTTGTGATGTAGTTGCGAAAGAGGTTTACATCCTCCTGCATTTGAGTGGCCATTTTGCTTAGTAAAGGTAGGTCTTTACGATCAGATCAACAATCAGGATACAGAAAGCCCCACCAACATTTCTTTAGAGTAAGCTCACATTCTTCCGTCACAGTAGTATCAAAATTTTGTAGATGAATCTAATTGCAGCAACAATTACATTAGAATTGGTCAAATCTGAATCTGAAGAGACTGAAAATTCTTTATTGCAGACTTCGTATGTTAGATCTCTTATTTTTTCAAAATTTATTTAATAAAAGTTGAATTTTCAATAGAGAACTATGCATGTATATTATAAGGAGACGTTCATGGAATGGCCAAGTTATTCGCCTTACTTAATTATTATTATACCATTGCAAGAAAAATGCAAATACGTCTTATAAAGTGAAAAATACTACAACTTGAGAAAAATTAGAAAAAATAATTTCTGTCATCACTCAAAACTGTTTGCGCCTAGATCCTGAAACTGTTAAGCAGTGATTTGTGCTAAACGCTTTACTATAAAATATTAAAGTTGTCACTACAAATTATTATTTCCGGCAAACTTCTACCAAAATGTAAACTGGCCATAGCTTATAATTCATAAAGTTAATTTTTTAAAGTTGTTCCCTCCGAAATTAAAGGGAATACAAATAAGTCTCCGCCGTTTTTTATCAAAAATTTGGCATTTATTGTGAAAGCACGGAACCTTGTGTTTTATTCAAAGTATTGTCCATCGCTGGCCACTACTTTTCCTATCTTTCTGGTAGCATACAAATACCGCCTCGGAAGAACGTTTCATCTTTTGAGGCTTTCCACGAATCGACACAATTTTTGGTATCTTCATATGATGTGAAGTGCTGCTCAGACAGGCCATGTGCCATCGATCGGAACAAGTGATAACGATAATGATAATCGTAAGGGACATTATCTGGTGAATACGGCGGGTGGTGTAAGACTTTTCAATTGAGTGTTTCCAAATAGATTTTGACCGGCGCCGCAACATGTAGACGAGCATTATCATGCAGGAGAATAATTTTGTAGTAGTGGGCGCGTTTTTCCTTAAGTACTCGGCTCAGTCTCATCAATTGTGTTTGGTAGAGAGCCACAGTAATAGTTTCGTTCGGTTTGAGCAACTCATAATACATGACACCAAGCTGATCCCACCAAATACACAACATGAGTTTTTTCCATGAATATTCGGCTCTGCTGTCGATGTTAAAGCATGCCCACTTGGTTCCCATGATTTCCTCTTTTTTGTTATCGTAGTGAATCCATTTTTTATCACCAGTGACTATACGATGCAAAAAACCCTTTCGTTTATGCTTGGCAAGCAGCATTTCACATGCGCAAAATCGGCGTTCAACGTTTCTCCGCTTCAGTTCATATGGAATCCAATTTCCTTGCTTTTGAATCATTCCCAACGATTTTAAACGATGTGAAATTGCTTTTTGAGTCATTCCTAATGTAAGTGCAAGTTCTTCTTGCGTTTGGCAGCAATCTTCCTCCAACAATGCTTCCAATTCCGTGTCTTCGTACACTTTCGGCCTTCCGCCAGGTTCTTTGTCTTCGCCGTCAAACCCACCGTTCTTAAACTTACGAAATCACTCACGACAACTTCTCTCACTTAAAGCAGCCTCACCATATGCTTCCACAAGCAACAGATGTGCCTCAGCTGTAGATTTCTTCAAATTAACGAAGTAAATCAAAAGTTCTCGCAAATGACGCTGATTCGGCTCAAAATTTGACATTTTCGCACAAAAAATTATGTGATGCTGATACAAATCGCTAATATTTTAAGTTTATGGTGTTGCCAGATGTCCAAACTTACAATATGACGTTTTATATTTGACAATTTCAACCATAACTTACTTGTGAGGCCATCTTTTGTCAAACGGCGGAGGCTTATTTGTACTCCATTTATTTATTTTTTTAAGGTCTATCTAACACCATAATTTGGCAGAGATCGATATAATTTTATTAAAGTTGACTAATAAACAATAATTGTATCTATAACAAACAGAAAATAATATCAAAATGAAAAACATAAAATAATAAAAAATATATAAACATGACAATAATTTTGAATTTAATTAATTTAAAACAGTAAATTATATGAACTAAAAAACCTTACTTTAATTTTCTTCTTCTGCAACCTACAATAAGTCACGTAAAAATCGCAAGGATGAAAATCTACGAAGCTGGATATTAACACAATTCCTTTCCTAGGTCTAAGAACATTTTCTGTTAAATTTAATAAAATCAGTCTACGTATTTGGGAGATACGTATCTTGCTTACTGTCACTTAAACAGACAAACATATCGTTTAATTATTGAAGCTTGTCGATGAAAATATGATTGGTGTTTTTCGATACCAAAGCACTGAGATTACATGGCAAACTATATACTACCAAAAAAATTTTGATTATTCACCATCGCTTTGATTTAAAAATTTATAGCAGATTTGTTAGGAAACTCTAAGGAAGTGTAAGCGATGCTCAGTTTTAACTAAGAGAATAAGAGAGCAGAGACGCTCTCCTTGAAATCAATATTTTAATTAAAATTTGAATAAATATTTGCTAAAACAAATCACATAAGATTAATGTAGATTTCTATTCCAAAAATATGGAAATAATACCAAATTATACCAAATGTACAAACACAAGATGGTGGAGAGTAAACAATTTTGTTAAAGTATGAGGCAGGGGTGGGCTTATTTATTATTCTTTTTTTATTTATACATCAGAACGATTTCTCTCATTGGGAATTGTTGTAATAACATTAAATAGTTGTTCTTCTTTTTGTTAAGTTTGTCACATAAAAATATTTTTTATTTCGATTACTGGCGAGATAAATTGCTCCTCCAAAGCATATTTATTATCTGTTATCCTTTTCATTTGAAATTGCTCTTTATAATCAAGATCTACGTAGAATTTTCTTTGCGATTAATACACCCAATAAGTTTTACTATACAAAATTAATATATTTTTTGATCGAGTTTTATCAGAAGCATTGGTCCAAAAAATTCGTCGATCAATTTCGTCCAAAACTTAAATCTATTGGTTAAACAAATATGGATAGGGCTAATGAGCATATAAATGTTTCTGCTTCGCCAGATTTCAGTTAAACCTCATGAAAATCAAATTAAAATATCACCACAAAACGAGAATCCCATAAATTTAGAACAATAGCGTAAACAGGCCTACAACTAATTTTAAAAGAATAAAAAATGAATGTCCAAACCCGCCAGATCTCCAAAAATGGGCAATCGTCATCATAATTTATTTAAGCCTAGACAAAACTCACCAAAGTTAAGGGATGCTTGTGGATCTGATCTGAAGGCACGGGCTGGTCCATGAGAACGGCCCTGAGGTGGGCTATGTAGCTGGTTGCCAGTCTCAAGGTGTCCAGTTTGGAGAGCTTCGTATCGGCCGGCACCCAGGGCAAGGTAGTCTTGAGCCTGCAGAAAGCCTTGCTGAGGACCCTCATCCTAGCTCGCTCCCTGGCGTTGGCCGCGTTCCTTTGGGGGTGGTGCTTCGGGTCCTCCAAGTCGTCATCCGAGTCTGTAGCCTGCTCGGTTTGCCGCCGCTTCCGGGGCATCTTCCCCCAGGCTGCAAAATGATTTCAGCAATTTCTCCGGATTCTTCACGCTCACTTGCAACCCTCCAGAACCGCACGAAATTTGCTGGCTCTAATCGACTGTGACGGCGTACAACCTTTGGGCGGGCGCCTCGCAAACGGAAAGCTCCACCCAGTCGCTTAAGTCAGCTTGCTGCCCAACCAACTCGCCGCGCTAGCCGAGCAGCGCTGGATCTCCCCCCTCACGCCCTTAAGTCATTGCAGCTTTTTACAAATTGCGCCGATAGCAATTCGGCCACCCCCTGGCCGAAGCCGCAAATGTTGCTCCGACCCATGAAAACAAATACGGCACCCGTGTGAACATCCACGTCGTTTATTTTCGTAACCCTCTTAGAGGATGACCAACTGCGTCCGACCCAAACATGATCCCGGGAGCACAAATAAACACAAGCGACGCCCGGCTCGTAGACCGGCGGCAACGCTAGGAAAACCCGACGAGGAAATTGTCGCGCCCGCCTCGACAGCAGGAAAACTGCTCTAATTCTTGCAGGAGATTAGCGGAATTTCAGGCCCTGGCGGAAGCGACGGCGGCTGGCAGCTCGGAGAAGATCCACCTGGAGTGGGATCTGGGAGAGGGCCCTGATTTTCGCTCCGCTGTTCCCGTTGAAATATTGTTTGGAGATTAAAGGTGTCAGAAAATAATAAACAATAAAAACGCTTCTGCAAAGCTTTTTTTGAATCACACAAACACAATGGCAAAAATATCTGCGTTGAGATTTTTATTGTAACAAAAAAAGCTCGCATTAATTCTTATTGTCGGACAAGCTAAAAACCAAAATACAACGATTTAGTAGAAATGTAAAACAAAAATTGTAGTTTGTGTACCAGAGTACTAACTATGCAATTAGTGGCCTAATAATTATAATAGCAAAGCAAAAAATATTGCAGTTTGTAGGACAGCTTCCTTCGCATAATGCACACCTTTTTGGGGGTTTGTTACATGTAGACGTACTGTGTTCCCCAGCGCATTTAACACATTGGAAGAATTTAGTGCAGTAGGTTTTGGTATCACCATAGTGTTGACAACATAGACATTGCGGTTCAACCAACACCTTTACATTGCTTAAGTAGTGTACTTCAAAGTTCTTTTTGTTATTGTTTTTGGGCTCTAGGTCGACCATGAATAATGGTAGCGGCTGTTTTGATACACATGCAGTGGCGTAGCTAGGTAACCAAAGGCCCTGGGGGCAAAAAATAAACTAGGGCCCCAACTAAACTATTTAAAATCGTTTGTTCCGTATTCGTCGTGTTTCGAATTCGACGTACTCCAGATTCGTCGTAATACAGTCGACTCCATAATAAAATTAAAAACCAAATACAAATTGTAACTTATTTTAATGAACAAATTAAAACTATTTTATGAAAATAAAAGAAAATATCTACCTGTTACCGTTCAAAAAATACAGTCCTGTGACAGACACACAGACAACAGAGGAGATTTTTGAACCAATAACACCACTTTCTTGACCGAATATACGTTTTACGACGAATCTGGGTTACGACAAATCTGGAGTACGTCGAGTTCGGAACACGACGAATACGGAACAAATCTTTAAAATTTTATCAATACAAGTCAAAATATAAATATGTATATGCATTTAAATACTTTAAAGTTGCAAAGCTACTTTATCATCAGTTCTTTATTGTGCATAGCAGGGCACGTCCTAGTTCTACACGCAGAGTTTAGGAATGAATAATTGGATAAATAAATTAATATAGGTATTGGTATTAAGGCAATTAAGGAATAAAACTAAGTACCTAAATCAAAAAGTTTTTATTTTGCTTTATTGTACATAAAACATCAAAAACAATTTATTTAGCGATGTCATGTACAAAGGTAAACTTATCTCTATAAAGCATCTCCTCTAGTTATTATATGAAAATCGGAAGTTTAGTTTATCTATAATCGTTTCCTAGCTTTAGTTTTCGCAAATGTATCAATGACTTCGGTTAAATCTAAACTTGATGCTTCTTTGTTTTCGATTGCTATTAGTGATAAATGTCGGAGTCGAGCTTGGCCCATAGTATTCCTCAAATAGTTTTTTATAATTTTTAATTTGCTAAATGATCTTTCAGCTTCTGCAGAAGTGACAGGAATTGTATGGAACAGTAACATTGCTGTAAATACTTCGGTTAGGTCACATTCCAACACTCCATATTTGCTCATTATTTCTTTACAGAATTGGCGAATAGTCCATGTTTTTGCCTTAGTTAATTCAGGTAAAAGCAGGTGCTAAATATTAAGAAATTGAAGGGAAAACTTAGGGTCTATTATATCAGAATATTTACGTTAGAATTGGTCACACTTTTGTGATAAAGTTGTTTCATTTACATCCAGTAAAAATGTTGGTGTTAGAAAATTAAATATTTGACTGACTGTACTCATGCCAGTAAAACTTGCCTTTAGCTGAGTTATTATTGAGTCTAGTACATTATTGAAAATAGTAATTTTAAATATTTCTTCCCTGTTTTGAAATCGGTAATCTGAAGATAGTTCATCAAAATATTTTTTTATTTTCCTTTGCCTTTTTTCTTTGAAATGGGGATCTATGCCATATTTTGTTGCAGTTTCACTGGTTTTGCGTTTAACTGATTCGAAGTAATTTCTATAAATTTGCATCTTTCCATTTGTTTCTTGTAAAGCTCTACTTGCTTCGTCCAAATCAATGTTGCATTTTTGCAAAGTTTTAGATGCATAATTGATATCATTCAATATGCAGCGCATGAATTCCTAAAGGAACACGAACTCGAAATTTAGTATATTTTTGTTTTAAAATTTTCTGCTTGACTACGCTCATCTTTACTGGAACTTTTGAGAATGACTTCTGATAATGCTTTGATTATATCGAAATAACGAAGTTTTACTGCAGAAATTGTATTGACCCTACTGGACCATCTAGTCGGATTTAGTTTTTTTTAGAACGGTGTCCGATTCGCCAGTGAATTTTGTCAGAAGATCCCAGCGTTTGATGCTAAGTCCGAAAAAATTAAACAAATCTTGCAGTGCTGCGAAATAGTTCTGCAATTCCAAACAATTGCTAACGGCATCATTTACCACCAAATTTAAATTATGAGTGGCGCAATGTACGTACTCCGCATGAGGCTGGATATCCTTAATTTGTTTTTGTACACCATTGTACACACCGCTCATGACATTGGCTCCATCATAGCCTTGACCCACACATTTTTTTAAATCAATATTTTTATCCTTAAATAATGTAGTCACCTGATTGACTAAATCTGCTGCGCCGTGTTCGCTGGCTGCGTAAAAACCTAGAAAAGTTTCTTTAACCTCTATGTCAACTGGCTGTCCATTTTCGGATCTGGTTATTACTGCATATCTCACAACAATGCTCAGCTGGTCCACCTTCGATATATCCTGTGTCGTATCCAATATGATGGCGAAAAACGGCGACGCTGTAATCTGTTCTAGCAGATGATTTTGAAGTGTGGTCCCCAAGCAACCAATCATTTCGTTTTGAATTGTTGCACTCAGATATCTTGTTGATCCTAAAAACGATTTTAAACAATAATTAGAATATAAACAGTTAATTTTAATAAAAATAAATGAATAAAAAAACGACTACAGTAACTTAAATAATTTTGTGTTTAAATTGATTGATTATTATTTGATTAAAATTCCACATTTTGATACCCCACTCGATGGATTTAGAAAAAAAAATTTGTACCCTGTATCACTCGCTCTATCAAGACGACTACTTCATATGTGAAAATCCATCAAGCCGTTTAGGTTGTAGCAAGGTACAAATAAATCCACATACATATACTAGGAATCAGTATTAGAAGTAAGTTTTGTAAACAAATAACTGTCACTTTTTACGTCATCTTGATTTTGTATTTGGAATTTATGGCTTGGCAGCAAGTTATCAGTTATCAGACCATCTACCCCTTTGTGTTCTGACTAAACATTAATTTTATTATTTTTAAAATCAGTAGCTTAAAATACAATAAGAAATATAATATTTTATTTTTCTTGGCTTAATTTAACATACATAATTTAATATAAATAGTGGTTTACTCACAACTCTAGTACAAACCTGATAACTTGCTGCCAAGCCATAAATTCCAAATACAAAATCAAGATGACGTAAAAAGTGACAGTTTATTGTTTACAAAATTTACTTCTAATACTGAGTCCCAGTATGCAGGCATACAAACTCTCGAGAAACATAACCCTCCTTCTGAAGCAGTCAGGTAAAAACTTAGAAATAAAAATAATACCTTTAGGCGTATCCAAAACTTGCCGCAGTATGTGATCATATTGGGCGACAAGCTCTACAACGGACAGAAAATTTCCATGGTACCCCTCCTCATTTACGTTTTCTCGATGTCCTATTAAAGTCAAAGAACTATTTGCTAGGGTAAGTATGACAACGAATAATCTTTGAAGAACCATTTTCCAAAATGACGCTTCTTTACGAATTTCATGTTCAAGTTCCTTGTCGATAGTTGTATCACTTTTTTTCCAAAGTTCATACAAAGCACATGCTTCCGTATGACCACTCAAGAAACTGTGTTGTTTTATTCGTTCTGATAAAAGTTTCCAGTCCTGAATGCCCTTACACCATACCATAAATTATTCCTTTGCGAAGCAAATAGCCAGCAGGGTTGGCAATAGGCAGCATCTAGTATTTTAGAATAACACAACCAAAAATGATGAACTGATCCATATTTAGAAGTTGAAAAGTAGTACCATTTTGAAAAACACCTGTTGTCCTGGTGGGCGTCTTTTGGAAAAGGTCCCGAAGGCTGTAAGGGTCCACGATCATGAATTTGACGTTTTTTATCATCACTTAACAATAAAATGTTCGTAAAATTTCCCAAGTCGTATGACGATTGGTTGTACAAATTTTCGAAAACTGACGAGATCGTTGGTTTTTCCGCTGTTACCTGTGCCACGCAGACATTGTCGTCGTTGATGTGATCAGCGACAGCCTCCCTAATGGCGGTATCTTTAACTGCAATAATTGTCCGATCTCCTTCAGTAGGCTTCTCAGCCTGCACTACAGCAGACACAATCGCATTGTCCAAAATATTTGGGCTAAAACTGCTTGTAGACGGCTGAATAACAAATGTGTCAATTTTCGGTAATTTTTGTCTAGTATCTTCTCTTTCCTGACGTTGTCTGCGCTTAAACGCACCGTTAGGTTTCTTCTTTTTATCCATTATTTAAGTTCTCTTATTTTTGCAAACTTATTATGTCATAATCAACAAGAAACGTAATTGATATATAACGTCGCGTCGTTGGGGAATCCCCGGACACACCGGTAAACATTTTATATCGATCGACAGATGGCACTAGCAAACCTATACTATAATGTTCCGACTACACTTCTATGTATGCGGCACGAAGCTTCGCGAATTTGCCTATTTGCCTCTTGCCCACACTAGAAAGTAAAAACGAGACAAACGCTTCCGTTTCCGACAGACATTCGTACGAATACTTTCATACAAGTGTGGTAGGAGTGTCATGTACTAAAGAATAGCCTTTCGTTTCTCAAGTAAAAATATTATTTTTCAAGTAATAGTTAAACGAGAAAAAAAACAATTAAAAATGAGAAAAAGTTTGCTATAAAAGGTTTTTTGTTGCAATAAAGTTTTAATTTACTTAACGGATTACTTTTATAGACCGTTTATTATAATTGTTTATTTCCACGGTTTTCCGTGTGCGACAACGCAAATAATTACTTATTGAAAGTGAGCGTATAATATTGTTTTTAAAATCAGTCTACTATAAGTACCACCGCTTCTCATAGGTCCGCCTTGCGTCAAGCGCGTGCTGTTGAAACGCGCTGTTCGACGGCGCGACTGTGAAACCAGCCTAAGAATACAGGGGAGTTCCCCGCAAGTTTCAAACAAAGATGTTCGAGACTTGTTGGGAATTCCCCTGTATTTTTTCAAATAACTTTCCATTATTAAAGTCGCGTTCCTGGAATCTGGTTTATTTATATTCCGAATGTGGGAGAATTTTTCACTAGTTCAATTTATAGTTTGTCAGAGTCCGAGGGCCCCCTGAGCTTGGGGGCCCCGAGGCACTGCCCTGTCTAGCCCTCCGGTAGCTACGCCACTGTACACATGTGCCTTATATTCCAGGGCAGCTAGTTTATCTGTGATTAACATGGTTGGAATAGAGTAAAGAAAATTTCGTATGGCTACTCTATATGGTTTCTTGAGTTAGTATGTGTGATGTATCATATTCTCATCTTTGAGGTAAGTCTTAAGTTTCCTGTATGTATCTGTAGTTCGAGTATTAACTTTAATGATGTCATTCGTCGGGACTGTAGTGTAATTGCTCTTGTTCTATGACTGCGGTAAGGTTGGCAATCATTTATTCATACTTGTTTACTCCATAGATGTACATTGTAGGAGGTTTAGGAACAGTAGGTTGTTTATTAGATGGACTTTGCTGTCCATTATATGAGCCCTGTCCAGCAGTGCCGGTGTCGTTTCTAATTTGTGAAAGTATTTCATATCTGTTACCAAGTGATTGCGTTAACAGGTTGTAGATTGTATTTGTGTTGAAGTTCTTTCTCTTTTCTTTAACGTTTTTCATGGGTACTTTTCTTGATTGTCATTATCGCTCAGGTCTGAAAGATCAGGTTCTTTATTATCCATGTTTGTCAGTGTTTGATACTTTGGCTGTTTGTTACGCCTTGCATTATTTTCAGATAGCAGTAAGGATTGATTTTGAGATGTAGGTAGGAATTGTGAGGTCAGTTGATTTCCTTATTAACTATGTTGCGCAAAGCGAAACTCTTGATTTATGGGCAAGGGGAATGTGAAAGCTTAATTATCTAGCACCGCTTAAGCAATTATAAGTAGCATCCCAATCCCACAACCCTTGACCAAAACTCATTATCAACCAGTACAACAACCATAACATTACAATTAATTTTCACCACTAACAAATCGATAACTTCATTCACACGAAAACTATAGATAATTCAAAAAAGAGAAATATAAGACAAAAACTAACAAAAAAGTCAAAACTTTTAGTGATTATCGCCTTATTCATCTATACCCACCTCTAACCAGTTTAGGGAGTTGACTAGTGAAGAAAATTACAACGGAAAATAATAATAATAGAAGCTAAACCACCCCATATTTGTAAATGGCGTTAAAAATATAACGCCACTAATTGAAAATAATTATTAAATAACGGTTTTGATTTACAACCAAGTAAAAATACAGTCCAAAACGTCGGACAATTACACGATTGGAATGTTAATGGACTGATGCAGCATACATAAGAAATTAATCACTACATTAATATAATGCTTATCTCGAAAAAACTTTCCAGTTACTCAACCTATGCAGATAATATTGCTTTTGAAGAAAATTGCTTTTGAAAAATAAGGATTAACCAATTTCACTTACAATCCCCGCAGTATAGTACTTAGAATGTCATTCTATAAAAAAGAGAAATTTGAACAATTTTTCAGTACACCTGGTAACAGATTTCTAACAGTTGGAAACTATAACTAACTCTTTTTAGCCAATGAAAGCAACCAATTAAAACATTTATCTACTGGCAAATCCACTTATTGACCCACCTACAGGAATAAGATTTCTGAACTAGTAAACTTTGGCGTTACCAAAAAATGCAGAAAGAATTATTATTAGCACAATATTGTTCTGACCTGTCATTAAACAATTCATTTAATCACAATAAACATTGATATATTCGAAAAGAAATTGTCTACTATCTTAAACGGTAAATACACCAATTGCATAGCTTTCGTTAACACGTAAATAACAAATTATGACCGAAAATACCGCTAGAATTAACTTTAATATTTAAAATGTAGTTCAACATCTTACTGCTCTTTACCAGCGAAGAACTGGGTAAGATGCTTTTTGGTGGCCTCATCAGAATCGAAAGACCTACCATTCAAGTTATTTTTCAAAGAACAAAACAATCTAATGGGGCAAGGTCCAGTGAATAAGGAGGATGGGCCAAAACTTCCTATCCAAGCTGCACCAACTTCTGGAGAGTCACCAAACTTGTGTGTGGTCTCGTATTGTCAAGATGAAACATCATGCCTTTGCGATCGACGAGTTCTGGTCGTTTCTCCGTGAGAGATGTATTCAAATCATCCAGTTAACGACAGTACACAATAAAATGGATCGTTCGATTCCACGGTAGAAGCTCAAAAAATACCACACCCTTGTAGTCCCACCATATTGAGGGCATAACTTTTTTTTGGTTAAGATCGGCTTTGGATGTTGTTTTGGCTCGCTATTTTCCTTTGCACCACGATCTTTGACGTTGAATATTGTTGTAAACGATCCATTTTTCATTGCCGATCACGAGGCGCTTCAAAAACTGGTTTATTTTCTTGCAATCGAGATGAGTATCGGCGATATTGATGCGGTTGGTGAGATGGACTTCTTTAAGTTCACGCAGAACCCATATATCGAGCTTACTGATGAATTCCAGCTTCTTGAGATGGTCGTGGACGGTCGAATGTGGGTTTGCTTCAATCAGTGCCATCATCTTCAACGGGCCTTCCGCTGCGAGGACCATCGTTTACGTCA
Source organism: Sinelater perroti (assembly GCA_036346155.1). Lineage (NCBI taxonomy): Eukaryota > Metazoa > Arthropoda > Insecta > Coleoptera > Elateridae > Sinelater > Sinelater perroti. Next base: position 4,108,119 of record JARFIY010000344.1, read on the forward strand.
AAATCACTAGCACGAAATTTAGCGAACCATCTGACACTGGCGCTCTTATAGGGCATTGTCCTCGTAAACTTTAACAAGGCAAAATATGCCGAAAATGCACAGTTTGGTTTTCCACTTTCAACTTAATGTAAGAACTGAAGGATGTGTCCAAATCAAATACTAAAGTAAACCATTGATTTTAAAATTATAGCTTTGTTGATAACATCACAAATTAAGAAAAACAAATTTTGAAATAAAAATTTCGTCTAGATCAATAGTTTTAGGCAATTTTCCAATAATGCTAGCTGCATTTCCACGTTGGACAGCTAAACTAATTCTTTGTCTTAGGAATAATTTCGATCTGGGCTCTCCAGTTAGTAGTTGACGGTAGTTTTCAAGCTTTGAGATAAAATTCGTTGTTTCATCACACCAAGGTCCCAAAGTCTCTACTGCAAAAGGAATAAAGATGTATCCTTGGTCAATGAGTTCCTTCTATTTCCTCTTCTTGTTATTGACAGCATTGTTTGCGATAAGGCCAGCAGTTACACTAGATTGATTGATGTACGATAGGACTAGGGTATCAGTACAGGAAGCATCCAAAATAAGACCACCGGGTTAAAGTTAAACCGTCCACTCTTTTGCCATTATTACGGAAGAGTCTACATGGTTCCAGTTTAGGTGGGGTGTTAATGGATGATAAGGCTTGTTGAATGATCTTATTTAGTTCCTGGTGGCGAGAGTGACGACTACTGCTTTTCTTACATAAGAGACCATGATTTCCTGACTTGTCCACTTTATTTCCACAAATGCAGTTGTGGGGCTCGCAAATGTTACATCCCAATATGAGAGCAACTGATATTCTAAAAGTATTGTCATTCAGGAAAGTTCTAAGTTGCATGCATAGAATTGCATTCAGCTAGGCACCGGATTCGAGTTTAGTGGGGGCAAGATATTTCGCCTGATCTCTTTCAGAACTGAAATTGAAATTCTGTTCATATTCAGGATATCCCAACTTTTTTGAAATTAAGAAATGGGAGGTGTTTTATCTAATAAACTGTTTCAGATTCTGATGCAGTCTAAGTGTCCTGAAACATGGACTAAGTTATTCTCGGGTAATAACAGCATGGAAACAATCAGTTCTGATACAGAATTCACAAAAAGGCTGGGATGTAAATATTAGATAATTTCTTAATTTCGATGCCTTCTTGAGACACGGGAAGTGAAGCAATTCTTGATGTCTGATATTGATTATTTATTTAAGAGATTTTGAGATGTTCTCATCAATTTCATCCAGTAGTGTAGAAAAGTTGTAGAGGGGGATTGTCCTGAGCAAGAACATTAGTCTGGGTATCCTGATTGAGTGCTTCAGAAGAAAATATGCTGTGAGGGAGCTTAGGCCGAGAAGACGTGAGAGTAGGAGATTGATTTCTTCTTCTTTTTTTGAAAAAGAAAATGAAATGGCTGAAGGGTGTAGTGGAGCACCAAGTAGAGTCAGATTGTCAGCAATAACTTAGAGTCCCGGTAGAAGTTTTTGAAAGTTAGAGATCACTTCACTATCAGAGTCTGAACAGAAGTATAGCTCACACTTCGATAGATTCACATCCAAAACAATTTTATGGCATTTTTTGATAATAAATTCAAGGTCGTCCAAAACAAATTCAGGTTCTCCACTATTCGTTCCATCGTCCAAGTAATATGAATTGACCTCAGAAGAAAGACTACTGATGATTGATTGATTGAATTGTTAATCAAAATAAAAGGGGTCCACAAGGGTCACCTTTTATATGTTACATAAATTCTTATTTGTTTTAAATTAAGTTTAAAGTGATATCTGTCAAAATATATAACATTTGTGACGATTGCAATGGCATTTCTGACCTAAAAATACGTGTAACGCCATCTATTGCAAAATCCGTTATGACCTTTCCGACAACCCTATATTATGTTAAATAAGTTTTGAAGGTGTTCATTCTCGCTCTCCGTATTTCAACACTTTTTTTCCATTCTGACTTGGTTTTTCCTGCTTTCAGTATTTTGATCGTTTTTTCAATATTTTGCATTAAAAATTAATACAAACAGATTTGTCGTTATTTTCTTCATTTAGTATTGTAATAGTTATAATAGTCACTTCTTCATTATACAAATTCATGGATTATTGTATCTATTGTTCTGCATCTATAACATTTATTTCCACGGTATCACTAACTTTCCTATTCCTTAATGTACGCCATATCTTTTCTGTAATCCGTGTAAGCCATTCTCAATGTCTTTCTTATACTTATAATTTGCTAGCTTTCGGTTTTCCAGTTTCTTGTAACAGCTTCTATCTTTTGCTTAGTTATTTTTTTCACGTCGTTAATAAACCATGGTGTTTGTTTCTATATAGTGCTTGTATTCTAACACTTCTCTTGCCCACTGATTCCTCTTTGTTCGTGCTTCTTAAGTAATTATTAGATTATCTTGTATTTCTATTTTTAAACATCTGGTTCTCCCATTCTCTAGCGACTCAGTATTAAACTTTTCTATCTGTTTTAGATTGGTTAGTTGGGGTCAAAATGTCTTGGGACTAACCCACAGAGGGCGCTACAAATACCTAATGCGTTTTTGTTTTAGGTAGTACCAACCTTTAAAAAACTTATCAAAATTTCATGATATTTTGTTCGGTAGTTTTTGAGATATTGAAGTTGAAGTGACGCTACTTCTGTAATTTTGTAAACAACGAATCAAAACGAATTTCGTGTGTTAATAAAACACTGTTATTTAATGCGGGAAAATACCGTTCAAGCTCAGCAATGGTTTAAAAAATGTTACCCAAAAAATTCTCCATCAAAAAAACCATTTGACGATGGTATTCTGATTTTAAACGCGGTCGTACGGCACCGAAGATGGGGAACACTCGGGACGCCCAAAAGAGGTGACTACACCAGAAAACATCCAATAAACTCGAAAAAATTGTTATGGACGATCGGAAAGTAAAGTTTCAGGCGATAACTGACATCCTAAAGCTATCAAAAAGCAGCGGTATCAACATTTGCACGAAAATTTGGGCATAAAAAAACTTTTTTTAAAGTGGGTGCCGCGTTTGCTCACTATGGTGCAAAAGCAACAACGTGTTCATGAATCCGAGCGCTGTTTGGAGCTTTTTAAGCGTGATACAAAGGATTTTTGCGTTGGTATGTGACAATGGACGAAACGTGGAGAGCTGAGAAAAAAGCCGTCCAAAGCGTCCGAAGACTTAACAGTCGACCGGAAAGGTTATGGTGTCTGTTTTCTGGAATTCGCATGGAATATTGTTCATTGACTATCTGAACGAAGAGACAAACGATCAACAGCAACTATTATATTGCATTATTGGACCGATTGAGTGACGAAATAAAGCGTAAACGACCTCACATGACGAAGAAAAACGCTGTTTCCGCTAAGACAATGCACCAATTTCAAATCGATGAAAACCATGGTGAAGTTGAACGATTACTATTCGAATGGCTGTCTCACCTACCATATTCTACAGATTTTGCACCCAGCGACTATTATCTGTTCGCAGATCTCAAAAAAAAAGCCCCAGGAAAAACTTGGCTGAAATAAAGAAGTGATTTCCAAAACTGAAGCCTATTTTGAGACAAAAGATAAATCATTTTATCAGAAAGACATAGCAATGTAACAAAAGCGTTTAAATTATTGTATCGCTCTAGAAGGAGAGTATATAGATAAATAAAGTCGAATTTTGCGAAAAAAATGTGTTTTTATTGGTTAGTCCCGAAACTTTTTGACACTAGTGTTATTTCTTTCAAATTTTGCATAAAACGAGTGAATAATCGTTCCCCACATTGGTGTTCTCACATCTTTGGACACAGAAATCGGTTAATAAATCTTCATTTGTCGTTGGTCTCTTGGTCGTTAAATCTTTGTTGTAAAAGTACATTGCTAACTCGTGCGTTATGATCGCTAATTGTCATGAGTTAGTGATTATAAAAGTGCATACATGCTTATTATGTAATATACGTACAATATAAGTATTAAAGAACTAGAGATATGCTGCGAAACATTTCTGTAGTTTAGAATGAGGTACAGACCTCGAGTAGGTGGAATATTTTTAATAGGTGGCTGGTTAAAGACCACGGCAATTAATTCACTTAACAAGCATACTGCAGTTAACTTTGCGCATTTAAAACCACGTATTAATCTAACTTTATATGATAAACATTCTAGTACCAACCTTTCACATTTCTTTTCCTTGATTATCAAACTATTCAATCCAATATAAACAAAAAACAGCATAAAAAATATCTTTTAGTGCACATTATCATTTCTTAAACAGTAGAAGCTTTTTGTACAATTTTGTTTCTCTATCTTTTAAACTGAATACATGAAAATGGTGCTAAATATTCAACCATCTGACGCTAAAATCTTAGTAAAAAATTATTTTGAAACCCCTCTTTAAAAAAGGGTTGCTCTCTCGAGTAGCCAGGCTTTTCTTTAAAGATAAACGCAAGAAACTATGTTTCAAAAGAAGAAATAACTGGACCAACTAGACTTCCAGTAGGCGTTCTCCAACTTCCAAATTCCCTTCTAATTAAATCCTTTACTTCCATTTAAAAAATGTGTCAAAGTATTAAGTTGTTGTCAAAAAGTTATCTCAATTTTTATCAGTTTTTATTCTTTACTTTCCTGAAGATAAATGACTAACCAAAATATTGTAATAAATGGTCAGATGAGGTCACGCTCGAGCTCCAGGTGCTTCTCGTAGGCCCTGGAATTGGTTATGAGTTGCATAAATATAACGCAACAAGGCAACCTGAGCAAGTCAAGTACCGGAAGCGGAAACATTCTGTGCGAATACAACATAAATAGTATTACAGATAAAAACAATAATTTGCGCTATTAATTATATGTATTGTATACATAAATAGCAATAAATCATATTTATTACCTGTAGTTTTCGTAAATTTAGGCGTATTATGTACCACTGTCGAGAGCAAAAACGTTATAATTGGTATCATATGTATTAAAATCAATAAGTAAAACAAAACCATGACCACAAAAAAATTATGCTTTCCGATCTTAAAGTTGCCAACCTCAAACGTACGCTGGAGGAAGGAAATTAGAAATTCTTTGAAATAAGGCCATATTGCAGTTTCAACTTAAGCAAACGCTAATGGACGCTGGGAAGGACCCAGAAAATTTTCATTTTGAAATGCGGGCAGCCTGTCTGATATGAGCACCATGCTGAATGGGTTGCAAGAAAATTTGAATTCAAATATGTATAATATAAGAACATATTTGAACTCGAATGGTGGACATTTGAGATCAGACATAGTTGGCCTGGAAAAAAAATTTCCAAGATGTTGGACGATAAAATAAAGTTAAAACAGAAATCAACAAAAGAATGAATAAAATCCAAGAAGAAATAAAAAGCAAAATTAAGAAAGTAAAGGTAGTGATAGATAAACAGGTTGATCATCTTAAAGAGAAAATTGAATGTAGGCTCAGAACTTCGATTAAGATAACTTCTAGTGACATGCCAGGCGAGTCTAATACAGAGCGATCAAGAAAACCAGCAAGTGTAGAAGTCACTGCTGAGCGCCAATATAATGAAGAGTAAACTCCAACCCCCAACGTTTGATGGCAAGTCGTCTTCGATAAATTATCATAAACAGTTTAAGGCGGCTGCTAAAGTAAATGATGGTCAGAAATTGAAAAGGCGACTACTTTAATTGTTGCTCTACATGACGATGCTTCAATATACCATTAAAGAGCAATAAAGTTATATCCACATCTTCATGCTCATCTGGAGCAGGTCTACCGCACGCAGCTTTAAAATCTAGTACGAAAATCGAGCGAACCACCTCAATAATTTTAGGCAGACATAGCCCTTCATACCCAACGGCCCCAGATGACGTCTTGGAGGTATTAGCGGTGCGAATAATTATTAACGGCATTTACGATCAGCAAACCAACAATCAATGAGGTTGGCTAAACCGAAAACATTTATTGACGCACTCATGTGCGCAATAGAATTTTAAACTGCGAAATAGGCGTCCAAGACGCGTGGTGATTGAAGAAAATTGGGTGAAAATGCTAGATAACGGAATAAGGCATCCGTGGAAAACTTAGCAGAATAAAAAGAAAAATTGCATGCTCTCCTATTGCATACAGGAACCACAAAAACTATTGTGAGACCCGATGTTTTCAAAACTTCTGCCAACCAACTGTAAACTGCGGGCGGCAACTGGGGCTTCAGAAGAGGCTTATGACGAGATGAGCTCAAATAACGGGAACGCTACCTTTAAACATTGTTTACTGGTAGCTGACATTAAAAATGACGTTATCCTCAGAATGGACATTTTAAAAACGTATGTATGGATATAAAGTGAATTTGGAACATGGGGTACTAAAAATAAAGGAGGAAGAAATTATCCTCCATGACCGAGACGGAGCTGTGACACAAGTGAGAGTAGCTCATGGCATTATTCTCTCATAACACAGTGAATTAATTAATGGTGGATGTAATTGAGAAGATACTGGTCAAAACTGACAACGTGGTACGTGTCCGAATATTAAAGGGTACCCTTGGACGCTAAATCATTGTAATTTAATTTCTCGGTAGGTCATCAAATTGAGAGCATCCAAGCAACATCAAGCGTGCCTAATGAATTCAAATCGGTGATCACCGTATCCTGTAGTGGTTTCAGTCCTGACCAGCAGACAAAAGATAAAAATTTGCCTCATCGGAATGAAAGGTATTTCAATACAACAAGGGTTCAAAAGACAGGATAAGTATCGTCACAAGATAGACAAAAATGTGGTTTCCATACAACAAAGTGCCACTACCTAAACGAGGAGCTGAAAAAATGGTTGATGTGAGTGAACCTTCAATAAGTCTATGGACTTAGTCAATGATACTAATAAAAAGGTCGGCGCACCAGATTTTGCGCTGGCTACCGTCTGTCACAAAGAAAGATAATTATCCACTACCACGCATTGATGACATACTGGATACCCTGGCCGGGTCGAAATAGTTCTCGACATTAGATTTAAAAAGGGAATATGGCTACCCAAAATGGATCTTAAAAAAGGAAAGATAGCTTTCTCTTGTATTTGGTATGGGCTATGGCAATTTACGGCAATGCGCTTTAAACATTGCAATGCCCATTCGACCTTCGAAAGATAAATGAAGACAATGCTTAATAGACTATTCTGGAAAACATGTTTGGTGTACTTGGATGACATAGGTAAATCAATCTAAAATTAAGCCTGAAAAAGTGCTTTCTCTTCAAGAAAAAGGTGAGCTATCTTCGACATGTAGTCAGTGATAAGGATATAGCAGCTTATCCAAAAGCGAATAAGACGAGCACAAGGTTAGAAGTTTTCTGGGATTGTGCACTTACTATACACGATATGTGTTTAGATTTGAATTTGCCAACAATGCGAAGCCTCTAACACGAGTAATGCACCAATATTGAACTACTCACAACCAAAAAATATTTATTTTGGATACAGATGCGAGTAATGTCGAAATTTGAAGCACGTTGTTAGTTACAAAATGGTTAAGAAACAGTCTTCACTTAAAGTGTAAAGCTATTGCGTAACTAGGAGAGAGTTATTTGTTGTTGTCAAATCTGAGGAGCACTTTTATAAATATTTGTATGGCGCAAGGTTTCTTTTGAAAATGCTAATGATAAAATGGTTCTTAAATTTTAAAAATCCGAAAGACCAAGTAGCGAAATGGACTAAAAGGCTCCAGCAATACAAATTTGAGGCGAAACATAGAGCTAGGAGTAGTCATTGCAATGCCGATGCATTGTTAGAAGACCTTGTCCAGAAGACTGCAGTTACTGCAGAAGATAAAATGACTCCTACGCTGAAAAAGACTGTTACTAATAACTTGTGGTAACCCAGTGAATTAAAATGTGACCAGAAATAAGTTCCAACCTTGAAATATGTCTGGGAATAAAAGAATCCCTGGACGGACACAATATTCACTGGCGCATTGTGTGGCCGTGATCTAAAAATGTCCAAAAAAATTGTTGCAGACAGAAATATTTACTGCCTTGTGACCAAAAAATCTTCACAGGACAGACCAACCTATCGTGCGTTGGGGTAAACATTGATGAATCTACGCAATCAAGAATTGTATAAAAATATTTGGAACCTGGAAATACAGAAACTTGCGCGCAAATCAGACGGCCTTAACTGGAAAATAGTTAGAAAAATGATAGAAGAATTGTTTCGAGGTTCTAGCATCAACTTCCTGGTTTTCAGCCATTATCTACAGAAACCGATAATTCTGCAGAAAATCGTGGATTGTTACTTGTATCTGGCATTTTGATGCAAAAAAGGTTAAGACTACAAATACATCCATAGCCAATCCAAACGTCGGAAAAAAGGATCTGGGATAAACTATCTTAAAGAAGAGACAGTGTAACAAATTTCCGAACGCCTCATGTAGCGGCCGGCCCGTCATTGTTGAAAAATCGACATAAAGCCATTTACCTATGCCGCCTGTACAAGTGCAGAACTCAAACAATGCGAACATTCCAGCCGTTTCCAAGTCTGTCTGGTAGACCACAAATATCCATAAATATCACGCAGCGAGACAGCCGCGGGGAAGTAAACACGTCCCAAGCTAGAACAACGTATATAGTGTTACAGATAAATACAATGTGATTTTACGTTAGTAATTCTGTGTTGTGTACATTAGTAGTGTTAAATGATTTTAATTGTCTGTAAGTAAATTTTACGCATGTTGTTCGATACTGTCAAGAACAAAAATGTTACCACTTAAACCATAATTATGATTTGCAATCAACTGTTAGGTCGAAGTCGCCCGCTGGCCGCGCAGACGAGTAGATGTGTGCCCATAGTGCGCGTGTTATGTATGCATGCACTAGATTGCCAGTGACCCGCATTATTCAGTGAGTTTATTTTATTTACTTTAAACATATTTTCGTTTCAACAACAAATGCTTACTACTCATCAACAAGTTCCATTTTCTCAACAACAATTATTGGACACAAATCAGCCATTAATGCCCAGCAGTAATCCGCACATGCAACAATTATCAAGTCAAACATATGAATCCTATAGCAATAATATCCCACAACCCACGCACGGGCCACAATGGAATCCTAATAACCAGCATTCAGCACCAGAAACGACCGAAAGAAACGATAACCAACCCCAAACGAGCTCTCACGATCGGCAAGTAGTGAAAAATATGTCTACGTTCCCCTGTTAAAAACCTCGAACTGCAAAGCCAAATCAACGATAACAGATTTAATTTACTAAACAATACACACAAAGATAACATTAAGAAAACAACTAGAGAAGAGTCACAAACCGTAGTTCCCTTTCAATATACATATTTTATACAATATAACTAAAAACAATGGCAAAAAACGTCGTCAAGATAAATACTAATAACTCTGAAACTTATCGAAAACTTGTGAAACATCTTGACTATAGCAAAATTATTTTTCATACATATCAGACTAAAGAAGAAAGAACATTCAGAGTAGTAATGAGTAACCTTCACACAACAGTCGATATTGGGCTGATAAAAGAAGGACTGAAAGAAAAAGGACATACTGTACGCAATTTAATAAATATAAGACACAGGATAGCCGAAACACCACTTTCTTTATTCTTTGTAGACCTCAAGCCTGCCAGTAACAACAAAGAGATGTACAAACTTAAATCTCTATTAAATATGATCGTTACCGTCGAACCACCAAGGAAAGAAGCCACTATAATCTAGATTACTCTCTGCCAAACATACGGACACAACAAAATTTACTGCAAAAATCATTCGCATGCGTAAAATGTGGTAGTAACCACAACACAACGTACAAAGTCAAAAAACACTCCTACTACATGTGCATTGTTCAATGGAGCCCACCTAGCAAACTATAAAAGATGCTCTGTGTACCAACAACTTTAAGTCTAAAAGAGGAAACAAATACACTATCCCTAGAATGCAAATACCACAAACTCCAAAGATGGCCACAATTTAACCAAACATAAACAGAGCGAATAGATCCCCAACTAGCTATGCCACAGCCTTTGTTGGACAACAAACCATCATGACAACATCGGACAGCAATTACATTTCCTGTCTCAATTTCTTTCCAAATTTGAAACTATGTTTAGCCAGTTAATGCAACAGAATACTATGATGCTCAACCTACTCACTAGCCTGATAACTAAAATCTCCCAATAATGGATACACTAAGAATAGCTGTACTGATCGCAAGCGGACTTTTACAACGCCATTTGTAAACCTCGAAAAAGTCGATTTGCTCCTGGTATCTGAAGCACACTTTACTGACTACAACTATCTCAATATCCACAACTACAGAACTTATTACACCTGCCCATGCTGGAACAGCAATTATAATCAACAACAAATTATCACACTACAAAATGGAGACGTTTGAAAAAATCATATACAAACCACAAATGTTAGAAGTAAAGTTGGAGAAAATAGTATTAGCAGTATACTGGCCTTTCAATAACACAGAATCAATTCGAAGACTTCAGAATGCTAGGAGACAAGTTTATAGCAGGTGGTGATTTAAATTCTAAACATCCCGACTGAATTAGATTTCCTTATAACAAAAGAATCTCTCGCCCAACTACATTGATATTGTTGATTGCTACGACCTAACTCTGATCACTTCGCTATAATATGCACGTTACTTATCTGTATAATCAACAAGTCCGCAAGGCCTAACATACACAACAACTGTGCGGATTTGGATATTTTTCGACAATATATCGACGGACACCTATCAGTTGTAGTAGTACTCAATACTGCAAATGAAATTGAGAACAATGGAACAACTAACACAAACCTTACGATATGGTTCTTGGACAGCTACACTTATAAAACTACAGCATAAGTGTAACAAAAACACTAATAACTACTCCTTAGAAATTAGACAGAAGATAAGCGACAAAAGAAAAATAAGACGGATCTGGTAGCAAACAAGACACCCTAGAGACAAAAATAAACTCAACACCCTTATCACACATCTATATATATATATATATATATATATATAATCTTAACCCATTTACCTTACGGTGTAGGGTTATCACACATCTAAAAAGATTAATAAAAGAACAGAAAAACAAAACGTTCAATGACTACGTGAGAAACTTATCCACCAGACAACACGATGACTAGAAATTTGAAGAAAACTATCATCACTATTCCTTCTATTCGTAAAAATGATGACCCTTGAGACCGCTCTGTCGAAGAAAAATCGGTGGTTTTCGGCGAACGCTTAGCTACAACCTTTCAATCCCACGAAACAGACAAAACTACAAAAGGACTATGAAATTCTCGAATTCCTCAAATCACCACTCCAACTACACCTACCCATTAAATATTGTACACCCAACGAAGTACAAACAGAAATCGAAAGCTTAAAAACTGGTAAAGCATCGGGGGTACAACATAATTACATCCTAAATACCCAAGAAAAGGAATAACAGCTATAACACAGTACTTAACTAATTCAGTGGAAATTTGCTGAAGTTATTGTCATTCAAAAGCCAAGTAAACTACTTCAATCATCAGCTTCTTACAGACCGATATCACTGTTACCACTTCTTTCTAAGCTCTTTGAACGAATTCTACTAAGACTAGAACCTATTATAGAAGACCTGCATTTAATCCTTGACCATCAATTCGGTTTTCGCAGAAAATACTCAACATTGTAACAACTCCATAGGATAGTGGATAACGTAGAGAAAAATTTCGAGGAAAAACGGCCGTGTCTAGCAGTATTCTTGAATTTGGGCCAAGCTTTCGATAGACTCTAGCACCCTGGCCTGTTATATAAAATCAAGAAAACCCTACCGCAACAGTACTATTTGCTCTTCAATTCGTATGAAGAAAATAGATAGTTGTGAGTTAAAATAAACCATAGCCATTCACCAATCTACCCAGTCGGAGCAGGTGTACCGCAAGGTAGTGTATTGGGACCAAAATTACACCAACTGTTTACGGCGCACTTATCTGCCACTGACAATGTTGTAATTTCTAGTATCTTCATATAGAGATCTAATTCAAGCATCGATTTATCTACAAAATGCTCTGTAAACAGTAGAGAGCTGGACAAAGACTTGGTATCAGTGGTTTTCATCTTCCGCAAAATTGATCTGCGCCCTAGAAACTTTAACGGCACTAACATACCCCACAAAGAGGACATCAAGTACCTTGGTATACATCTCGGCAACAAACTTACCTGGAGAAAACACATACAGACCAAGCAAAAGAATTAGATATCTGTGTGAAGATGTTCTGACTTCTCGGACGAAAATTCCAGTACAGCTTAATAAACAAGGTGTTACATAAAACATATGGGATCCAGTTTTGAGGATCTGCTAAGTCATCGAACATCGAGATCTTACAACAATTCCAAAGCAAAGCAATTTGAGCAGTAGCAAACTCCGAATGGTATGTGAACAACCGCACGTTACATAAAGATCTGAATATCCCATGGATTAAAGATCGCGCAGCAGATGCAAAATTGAATTAGTGATCATCCTAGTGCTGTAATGGCAGACTTATTAAATAATGCTGACGCAGTTAGACGCCTGAAACGGACAAAGTTTAGTAGCCTAACAAATTAATATATAAGACTTGTATACCTAATATAACAACAGGGGGCTACTCTTGGTGTTTCTCCCCACATGTTAAGTACTCATTGAACTCATTTGCTTGTTAGTCTAGTTAGACTAGTTGTAAATATGCAGTAAATAAATTTAAACAAAAAATTGTGAGGTAACTTATCAATCCCAACTTTATAAAACATCACCAACTTAAGTACAAAAATTATATATCCACTGTTCTTAAACTTCTGCTGCTTAATATTACGAAAAAGCGGTAGTTCGTTAGCACAAGATCAAGATCAAGAGTGAAAAAAGAATTCCCATCTGAGCAGCAATTTATTTTTGAGTCACCAAAACAACATGGAGTTGTTCAGTGATGTGCAGGAGCAAAACTTTGCCTTGAATTACGCCAAATATAATAAATATGATCTTTTTCTGGTTTTGACTAAAGCTGTGTCTATCTGCTTTTTGTCCACTGCGGGGTTTGTCCGGAAAGTATCAACTCAACAAAAACAAAAGTATTGCAGGTAATCGTTCATTTCTTTAGAATTCTTCAAAATAATTTCTTCCTGCATCTACACAGCGTTTTCAGCTTACCTACCATGCGTTAAAGGCTTCCTAGAATGTGGAAACTGAAATGCTGTTTATGACCTTGGTCACTGCTGTTTAGACCCTCTCCCCAGGCCCAAAAGCACAGTTGTGCTTGGCCAAAATTCCCTCACATCTTCAGCCACATTTTTATGCACTACGTTTTTCGGTAAATTCAACTCCTATGTCATCAATCCAACTCTTAAACGCCGATCAGAGTCCAAAAATTGTTTCACTCTCACCAAATTTTCATCGCTACAGCACGTTGATGGACATCCTTTTCGTTCTTCGTCTTCCACGGCTTCTTTTCCCTCGCGAAACATCTTGTGGCATTCAAAAATCCTCATTGTTGGCAACTTCCTCCCCATATGCTTTCCTTAACAGGTTCAAAGTCTCGACAGCAAACTGGGAGGCCAGCGAGTTGAATGTCTCAGGCGCTATTTTGTAAGACACTTTATTGCGTGCACAGGTAACAAGAAATAATTTGAGGACAGTGAGCCGGCAACGTTCTGACTTGGGTGCAGCCAAATCCGGAGATGAGTCTTTGCCGCTCTCTTCTTCCTCTTTATCGTCGTCGGAGATCATCTCAGATAGATCAATTTGAGGCGTAGCTTCATTTTGATTCAGCAGACGTTCCAGCGCCTTGCGTTTTCGATCTTGGTTGCGACTGAACTTGTCACTCTTCTCCTGGAGATTCTGCGATCCAGTCGAATCAACGAAAGGGGATATGTGACGGAGCCGCTTGCCGCGCTAGTCGTCTAAAAACTCGACGTCACTCTGCTCCATTGGCTTAGTGCACACCACACACCTGCAGTCAGTTCCCAGCTTAGATTGGCAAAAAGCAATGCCGAAAAGAGAACGATATGCGGCCGGGTGCTCCTGGATCATTGCTTTCCACTCGTCTGTCTCGTTCTTCGTCGCGTGCCGATGAAACCAGTGCGCCACTTGTTTCTCGTAGTCCTCGTATAGTCGTATGACTTCTTTGGCCACTGTATTGACCAGTTAGTTGATCGTCTTCGAGTTGGCACGAGGTTACTGGTGATAGTGGAATTTGTAGAAGCGTAGAATGTCGCCTTTTGAAAGTGGCTAAGTAGCTGGAAGCTCTGCAAAGTGGACCAGAACCGAACACAAGGCTCCCTTGCGAGTTGGATATGTTTTGGATGGCATGCGAGTGGCAGAATTGGGTAAACAGCTATACAAATTGGGTAAATTGTGTGTTGACAGTACAGTAACGTAGTGGGTGCATGACCCCTCTGTGGCGGCGGCGCCCACCTAAAGGTATGGCAGCTGATAAGACTACGCGGAATCATTAATTTTTTTCCAAACTCTTTAGATCGACCGGACTCATTAGATCGCCTCCAGATTTTGACAGAAATTCTTTTTAATAAGGAGGCATACGTGGGTGAAGATCAGAGAAAAAAATGTTAAGTGCATTCTGCCCTACTTGACACAACCTAGTGTGTCTGCAGTCTTGCAATCAGTCAAGTGATCCTAATTAACAGATTCTATTGCTTTTAGTCGCGATTTAAGCTCGCCAGTGTTAAAGACACTGCAAATTTTATGGTCATCGATAGAGCACAATCTTAGCACATGACTATAAAATTAATGAACTGTCTATAAGAGCAAGGTCAGGACTGTAGGGGGTTGGTGGCCAGAAACTCCTGAACGCGCAGAGCGGTTGTTTTTCTTTCACAGTGGGTTTCGGAATACCGAAAGTCTGAACTATCATTCGAAAACTCATTCAACGATCGGTATCTAAAAGATCACGAACACAAAACACATTTTTGTTACTTTTGCTGGTTGGCGGTCGTCCAGAGCGGAGGTGATCCTCCACCTCGTCCCAGCCATTTTTATACAACTTCAACCACCTGGAAACTTGAGAATACGAAGGAGCAAAGTCCCTATAGGCTGCCTGAATCATTTGGTAGGTTTCAACAGGGGCTTTGTTCAGTTAAAGTAACGTTGTTCGATAGTTTCCTCCATTGCGCGTCGTGACACAAGTGCCAACAGCGGGTTCACGGAAACAGCCATCCTGACGCTCCTAGAGTTCATAGCAGACCGAGCTTGGAAGCGTTGTGAAGCTAAGAGACTCCCCCACCTAACCCATTGCAAATTTCATTAGTTGCCGTTTGACTTTCGTAGAGTAAACAGGCTCGCTGCTCCGTTATCTTCGAAAGTGTTGTGTGCCACACACTGATAAGTTCAAATGCTTAAATCGCTATCTGAATTAAATACAACACAACATCCTGCCAACTGTACGTACACATTCTTTTTATTGTGCATGTAATTATATAAAGCAATGTTTCCAACTGGAAACAACGACCGCTTGAATCCGGGCATCCGGCAATAAATACTCAACCTGCCCCAGAAAATTACTGTTTTACATTTCCCTTATCTAACGCGCAAAGTACCCAATATCAGTCACAACTAAATCAATATGCCAATCAACCAATTCATCATATACCAAACTGATCTCAAAATCAAACAATAATACCTCCCTCTTACGTACCCAATCCTCACGCAACCCAAAATCTACCAGCAATGCAAATAACCCGAAATCAAAACACACATATGTGCGTAGATAAAACAACATATGACAAACATGACTCATCACACTCAAACGACGATGATACTCAAGAAAACTGTCCACAAGCTAAACACGAATGTGTCACCTACCAAAAAACAACACACGCCAAATCAACCAAACAACCACTATCAATCGATAAGAAGTTCTAGCACAAACAACAAAGAACAACGACAATTTCACTCAAACTCCCGACAATCAGCAAACAAAAACTCCTAAACCACCGCCAATTTTTATTCATGAAGTGAATGACTACAAAAAAAATAGCTAACAACACTATAAAAATTAGCACCAGAATCCCAGACTCGTATAGGAAACTCGTGGCATACCTTAGAGAAGAGAACATTGTACATCACACATATTATCTCAAAGAAGAAAAGGCATACAAAGCAGCCATTCGCAATCTCCAACACACTGTTTCAATCCAACTCATTAAAGATGAGCTAGCCGAATACGGTCACAAAGTACGTAATATTATAAATATCCGTCGCAGATTAACTAAATTGCCACTGCCGCTGTTCCTGGTCGACCTAGAGCCCAATGACAATAACAAGAAGATCTTTGACATCCAATAACTAGGTAATCTAAAAGTACTGATCGAACCACCCAAGAAAAAAAATGTTATACCGCAGTGTCTGCGATGTCAAAATTATGGCCATACCAAGACGTACTGCAACAGGACCTTCACCTGTGTTAAATGTGATGGAAATCACAGTACTTCTATATGCATGAAACCACCGAACGTCCCAGCCAACTACACCCGGCCAACTACAAAGGGTGCTCTGTGTACAAGGACCTCCAAAGAGTAAAAAATCCCTCATTCCGGCCAGTAATGAACAAACCACAAGCAAGACAGCCACCAACAAATGCCAACGAATTACCCCCCCCCCCCTAAATCATCAAAACACCACTAACGATAAATCTATGCGATTCCGTCAAAATGCAGCATGCTATCAACAAGCAGTCATAAGAAGAAATGTTAACTCATCAACCAATGCCCAACCAACGAATATTAATGAAACACTCTCCAACTTTCTTGCAGAATTTAAAGCAATGTTCGTACAGCTAATCAGCCAAAACAGCATGGTCCTCAACATGCTTTCAACGGTAATCAATAAAATAGCATAATAATGGCGAACTCACTTCGAATTGCAACTTGGAACGCCAACGGCATTGCTAATCATGTACCTGAAATAATAACATTCCTACATCTTCAAAAAATAGACATCTTACTAATCTCGGAAACCCATGCAACCACAAGAACAACAATTAAAATTCCAAACTTTACCATTTACTACGCTAACCACCCAGATGGCACAGCTCATGCTGCATCGGCCGTGTTAATTAAAAACACAATCGTCCATTACGAACTTGAACACTATCAATCAGACAAAATTCAAAGCGCAAAAATACAAGTTAACGCTCTCCCTTGCACAATAATAATTGCCACTATCTATAGTCCACACAGGCATACTATCTCTTTTGGCTCTTAGGCTCAAAATCAAAATTCATTGTTATGGGAGACTAGAACTCCAAACATACAACTTAGGGTTCAAGAATTACTACCCCAAAAGACCGCAAGTTACTTAAAGTAATACAACAGCATAACTATGGTTACCTATCAACAGGCGAACCAACGTAATGGCTTAGCGACCCACACAAACCACTAAAAACCCACTAAAACAGAATCCAATTACGATCCATCCTCTGACCACACCCCCGTCATTGTAACCCTAAGTTCCACAGTTATCAGAAAAGAACCTCCACTAAAGCTTTGCACCAAACATACCGATTGGGCTTTCTTTCAAAGTTACATTGACCAAGAACTTCAACCCCACATCGGTATACAAACTGAACAAGAACTTGATGCAGCAGTCCAACACCTAACTACAGCGATACAAGACGCTGCCTGACAAGCTACACCCAATCTAGCCTCCTCCCGAGATAAACATCCCTCTTTATATCCGAGACCTCATCGCCCAGAAACGAAAGGCAAGGAAGAAATGGATGAGAACAAAAGACAGACAGGATAAAACTTTCTATAACAGACTCACCCACCAATTCCACAAGGCGATAGCAGAAGCTCGAAATGAAACCTTCAGACAATACATCACAAAACTAACACGTAATGACAATTCCATATGAAAAGCATCCAAAAAGTTCAAACGACCGATTGTAGCAATACCCTCCATAAGAATGCAAGATGGTACTTGGGCTAGATCTGATGAAGACAAAGCAAACGTATTCGCTAAATACCTCGACACCATTTTCCAGGCACCACAGCGACAAGACAATCCAGATGATAATGAAATTGACTTCTTCCTTGACGCCCCGTGCCAGTTATCATTACCACTCAAATCTTAAACTACTTAAACGAATCAAAGACTATGCAGATTTTCGACCAACTTATACCAGAATACCAATTCGGATTTAGAGAATCTCACTCAACCGTCCATCAAACCTATAGAATCATTAATCACATAGTGAAAAGTCTAGAAACAAGAACTATATGCACAGTAGCATTTCTGGGCATAAAACAAGCATTCGACCGAGTTTGGCATAAAGAACTCCTCTATAAGATTAAACTATATTTTCCAAGTCAGGTGTACCTACTGCTTAAATCATACCTAGCAGATCAAATTTAACAAGTAAAAATAGCACCACAACATCCTCCTATCACCACCTAGGTTCTGGGGTACCACAAGGCAGTGTCTTGGGATCACTGTTGTACCTAATAATTACTTTAGATGTTCCAACTGCACCAAATACAGTGATAGCCTATCAATCAACAGATCAGCTGAAATAGCAGCAGAACACTTACAGGCCCACCGGGACTCTTTACAGGGCTGGTTTTCTAAATGGAAAATTACAGTTAACACCGATAAATCCGCGCATATAACATTCACCACTCGACGTATCGCATGCCCACAAGCCAGAATCAACAACGTCCTTATCCCAATAAAAACAGAAATAAAATACCTAAGGATGCATCTAGAACAAAAACTCACATGTAACACCCACATAAAAGCTAAGAGAAAGCAATTACACTTAAAACTTAAGCAAATGATGTGGCTACTTAGTACCCGATCAGAGCTCTCTTTATCTAACAAACTTCTAATCTACAAAACGATACTGAAGCCTATATGGGCCTATGGGATCCAACTATGGGATGTGCCAAGGCGTCACACACAAAGATTCTACAGAAATTCCAATCAAAGACCATCCGCATAACAACCAATGCTCCTTGGTATATCACAAACGAAACCCTTCATAACGACTTGAACAGCCCGTACATAGCTAGCGAAATCAAAAAACTATCAAGTGCATACGCCAACCGCCTCACAGGACACAGCAACAATCTTGTCGATCAGCTCTCCACTCAACCACCCGTCACGAGACGTCTCAAACGCCACTGGCCACTTGATCTACAACTGCATCCTAACCTGCACTAACGCAGCCCCGGGAGCCTACCGATGGATACAGCTTTCCTCATGACATCACCCAACAGAACATTTACTTAATACTCAATACTGACTATGAGTAGATTGTAAATCTGCATACTACTTAATAAAAAAAAATTGCATTAGTTTCCGGACAAACCCTGTATTACTACATTAATTTAAAATTATTTATATTTTTAATTTAAAAAACGCTTATTTAATGGTGTTTAAAATGATGCAACTTGTAATTTACCCTATAAAAAATCTTCATTGAAAGTATCTTAAACTAATCATTACTTTTTATAGCTAATAACTTTTGTGATGACGCTTTCTTCAACCGGTTTTAGTGCTGCTTCGCAATATTAATTATTTACATAAACATGGAAACTTTCCGTAGTTTTACTTGTACCAAATTAGAATGTTATTCTAAGAGCACAAACTACAGCTCTGTATACACACTTTCTGTAAACATCTGTGACATCACTAGATAAAGTTCGCATTTTATTACTAGTGCAAAAATTTGAATTTGTAAGATTACTTTTAATTTACTCTTATATTCTTGACTACAACTGCCCTACCTCCCATTTGCACTAAAAAAGCAACTTCCAAGTAATTTTCCAATGCAGATTTAAAAAAAATCATAGAACATTAGAGCAATGTTTAACTTTCTAAAACGGCCTTACAATTGTTACATATAGAAAATGAGAGAAAGAGAATTATGTAGTTATAACTCGCAACTCTACTGCTCCTGTTTAGATCATTCATAAATGTCGTCAAAAGGTCTACTATCTAACATTATAAATTCTGTTTTCGTTCCACCTAATTGCGATATGAAACTATTCCAATTTATTTTTATTTTTTATTTTATTCAAATATTAAACCCGGTTTATAATAAATCTTTTTTTTTTTTATACAAAATTTTTTTCATTTACGCAGTTATATATTTATAAACAAAATGTTCACATGTACCTAATTAAGAAGCAAACTAGTAACATAGGAAGGTCTTCCTTTGCGTTTTTAATAGCACAATTTATATTTTTCTGATGTAATTATCAATTAAAGACACCACACGTCAACTGCAAAACCGGCTGTAGGTATTGCAACTCATCTTTTTTCAGGGTTTGCTATAAAAGTGTAAGTTTCCTTCGTCTAATTTGCTACGTTGCGCTTTGCCTGTTAGATCTCTGTGCAAATAATGCATGTGATTTGTAGTTCTCATTTATGGTAGATTGTTTAAAGTTAAACTATAAGCCAGTAAACTTTTTCTACTTAACGTTAGTCTGGACAAGTAATAAAACTCATTTTTGTAATGCGCTATTGAACATAGTACTAAATTGAAAAACGATTGTCTCGTCAAAAAAAATTCTCAAAGTCTAATTTAAATCAAAAGCTCGTCCATGAAAAATTTTCATCTAAAGTCGGCTTGTGCGCTAGAGTGGTCTAAGCGGTTGAGGCGCGGACTGCGATACGGACGGATCCGGGTTCAATTCCCAGAGTCCTCTGATGCTTGTCACATCGCTCCGCACCAGAGATGGTGTGCGACGACCGGACAGAGAAGGCATACATATGAGAGCCTTAACCTCTCGGTTTGCAGGCCGTGCTCCCACACGGCGAGTTAGATCCGTGGGAAAAAGGTCGGCTTGTTTTGACTCCAGGAATTAAAATTGGGACTAAAAACTGCTTTATTCAGTTCTTCCATTCTCTTCTTCTACTTAATCTCAGCTTCTCCCTTGGAGGTTGCTGATCAGCATGGCTATTTTAACCTTTGATATAGCTGCTCGGAATAGTTCGGCTGATGTAAGATTGAACCATTCTCGTAGGTTACGTAACCAAGAGATTCTGGGACGTCCGACTCTCCTTCGACCAGCAATTTTGCCTTGCATAATGAGCTGCAATATCTCATATTTATAATTGCGGGAAATGTGGCCTAGGAATTCTAATTTTCTTTTCTTAATGGTAGGTAAGATCTCTAATTCTTTGCGCATCCTACCCAGAACCTGCTGATTCGTAATTCGGTCGGTCCAAGAGATTTTCAATAGTCGTCTATAAATCCATAGCTCGAAGGATTCAAGTCTCTTTGAAGTTTCTTTATTTAAAGTCCAACCTTCTAGACCATACAAGAGCACTGGGAATATGTAACAACGGACCATTCTTGTCCTTAATGCTAACGATAGGTTCTGAGCAGTCAGTAGTTTTCTCATTTTTATGAAGGCTGCCCTTGCTTGTTCTATTCTTGCTAAGATTTTTTCTCTATGTGTGATGTTTTTGTTTACTATCGTGCCAAGGTACTTGTAGTTTTGAACTTGTTCAATAATCCTATTGTCTATGACCAGCTGACTGTCTACGGTGTTTCTTTTAGATGCTACTAACATTTTTGTTTTACTAATATTAATACTAAGCCCAGATTCTTTACTTGTTTGAGATACTCTATCTACCAGTGTCTGAAGGTCTTTTAGGTTGCTTGCGATCAAAACGGTGTCGTCAGCGTACCGAATGTTATTGATACATTTCCCATTTATTACTAGTCCTGAACTTTCATCTTCTAACGCTTCGCGGAATATATATTCCGAATAAATGTTAAATAACATGGGTGAGAGAATACTTGTCTGACACCTTTTTGAATATTAATTTCCTCGGAGAGAGAGTTATCCACTTTTATTTTTGCAGTTTGACGCCAGTAGAGATTGATAATTATTTGTATGTCATGATGGTCTATGTTGAGTTTCTGCAAAATATCAACTAGTTTATCGTGCTTCACGTTGTCGAATGCTTTGCTGTAGTCTATGAAGCACATGTAAATATTCTGGTTTACATCTAGATCTTTGTGTTGAGATGTTAAGAGCAAATATGGCTTCTCTGGTCCCTGTTCCGTTGCGGAAACCGAATTGTGTTTGATATTTCCGCTTCACATTTGCTATATAACCTGGTGTGAATGATTGTTAAGAATATTTTTAGTACCTGACTCATGAGGCTTATGAGTCGATACTCATCGCATCTAAACGCTCGGGGTTTCTTAGGGATGGGGACAAAGGTGGAAAGTAGCCATTCGCGTGGGATAACCCCTGTTTGGTATATATCGTTAAACAAGTCAACAATTATTGAAACTGACTGTTCATCTAATAGTTTTAACAGTTCGCAGTGTATACCATCAGGTCCTGCTGCTTTTCCAGCTTTTGCGGTTTTTATGGCATGGTTGATCTCACTACATGTTATTTTTGGTGCGTTTTCTGCTTTAATCTCTAAAGATTTGTTTAATATACTTTTGCCATAAGTTTGACTTTGATTCTGTATCTATGACTAAAGAACCTTGGTCATCCTTCATTATCCTCGATTGTTGTCTGTGTGCAATACCAGTGATTTCTTTTATTTTCTTGTGAACATTGAAGCTGTCATACTTACGTTCATACTTTTCTATTTCTTTGCACTTATCATCCATCCAGGATTTCTTTGCTGCACGTATCTTGCTTCTAATAATGTTATGTATTTCTCTATACTTTATTTCATCTGTTTCTTCTGTTCTCCCAAGGTTTTTTATTGTGTCGTTACTATTGTTTCTTTTATTTTAGACCATTTTGTTTCCTTATCTAAATTACTAATATTTTCTTCTTGCATTTTATGGAAGTTTTGGTTTATCGTCTTAGTTGCAGAATTTCGTATATCTGGTTGTTGTAACCTTCGTGTATTTATGTAACTATTTTGGTTTTGTTGTTGTCGTCTTTTCTTCAATCTAATATACATATTCATGACTACAGGATTGTGGTCCGAATTTGCATCCGCACCTGGGTATGTTTTTACAGCCTTTACGCTGTTTCTCGCCTTTTTGTTAACTAGAATGTAATCTATTTGGTTTCTAATTATTTGTTCTGTGTGATCTCTCGATGCTTTCCAAGTATATAATCTTCTCTTTGGTAGTTTAAAGAGAGTATTGGTGACCACAAGGTCTTCTTCTATACAAAACTGCAGCATTCTCTCTCCTCGTCCGTTTCTCTCACCTAATCCATATTTACCTACGTAATCTCCATAGCTTCCTTCTCCAATCTTTGCATTATAATCCCCATTATTATTGTGATGTCACGTTTTTCTTAATTTTAGTACTTTCTGAATTTCTTCGTAAAAGGTTCTATTTTATCATCGTTTTCTTGTCAGCAGTGGGGGCATATATTTGAATTAAGTTCATTTTACCTAAGTTTGTTTGTAGCTGAATCATCATAATTCTATCCGAATATGGTATAAAGTTAATTACTGCTTTACTTGCAGCTTTGTCTAGCATGATACCAACTCCATTATAATGCTCTGTTTCAGTGTTCCCTGAATAATATATAACACCGTTTTCGGTACTACATTTCCCTGAGTTAGGCCATCGGGTTTCGCTTAGACCCAAAATGTTTAGTTTTAATCTACTCATCTCTTGTACAACGTTATCCAGTTTTCTTGCTTGGAATAAACTGCGTACATTCCATGTTGCAATTCTGACTTTGTGTATACTGTACATATTCTCTTGATTCCCTTGATTGGCTGACGGGGAGATTCTTCGCACCGTTTCCCCACTGAAGGGGTGCCTCGGACTAACGGCCAATTGTTTTGATTTTTCAGCCATGTGATTATCTTGGGAAGCATTTAAAACAAAATGCATTTAGTGCGGTAGTTTTCCGTTGCTTTCCGCACCGTTTCCCAACCGTTTAGGTCAATATGTGACCCTCGCCTGAGATTGGTCTAAAATGGGCTTTTAAGGAAGTAAATCTTCAGTAACCCCATAAAAGTAATGCCACAACTGCTGCCCTGTGTCATGCTAGTTTTGGTCCGCCCCGAGTATTTAATTTCCTCGGTACCACCCATCTGGGAGGCATTCCCCTATCCGCCACCTGGGGAGGCGCCCAATGGGGGACTAGCAACCCCACATGGACTTCCATTCTCATGTCAAGGAAATCGTTTAATAAAGAATAAGGCCGCCATATCCTTTTCGGGTTTCTACATCTTATTTTATCAATCCTTAACACTTATAGTTTTCAAACGAGCAGTTAAGGCAATGTAAAGCAAGGCAGCCCTAAAACACTATCCTTAAAAATAATGCCGACATATCATATAAAAAACACCGACTTAGATCACATATCTCTTGTCTGCATTCAAAGTCTGTTTTTATAACTTTCCAACCAATACAGCTTTCGCTGTTTTCCCACCACTCAAAGAGGTGAATGAGAGATAAAGTGGCCACAAGAAAAGCTAATTTAGACTGCAATATTTACTCTTTCCAACTGTCAACAAGATGCTAATTGGTGAAATTCACTAGTTTCTATAATCTTGAAAAGCATAAATGCTGATGCAAAAAACAGCATTTGTAAAGCGTTTGTCGTTGAAATAAAGAAAATGCACCCTAATTGGAACTTTTGAGTTCTATAGTAAGAGCTTATCGCCAGCGTGATCGCACGGTTGAGACGCGGACTGCAGTGTGGACGGACGGGTTGTATTACCGGAGCTCTCTAATGCCTGGCGGGTGGCCTACTCAGTTACCGAAAATAATTGAGTACCTGCTTTCACTTCCAACAAGCAATAATAATGGCGACTGTCTAAGACGCGATGCTTCCCACATCGCCCGCATCAGAGATGGTGCGCGACAACCCTTAACCTTTCATTTCGCAGGCCGTGTTCGCCCGCGGAGTATTAAGCCACACCACCATAGTAGGAGCTAACAATTAAGGTGGGCTTTTTTATAACTGCAATATTTATAGAATTTTGAAAGTGTAACAATGTCTTTTAAAGAAAATCCTTATCTACAAAAACTTACAACTTATTTTTCATTACACATTGTTGTATAAAATCCACTATTCATCGTCTCTTACAACTCGATCAGAAAGTCTCTTTTTCAATAGGCCCAAATAAAAAATAGACAGAGAGATGCGGTGGAACTAATTGTTTTCTATTGCAGAACACGACATCTATGTCTCAATTTTTAAAACGAATCCGAGTTTCTTTAAATGAAGAAAATCTAAATTTCTTCATTGTCGATATTACGCTTTCAATAACCGCTTCAGTTATAATTCTTGGGTTATTTTTTTAAAACATTATCATCAATATTAAGAAAGGTCGTCTACAGTTAAGCCTAAGAAAATCTATTAAAGGACTTCTCCGCTTTTTTGAAATCAAAAGCATAATCTGATAAAACACGCAAGAGTGCAAATACATCTTTTTATTCTCACAACGACGTCTAACGCTGTACTGACTCAATATGCTATCAACTATACTTTGGTGCACCGCATAGCTAAAAAGAAAAGCACATTATGGAAATGGGGCATAAAAATTTGCAAGCATCCATGACAACTTTTCCTAACTGCCTTCAAAACATCGTAAAATACAAGGGTTATTTTTTTCAAGTTCCGATTGGCCGCTAAATGAAAATCATAGTCAGAATCAAGAAAATTTTATATGGAACAATGTGATACAACATTAAGCTACTTTTCGACGTAATCGCCGTTCCGATTCATACATTTGTCGTAGCGTGGTACCAATTTTCCAATACCTTCATCATAGAAAGCAGCCGCCTGTGTTTTCAGACAATTCTGTACGCTGATCTGCAGCTAGTTGTCTGTGGCGAAAGTTTGTCCTCCTAGCCAGCGTTTCATGTGGGCACAGAGATGAAAATCTGAGGAAGCTAAATCAGGACTGTACGGTGGCTAATCAAAAACTTTCCATTCAAAACGCTACAGGAGGTGTGTTGTTGCAACTGCAGTGTGCGGCCGCGCATTGTCATAAAGAAAGACAATGCCTGACGATAACATTACTCTTCTCTTGTTCTGAATTGCCCTTCGAAGACGTTGAACAGTCTTGCTGTACGAAGCTGCAGTGATGGTTGTGCCACGTGGCATGAATTCCACCAAGAGAACACCTTTACCGTCCCAAAACACTGTAGCCATACACTTTTTGGTGGAGAACGTGCGCTTGAACTTCACTGGTTTACGACTCGGAGAGTGTGAATGCGTCCACTATTTGGATTTCTCTTTCGTTTCTTCAGTTTTGTAATGGACCCATGTCTCATCTCCTGTGACAATTTTGTCCAAAACTCATCTTCGTCGTAATGGTAGCGCTGGAGGAATGTTAATGCGGCGCCCATTCGCACTCACAATGCTATAGAGAGCTGACCGTGAAATTTTCGGAAACAAATCACTCAACCCAGAAATTGTGAACCGACGATTTCCCCGAATCGCCTGATCCATGCGCTGAACAAGATCTTCGGTTGACACTGGCTTCCTTCCCTGGCCGCCTGCATCATGAACATCTGTGCGTCCAGCATCAAAGTTCCTGCACCATTTCCGCACTTTGCTGTCACTCATGAACGTTTCTCCATAAACTTTACTCATTCATCTATGAATTTCAGCTGCATTGCTTCCTTCAGCATGCAAAAATCGAATGACTGTACGCAATTCACATTTAGCGGGAGACTCTATTTTTCGAAGCATGTTTATGTGCTCCCTACGTACTCAGAAATGACAACCACGAATCGACGCGTTCCCCTAACCAACTACAGACCTAGCGGATTTTTTTCGAAGCTTTCCTTTAGCGACCAATAGGACCTTGAAAAAAAATAAGCCTCGTATAACGCAAAGGAAGAAGTAGGCGCTATTCTTAGCATACGTTGTCAGTGAATGGATAACCTAAAGCTTCAATATTTCTTTTGATCTTCAAAAAGTTTGTTCAAATTATGAAACACAAAAAATAAAACGCAAAAGCCAAGCCAAATGTAATTACTAAGAATAGCTTTAGTCATAAACTAAATTTTTTTTCTTTACATAAACCTCGAAAAATAAAGAAACTCAACTATCTAACACAACCGATTAAAAGTACAGTACAACATTAAAAAAAAGCACTCTTAATGACAATGTCAAAAATAAACCATGGCGTGCTTTAATGGATGAGAAAAAATCGCTCAAAATCCCGCCCGCCTTATGCTGTCACAATTCTGAGGATGGGGCAAATTTTGCAACTCATAAAGAAGATAGCGACATGGTGAGCCACTAGATCGAGTCACTGAATAATATTACTGGCAGGCACAACTTAAAAGAAAAATTAAATTTATTCTCAAACGCTACACAGTTGCAAAAATATCGCCATAATAGACACAGAGTAATATAAGAGGCAGAGCAATTGCCTTACCTTAATCAGAATAAGGCCATAATTAATGTATATAGGGCAGATAGGCAAAGACAAACACAGAAACTAACCCTCCTCCCCTTACAGAAAAATCAACGACATAAACATGGCTAAACTAAAATATAAAATTTGCAGAATGCAGTGAAGCAAACAGTAACACCAAGGTAGAAACATAAAGAGGACTAGAAGATGATCATTAGTAAGGACGAAAAAAATAAAAAACATATTACAACGAAACACAAACAAGCCAGAAAACTAATGTTCATAATACAAACATAGGCTCGTATCCTGATAAAGCTAAAAATACAAAATCCTAACAACCGTTAAAAGAAAAGAAGATTCGTTTACGATTCCGCAAAATTACATACTAAGTAAAAACAAAATTTCGCAAAATAAAAACAGAAGCTCTAATAAAATGCATATTCTGTGATATAGAGAACTATAAAGACATCTGTATACTTCAGAGAAAAGTGAAGAAAATAACTTCAAAGTAAAGAATAAACCAGAACTCGAAAGCTTGAAAAACTACATGATTACGCAAGAGAGGAGATTAGAAAAAAATGCTGATAATAGCGGAAACGAGTGGTAAACAATCCGGAATAACCAACTATATAAAAAACATGATATGTTTCACAAAACAAGAAATAAACAACCAGCTAAAACAAAAAAAAACAAAAAATTTAAAGAGAATACAAATAAGTCTCCGCCGTTTTAGCGTGAAAGAACGGAACCTTATATTTTATTCAAAGCATTGTCCATCGCTAGACACTACTTTTTCCCATCTTTCTGGCAGCATACGGATACCGCGTCGGGAGAACGCTTCATATTTTGAGGTTATACACAATTTTTGGTATCTTCATATGATGTGAAGTCCTGCTTAGACAGGCAATGTGCCATCGATTGGAACAAGTGATAATTGGAAGGAACAATGTCTGGTGAATACGGCGGGTGGTGTAAGACTTCCCAATTGAGTGTTTCCAAGTAGGTTTTGACCGGCACCACAACATGTGGACGAACATTATCATTCAGGAGAATAATTTTGTCGTATCTCATCAATTGTGTTCAATAGTGAGCCTCAGTAATGGTTTCATTCGATTTGAGCACCCCATAATACACGACACCAAGCTGGTCCCACCAAATACACACCGATAGTTTTTTTCCATAAGTCAGCTTGGCTGTCGATGTTGAAGCATGCCCACGTGGTCCTCATAATTCCCTCTTCTTTGGGTTATCGTATTGAATCCATTTTTCATCACCAGTGACTATATGATGCAAAAACTCTTTCGTTTATGTTTGCTAAGCAGCATTTCACATGTGCAAAATCGCCGTTCAACGTTTCTTGGCTTCAGTTCATATGGAACCCAATTTCCTTGCTTTTGAATCATTCTCAACGATTTTAAACAATGTGAAATTGCTTGTTGAGTCGCTCTTAATGTAAGTGCAAGTTCTTCTTGCGTTTGGCAGGAATCTTCCTCCAACAATGCTTCCAATTCCGCGTCTTCGTACACTTTCAGCCTTCCGCTACGTTCTTTGTTTTCGACGTCACTCACCGTTCTGAAACTTATGAAACCATTTACTACATCTTCCCTCACTTATAACAGCCTCACCATATGCTTCTACAAGCAATCTATGCGCCTCAGCTGCATATTTCTTCAAATTAAAGAAGTAAATCAAAAGATCCCGCAAATGACGCTGATTCGGCTCAAAACTCGACATTTTGGTATAAAAAGAAATATGTGATGCTGATACAAAATCGCTAATATTTTAAGGTTATGGTGTTGCCAGATGTCCAACCTTACGATATGACGTGTTACATCTGGCAATTTCAAACAAAACTTACTGGTGGGGCCATCTTTTGTCAAAAGGTGGAGAATTATTTGTACACCCTTTAAAATCCTGGAACATATCAATAGACGTAATCTTACAATTAAATAAATTACATTCTGAAAAACTATTAAAACGCAACTAATTAGTATAAAAATAAATACAGATAAAGTAAGGCAAAGGAAAACGTCAACGCATATAATTATTAAAAATGAATTTAAATAAATTTACTCACATTAAGAACAAAGAAAATTGTGTTTATAAGTATGTAGCATGCGACTAGACTTAAAAACTGAAAAATAATAACAAAAAGAATGAGTTTAAGAGAAACATCATACACAATTTTATTCCAAAAATTAGTATAATAACAAACAAAAAAACAAAGACAACAAAGTGCAAGAATAAAAAACATAACTTATAACAGAAAAGCGAAATTGAAAAGATAAAAAACAAAAAGATACACAAAACTAGAAAACCAAATCAAAACAAAACCGTTACGAAAGAAGACATCGCTCAGCCGCTATGAGGGCAACATATAAAAATTAATTTCACTACTTACAGATAATAAAGCCAAGAATATAAATTTCTATCCTAAAATGGAGAAAGAAATCTAAGAAAATCAATCTGTAATAAAACGAAGACTAAGAAAATCTCAGCAAAAAACAAATAGAGAAAAATACTAAATGATGTGGATTACCTATAACAATAGAAAACGTTTCGACCAATTTTCCATAATAAATTTTAAATCCAAACATTTATAGATTCCCTCCCCCGATATCTCTTAGCCAACTTTAGGAAATTGCTAGAACCAAAGATAATTAGCGGACTCAAATAAGATTAAATGCTAGAAGCGGACTAACAAACTGGAAATACGTAAGAGTCTTGAAGGTTGCAGAAGACAAAAATAACCGAAAACAGAAAACTGTGTCTTAACATGGTGCGATGTAGCGGGATATTAAAGAAGCTGAAGATGTAGAAGTCCACAAAAAAAGCATATTAAAGTATCGGTAACATTATTCGAGGATCTACCTTAAAGCCTAAGATATGGTATGTTCTGTGCGATAGCATCTTTAAAAAAATGATGGGGAAAAAGATACTTACTGTAAATCTGTCAACCTAGAAACAAAAGGTTAAAGGAAAAACATGTTGGACAGACTACACCAGAGCATAAAGGTCAAAATTTTAAAAATCTATTAAATAAAAAAAAAGAAAAAAAGCTGCAAAGACATTGTCAATCCTTTATTGGTTGGTGAAGGACAAAGATGGAAATAATAAACCGCAGACCTGCAATTTCGTCGAAAACAGAGATATACCTAACAAACCGCGTTATTGTATCTCATGTGAGAAAGACTAAGAAATTAATATACCATGAAAACAGTTAACAACCCCAAAGAAAACATACAATCAGTTCAACACAAAAAGTAATTACACAACAATATTGAAGCCGACAAAAATATGAAAGCTGGACTTGAATTTGACGATTTTATTGCGCTTGCTAAAAAATAATTACTGGGCAACTATAGTTTAATTACAAAATGATCAAGCAATTTAGAGATAATAATAGAAGGAATCGGAACCGTGGTGGTTTAGTGGATAGGTCGCTAGACTACGAAACAAAGGGTTGCTGGTTCGAATCCCGCTCTCGCCAATTCGACCACTGGCATTTTTACGGCCCAGCTAGACTCAGGTCGCAATAAATGAGTACCTGGATGTCAAACACTGGGGTAATAATAGGCGGTCGGTACGTAGCGATGGCCACGTTACTACCTTTGTGTACCGTAGGCTCTAGTAGTAGCAGACCTACACTGTTACGACCCCAAAGGGCCTTTGTGGCCTATTAGGGGAACTATTATTATTATTAATAGAAGGAATATGACCGCACACATGCTTAAATGATAGAAAAATTACTTTCACATAATACGATTTTCTGTCCAAATGTTTCTACCGCACCTTATACTACACCAACGAGTACAAACAACATCTACATAATTATTTTCGTATAAATATACTTCTGTATGTCACGTTGAATTGTAACGCTCCTTAAATAATTCTGTCAAACTCCACCTTCTACGCTCTCATAATTTTTGTTCCATAATCCTTCTCTTATTGAGATTTTAATCACTTAAGCAGAAGTCATTTTAAATAAAACACTAAGTAGAGATCTTTATTTTTCGCGAGGTAATCGAATCAGGAACTTTTGTCCGATCTACGTATATCACCGTAAGGATTAGACTGATGTTCCTATGCTGCGGAAACCTCTAAACAAGTTTATAGCAGCCGCAACTTTATTTTAAGCACTCGCATTGTCACAACTTAATCTTTAACTATCCATAAGCAATTACTATTTCATTCGCATCCACGGAACTGTGAATATAATAGGACGTAATCGTGTACGTATACAAGCGCAGTGCTTCCATTACGTGCGCTGCTTGGTCAAAATGAGGTTTTTTACTTTTTGGGCGATCCTAACATTTTTTTCCAAAACTGAATCTGGAAACGGACAATCTTCAGTGGTAATAAACATTTATTATTTCAAACTTTACATAGCAGCACATTAACAGTTGTAAAATCAATTTTCAGCAAAAGATTATCAAAGCTTATGACTATCCAGTAGAAACCTTCTCCGATATTGTCACTGAAGATAAGTACTTGTTGACTATGTACAGAATTCCCCACGGAAAAAGCTCTCCCGCTAAATCCAGAACAGGTTCTGCGCCTACTCATCCCCCAGTTTTTCTTATGCACGGCCTGTTAGGAAGCAGCCACGATTATGTTGTGATGGGTCCTGAGCAAGGTCTCCCTTTCCTTTTGGCAGATCGGGGCTACGATGTGTGGTTGGGAAATGCCAGAGGCACAATTCATTCCAAGAAGCATCTTCATCTCAATCCCAACCGCGACCCACAATTCTGGGAGTTTAGGTGCTTGCAATCGATTTTTAAAGCATCTGTTCAATTTGCTTTTTCAGCTGGCACGAAATTGGAGTATACGACCTGCCTGCCATGCTTAACCTCATCATGAACGTCACAGGAGCTAGCAGTCTGTCCTACGTGGGGATGTCGCAAGGAACGACCGTTTTCTACGTCATGGCTTCGGTTAGGCCGGAATACAACAGAAAGGTGAACCTAATGATTTCCTTGGCCCCCATAGCATACCTGGCGCACATACGCAGCCCTATCATCAAGGCGTTAGCTCCACTCGAGCCAGTTTGGACGGTAAATGTATACATCGGCAGATCAATAAATGTTTTCATAGTCCTTGGCAAAATCCGTAGGCCTAAACCAGGTCTTGCCTGAGCCTCTAAGGAATCTCATAGTTATATATACCAAAATTTTTTGCCCATTAAGAGAGTTCCAGGATCTTTGCGCTAGCTTTCTATGGATCTTTAGTGGATATGATCCATACCTTTTTAACAAGGTAAATAACAATTCGACAATATAAACTCAAACATAGTTCACACATTGTAGAGTGTCGTAGCGGAAATTTCTGAAGAAGGTCCTTCTTCATCTTTACGACAGACGCTGCATTACCTCCAAAATGTAAACTCAGGTACGTATGTACAGTTAAATCTTAAACTTTGCAATTTAATTTCTTTCCAAGGTTTATTTCGCCAGTACAGTTATGGCAAGAAAGTAAATTTCATCAAATATGGCACCGCCGAGCCACCTTCTTACAACTTGAGAAGCGTAGTGACGCCTGTAGCGTTGTTCTACAGCGAAAATGACTGGTTTTCGGAGCCAGTGGTAAAACATGCTAGTCAAGAGTTATTTCATTAACTAAAGCCGTTATTTTAGGACGTGGAGAGGCTGTCCAAAGAACTGCATAACGTAGTGTACCAATACTTAGTGCCGTTTAAAGCTTTCAATCACTTAGATTTCCTTTATGCTACGAATGTCGTTGCGGCAGTCTATGAAAAAGTGTTCCTCCTTTTAAATGAATACAATTAGATATAAATTATTTGAATATAAATGAATATGCTTTCTTACCTCCCTTTCAGGTCTATCTGGCACAATTCTCATCTTGACTCTTTTATTGGTTTTTCTAGATGCTGCTATATGGTTTTGGTGTCAGAGATTTATACTTTTGACATGTTGATTTAGTTTTTTGTAAAATATTGTTATTGGCAACTGGGAACACGATGTTGATTTAGTGCAACAAGAGAAAACAATCTATTGAACGGTTCTGACAAAATCGAAATTTATGTAGGCTCTAGCAAACCTGTGAAAGATGACAGAGGCATCGTCGGTCATCTAACGGAAAAATTCCTGCCTGTTTACACCGAAAATATTTTTACTGCCAAAGTACAGCGAAACGTAAGCTGTAAGATATATGAGTACTGTCCAATTACCCGATTGCGTTTTTAAATACCATTACAAATTCAAAATAGTCTGCTACACACTTAATGTTTTATCGATTTATCCGCCAGAAAAAAAATTACTGACAACAAACTTCAGGAGGCGATTCCTGATAGGAAGAGGAACAAAAATTCATCTAGACATATGTCGAAAAATACATGTGCTCCATGATGGATGACAATATTGTTCTCCATAACATCAGTTCTCCATTAGAACGCCCATCTCAGTTACAGTGTACTTAAGTGTTTCTTTTCACTTTCAGGTCTGTTCCTAAGCAGACGTGCTGTTAAAATGGTCCATTATTTATATCAAGAATAAGCCAAGGTAATTTACAGGTATGAACAAACAAATGGAAATGGTTGTAAAACCTCAAAAATTTACCAAAAACTCAACAAATCACAAAACTGTTGCTTCTTTTCCTATGTGTGCAACCGTATTGATTGGTAGTAGGAATAAACGCGGAATATGGGAACGTCACTTTCATATGTCTAAATTCTAAAAATGCATTTAAGATAACAAGTGGCCGACCAGCACGGTGTATATCAAACGATAGTTTTGAGTATCCTTACCACTTACAACTATTTTAAAGTTTATTACCATATCAACAACACTAGTGCTATACATGGTACAATTGAGTTAACTATAAATAACCAATCAAACTAACATTTCAATGGCATCTATTGGCAAATAGTGAGTCTTGGGAAAGCTTTCGCATTAGTTAGGTATGGATATTCCGTCTGCCGAGGTGATAACATGCAGATCCATCACAAACGTGTATGTCGGCAAAGAATTTTTGTGATCCCACTCTGATATATTCTTGTTAAGATATTGTTCCTAATAAAGCTGTTAGGATAAGTAAACCATGTGCTGTAATGCGTAGCATTTTATTTGAGTACTTTCGGGTTTTGTCTATATTAATTTTTGTCTAATTAATGATTTAAACATTAAGATTGTGCATTTGGTTTTCATCGAAAACTTTCTATTGATTAGTAGCCGCAGAACTTTGAGTTTGTGACTGATATACAGTTATCAGGTATTTGGCTGGTTTATCAGTTGGGTTCTATACAATGTTCTTGTTGATCTTTTAAGGTAAACACCTTAGTTTAACACTTTGCAGAGTTAACTTAAATATTCCAGGGAAGATATATTACCGGTCGCTTGTTGGAAAAGAGAAATTGCTTGTGTAAGATCGGGACTTTGTGTTAAGATGCTAGATTTGAACAGTAGTGATCCCAATATGCCATTTGCGGAACTCCTACTATTATGGTCTTAATTTTAGAAATGGTAAGGTTTAACTTGAATAGTTTACTCTTCAAATTTTGCATTCAAACCTTGCCAAAAGCCTGAGCTACATCAAGAAATATTGCTAATGTACAGCATTTGTTTTCCTAACCAAACTCTAACGACGGGAGGATATTAAGTGGTGCCACTTGGGTAATTAAGCGTGAATAGATAACATTCTCGAATAGTTTGGTTATTGTTGATAAACGAATAGGTTTGTAACTGCAAATCACTTTTTTATATTTTCCTGGTTTTGAAGATAGCAAGATGTGAGCATGTGTTAAATGTTATACAGGGATAAGCTAAGGCTTTCATGGTTAATTGTGCAAGCACTGTATTCGGTATTAAGTCACTGATGATTGATCTAAGTGCAGAGGATAATGTAGACTCGATAAACTCGGTGACGATAGGTAAGTTTCTTTCAAAGTGGCTCGTTATGCATGCGCTTTGTGTTGAACTACAGATAACTACTGGTGTAAAGACGAGTTCAAGATGCTCAGCGAAAGCTGTGGCTTCCCCTATAGTTTTCCAATACTAAGATTAAAGTTTAAAATACTTCTTTGATTTTAATATTCTCTTTGTGGCTCTCCAAATCTTAGGTTGCCTGATTTTAATTCCTCTCCATGCCTCTGGTATGTATTTATCCTTACGATTGCGCAACCAAATCTTCTTCTAATGCGACGTGTTAAGATATTCAAAGTTATTTTGTTTTCTAAATTTCTTGTCCTTGGTCATTCTATTCTTACCTGACTCTTCATTTTTATGAAATTAATTATATATTTTAAAGTACTGTTAACCCTAAGGTTCTGAATTGGTTTGGTTTCTGATTCACACTATCTACTATCGTCATAGTAAGTTTATTTACGGCTTCATCTAAGTCTTCATATAAACAATAAACAAATATAAATAAAAAACAAAATATAAAATAAAATGCAATAAATGAAATGTAAAATATTGAAATGAACACAAGAGAAACATATACAAACTAACGAAAATGAAATGTGATGAAATCTTCAGTGGTAATAATATTGAATGTGTCTTTTTGGGAGAATATTGCATTTAAAATAGACTTTATAACATACCGTGTGTGGACAACTTACATCCACGGATAAACACTTCCTCAAACAATTAAATCGCCACTTAAACCAAAAAAAAAACATGTAAACATTAATAAAGCGATAGCGGTTAAACTTTCTAGTCTTTCACAAAGTAATAAACTATCTGGAAAGTCTTGTTAACTAATGGCTATTCAGAGATGCAGATAATCGAACCAAAGAAAATTAGCAGACTCAAATAAGATTAACTGGCAATACGTAAGAATCTTGGAAGTTGTAGAAGAAAAAGAACGAAAAGTGCCGTTTTAACATGGCGTAATGAAGTGAGATATTAAAGAAACTGAAGATGTGGAAATCTACAAAATAAAAGAAGACCAACATGTTAAAGTACCGGCAATATTATTCGAGGATCTGTCCTAAGACCGACTATATGATATGTTCTGTGCAATATCATCTTTTAAAAATGACAGAAAAAAAGATAATGACTGTAGTCTACGCAGATGTCAAAGCGACTGCAATAAATGCCAAGGACATAGCATAACTGCTGAACAGAATAATTAAATTCAACCTAGAAACAAAAGGTTAAAGAAATAACGTTGACAGACTGCAACAGAGCATAATAATCCAAATTATAAAGATCTATTAAATAAAAAAAAACAAGAACTGCAAAAACAATGGCAATCCTCATTTGGTCCACAAATGATATAATAATAAAATCATGTTAAATAAAGATTAATTCCAGGAGGAGATTAATAAATTAGTAGAGGAAGAAGGCGAGAAAAAAGAATTACTCATATTAAAAAACTGAAAAATTAGAACAATTAGGAAGATAGATGACAAAAAATAGTAGGGCCATGTGAAAAAAAAGAAATAAACACTAATGGATAGATTTGTGGTTCCTTTAAACATCAATAAATGCACACATTTAGCATAAATCTAAGAGACAACTGAAATCTATAATAGACTATATAATAACTTGACAGTACTCTCTATTTCAAGTTCAAGTAAAAGATGCACAGAGCAAAAACATCAAAAACAACCAATCAAAATACCAAATAGAAAGCTTTAAAGATAAAAGTAAATGTTATATATATAAATATAGATTGAATACAAAACTAAAAATGTAAACATAATAACTGAAGAATTGTACAAACACACAATAAAATCTATAAACGAAGCGCCAAAAAAAAAACGGCGCGATGTAGGACGAATAAAAAATAGCGAAAAGATTTAAATCAAAATAGCAAATTAAGTGATACAAAAACAGTTCTAATATAGATTAACATAAACAAAGAAGACGATAAGAATAGATATAGCTAAGAAGAAAAACGAGAAATGTGGTTATAGAGGAAAAATAAAATATAGGAGAAGAAATGCAGAGAACTAGAAAGTAATACGAGTAGAAGAAGATGCGGAAAAGGATGCCGATTTCTGAAAAACAGAACTCAAGAAGCAAATCAATAAAACTTATCTTTAATACCAAAAACAAAGCTTCCTGCAAAAATAAATCATTTCCAAGTATAGGAAAAAACAAAACTAGAAGAAGAGGAGTATGTAGATATAACAGAAGAAGAAATAAGAATGGCATTAAAAACATAAAAAAGCGAAAAAGTTCTTGGATCAGAAAATATTCTGAGTTAACTAAACATACTTTTCGAATTGTTAGCAAGACTAATAACAAAATAATAAATGGGGATTTACCACCAACCAAATGAAAAGGTACACATATGAGATTGATATATAAAAAAGGAAAAAGACAAATGCAAAAATTTTAAAGAAATATCGATACGCCAAACAAAATCTATGGATATATGTTAAGGAATAGAACTACAAAGTGGATTTAGAGAAGGAAGATCATGTGTAAATAATATATTCACTATATCTCAAATCATACAGAGGAGAGAACTACATTTAATATTTGTCGATTTCACAAAATTGGTACTATCAAAAGATTTTGAAAACCGTTGAAAGTTGTGAATATTAAACAACAAAGATTTGAGCAGTACAAAATTTATACAGAAACCAAATATGAAGGGTAAAGACAGAATATTTTTAAATAATAGGTGATAGAAGCTCACCGCTTTCGAGACGATAAAGTTATCGGTGCATTTTCGGACTTCTTCTTCTGTTTTGAAGTGTATATCAGCCAAGTGATGCTGTAACGACCGGAATAAATGATAATCGGAAGGGACCATGTCCGGGCTATACGCCGCATGTGGGAGAAGTTCCCAGCCTAACGCGAAGATGTATTCTTGCGTCGCCTTCGCAACATGTAGTCGGGCATTATCATGGAGCAGGATGACTTTGCGACTTCCTTGTTCAGTAAATGGCCTCTTTTCTTCGATTGCGTCGCTCAAATTGACGAGTTGCTGTTGGTAACGATCCGCCGTAACTGTTTCACCTGGTTTCAAGGGTTCATAGTACAGCACACCTTTCCAATCCCACCACATACAGAGCAAATTCTTTTTGGCGTGGATATTGGGCTTTGGAGTAGATGTCGAAGGTTTACCCGGGTCTACCCATGATTTTTGCGATTGAGATTGTCGTACAAGAACCATTTTTCATCGCCCGTAATAATTTTATGCAGAAAATCCTTTTTTCGGTTCCTTGAAAGCAAATGGAGTGCGGTGTCACGCCGTCGATTTTTGTTGTCTTCGGACAGTTTATGCGGAACCCATCTGGCTTCCTTTTGTATCTTACCCATTGCATACAAACGTATGGAAATGGCTGGCTGAGTGACTCCAAGCTGTTCTGCAAGCTCTTTTTTAGTTTGCGTACTGTTTTGATCCAGCAATGTCTGCAGCTCATCCGTGTCAAATCTTTGAGGGCGTCCAGCGCGTGGTTGATCTTGAAGACTAAACTCACCTCCGCCAAATCTTTGGTACCACTTTTTGCACGTTGCATGACTTACAGCATTCTCACCATATGCAGCACAAATCATTTCGGTGGCTTCAGCAGCGTTTTTCTTAATATGAAACGCGAAGTGGATAGAAAATCGAATATGCTCTTTTGTGATTGCCATCGTGAACACAGCTGATTATTGAGGTTATGTGCATCAAACACCAAATCGCATGATGTTTCGAAAGACCAAATGTCATTGCTTTAAAACCGCAAGAGGGCGGACTAATACGTTACATGTAAACGGTGATTTGCGTCCTGTGAAATCTAAAGCTGAGAACTTATTTATACACGTAATAAGTAACAGGTTACGACAATAGAAGGTTTGCTATTATTAAATATACCTGGCGGTCCACGCATATAAGAATGAAATGGCCAGCAATACAATGATGAATAGAATAGCAAAACAAATAGTGAAGCAGAAGCATAAGCAGAGAAAAAAATAAATGTATAATAGTATAGCAAAAAGCATACTAAAATGTAGAGAGACTCATGTTAATTAACAGAAAAAAATAGTCAAGAAAACTCTGGCTAACTTGCACTGCGCCATATCAGGCGCGATGATTGGAGATCCCAACGAAGGTGGTACACAGCTAAGGCGTATGCTTTGAATGATTAGAGTCTCGAAAACGAGGGCGCATCTGTTGGACATCATTAAT
Source organism: Sinelater perroti (assembly GCA_036346155.1). NCBI lineage: Eukaryota > Metazoa > Arthropoda > Insecta > Coleoptera > Elateridae > Sinelater > Sinelater perroti. The sequence continues at coordinate 4,147,542 of JARFIY010000344.1, forward strand.
CAGAACGATTTGCGTGGTCTGCTTCGAAGATATCGGGCCGTTGTTAATATAATGAAAACAGTTTGCGTTCCCGTGAAATAACCTAACAACCGACGAGAATGGACTCTAACGCGTATGCGTGAGCAAGAACGACTTTATCGTCTGTATCATTTCAGCATTAGACACCGGTGAGTAACTCGGCGAGCAAACAGGCGAACTTGCATCAAATTTCGTGCGAAGCTGGAACATTCGTTCTCAGAAAACTATTCTAGTAATTCAGGAGATTTTTGGAAATTATGTAATATACAAATGTACAGAATCATCAACAATGAAATTTTGATGAAAGATCTTGGTATGAAACGTATCGCGGTAAAACTCGCTCCGCAGCTACTGTTACTAGATCAGAGAAGGCGTGGTGCTGCAGTTTCTAATGTTTCACTTCAGACTACTATCAAGAAACAAAATTTCTTCAAAAAGGTCACAGCTTGAGATCTTCCCGGTCAAAGTCTTCTAGTTCACTACGCCCAAAGAAATTGCGCCAAATTTGCAGCAAGATCAATTCTGCGAGATCTCTAAATGACTTTTTATTAAGTGAATGTAATTGCTTGAATCATGTGCCTCGATACTTTCGGAACAAACCCAGTAGGCGGTAAAAACCATAAAAAGTGTACGGTAGATCTAGACTGAAAGGTTAATGCACAACAATGTGGCAACTGCTGTTTTATAGCTGTATTCTGAAATTATTAGTGGTTACGCTTATTCAAATATGCTAAGTTATGCTGTGCAGTAATTTACATTTTTATCGAATTGCTTGACTACTTCCTAGTTAAATGCTCCACGCTATGTCGAAACGTTTTAATTATAAACTTTACCCTTTGATTTAGCAACATCATTTTCTTTAACTGATCTTGGTTACTGAACCTTGATATATGATATGAGTACCATCGGTATTAACTGTTACAACTAGGGTAAAATTTCTTCACTCAAAATTTTCCAGCAGCAGAGGCGAGAAGAGAAGAAATATGACAGTTCGAAGTTGCAGATTCACCTAAAAAATTAATGCAGAGAAGTCGACTAAGGAAAAAAACACAGTCTGACAATTCTTGATTTCCAAGTTGTCCGAAAATAGACACTGAAAGCAATTTTGTAATTTCTGCTCCGCCTCTTAATACAGATTTGGTTAGAATCTTGAAGCTTCTAGAAACCTAATAACTTCTAAGGCTACAGAAACCAAATTTCGTAGCTTAGAAAGTTTACAGACAATTCCAATATCCAACAAGACAGTACAAGGGTAATCCAATAACGGTCTATCAACTTCCGTATTAAGCAATCGTAGAAGAAGGAAGTTACGGGCTGACTCCAGAAGACTTCAGCCACATTAACAAAGTCAACACCAACGCCAGGGTTTTGTGTCGCATTGCGATACATGCATACCTCATTTGTTTCCTGAAACGAATAAGAGTTAGTTTTGGAGTTAGCCGAGTTTATTAAAAATATTTAACTTAACACCCGTCTTACATGGATTTAGCTCTGCTTCTTATTAGCTACCGTATTTTGTCCAATTTTTTTCAGTTTTGAGCTGGTTTCCACTTTTAAATTTCTAATATCGCGTTTAAATTTTTTCTTCAAAGACTTAGATATCACAACTGACGGCAGAAGATTTCAACAACAAATATCTTCTATGGAATTGTTGGATGACCAATTAGACTTGTAATAGTAGTCTTTCTAGAGCACTTTTCTCGCAACATACTGTACAAAACCATAAATAAGTATGACAATGTTCTATAATTAGTTTGTTCTTTTTTTAGGCAAAATCCTTCAAATGTTTTATAACTGCATTTACCATCTGCTTAAAAATATATATGAAAAAACATAAGAATTATTTTTACTACTTACAGATAATAAAGCCAAGAATATAAATTTCTGTCCTAAAATGGAGAAAGAAATCTAAGAAAATCAATCTGTAAGAAAACGAAGACTAAGAAATCTCACCCAAAAAACCAATAGAGAAAAATACTAAATGATGTAGATTACCTATAGCAATAGAAAACCTTTCGACTAGTTTTCCAAAATAAATTTGAAATCCAAACATTTACAAGCCCCTCCCCCCATATCTCTTAAACAATTTTAGGAAATTAGGAAATTGCTAGAACGAAACATAATTAGCGGGCTCAAATAAGATTAAATGCTAGAAGCGGATTAACAAACTGGCAATACGTAAGAGTCTTGGAAGTTGCAGAAGAAAAAGAACGCAAAGTTCCGAAAACAGAAAACTGCATCCTAACATGGCGCAATATAATGAGATATTAAAGAAGCTGAAGATGTATAAATCTACAAAAAAGCATATTAAAGTATCGGCCTTAAAACCGACTATATGGTATGTTCCGTACAATAGCATCTTAAAAAAAAATCTAGGAAAAAAGATAATTACTGTAGTCTACCCAGAAAAGAAAAGTCAAGGACATAACAACTGCCGAACAGAATAATTAAATTCAACCTAGTAACAAAAGGTTAAAGAAAAAACATGTTGAACAGACTGCAACAGAGCATAATAGTCAAAATTGTAAAAATCTATTAAAAAAAAGAGCTGCAAAGATATTGTCAATCCTTTATTGGTTGGTGAAGGAGAAGAGTGGAAATAATGAACTGCGGACCTGCGATTTCGCCGAAAACAGAGATACACCAAACAAACTAGGCTGTTGTATCACATGTGACAACATACAATCAGTTCAACTACTCAACAATATTGAAGCCGACAAAAAGATGAAAGCTGGACTTGAATTTGATGATTTTATTCCTCTTGTTAAAAAAATAATTACTGCGCAACTATAGTTTAATTACAAAATGATCAAGCAATTTAGAGATAATAATAGAAGGAATCTGACTACACACGTGCTCAAATGATAGGAAAATTACTTTCGCATAATACAATTTACTGTCCAAAAGTTTCTACCCCACCTCATGCTACACCAACGAGTCCAAACTACATCTACATAATTATTTTCGTATAAATGTACTTCTGTATGTCACGTTGAATTGTAACGCTCCCTTAGATAATTCTGTCAAACTCCACTTTTCACACCCTCATAATTTTTGTTCCATAATCCTTTTCTTATTAATATTTTAATCACTTAAGCAAAACTCATTTTAAATAAAACACTAAGTAGAGATCTTTATTTTTCGCGAGAAAATCGAAGTAGAAACTTTTGGCCGATCTATGTAGATTACCGTAAGGATCAAACCGATGTTCTTGTGCTGCGGAAATCTCTAAACAAGTTTATTGCAGGCGCAACTTTAATTTAAGCACTCGCATTGTCACAGCTTAATCCTTAACTATGCATAAGCAATTACTATTTCATTCTCATCCGCGGCATTGAATCCACTCTGAATATAATAGGATGTAATCGTGTGCGTGTACAAGCACAGCGCTTCCATTACGTGCGCTGTTTGGTCAAAATGAGATTTTTTACTTTTTGGGCGATCCTAACATTTTTTTCCAAAACTGAATCTGGAAACGGACAATCTTCAGTGGTAATAAACATTTATTATTTCAAACTTTACAAAGCAGCACATTAACAGTTGCAAAATCAATTTTCAGCAAAAGATTATCAGAGCTTATGACTATCCAGTAGAAACCTTCTCCGATATTGTCACTGAAGATAAGTACTTGTTGACTATGTACAGAATTCCCCACGGAAAAAGCTCTCCCGCTAAATCCAGAACAGGTTCTGCGCCTACTCATCCCCCAATTTTTCTTATGCACGGCCTGTTAGGAAGCAGCCACGATTATGTTGTGATGGGTCCTGAGCAAGGTCTCCCTTTCCTTTTGGCAGATCGGGGCTACGATGTGTGGTTGGGAAATGCCAGAGGCACAATTCATTCCACGAAGCATCTTCATCTCAATCCCAACCGCGACCCACAATTCTGGGAATTTAGGTGCTTGCAATCGATTTTTGAAGCATCTGTTCAATTTGCTTTTTCAGCTGGCACGAAATTGGAGTATACGACCTGCCTGCCATGCTTAACCTCATCCTGAACGTCACAGGAGCTAGCAGTCCGTCCTACGTGGGGATGTCGCAAGGAACGACCGTTTTTTACGTCATGGCTTCGGTTAGGCCGGAATACAATATAAAGGTGAACCTAATGATTTCCTTGGCCCCCATAGCATACCTGGCGCACATACGCAGCCCTATCATCAAGGCGTTAGCTCCACTCGAGCCAGTTTGGACGGTAAATGTATACATCGGCAGATCAATAAATGTTTTCATAGCCCTTGGCAAAATCCGTAGGCCTAAACCAGGTCTTGCCTGAGCCTCTAAGAAATCTCATAGTTATATATACCAACATTTTTTGCCCCTTAAGAGAGTTCCAGGATCTTTGCGCTAGCTTTCTATGGATCTTTGGTGGATATGATCCATACCTTTTTAACAAGGTAAATAACAATTCGACAATATAAACTCAAACATAGTTCACACATTGTAAAGTGTCGTAGCGGAAATTTTTGAAGAAGGACCTTCTTCATCTTTACGACAGACGCTGCATTACGCCCAAAATATAAACTCAGGTACGTACGTACAGTTAAATCTTAAATTTTGCAATTGAATTGCTTTTCAAGGTCTATTTCGTCAGTGCAGTTATGGCGAGCGAGTAAATTTGATCAAATATGGCTCCGCCGACCCACCTTCTTACAACTTGAGAAACGTAGTGACGCCTGTAGCGTTGTTCTACAGCGAAAATGACTGGTTTTCGGAGCCAGCGGTAAAACATGCTAGTTAAGAGTTATTTTATTAACTAAAGCCGTCATTTTAGGACGTGGAGAGGCTGTCCAAAGAACTGCATAACGTAGTGTGCCAATACTTAGTGCCGTTTAAAGCTTTCAATCACTTCGATTTCCTTTATGCTACGAATGTCGTTGCGGCAGTCTATGAAAAAGTGTTCCTCCTTTTAAATAAATACAATTAGATACATATAAAATATATAAATACATATAAATGAATATGCTTTCTTACGTCCCTTTCAGGTCTATTTGGCACAATTCTTATCTTCTATCTGTTTCACACGCGGTTTTTGATATAACAGATAATTTTAATTAATGTAATGGAAATTTGCTACAGTTTTCACATTTCTGGACGAATTATGAGGACACCAAAAAGTTGGTTTGAGCCATTGGTTTGTGTGTGTGTGTGTATGTGTGTGTATTGTGTGATATATGTATGTATGTATATATGATGTATATATATATATACATATATATATATACATAATATATATATATATATATATATATATATATATATATATATATATATATATATATATATATATATATATATATATGTATGTATATATATGGCCCGTCAATAATTTTCGAAGATACGGTGCGCAGGGTCTCCGATTTCGTTCAAATTTTAGGAGCTAAAAGTAGGTAGTGGAAAAATAAAATCCTCCAATTTTTAACCCTCCACCCGCTCCGGATCCAAAGATATGAATTTTTGAAAATTGTAAATTACCCTTATTTTTCTGTTTTTAAAAAATCCATATCTCGGGAAGTTTGGGTCCAATCGGGCTCACATAGGACGCATTTTTTTCGTCTGTGAGTCTATTTTCATGCCAACTGGGTCCGGTCTATTTATACGTGCCTCTCTTTTCTTGAAAGCTTGAAATTCGAGAACATAAAAACAGCAAATTCTTTCATCTTGAAAATGGACCCAGATTACAGCAACAGCGCGAAAACATTTTAGACGTAATAGGCATGAAAGTAGGCTCATAGACCTAGTTGAGCCTGATTGGACCAAACTTCCTCAGATACGAATTTTTAAAAAAAGGCATTTCCGCGAAATTCGAGTTTTTTCCGGTTTTCTAAGTGTCACCAATCGCGCCTGACCGATTCAAATACTTTAAAAAGTGGGGGAATTGTTGTTTTACTAGAATACAATGATTTCTTAATGGTTTTATCCTTGGCCCGAACTTGTAGCATGCGCGATCGCCACTGCGCAGATTGTTCTTTTCGAAGGGAAAATAGACGGAAATTGTCGGAATTTCTGAATTCTACGGCGAGTCAGGGGCTCAAGGAGGGTTGAAAAAGGTCGAAGTCGATGCAAAATACTCTTTTGACAGATTAAACGGTGATAGAAACTGATTTTAATAATCTTTCGACACCTTAAACCATTGTTTACTGTAGTCATTTTTTGAAACAATTACGCTCTGCTAGACAGCCAGTGTAAGTCCGTCTGCTAAGTTGGGTGAAATTCGAATTCTGAAGTTTTTCAATTATCACGTCGGCTCAGTGTTGCGAGTTCATTCAAACAGTTTCAGAATACTACGATATTCGTATTTCAAATCTAGAATAAGTCTTCTACGGGGAGTGGATGGCCATTCCTCAGTTTTCAGTTTCTCAGTTTCTTGTGTTATCGCCATACAAGGCTAAACACTTGTGAGGTTATGTTGTATAAGTGTAACGTGTCTTAATGGAAAAGTAAGTGGACAATGGCTGTACTGGAAATGATGTGTGCTATCGGGAAATTCCTGAACGACAGTTGTTCTGAACCTTATAATTTTGGTTTTTTAAGTGAATTCGATACCGAACAATTGGATATCCTCAATTTGAGATTAAACAGTAGTTTGAGTGCTTATGAAAGTGAGTACATATGTAAAAGGCACAAGAAAAAGTTTGTCGATAATTATACGGCTGAAAGGAGAAAATGTTGCGATCCATACGGAATTCATAAAAAACCTGTTCGGGGTGATCTGCGCATTATTACCTTAGAATTGAGTCAAAAATGTTGTAAGGCAACGGAAAGGAGATTGATTCCAGGGAATAAAATATGTAAACGGTGTGAGCAGAATGTTACTGAAAGTGTCGCGGAGGGCCACAATAACAACGTTGTGGTCTAAGGCCAAGAAGGACTCTAATTGAAGGAATAAGCGATCTTGAGACTTATCCTTCTAGTTCATCGCAAAGTTCAGGTGGTACTGAATTTCTGACTTGTAGCCAGGGACGATCGACTCTCAGAAACGTTTGTCGAGAACTTGGAATGCCTGATCTTGAATTATCACGGGTTTCTTTGCCCAGAAAAGAAAAACTAGTGATCGATTTTTTAACTGATGTTCAGGCAAAATTAATTCGTCAAATAAAAGAAATTCAATTATGCCACTGGTTACTGGCAGTTCCATCCAAGACAGTGTATCTCTTCATCAACTTTTGACAGAATTGCAAAGAAAATCCGACAGCAGTTCAACAATCTCCGACAAGATATTCCTTCTTTTACTTGTTCCAAGGAACTGGAGTTTCGATTTATGTCAAAAGTACTTTAAATGTACTTCGTATATGTTCAATAAAGTACGGAAGCTGCAGAAAAATGGTAAGTTCTTCATGATGAAAGTTGTAAGATTATTGTCTAGAAAATTAGTTTAATTCCACGTTTTCATGTCTACAGGTGAATTAGAAAATCCACCGAGAAAAAAAATTCTAAAATTTCTCAAGCAATGGAAAAAATTATAGAGAGTTATATTCTGGATCCCAAAAATTCATACATATGTCCAGGGAAGAAACATAATTTGATAAGAAGGCTCGAGATGAAACGGGGTCGATGATCGAAATAGTAAAACAAAAGCGTCTGCTCCTCTACACACTACGAGATTTACACTCTAACTTTCTGCAAGATTATAAAGGGGATGAAAACGTACCAAAATTTTCTCTCTTTGCGAGTTTGGTACCTGAAGAATGAATTTATGCTGGAGATCCAGGCTCCCACAACATTTGTGTCTGTGTCGAACACGAAAACATTAAGCTCAAGCTTCTTGCTCTGAATAAAAGGATCAATTATCGTGATTTGATAGCAGCTGCGACTTGCGATTCAGATAACATAGACTGTATGCTCCATCGATGCGGTAAATGTCCAAGGATTCCCGGAATTACGCAAGTGCTGGATGATTTTGAGATTTCCCGGGACAGAACAGAGATCAAGTACAAATTCTGGGATACCAAACAAAATACACAAGCTTCTCTCATTTCAATGTGTGAGAAAACAGCCAAATTCAAGACAAATTTGCTAGAGGATTTGTGGAATATAACTAGTCACCATTTTATTACCCAGACCCAAAAAAATTATCTCCTTATCAGCAAGAATGAGTCGCAATGGGACACCTGCATAGTTCTTATGGATTTCTCCGAAAATTATTCTTTTGTGATTCAGAATTCTATTCAGGCATTCTACTATAATAATAATCAAGCGACAATTCATCCCTTTGTAATGTATTTTAAAAATAAAGATGATAATCAATTGCAAGAAAAGAGCTTTTGTATTATCAGCAACAGCAAGAATCATTGGGCTTATGCAGTACATGCATTCCAAGATGAGTTTTTAAAAATTATCAGAGTTGAATACCCATGGATACAGAAGATACGATACTTTTCAGATGGCGCTCCTACACAGTACAAAAATAAGTAAGATTCTTCTTATATCAATATACTGTATTTCAAAATTCTTGCTAATCGATTTCTCTGTTCCAGGAACAACTTTACCAATATCTGCCTGCACGAGAATGACCTCGGAATCAAAATGGAATCCTACAATTTTTTCGCAACCAGCCACGGAAAAAGCCCATTTGATGCTGTAGGGGGTGTGATTAAGAGGACAGTCATGCGCCATTGTCTGAGATCTGGAGCTGAGCATCAAATAGTAAATGCTGAAGAAATGTGTAAATTTCCAGAACAAAATACAAAAAGCATAAGGTTAGTAGTAAAAAAATTAAATGGATGTAACAATAATTAAAATTATAATCATTATTCACACGGATGTCTATGGGTCCCAGATGTGAAGGTTCAACAACATAAAAACAAAATTAAATCAAAGATTTAATTAATTTACAAGAGGTCTTCATTGCATCACCCCAGTCGATGGTGAAAGTATACGTTTAAAACAAACGTCTTTTGATGAGAAAGAAAAAATTGTTAAGATTTTGGATAAGACAAATAAAAAAAGAAAACGAGATGAATAATGGACTTATTTTGTTGACATTTGTACGATATTTCATGATAATGTTAATCAGAATTGTGAGAACTTTCATATGTATGCAATAAAATGTAGGTAAATTTAGGGGAGGAATTTAATAATCTACAGTGTATTTATCGAGCAAAAATAATAAAAAATACGGTTTTATCTTGGAAAATACAACATCGACTGTTTTTTTTTACTTTGCCATTTTCCCACCCTTCTTGAGCCCCCGACTCGCCGTATAATTAAGAAATTCCTACAATTTCCGTCTATTTTCCCTTCGAAAAGAACAATCTGCGCAGTGACGATCGCGCATGCTACAAGTTCGGGCCAAGGATAAAACCATTAAGAAATCATTGTATTCTAGTAAAACAACAATTTCCCCACTTTTCAAAGTATTTGAATCGGTCAGGCGCGATTGGTGACACTTAGAAAACCGGAAAAAACTCGAATTTCGAGGAAATGCCTTTTTTAAAAATTCGTATCTGAGGAAGTTTGGGTCCAATCGGGCTCAATTAGGACGCATTTTTTTCGTCTATGAGCCTACTTTCATGCCTATTACGTCTAAAATGTTTTCGCGCTGTTGCTGTAATCTGGGTCCATTTTCAAGATGAAAAAAATTGCTGTTCTTATGTTCTCGAATTTCAAGCTTTCAAGAAAAGAGAGGCACGTACAAATAGACCGGACCCAGATGGCATGAAAGTAGACTCACAGACGAAAAAAATGCGTCCTATTTGAGCCCGATTGGACCCAAACTTCCCGAGATATGGATTTTTTAAAAACAGCAAAATAAGGGGGGAGGGATAAAAATTGGAGGATTTTATTTTTTCACTACTTACTTTTAGCTCCTAAAATTTGAACGAAATCGGAGACCCTCGCGCGCACCGTATCTTCGAAAATTATTGGACGGGCTCATGTATATATATATATATATATATATATATATATATATATATATATATAATACTTATTGACAAATACCTTATCTCTATACAAGATTAACTATAGGAGGCGATTCCTGGTAGGAAGAGGAACAAAAATTCATCTAGACATATATCAGAAAAATACATATGCTCCATGATAGATGATAATATTGTTCTCCATAACATCAGTTCTCCATTAGAACGCCCATCTCAGTTACAGTGTACTTAAGTGGTTCTTTTCACTTTCAGGTCTGTTTCTAAGCAGACGTGCTGTTAAAATGGTCCATTATTTATATCAAGAATAAGCCAAGGTAATTTACACGTATGAACAAACAAATGGAAATGGTTGTAGAACCTTAAAAATTTACCAAAAAACTCACTCTCGCTGACAGTGGCCAAATTACAAAACTTATTTATTTACTTACTCCTTGGCCCTGACAGTCCTTCTAGGACCATGGCCTCTCTTCCGAGCGTCTCAACTTTTTTTACCTAGACAGGCTAATTAGGCCTGCGCCTGGTCTTGCCCTTTTTTTATATTTTCTCTTATACTTCTCCATTTGGTCCGGTCTCTTGCTAGCGCTCTCCAGTTTTTGACACCTGCTTCCTTCAGATCCCTTTCTACCACGACTAGCCATCTCGCCCTTGGTCTTGCCCTTCCAGATTTCCCGTGAAAATCTTCCTAGCACTTTTTTCTTCTTCCATCCTCTGTAAGTGACTCAGCCACCCCAACCTACTACTTTTAATTTCACTAACTATACTTGGCGCGTTGTACCTGTTCCTTGACTCAAAATTATATCTTCTACGCCACTTCCAATTTTCCTCCACTGGCCCGAAAATATCTCTTAACACTTTCCGTTCCCACCTATTCAAAGTTTCTATTTGTCTTTTGTCCAGTGTCAACGCCTCCGCCTCATACACTGCAACTGGTCTTAATATAGTCTTATACACTGTTAACTTTGTGTTAATAAAAATGTCCTTATCTTTGAAAACATATTTTATACATTTGAACAGTAATGATCCCAATATGCCATCTTGTAGAACTCCTATTATGGTCTTCATTTCAGAAATGGTAAGGTTTAACTTAAATTACCTAACAAAAGGCATACTAAAATGTAGAGAGAAGTCATGTTAGTTAACAGAAAAAAATAGATAAGAACATCGGAAATAGATTATTGGAGGCGGTCAGCAAGAATCTCAGAATACAATAGAAGATGTAAAAAATATAATTTATGGTATAAACATGTTCAAAAGATAGATGAGATGCAAATTCCAAAGAGGACAATGGAATAGATTTCTAAAAATCTGTAGGAAAATTATAGAAGAAATAATATAAGGAAAATATCTACAGAAAAGCGAGTGGAGAAACGGGAAAAAAAGATGGGAAAAATTATTGGTACCGGAAAAGTAGGGAGCTTTTTTGAAATCAAGAGCTTTGTGGTAAAAATAGCTATGAAGATAGTATACTTGATCTGTGTTCTTAACTTTGGCTAACTTGCACTGCGCCATGTCAAGTGAACAATCGCACAATAGCGCGATGATCGGAGATCTCAGCGAAGCGGTACACAGCATAAGGCGTATGCTTTGAATGACTGGAGTCTCAAAAGCGAGGGCGCATCTGTTGGACATCGTTAACCAAAAGGATGTGCGTGGTCTGTTCCGAAGATATCGGGCCATTGTTAATATAATGAAAACAGTTTGCGTTGCCGCAACATAACCTAACAACCGACGAGAATAGACTCTAACGGGCATGCTCGAACGTCCGTATCATTTGAGCATTAGACACCGGTGAGTGACTCGGTGAGCAAACAGGCGAACTTGCATCAAATTTCATGCGAAGCTGGAACATTCGTTCTCATAAATTATTCTACTAATTGAATAGGTTTTTGGAAATCATGTAATATACAAATATACAGAATCATCAACAATAAAATTTTGATTGAAGATCTTGGTATGAAACGTGTCGCGGTAAAACTCGTTCCGCAGCTACTGTTACTAACCAGAGAAATTATTAAATTGCTTGACAGCTACTTCCCAGTTAAATGCTCCACGCGATGTTGAAAGTTATAGACTTTACCCTTTGGTTTGGCAGCGTCATTGTGCACCTTTAAAACCACCGTCCGTATTAACTGTTACCACTGGGGTAAAATTTCTTAGAGAATTATCATTCGAAATTTTCAAGCAGCAGAGGCCAGAAAAGAAGAATTACGACACCTCCAAGTGACTATAGATAGCAGATTCACCTAAAATGTTAATGTGGAGAAGTCAACTAAGAAAAAACAGTCTGACAATTCTTGATTTCTTGTAGAACTATCTTAGGGCGGATTCTAGATATGCAGCTCTATAAAAACTTTATATGAAAAATTTCCAAGTTGTCCAAAAGTGGACACTGAAAGCAATTTTGTAATTTATGCTCCGTATCTTAATGCAGATTTGGTTAGAATCTTGTAGCTTCTAGAAACCTAATAACTAAAATTCGTGGCCTAGAAAGTTTACAGACGATTCCAATATCCAACAAGACAGTACTAGGGTAATCCAGTAACGGTCTATCAACTTCCGTATTAAGCAATCGTAAAAGAAGGGGATTAGAGGCTGACCGCAGAAGACTTCAGCCACGTTAACAAAGTCAACACCAACGCCAGAGTTTTGCGTCGCATTGCGATACATGCATACCTCATTTGTTTCCTGAAACGAATAAGAGTTAGTTTTGGAGTTTGCCGAGTTTATTAAAAATATTTAACTTAAGAACACCCGTCTTACATGGATTTAGCTCTGCTTCTCATTAGCTACCGTCTTTTACCCAAATTTTTACAGTTTTGAGTTGGTGTCCACTTTTAAATTTCTAATATCGCGTTTCACTTTCTTCTTCAAAGACTTAGGCATCACGTTTGAACAGAACATCACAACTAACGACAGAAGATTTCAAAACAAACATCCTCTATAGAATGGTTAAATGTCCACTTAAATTTTTAATAGTAGTCTTTCCAGAGCACTTTTCACGCAACATACTGTACAAAACCATAAATAAATATGACAGTTTGTTCTATTATAGTTTGTTCTTATTTTGGCAAAATGCCCTCGAATACTTTTGTTACGGCCAAAAGTGGACTGTACCGTAATTTTCAATTTGAACAAACAAACCTTTTTGGAAGCGGTGCTCTCCTCCATAAATCAGTTCTCTGTGCTGTAATCCTGGGAGATCCAGAAAGAGGAAATAAGAGTGTGGGTGAAAAGAAAAGACAAGTTACCCCAATCGTGACAGCGGGCCGATCGGAAGCGTCTTTCCTGGTGCAACAAGATTCCTTCTTGGTTCCTCGCCGGGTCAGATACAAAGGAAATCGGACCGAGTTTTCTCACCGGCAAAATTTCAACCCCCGAAATGTAATCGGCCAACAAAACAACCCCCGAGAAGAGGATAATCTGGTCAGCAAAATATCGAATTCCGCAACAAATCAGCCTTAACAAAACGGCCACGCGGAAATGGAAACTTTTGCCGCCAATAAAACACGCCGGCGAACTCTCGGTCAAAACGGCCTCGGACACGGAAAATTTGAAGCCGGACGCCCGCTTTCTAAACCATCACAAGCCGAGCCGCTCCGCTTTATCTCAATTCAAAACTAAAGCGCGTATACAGAGGAAGCCATAAGACGGCCGGCCCTAATTTAAAATCCAAATAAAAATAATTGGAGATTGGCGCGAACAGTTTTATAACTGCGTTTGTCATCTGCTTAAAAAATTGTTATCCATTGTTAACCTAAAAAAAGCCACCTTTATAGATAAATTTAAGAAATCTGATTGATTTCGTTTGGTATTTAATCGAAGTGGTGTAAAACAACTTCTTCTTAACTTTAATTATCCACAAGATAAGAATGGCATGGCTTCTATTATTTTGACACCTTTGATGATAACATAATTCTTAACCCCAAAATATACAGTCGTATGGCAAAATTTCTCGTATAGAAAATTTAACTGTTGTGAAATCGAACTCTAAGGTCTATTTTCATCAATATTATTTTTTTGAAGATGCTGTAGAGATCACCTTAGAAAAGGAAAATCTAGAGCTAGATTTAAAAACATAAAAATGTCGCGTATCATAATTTGACAAAAATAATTTCTTTATTGTCAAAGTATATCAAATAAATAAATAAAATAGGGCATTATTTTTCAGCAAATAATTAAATAAGACATAGCTAAATGGCTATTATACAAAAAGGATTTGTTCTTCTTCTTAGCCCATTTCTGTCCATGGTTGAACAAAGGCCCCCTTAATCGATTTCCATTTGGTTCTGTTTTGTATTTCCTTTATCCTGTACCATCTATTCGGTGGTCTTCCTCTATTTCGTTTATCGAAGTATCGTTTTGGTCCATCTGTTTTCCTCTTTTCGGGCTAAATGGCCTGCCCAACTCCACTTTAGTGTTGCTATTTTTTCTACTATATCCGTAACTTTCGTTTTCTGTCTGATCCACGCATTGGTTTTTCTGTCAGTTAAGAAGATACGTAACATTTTCCGTTCCATAGCACATTGTGTGGTAACTAGCTTTTGTAAATGGGTCTTCCCCGAAGACCAATTTTCACTTTCATACATCATAATGAACATAACGCATCTATAGAAAACCTTCATTTTTAAATATCGTACTATATTTTTGGAGGTCAGAATGACAAGCAGCATCTTCATCTTATTTCTAGTACCGGACTCTCTAGATCAAGGTGGATTGTTTGTCCATCGTCTATTTAGTTTTCTCGAAGAATGTATTCATTGCGTATATTTTATTTTCATTTAAGAATTCCAATATCTTGTAAATTTACAAAAAAAAATTATCTTTAAGTTGAAAGAGACTAGGGGTCTAACAACATTTCACTGAGCCATCATCAAATTTTAGATAAGCGAGTTCGTTTTTACTAATAAATTCAATCATTACATAATTTGACCTTTATCTTCGTTAATTTTTAAGTGGTGGACATAAAAAGTATGACACCTCCAAAAATGTCTAAACAGAAGAGGTAGATAAGCTGCCTTTTGTACGCATATAGGAATTAAGACTATTCTAAACATTCAGATGCATAAAGAACATCAAGAATATTAAGAAAAGGATTTTAAGCAAAAAAGAACAGAAAAATTTCAATCATTACACATAACACGATTTATTTAAAAGATACCTTGTACAAGATGGCTGAAAATTGGCGAATAAGACCTAAAAGATATAATAAAGAAGCTTTAAGTATGGATTTATGTATGTAGCAAAGAAAGGTATGATAAATGTAGAGAAATACAAAATCAAAAGAAATACTCAAGTTTATGAAAAACAGAGAAATAATTACTAGTAAAATAAAATAAAAAATTAAAAACAAGACAAGGTTATCAAATTACTGAAAAATAAACTTTAAAAATGAAAGATAAAAATACTCAAATAGAAGATAAAAACATCAGAATGGGAAAAACGTTTTATGCCGTGCTATTTTGATCAAAATTTCGAAACATGCCACGTAACATTAAACCACTTAAGAGGAGTTTGCATAACTTTATCTGAGAAATACCCAGAAAGTGAAAAATAATTTGAATTTAATAATAGCGGTTGCAGGCAATACTAAAATGATGTTTACTTTATAGAAGGTACCTGAAGTTTGCTAAATTGTAACAATATTCTACCAAGATTTCCCTACCATCAGGATGGGAAAAGACGTTGTGTTTTAATTGCTTTAAATACATACTTTTTTTACTAAAAATGTGAGCAAAGGATTCATGAAGCATAACATAGTCTTACAAGGAGATAATAGCTAAAGAAACAGGCATATTCACATCCAACCAATCTTTATGAAATAGTAAACTGTTAGAAAAATCACAACTACAATTTAAGAAATATTCATTTGTATCCAAAGTGAGAAAAGATCGGGGTTATTTTCTGCCAGGTGATATCGATTGACCCTTACAAAATCAACCTTCGTTTTTTAATGAAATTTCATCACTATCAAAATTAACATTGCTAAATAACAAAGTCAAACATATTCCCTAATACATTCTTCTTTCTTTCTGTCTTCTTAATCCTTTTTCCTTTTACTGGGCGTCGAATGTCGACTCCACCCCTTTCATCCATTCCTTTCTGTCCCCCACACTATCTCTCATTTCCTTCATGGTCTTGCCTCTCTTCATGCCCAATTCTTCAATTCCGTCCCACCAGCTTTTCCTAGGTTTTCCTGCCTTGTATTCTTGTTTGTATTACTTTCTTCACCGGTCTGTCTTCGTCCATTCTGCAAATGTGTCCGAACCATTGCAATTGCTTTATGCCTGCTATATTTGTTATTGCCTTCTGCTCTAATTCTTCCCTAATTTTTTCATTTCTGATCCTGTCCAGTTTCTATTCTTCTAAGGTGTTTCAGTTCTGCTGCTGTTAGTTCTTCTTTGTTTCTTTTGAATTGGGCAAGATATATATGTATTTTGTTTTCGTTTTAAACTCTGATTTTCTATATATCATTAAATTTTAGGCATAGTACAACTTGTTTGTTTTGTTTCTCCTGTTTGACTATCTCAGCATCTATTTTTCTGTCCTCCGTTACTATGCTTACAAGGTAGTTAAAAATTGGTGCTCGTTCTATCCTTTGTTTTATTCGTGTTTATCCCCATTTTCAGTTTTTCAGGTTTTCAGTCTCCGATATCCATATATCCATTAACTTTTATGCCTTATTGAGTGTGTCCACTATAACCTAATTCATTAGATATTAAATTGCTGAAAATTCAAAACATCAAGAGCTCAATTTTTGTCCACAGTCCACGTTAGCTCACTCAGGTTAAAGCCACCTATAGGAAGAAATTTCACAATAAGGAACTTTGCCGTCAGAAGCTCCACAGCATTACAGTATAAGATATACTCTTCATGGAGAGATGTATTCTACCTAAAACATCAAGAAGCTAAGTTTGTTGGACGGGAAAATATTCCCAACAGAGTTACATCAAGATTACTAATTCTTTTTTGCAGCAACCAGAACACCATCTGATGTTTTAGTGCTAGTGTTGCCATAGCAATATATGCTATCACATCATCCAATTCTTGACCAGTTCCACAGAATATTCTGGCACATTGAACATCAAAATTGCTCAATTGCACTGTTTAAAATACACACAATTGGAGAATTCAGCTAGTTTGCTCTAGATCTTTGAAAATCGAGTTACAACCATGGCAAAAAACCTCAGATAAAGCTGTTTTTAGTTCCATGAAAAGCAATTAAACAGAAGAAAGTCTCATGCAGTCCTTATAAACTGGTAATAGAAAACAGTAATATTAAAAACGAGTCTTATTGAAGATATCCTCAAAATAGGAATTTCATTTTTTAACTATCTTAAATATTTGTTTGAAATTCTTGAAATAATTAGCTACAGTAATTAACCATAACAGTTGTTTTGAATGTATGAGCAGTTCTTGAAATAAACTAGTAAAAAAATTTATTATTTTAGAAAAATTATGTAAATAATAATTATAAAAATAGTTACAGGACATTTGAAGATATTGAATAAAATTCCTGCTTAAACATTAATTTCATGATAGTAACTATATTTCGAGGCAACACAATAACCATTAGTATCAAACCATTAGGATCAAAAGTCGTCTGATATTTTAATTATTGAGTGGTGTACGAACAGCATTAGGGTCCTTATGAAATTAAAAACACCCCCTTACCACAACATAATTTTATTATTTACATTAAAAGTCTTACAAAGTTCAACTCCATCATTTGAAACAGCTCACTTCCCTGCTGCATTCCCACTCAAAGAGGTATTCTGGCTCCTTGCTGGGAAACAAGCTGTTTAGCGCTTAACAGTACAATTTCAGTTACTGAACCATAATAGTGATAAAGTGCCTAAAAAAATAAAAGGCGCTGACTCGTCCAATCCCCAAACTGAGCTAGCGCACAGTGCAAACCTGTTAAAGAAGAATTTTTGTACTTAACAGATAATATATTCGAATGCCCAACAACCAAATTCTTCTTCTTGCTTCATATTTGAATCTTCCAAATAAACACACGAATACACTTAACAACGCCCAGTTCCAGGATTGTAGCTTTGTCAGACCCAAACCTTAAAAATTAACTAATAAAATTTATTCGACATCTGCTTATTAAAATTATGGCTAATTTTTGTGATAAGAGATATTTACAAAGTAATGTGAATTTCCACGCCTGCTCCGAGACGAGTCCTGAAACTATACATAAACTAAGAGCCATGCTCGATTTCCACAGCAGTAGCACCTAAACGAAACAGGCTCCCACCTACTCTGCTTCCGGAACCAAACCTAACAGCTTTTGCTAAATCAATTATAAGACAGTACCTCTATTACCATACAATTGAAAAACTGTGCTCCTGCATTCATACAGAATGCAAAACTCCACGATGCTTTAAATCTACATTAAAACGACGATTATTGCATGCTACATATAATAGTAAACATAATATACTTAAAAGAATTAAATCAAAGAAGCAAATAAATGAAAACTAAAAAACAAATATGGAAAGAATAACAATTTAACATCAGACTCTCATCTCGCTAATTCTTAGACACACGACGTCCGAACACAATAGAAAAGTTGTCTGAAATTGACGCAAAGCTTGTGGGTGCTTACAGAAGGTCGCTCCGGCACAAGCGCTCACAACATAAACAACTTTTTTTATCCGAGATACCAGATACCTTTTTCTTTTATAAAGTGATCACGTTTTAGAACTACAGGTAAAAAATTATCTCTTCAATTTGAGAAGGGAAAGGCACCCGGTATAATAGCATTTTTGTTTCGACTCTACAATAACCTACAGATGATTATGTCGTAATAATAGTTATAAAAACAAACAATGATAAAACCTCGTCTAAAATTCCACTCCGGTTTTTATCGTTAATTTGTACCATAAGCCTAAATTGTATGTCCCATCGCCAAATGGCTCACTTTGTATCCATGCTGTAGCTGCTGAAGTTGCTCTGGCACTCACTGCTCGTCCAATGTTGAACCAAGATGGGTGATTCGGCTTTCAATGCTGCATCCACGCCGGCAACTAAATGCTGCCGCAGCTGTTTCTTAATAGATTGCATACTCTGCAAAATCAACTTTGGGTACCGAAAACTGACTAATTAATCTGACAAACCAACCTGCAGGGACTGACCAGCGATGACCTTCAGGGAAGCAATCAGCTCCTCCTGAAACTTATCAGGCCAAAGGGTGCGCGTCACGAGACCAAGGCGGAGCCCCTCCGCTGCTGTCAACTTGCGGGACGCAAAAAACAGCTCACTAGCCTGCAAAACCAATAAATGTTTATTTCATGGTGCACAACAGCCTCTACAACTACTCACCAAGGCATTGTGCATAACGTGCGGCAGTGCCATCAAAGACGTCCCTTCTGCAGAACAGCCGAGCTGTGCATATGGTGCGCTGAAGGTAGCCGTGTCGCTTGCAAGGACCATGTCGAATAGCAGCAACATGGTTACTCCTAGACCCACGGCGTTCCCGTGAACTCCAGCCACTAACAGCTTGGAGAATTTTGTGAGAATTGTTAGGAACTCCCTGTAAGAAAAACATTTGAAAATGAAATTTATGTCGGATAATTAAATATTTTAATTTCAACTTGCACCCGAGTCATATGTATAAGAAATATTCAAATCAAACCAATGCATTCTACCATATATCGTGATAGATAGATATATAATGGAATAGGCCTAACAAACTTCTGCAATGCGACCTTTAGAGTCTAATGTGCACGGCTCTAATTTGTTAGAGCTCCATCTATAGGCCTAGATTTTTGACTAGCCCCCTGAGTCTAGAGGTCTCCGGCTTTGGCTTTTCTTTGCCTAATTAGAAATCTGAGCCTCATAAGGCCTTCACAGTAGCACAAAATAGTCTGCAGCCTCCTCCTCTTTCTAACAAAATCTGCACAGGGTATTATCTGTTACTTTTAAGAGATTTAAATGACGCCTAAGGCGACAGTGTTCTGTCAGCAGGCCAACTATGACCGTAAGTTGGTCATAAAAGGCTTAAGAGATCTTAGTTATAGAAGGCCTGCTGTAAATTTTTGTAACGATCCCCTGTACAAACTTCTTCGACTATCAAGTGGCTGATATCGTTCCACTTTTCTCGAGTTTTATTGAGTATCCATTCATTGATGGATACTCTTTTGAGTCTTGTTTCTGTCTGCCATCTCTTTACCCCTGAAGCCCCTATTTCCTGGTAACCAGGAAAGGATCAAACAATTGTCTTTTCCTATTTCTATCAGAGCCCAAAACAACCTTTGACTTCACCACAGGTGTGGTTAAAGCTTTAAGTGCTGCTTGGCTGTCCAAAAAGTTGGCTATCCTCTTAACCCTAATAATGTTAAGCCTTTTGATCTCCTTCACACAGTGTTTTATAGCTAAAGTTTCCTCCTGAAAGACAGTAGGAAAATTTTCCAAGCGTTATTGGAATCTTAATGTTCCTTTTTGGACCATAGATTCTTGCACCTGTACCTAATGCAGTCTTTGAGCCTTCACAGTATACCAGATAAAATCTGCGGAAACTGGAAGTCCTTCGTTCCAGTTTTCTCTATCTGGTACTATAATTTTGAAATTTTTTCCAAATTTAAAGTAACTGGAAACCAGGTTATCAGTGGGCATTCACAATGTGTCCTTCATCTCCAACTCCCCCCTCAGTTTTTGATGCTCTCTTACATGCATGGGGATGATTAGAGTTTATGGGAAGTTGCCCGTGCTTCTTGAAAACTAATACTGTGAGTCATGCAAATAACTTATCATATAACTGTTTGTGTAAACACGAGATAATGTGTAATATGTTTACGGCTCCCACAAAAAAAAAAAAATCCCTTTTGCAAATTGGAGACAAATTATCCATTGATTTACAGAGGAACAGGAGTTCAAATAGCTGTATCTCGGGCGGAATTCTCGTTTACCAACATACAACCACTTTGAAATTGTTTTGCACCATTTTAATGTTTTGTTGAGTTTAAACGTCTCGTCGCCTTACTGCACTTATACAATGCTTGCATTACCATGGTTACATACCAATGATTTACATTACCCACGATATTAGCACTATTTAGAAAACAGTAATGTAACAAAAAGGGTGCGATGAGTTCTCTTTGAATATGAAATTAAAAGTTCTGATATAACTTGAACACCCCTCATTTAAAACAATTTGAGTGCTCAAAAAAGGCACAAAAAATAAATTGCATCTGGCTCAACAAACTTGTTCCCGTCTCTATTCAAATTCCTTACACAGCGGTGAAATAATGCAATAAATTATCCTTTCTAAGGTCTCACACGCGTGAAGCGTTTATTAATGTCTCACTAAAGCCTCCTTCACTAATAACTGCATAATACGCCTGAAAAGTTCAAAAACAGATTATTTACTGTTTGTGTGTCTGCTATCTGATAATTGATAGCGAAATCTCACAGCAGCGCGTTTGCTTTACCTACTTATAACCCTATAAAACCAATAACGGTTAAGCAATTCAGACAACATCACTATTGTTCATGTGTTCGCACCAAAAGCATGAAACAAAGGGCCAATATAAAATGTAAATAGAGGAAAACCGCATCCGAAACACAATGCGGCGAGTATTATCGCGTGTATGTGTGTTTGGGTATCGAAACATTAAGAATGGCAAACTGCATCAATAAACAGTCACATAAAAATCCAACAAGTATGGCTTGCTTTTAACTTCAATGTAACTGTGGATGTAGCCAAAAGAATTTGATATTTCGAAATTAATCATTCATAAAAAAAATCTATTAAGGAATACCTTTATTTACCAGACATCACTCAATATGATTATTATCTGTTCCCAAAATTGAAGACTCCGATAAAAGGTACCTGTTACAGAAGCTTATCTGCCAACCATGTGAGCATAGTCAGAAGCTTATAGATAATTCCACACAAAGGCTAGCAATACATGTCTTACTCGAACTTATTTTAAGTAAAATAACCTCTCATTTTTTTAAATTGTAATCTGCGAACTTCTGAGACGTACTGTGTATACTATTCGAAACAGGACAACAAAAAATACAAATTACTTGCAAGTGCGCTGACAACAATTCTTGGCCCCTTACTTCAATCGAGGAGAGCGCCTATTCGAATTCATATATCGTGCCCCCCCGTATAATCATAGTGAAGCGTCATCTGTCAGCTTTATAACGCACTGCAAGAGGTGCCTATTCTACCACCATAACCTAAAAATCAGTAGTGGGAGCGATGTCGTGAGACAAGTCACGTTTTCGCGTTTCGACAAGAACTGGAATAATTTTTTTCTTTATCGCACCCGGCGGCTTATTCGCTAGACCTCGCCCCTTCAAATTATCACCACTTTTTTCCGAAGTCAAATTCGGCAGTTTCCTAAATACATGCAAAGCGAGGGGGGTTATTTAGAAGGTTAGATGAACTGTAACGCTATTTTTGAAAATTAAAAATTCTGTTCTAGAACTGATTTAAAACATAACGATATTGCGTTTAACGATTATATTGAACAAAATTTCTCGGTCCTATAAACCTCGTACTAGCGGTGTAAAATGCAGATGAATAGATGATTCGATAAAAACTGTTCAAAAAAAACTTTGTAATCTTTTAGTAATAAAAGACACAAGAAACATTGTATGTAATCTCAGTCCGCTTTAAAGTAAGCAGCTGCTTAAAAAATCATTACGTGTCTTCTCAGCAGTTTACCAAAAAGACAAAAAATCTGGATATATCAGCATCCTTTAAGCTAGAATCAATAGCTTTTAAGTGTAAAGCGCATTCAATAATCAATCCTATTAATATTCCAATTATTTATGTAGTATATACCTATATACAAAATCGGGCAAAACTTCTTCCTTATTTTACTTCTTCCTTACTTTACTAGATGTAGATAGTCGAAAAGTTTTGTATAGAGGGGCCCTTAGTAGCCAACATATTGTGGACGAATAAAGACAGCTTCTGCTATCAAAGCATACATTTGGATCAATGGTCGCACAACGCACTTTTCAAAGGTGCTTTAACTTGCGCCTTGGATCCCCGATCTTCATGGACAATTGATTTTGTTGTAAGTAGGAAACTTCAGAAGCACTGGTTCTATGAAGGATGAAGACCGAGGAGTACGCAAACATTGAACACTATCGATGCGACAGACGTTTCCGAGACTATCTGCGCACAAACATGTCGTTGCTTTTCATTTGTCTAGTCGTACTGTAGGCAATTTTTACACCAAGGGCTGCATATTCATCCATACAAAAAAGTTATTGTACAGGAGCTTTCCGAACGTGAATAGCAAAATCGCCAAGAAATGCATGGAAAGGTAGATGTTTTCTTTACCTTCAAAACGCCCACAGACTCA
Organism: Sinelater perroti; assembly: GCA_036346155.1. Taxonomy (NCBI): domain Eukaryota; kingdom Metazoa; phylum Arthropoda; class Insecta; order Coleoptera; family Elateridae; genus Sinelater; species Sinelater perroti. The sequence continues at coordinate 4,170,768 of JARFIY010000344.1, forward strand.
TGCAAGGATAAACTCCAATCATTCCCATGCATGTAAGAGAACATAAAAAACTGAGGGAGCAATTGTAGGTGAAAGACACATTCTGAATGCCCACCGACAGCCTAGTTCCCAGTTAGTTCAAAATTATAATACCAAATAGAGAAGACTTCCAATCTCCCCAGACTTCATCTAGTATACTGATGGCTCCAAGACTACATCAGGCACAGAAGCAAGAATTTATGATCCAAAAAAGAAAGATTCCAATAGCGCTTGAAACATTTCCTACAGTCTTTCAGGCAGAAACTATAGCTATATGACACGGTGCGAAAGAGATCAAAAGGTTTAACATTAGGGGTAGGAGGATAGCCATCTTTTCGGGCAGCGAAGCAGTACTTAAAGTTCTAGCCAAAAACAAGAGAGCTATACAAAAGAGCCTCTCTTTAGACTCTGGGGACATAGTCGAAAGCCTAGGCCTAGAGAGGAAGCTCTAACAAATTAGAGGGGTGCACAATAGACCCTAAGGTGCAGTGCAGAAAAACGTTGGGCCCACCCCATTCTATATCTATCTACCCTCAAATCGCATTTTCACTTGTCGGGATACATTAATAAACAGTATTTTCCTTATTGGAGTGATATAACAATACACGAGATATCAATGAAAGTTATTTCCACTGTGAAAATGTCACTATTTGGTGCGTGGTGAGTAAAGTTACGGTCATTGGCCTTAACCCTTTTCAGGAGGGAAGACAATGCGTTACTGCCTCTACCAAATGATTTGCGAAAATGATTCGATAATTTTTCACGCCAAAACTCGATGACACACAATAAAAGCCTCGCTCTAAATGCTGCGTGAGATGTTTCCTAAGCGCCTAATCTCCAAACACGGTTACGTTACTTCGCCAACTCGCTCACTAAATCTCATTTCTTGTGGATATCTCAAGGCTGAAATTTATAAACATCATTCTAGAACCCTTAAGCTCTACGAAATGTAATATATCAAGAAATTGAATGTATTACTCAACATATATTGGGAAGAGTAATGAGACACTCCATAATAAAACCGTCCGTCAAAAAATAAATATACAACGCATTAAAATAAAACTTGCAGTTCTGTAACTTTACCCTATAAAAACATTTTTGTCCTGCAATTATTCTTTATTTAACCCAAAAAAGGGGGATGAGTATATAATACCTGTATTATTAATAATCTATATTATTTTTAACATCTATTATCCAATAAGTGTAAATTCTATTCTAAATATTCCTTACACTTATCAATTTCCATATACTGTCTTGTATATTCGAGGATGCAAGGCTTTGCAACGTTTTCTTAAATTCGATCCAAATCTAGCAAATTTTCTTAATGATAATAAAATATTACTATCAAATTGCCGTGGTTAGTTGTATAACAATGTGTCAAATACTGCTGCATATTATGAGAAATTGTAAACACGGATTAATCAAACAGAAGACAGCCTAACCTTAATCGGCTTTGCGCAAAGTCTGAATAGGACTTTTCCACTAAAAAAACCTTGTGCATTAGAAAGATTTTAAAAATAAGAATTATCATTTTCAAGATAAAACCAAAAGCGATTTCCCGCTTCAAATGATGTAATAAGACAAAGAGCTATACGTCCTATAACTGGAAAAAGGAAACCAATACCAATAATACATGCTCGTATCCTATTACGTCACTAGCAATATCAAAGTCTAAACGAATTAAATAAATAACACCGACTCTTTTCTGTTTGATTTATGCCAATTTACTTAGTTGTTTATGCATTTTCTATTAAATATCGATATAACAGAAAAAACTGACGAAAATCACATTTTGATGCTATCCATACTCCGTTGGCGGTTTAAAAAAAAATTAAGATGTGCTGGATTTTGCATCTGCTAACATCAAGCAGTACATGACAAGAGAACAAAAAAAAATAGAAAACCTAGAAACGATTCTGTCGTAATTTTTTGAAATAACATTATTAAATTAGTGGTCAAAACAAATTCTGTAGTCAGAGAATATAAATATAATATTTCACTGAAAATCTCAAAGAGCTGATTTTCAGAAAATTAAATACAAATTTAGTAAAATTGACTTGAAAGCTAGTAGATGTCTAGATTAAAATCACTAGATGATTCCTTTTTAGCCTCTATGTTATAAAAAATACAAACGGTCAGTTGAAATACACAGGAATCTGCTTACCGGTAGGTACATATAGATCACAATAGATGATGTGCATTGCTTTGGATTTACATGTGAAAATATTGCTATTTATTATATTATGAATTGATCTGTAAAAGACACTGCAGCAAACTAAGTCTTAATAAATATGACCGATAAGAGGAAAAGGCACTTCTCAGTAAAAATAAAACGTCGAAGTGAAACAAACTCCCATCATCCCCTCCCCTATGATTCTAATTCCTAAAGATGAAACGTTTATTCGTTAAACACAAATCACTCTTCTTCAGTAAATTGAAAACAATAACAAAAATCCTATTTTTGTTTCCCAATTTAAAAATTGCATTCAAACTGTTCATGTATACGTGGTGTGTCTCGAAAGTAACAAGCCATATAATACAAAATATTACAATAAAAAAAAACAACTCCGTTATTATTTTTATATACGTTTTATCTCGGAATGCGACACATTTTATTCCAAGATCCTCCGTCAAGATTTCACCGTTAGTTTTTAGAATTCCCAGCTCATCTAAATGGTGGACCAAATTCAACGCCGGATTTAAATTTTAAATAAAAACGACTTCATTAGATTTTTATTGAATATTAAAATCTGCATTATTAAACGTCTGACAAATCGGCTGCAATCTCGGTTCTCTTCAAAAAAAAAAATCGATTAGAATTTTGCACATGTTCTGATCAATTTCGTCGATAGCACGTCGGATTTCGTTCTTGAGGTCGCTAACTGTGTATTTCAGCTATCCTCGCGCGGTATTAAATCACAAGATCTTGCTGGCCAGTTGGTATCGTGAAATTACACGATCAGGAAATTGTTGGTACAGTAAATCAACTTGTTTAGTTGTATGGCAGGTAGCACCATCCTGCTGAGAACTACATTTGTTCCAGATCCATATGGTCTATATGGTACCAAAAGTTATCATATAACAGTAACTATCATCATTCACAGTTAACGTTACGCAACGTGTCCTAAATTTACACACAAAATAGTGAGTCATTGGAATGCATTTGCTCTTCATGAATTATGCGAGGATCTTCCGATCCCCAAATACGACAATTTTGTTTATTTACAAATCCATCGAGCTGAAAATGCGTCCCATAGCTAAAAGTAATTTTTCTATTAAACTGAGAATCCACTTCATAGTGCTTGGTTGTAATCCATACATGTTCAACATTTTCTGGTGTTCTGTCCGTTGCTGGTCTTCTAGAACGCGGATTACTTTCAAAAGAATAGTCCTCGTTCACGTATGCGCATTACTGTTCAACTCTCGTCGGCTTACGAGATTATATTACATTGGTTCGATATTTCCGAGACAGACCACGTATGATGGTAACCAACTGTGCAGGGACATAAGACAGCTTTACAACATAACAAAGCAGAAACATTTAATTCTGGCTTTGTCATTCATTTGTTTGGAAAATTATATCCAAAGAACTTCAAACTAACTATAAAGGAATTATCTACAAAGCAATTTCACAAATGTTTGTGTTAAACGATTAATCAATCATAAACAATTTACAAAAATTTCATACTGTGTGTATTTGCCACCTTTATCAGTATGATTTACCAACTAATTAATATTTTTGTTTATCTCGAAAAATTTATTTTCCAACTTCATAGCATTATTATAGGTTTATTTTTATTCCTGTGCAAGCTTCTATAAACATTAGGGAAGTATATAATCCTTTAAGGTCATATTCGCATTTTAATATTACAAAATTGTCAGCGATTATTCTCAAACAACAAACTATGTATAGGGCGATCCAAATTGAACCTTAGGATTTGAATTGTGCGCCGTTTGCGTTCTGTGAACGTTGAAAGTTTACATTTGTAAATACATGGCGAAGTCCACTAAAGACCATCAGAAACGTCATACATTTGTAAACTGAATTTTAAAGAACATAACAGCGTGGTCGAGTGGTTGGGCGCTGGCTGCTATGCAGAATTCTATTACAGGTGCTCTCTGATGCCTGGCGAGTGGCTTACTCAGCCACTAATAATAATCGAGTACCTGCGTTCACTCGAACATGGGGTAATAATAGCGGTCGTATAAAGCGCGATATTTGCCTCGTCACCCCGTATCAGAGATGGTGTGCGACAACCGGGCAGAGAGAGTCTTAACCTCTCAGATCGCAAGCCATGTCCCCAAACAGGGTGCTGGAGCCTCGCCATTATTATTATAACAGAACTAATCTCGTTTTTCTTTAGATAACTTTGTGAATCGTCAAAATTTTCGCGTCCTATATAGTACAAACCCAAGTGCTGTTCACGAAAAAACGTGCATTAACAAAAATCATTAGCCTATACTTTTTTGAGGATGAAACTGGCATCGCCGTTACTTTCAACGGTGTACGTTATCGGGAGATACTAAACAACGTTTTTTTTTTCAATAAAACCAATGATTTAAACTTGTATGACACGTGACTTCAACAAGATGGAGCCACATGTCACACAGCACGTGATATTTATCGGCCACCGTATATATAAAGAAGCTTGCTGCAATTCCGAATTTTGATCACCCTATACAAAAATATCGTAAAATGTTTACTTTTAATTGATATTTGAGTAAAGACGTTCTTGGATAATAATTTTCCTATCTAAACCCACAATTTTGTAACTTTGAAAGTAACCCTCATAGATACATATCGCAGTTTTTAATTACCGCATGTCATTAAAGTTATGGCTTCATTTTAAGCACATAAACGTGATGTAAATGCATAATATTCCAGCATACACAACGATTATTTAGCCAATGAATATGCAGTCAGAAAACAATAACAGTTAGAAACCAGAGGGCGGGATTTTCTAGAAAATTAACATTAGTTTAGCAAGCAAATGTACGCAAAATTAACGAAGCATGACGCTCTGCTGCAGAAAATAAAATCTACTTGCAACAAGTTGCACCATGTATTTTACTATTTGATACATAACTCGATCTTAAAAATAAAATTTACTGCGCCAATACGGTTCATTCCGTTTTCTCATTAGTGTTAATCGCTATGCTTCACATAAAATACGTAGTACAAAAAATACAAAAGAACTGAAAACAGTTAATTATAGCTAACAAAATGCCCAATTATAACAGGAAATGTATTAGTTAACAAATGCAGTGACGTAAAATGCATATTAAGTACGCCGTTAATATAGGTAATGCAAAATTTTATTGAGATTTTTCAATAAAAATGCAATAAACCTTAAAAGCACAAAGAAAATTACAGTATTAACATTTTAATTTTCATTACTATACGTCTTACTATAAAGATTAAGGCTTTGCTAATTTTTTTGTGGATTTGAACTCAAAAATCATTTGAAATGGTCAAAAAAAGAACAAAACAAAAATGAAAACTCCTAAATACCTGAAATGCTCTAAATAAGACCAATATATCGGGCGAAATCTAATTCTGAATGGTGCCATCTCAGGCCATCATAAATTTACTCCCAACAAACAGCAAGATACTATGGCTCGATAAATGAATATTCACTTAAACAAACCAAATGCACAGAAAACGTATATTCAAATTCTGCTCAGTCGTAAAGCCCCGGGGGTATGATCTGATACTAGGAGGATCCTACAAAACCTTCCTAGGAAAGCTTTATTACTTCTTACCACTATTTATAACAGCATACTATGGCTATATATTATTGTGATTGCTACGCCTGGTAAAACGACTTTCATACCCTTAATATCCAAGATATTTAAAAAGCTACTACCTGAAAAGATTTTACGAAACTGTTGATTTAAATAATATAATATTACGTGTATAAATAAGTTCTCAGCTTTAGATTTCACAGGACGCAAATCACCATTTACATGTAACGTATTAGTCCGCCCTCTTGCGGTTTTAAAGCAATGATATTTGGTCTTTTGAAACATCATGCGATTTGGCGTTTGATGCACATAACCTCAATAATCAGCTGTGTTCATGATGGCAATCACAAGAGCATATTCGATTTTCTATCCACTTCGCGTTTCATCTTAAGAAAAATGCTGCTAAAGCCACCCAAATTATTTGTGCTGCATATGGTGAGAATGCTGTAAGTCATGCAACGTGCAAAAAGTGGTACCAAAGATTCCACGGAGGAGAGTTTAGTCTTGAAGATCAACCACGCGCTGCACGCCCTCAAACATTTGACACGGATGAGCTGCAGACATTGCTGGATCAAAACAATGCGCAAACTGAAAAAGAGCTTGCAGAACAGCTTGGCGTCACTCAGCCAGCCATTTCCATACGTTTGCATGCAATGGGTAAGATACAAAAGGAAGGCAGGCAGATGGGTTCCGCATAAACTGTCAGAAGACAACAAAAATCGACGGCGTGACACCGCACTCCATTTACTTTCAAGGAACCGAAAAAAGGATTTTCTGCATCAAATTATTACGGGCGATAAAAAATGGTTCTTGTACGACAATCTCAAGCGCAAAAAAATCATGGGTAGACCCTGGTAAACCTTCGACATCGACTCCAAAGCCCAATATCCACGCCAAAAAGAATTTCCTCTGTATCTGGTGGGATTGAAAAGAAGTGTACTGTACTATGAACTCTTTAAACCAAGTGAAACAGTTACGGCGGATCGTTACCAACAGCAACTCATCAATTTGAGCGACGCAATCGAAGAAAAGACCATTTACTGGACAAGGAAGTCGCAAAGTTATCCTGCTCCATGATAATGCCCGACCACATGTTGCGAAGGCGACGCAAGAACACATCTTCTCGTTAGGCTGGGAACTTCTCCCACATGCGGCGTATAGCCCAGACATGGTCCCTTCCGATTATCATTTATTCCGGTCGTTGCAGCATCACTTGGCTGATACGCACTTCAAAACGGAAGAAGTCCGAAAATGCATCAATAACTTTATCGTCTCGAAGCCGGTGAGCTTCTATCACCAGGGAATTCGCAAGCTACCCGAAAGATGGCAAAAGGTCATCGATGCCAACAGAGAATACTTTGATACTTAAGCTTTTTTTATTTGTTTTTAAATAAAACTTTAATTTTGCAGAAAAAACTGAGAACTTATTTATACACCTATACTATCACATTAATTTAGATTTAGAAAATATCATTCAATGCACCAAGGTCATCGAATCGTTACCAATATAATGGAGATGTTCAAAACAAAACGAGTATGTACAGATGCATTTCTAGATACACAGCAGGCTTTCGATAAGATAAACAATTCTGTATCCGACTATTACTCTGAAGTCCCACAGGGCAGCGTATTAGGACCACTACTCACCTGTTATACACCTCCGATATACTAATTTCAGACATCATAATTACCACATTTGCCACTGATTCAGTTATTTCCTCAATTAATGAAAAACCGGAAACAGCAACGTTACATTTATAAGTACACCTCAACACCCTTCAGAACTAGTTTGATAAGTGACGAATAATCGTAAATAGGGATAAATCAGCTCAGGTCACGTTCATCAATAGACGCATTACATGTCCACCCATCACATTTTAACAATGTCCCAATACCTAAAAGGTCTGAAATTAAATATCTTGAATTGCATATGGACCAGAGGTTAACCTGGAACGCACACATTAAGGCAAAGAGAAAACAAATACATATAAAATTTAAACAAATGAACTTTCTGATTGGGAGACGATCTCAACTTTCCTTATCAAACAAATTACTATTATATAAAGTAACGTTAAAACCTAGATAGATTTATGAAATCCAGATGTGGGGCTACGAAAAGGCATCACACCAAAATCTTACAAAGATGCCAATCAAAAATTCTCAGATCCATAACAGATCACAAACGAAACCCTCCAGAATCATGTGCAGTGTAAAAGATCAAGAAGCTCGCAAAAACCAGGAACTTGACAGGACATGAAAATCAACTCATAGAGCAGCTTTCCAATCAACTGACCATCGCCAGAAGGTTAAAAGAGCAATAGCCACCAGACCTACCTTTGCAACCCAATCAATAATAGTGTAAAATTTTGCGAAGAGAACGGCACTAGCCATTATGTAAAACTATATCACATTTACTTATTACATACACACATCTTAGGTCAGTACCTTTCATGAGATTAACCGAAAGTGACCATTACGATTTCGAAAATTCATTATACTCACATGTCATGCAGCATATCATTCGACTTTAAAAATTTTTATCCTAATTACATCGCACCGCTGTAGAAAGTTTCCTTTACGGTATTACACCGTTTTCGTTCCTATTAAAAAAATAATCTAAAACATTGCAATGATTACAGATTAATTAGTTTAATGGGCCAAGCACTCAAAATTGTGTTAAAAATCATCTACACAGAATTTACATTAAATGAGAACAATCACTCAACGAAACGCAATTCGGTTTTTGAGGCAATATGTGAACTGACTTCAAAGATCTACGCATTATTAGAGAACTATATTTGAAACAAAATACCGTCGTTAGAATAAACAATTATCAAACTCCCGCAATACCAATTTAGCGTAGTGTACGAGCGGGTTGCATACTATCACCAACATTATTTAATATGTAGAATAATATATAAAGGAACTAAAATCATAAACATATCAACTGCACTAGATATGCCAATATACCAAATAGTCCTAAAGACTTGCAATATCTCCTCAACAAAGTTAAGAGGAGTTCATGATCTAAAGATCAATATAAAAAAAAACTAAAGTAGTGACAGTAAGTAAGACTCTTCAATACCATACTCACATTATGTTTAAGGTTAGCAAGTTAAAACAAAAGCGGTCCTGATAAAAGAAATTAAAATCAGAATACAGATGACAATACACACCTTTACAAAAACAAAATAATTTTTGTGTAATAAAACCTTAAACACTCCTCTTAGATGGGGCATGGTTAAATGTTACGTATTGATCGTGCTACGGTATGATGTCAAATCTGGGACTCTTTAAAGTTAATATATTTAATGCAAGAGACCTTCGAAGTAAATGTATCAAAAGAATGTTTCGCATCTCCTGGACCGGTAGTCCAGGATGTGGTTAATAGAAAAGAGACTGCAAATTAATTTTCACAAAAAAGAGAATGTCGTAAGGGGGGGAATATGGAAAATGAATATATAGGAAAATAATTTTATATATATATACACATATATACCAATTTTACTCTTCAGATAGCCCCATAAGTGGGCTGCTATTATATTCGGAAACTAGGGCAACCACGCAATATCACTAATTTTTAATATAATCCACCCTTTAAAACTGTTATGGTAGGTATATTAAAACCCTATATCGCCTTTGCCTCAATTATCCTCAAAGAAGAATGACCCGATAATCCTTTCAGGGCAAATTCTGTACCGAACATCTTTCGAACCATCTTTCTGATGGACTGAACTATTAATTATACCGATTACTGTGTCAGTTTACAACGCTTGTAAGTCGGTCGTTGTGTTTGTGCTAAAAATTCGGTTTAACTTATATAAAACTTATTGCTATTTATATTGTAACAAATTTCCGAACGCCCTCCATTAAGGTCACCGTCGCGTTAGACGTTCGTGGCTAATCGCGGGGTTGCTGCCAAGCCGTCGCGGTTGAGCGACGAACATAATGCCTTCAATATGTGCAACCGCGGATGTGCGAGGACTAGAACAATGCGGAAATTTTCAGATATTTACCAGATGGTTGCTGTAGGCCCCAGAAAAAGTCCTGATTGCATAACTATCATGCAGCGAAGCAGCCAGGGGAAGTCAAGTACCAGAAGCGAAACGAACTGTGCTAGTGTGACATAAATTGTGTTATATATTACATAAATATTATTGAGTCATTTCTTTTCCTATACGTAAAATAAATAAGTAGTTTAAGTAAATTTCAGCGTGTTATTCACCATTGTTGAGAGCAAAAACGTTATAATATGTGTTCAAACCACTTTATAGATCGTATAGTAGCAGTTTATTTAGAATTTAAATTTCACATGGCTGCATATGCAAGCAAATCTATGTACAGAATTCGTGTTAACTCATTGAATGCCACAAGAGTCATATATGATTCACACTTCATTTTCTCCTGAGGCCGAATCAATCGTCCGTACTTCACATATAATATTATAGTTTAAGACTTCACACTAAAATGCTTTGCTAACGGGTTGGAGTACTAGAAATTATCTCATAATAGCAAGAGTTTGTATTTTCACAAGTAAATGCAGAGTACAGCACACTATTTATTGTGGCCTGTATGTACTTGCCGGTAAGCAGAATACTGTGTTTCATGACCACATACACAATGCACGGTGAAACAGGGTGAAACATAATAATGGTCGAAAGACGAAGATGCAAGATAGGGACAAATGAGCCTTGAAACATATTGTGACGTCGCAGAAGAAAACAATGGCCAAAAATGTGACTACAGTACAAAATCAGCACCTACACACGCTAATGTCATCCAAAACAATGAGGCGAGAACTGCATAAAATGTCCCTAATAGACACGAATACTTAAAGGCGACGTGCATGGTGCAATACGTACAAAAACTGGACGTTTAAGGATTGATAACGTGTCGTTTGGTTGGATGAGTCACCCTTTGCCCTCATCATTGGACACGTGTTTATCTGGCGAATACCCCTCTGAAGCATATGATGTGGATTGTCTCTCCCGACTGTCAAACATGGTAGCGGCGCTATTATAGTCTGCCACATTACACGGTCGAGTCGCAGCAACAGTGTATAGAAAACTCTTAGATAACCAGGTGCACCCAATGGTGAAAACTTTATTTCAAGGCCGGAATAATATATTCAAGGATGATAATGACCCAGCCAACCCTGTCCAAGGGCTTCCCTATCCCGCCCAGTCCCCAGACCTGAATATGATCGAGCCTCTCGTTTGGTAAACAGGGTTCGGTGTCGATTTTCACCTCCTTCGTCTCTACCTGAATTAAAAGCTGTATACTGTGTATACATGTTAGAATGGCTTCAAATTCCACTCACCACTGTTCAAGACATATCGATTTATTCCAAAATATCCAAAATTCAAACTGTATTGCGTGCTAAAAGTGGACCAATACCGTATTAATACAAGATGTTCCGACTTCTACAAGTATTTCCATTATTTTGTCCTATACCTGCATATCTACCAAAACGGGGTCTATACTTGGTTCCAAATTCCCTTTCACCAAACAGGTCCAGAACAAAATTCGTTGTTGGTAAAAAAAAATCTTAGAGAAACAGAATCTGTTGTCGGGAAGGAAGGTGGACACCTTTAGAATGCTTAAATTCCCAAAAACATCGACAGAGTCAAGCATTCAATTTTGCGATCACCTAAACGCTCCGCTGCAAAACATGCGACAGCAATTCGACTGATTCCACTGCGCGGCGAATTCTTCAGCAAGATCATCGTCTTCATCCGTTCAAGAATTGTCAGAACGTGAGTGGCATAGTCAAATCGTGGCAAAATAATTTAAACTTTACCTCTCATCGGATGGTTGTTTACTTTCCATCTTTCTAGCTATGTAAATAAGCAAAACTTTCGGTATTGGAGTGAAAATACTCTAAAGTGGTCTATTTTTGTGTGCAGTGTCGTGAATGAGGGACCATCGGGCAAGGTACCGTCACTTCTGGGCGATATACGAGCATCATTCAGAATTTCAATACAAGTTTCGAGGGAAATGTTCCCCAAATGCTTGATCTCCCTGAGAGGCGACATTCCGTGGCCAGATTTGACCCCCTGCAACTTTTTTCTATGTGGTTATCTCAAAGCCGATATTTATAAACATCGTCCAAGAAACCCTGAAAAGCCTAAAGGAATCAATCCGCACAGAAATTAGCATACATACCCTACCCAAAAAAATGTTTAAGAGTTAGTCGAAACTTCTAAGTCGCTTGTAGCAGTGTTTGTAGAATTGGTGAACACCACTTGGTCGATATTATTTTCAAAATCACACGAGATAAAGCTTCCCGTGTTGTAAGTTTCGAATGTAAAAATAAATTATTTGCATCTCGAGTACTTTTTTTAACTAGGGAGTGAGTTTTGCTGCACCATGTAATCATTGTTTTGTAAATAACAACTTTGTTATTAAACCAGACACCAAATTGTCTGTTCATTTTACACTTCGTCGGAAGCAAATGATGCAGGATTCGTTTGGTCTGATAAATCTATAAAACTTTTTCTTTTTGGTATTTCTTTTAATTTCATTTTCATTTCTTGCTATGAAGGTTGCCATTTTCCTTGTATGTTTCATAGATAATAGTACTTCGTGTTGATTACGCCATTTTCTTATCACCGCGCCTGTATTTCTTTCTTTTCCAATGCTATTTTTTCTTGCAATTTCTTTTGGATTTCCTTTTGAATTTTTCCTAAAGATACTCAAGAGATGCGTTTGTCTAATTATTTTTGTAGTAGGTCTATACTAGTGTAATAACTATAAATGTATATTACAAAGGTACATAACAACTGCCAATTACCGAGGAAATCAAGTGACTAAAAAAATCTACAAGCGTTAATTCCCATCAATAAGACCTAGACTAAATTCCCAACTAATCCAACTAGGTGTATCTAATTCCCAAAAAACATCTGATAAACATGAACAACCAATATCAAATACAAACATGGAAGCAGCAGACAAACAACAAAACTGAAAGTATGCTGGTAAACAATAGACAGCTTGATTAACCTACTCACCAGCATCATACTCTGAACGCCAGGTGGCTTGGCTCAGCACAGCCAAGAAGTCAAAATATTTATCCCTAAGAGCTACATTAAAACAGTAATAGTTAAGAACTCAATTCAACACAACATTAGTCATCAGTACTAACAAGAACAACTCCAAACTACATGCACTGCAGTTTCAGAAATTAACAGTAACATAACCTTTGCAGCAGTATACTGCCCTCTGAAACACAAAAGCAACCAACAAAACTTTGAACTCTTCTTCCACACCCCAGAACTTTGCTTTATTGCTAAAAGTGGTTTTAACGCAAAAATAACATTCGGATCCAGATTAACGTTACTTAAGAGGTTGAAAACTACTTAAAGAAGACATTTACAAGGTGATGAAACATCTAAACAAAACTAGATAAACTGCTGCTCCCACAGGGCAATATAGGGAATATAAATGTGAAAATAAAACAGAAAGATATGGTAAATTTCCAGACACCCTCGAGATAAGACAAAATTTAACAAAGCCACTCAAGAACTAAAAAACCTTAACCACAAAATAAGAAATCAGGTAATCCAAGAATACTTATCTAACCTTTACAAAAGAAACTCAGCACTCATTATGGAAAGATAATAAAAATCAGACTACCAAATGGAAACTGGGCTAAAAGTTCTAAAGAAAAGGCAGGCCTTTGCTAATCATCCAGAACAAAAATTCCAGCCTTTCCCCCGGACTTGCTCTTCAAGAAATACAGAACAATCCAAGAATTTATTACAATCTAAGGAACCTCACACCATTAGAGGTAAAACCTCATCAAAGTTGCTAAAACAAACCGGACTACAACAAGCCTAAAATTAAACCTAAGTAAACTAAATAGTCTTGGAATGCTGAATTGGATACAGAAATGTCATCTGGATATCATCTTGAAACAACTACCAGAAATAAGCGTGAAACTGATCATATGCATATTCAATGCTATATTAAGAACAGGGTCCTTTCCTGGCCATTGAAAAGTCACACAGATAGTACCAACCATATCAACAGTCTCTTTTCTGCCTTGCCAAGAGTATTCAAGTTAGTATCAGAACGTCAGTTTCTATTTAAAAAACAACACGCTACTATAAAGTACCAGAATAACCTCTATGCATTGTCCGCTAGCCAACCAACCTATAGGCTCACTGGCAGAGACAGACTAACGATCCCTGTAGACTTCTGTGTGGTAAAAGGAATATCTCCTGAGACTACCTCAAAACTGAATCTAGACATGTTATCAGACCACTCCCCCATTATAATCTTAGGAGCACCCATATTCTACCGCGCCAAAGGTTTCCAACTTTAAACAATATGACAAATGGGAATTCGGAAAAATATTAGAAACATCACATTAGAAGTGCCCCTGAAAACAGAAGAAATCTGACGCAGGTAAAACACCTGACCACAACCATCCCACAAGCTGCATGGTAACCTACACCCAATGCATATCAACAAGACAAACATGAAGATGATTCAGTGATAGTAAAGCGAAAAATTTCAGAAAAACACAGGCCAAGGAGGATATGACGTAACTCAAGAGCAGCAGACGAATAGAAACTTAATAAGGCATCAGGAATGTCAGAAATAATACGTAACCAATCTATCTCCATCTGAAACTATGGAACATTCGCTATGGAAAGTAACTAATGAGAAGAGCAGGAAACCACCATCATTACATATATTTAAGAAGACTGTTTGTATTCATATATCTCTGTCACAATCGAAGGTCACTTGATATATGAAACATTCAAAACAAATTAAAAACTTCAATGATCTTCAATTGTGACAGGTAAATATTAATACAAACAGTCGTCTTAAATATACGTAATGTAATGATCAAGTGTTACGCAATGTATACAGGCTTTTTCCTAGTTGGTATCCAAATATCAAATGCTATTTGGAAATGATACACCTCTTAAACATTTTCAAGAAATCTCAAGTTAAAATTGAACATTGCTAAAGATCTAGATATCTTGCGTCTTACTTCATCTTCTGTTGCTTTTTCTTTTTTTTTCTTTTGCTCATCTCTAAATAGTATTTGATACTTCTAAACCAATACCTTATTCCAGCGAAATCTGTGACACAAAGGGTCCATGTTCACCTAGAAGTTTAAAGGACCTACAACTATAATGGGAATTATCTGATGAATACTAATATGATTCTTGTTCTTCTTCATCAGAGAGAACTACTTCATTAGCAGTTTGTAAAATTGTTTTTTCTGATAATCTGAAAAAAACAACGTGATCCCAAAATATGCAAAAATTTTAACATTGCAGCAAGTCAATATGTTAAGTTCTGTCGGACATTTCCAATTATCCTACACGCCTCCTTGAAGTTTTTGGATGGCGTCATATCACCATAAACCCGCATTTTCATCACTATATTTTCAATAGCAAGCCCAAATCATCAAAGAAGTAATTTCACAGACGATTTTAATAATTTTTGCGCCATATATTGCTCTACACTAAATTGTTTGTCTCTGATTTACGCAAAAAAATATTTTTATAGGTTTTGATTAATTCTGATTAAAAGTTTATTTTATTACAATATTTATAATCAAAAGTTATGTTGACAATATAAGTGTTTGTTCACACTGATTTTCATAAATGGAATATGAAGATGACTGAATGTAGCATTAACGTATCCTGGATTGTTGAAAAAGAACTGCTCATATGCATTAGTCATGCATACTAGTGATGTCCCTTTTGCTATCTTTCGTTTCTGGTTATCTATCGTTCATTGTATATTTTTTTAGTCACCATTCCTATCTTTATTTGTTACTAGATTCCCGTCGTGAGTAAAACGGCCTGTTGAAAAATGCAGGAATCTGCCTACCGGCAGGTACATATAGACCACAATACATAGACTCCTCTACTCTGCATTTACTTGCAAAAATACAAACTTCTGCTATTATATTATGATGAATAAAATTATATTATAAAATTCTTTATAAAATTTTATTTTCATATTAAAAAAAAACTTTGTCCTTTTTAAACTGTTCAGTTATTGTTCTTTACTCACTGGTGTTTCATCTAATCATTCTGTGCATAGCACCGCTATACCTTGCATAAAGCAAAATTTTTACCGGGTGCAGTTCTAAAATGCAATCAATTGAGCTTCTATTAAATTTATACATTTGTAAAGGTACATCATTGCTATGTCACTATTTTAATTTTACTAACACTTTTATTGTTTATTATTTCCCAATTATTGTGAAAATTACAGTGATAATTATAGTTCAAAAGAAAGGAGAAAGGAAAATGTAAAAATAAGTAATGAAAAAGAAATAAGAAAAGAATAACAAACGCAGAATAAAAAGAAAGTAAAAGAAACGAGAGAATGAGAAATAGTGTTAAAAACGAAAATGAGAAATATTAACGGAGAAAAAAAATGAAAAAGAAAAATAGGAGGGAGGGGGTGAAGCTAAAAAAGTAGTAGAACTAGTTAATATATATATATATATATATAATAAAATAAAAGCAGAGAAAGAGGGACAGGACGGGGAAGAATAAATCAGAACAAAGTCAAACTAAGATGATTTCCCTTTAAACTTGAATTTATTGTAAATAATACAAAATAAATAAAATTGTTGCTTTTAATATTTTTGATATTAAACTCTGATATAATTCTGTTATACTTTAACTCATAAAAGGAAAAAATAATATAGAAACAGACCAAGGGCTTGTGCAGCCCATTTGTTTTTAAAATATAAAATCCCTGGCAGAGACAGACAAATTACCTAGATGATTAATAGAATCAACAGAATCAGATAAGATGGACAAGAAGAAACCATTGATCAGAGAATAAGGCTTCTAGCACTTTCTTATTTTATATGCACAAAACTACAGATTCAGATTCCTTAACAGTGTAAAGAAATAAATGTAGAAACATCACTGATAAAAGAGCATTTTAATTTGAGTTTATAACTGTTAGGATTTTTCTTTGCAATCTATATAAACCAGAACAATTGCCTCTTCTAATTCTTCCCACAGTGATACAAAAAATTTAACATTTTTGACATTAAACTGAACAGTAGATGCATCAGTGACAAAAACCACGAACTTATGCAATAGCAAAGGTGCTACCAATCCAAAAGTACAATATTTTTGACATAAAGTACGCAAAATGAAAAACATGGCTCGATTCATTTAGTTTATCGTAATTCATAGTGTCTACACACTATTTGTATTATCTTCTCAACAGTACAACAAAGCAAGTAATAATTTTAGATCAGGCAAACGTAAGGGACATCATCTATACTACTTGCATATCATCATTCAGCATGGCATGCAATGTCAAAAATAGAAACAACATGTAAATTCAAGCAAATCCAGCTCAAACTCTGTTAAACTAAATTTAAATTTTACATTCCTAATAAAGTGACAACAAATTAATGACGCCACTTACCTCACAGCAGCAGCATACTTTTCGGCCACACTCAAACGTGTTGCCTTATCATCCGACACAAGTTCTTTATAGTCTATTCCTTGGCAAAAAGCGTTTCCGGATGACGACACCATTACCGTTCGACAGCTTTTGTCTTTGTCGAGTATTCGAAGCATCTCAACCATTTCGTTCATCATCTGTAAAGAAAATATGACATGAAAATTGGAAACACATGTTAAAAACCGTTTACCTTGAGGCTCAAAATGGTATGACCGCTGCTGGCAACTGGAACCAATATAAGTTGAACAAGCCCTGTAAACTTCCGCACTTTAAACGTCTCAAACTGTGAATACTTGGTGTCATCCGCAGCTGGCTTGTTGAAGTTCTTCGCCATCTCGTCCCCAAGTAGCGCTTTGTCGGCAGCCCCGAGGGAAACGCGCGGGTGCTTTTCGCGCGTCTTTTTCTTTTGCTTCTGGTTCTCCTCTCCTCCATCGGTGTTCTCATCGCTCGAGAAAGAACTGCTCGAGTGGCGCCGAATAATCCGCGAAGCTTCAGCACGCTGCGTGTGAAAGGTTGTGTAGCCAGGCGATGCTGGCGGGCTGTGCACAGAACCTGCCAGGGAATCTTTGGAGCGCTTCCTGTGCATTATCGCGGCGGCTGCGTCCTTGGTCGGCGTCACTTTCACTGAGACACCCTCCTTCTTCCGTAGGGAGATGGGCGAGTCCTTCGTGCTGTTGATCTGCAAGTCATTCTTAAGCTCATTGGTCTTGTTCAATAAATCACGCTGAGCCCGATCCAATGAGATCAGCGCTCGCTTCTTCTTCTTCCTTACAAGGCCCTGTGCACCATCGGCACTCTTAACTGAATACAAGAGGTTGACGGCACCTTCATCCATGAGCAACCGATCCACTTCCGACAGTCTTTTGAATTTCCGCCTTTTAACCATAGCCTTCTTGATGATTTTCTTCGAGGCATCCACAGGTTTGAACGTGACCGCTGGTGTCTTCAACTTAGGCAGGTGACTCTCGACCTTTTCAGCTTTCTCCACCTTCTCAATTGTTGGCTTTGTCTTCGAGATCTTCTCAACACTCTCAATGGCTGGCTTTGGCGACTTAATCAACTTTGTAGGAGGCGTTGCTTCATCAGGGTCCCAAATCTTTTTCCTCTTCACAATCCGTGAACTCTTGCTAATGTAGGTATTAGGCGACAGAGCTTTCTGTGTTTCAACTTTTGACAATGGCGTTCCTGGTCGCTTCTTGTCTTTATCGCTATCTTTATCTTTATCCTTTCTGCAGGAATAAGTTTGGGAGTTTTTGAAGTATTTACAGAACTTGAACCTAAAGAGGATGATGCCTTGTATGTTTTTTGTGGAACAGTTGGCTTCTGCGTCACTACAGAGGATGATTTCTGTGCATTGCTTGGGGTTTTGTGTGTAGATGATGATGTAGACGATTTTTGTAGGTCTATGCTTGCTGGTGGTGCCTGTTTGGAGTGGAAGATTTGATCTCTGATTTTTGCTCAGATTTTGGTTGCAACTGTGCTGCTGCAATGGACGGTTTAAAATCCTCCAGCGGTTTCCTCTTTCTTGTATACGTCTTAACCACATTGCTAGAAGAAAACCTTGGCTCGATATTAAGATCATCCTTGTCGTGATCCACATCCTTTTCACTTTTTGTAACCTTGACAACCGATTCCACCTTAATTGGTTTTTCTTCAACTTTCGGAATAGAATTTTGAACAGCAGGCAGAGTAGACTGGATAGTTGTCTTAGTAGACAAGACTTTGCAACCATGTTTTGTATGCTTCGGAAGATCCCGCAACTGTTTGAGAGCCATTTCCTTTTCCCACTCAATAGATGGTTTTTCCATCTTCTCTGGCTTTAGAGGTGAAGAAATAGCTTCACTATTTCCTATATTCCAATCGGGCACATCGTCCCCTTCTAACAGAGCAATCAAATCTGAATTATCAATAATCTTTGAGGGCGGTGTCTCTTTTACTACCGGCTTCGGCTTTAAAGGCTTTGATTCCGATTCAACTTCAGATTTTAAAGCCGATTTTTTGCTGGAATGTGTAGAAGACGTTCGTGAGGCCTTCTTTCCTGAACTTGCAGATGGTACAAGCTTCTTAGCAAGTCGCTGAGTGAGCTTTTTTGCAAAAAATACATCTCCGCCAGCCGGTGGTTCTGCAGCCGACTGCCGCTGGCGCGAACGCTCCATTATTTCATCTGCAATCTCTTGTTTTGACACAATTTGGCTGGTAAGGTTGCGATAGGGAATTTTAACTCCCAAGCGAGGCTTCAACAACACTCGACCATTGCGCACTGGATCTACTAAGGGTTTGTCGATGCTACGACCTAGCACATGGCAGGGAATGTTTACAGGTGGCTTCGTATCCACCGACTCCATCTCCTTCCTTTCCTCCTCTTGATTTAGATCACTTTCTGATTGATTATACTCTTCCCCTGTTTCCTCGGTCTCTTCAGTCTCCATTAAAATGATCTGATCTTCCGGCAAAATTACCACCTGCTCGTCCCCTTGGATAATCGTCTCTTGTTCACCTTCAAGCACCTGCATTTCACTGAAGGTTACCTCCGTAACTGTTTCCGATGGCAGAGTTATTATGGTCCCATCTGCATTTTGAACTTCTGTGCCTGCTAATGTGACAACACTGCTTAGAGTAGTGTCGGCATCAATTTTTATTATGGTCCCCGTGGGGTCCTTCAATTCTTCTTGCACGCCATTCATTGAAAGCGTATCATCATTCAATACAAATTGAAATTCAATTGCGTTCTCAGCCTCAATGTGCCCATCATTGACTGCACTATGCCCAATTTGATCCTGTACAACATTATTGACTTGAACACTTTCTTCCCCGCTAACTTTAATAGCTTTTACAGCTTCAGCACATTCTTCAGTTTTAGTGCTAACTTCATCTTCCACAATTATGTCCCCACTTTCTATCGCACTATTGTCATTATTCTCCACAACCGCACCGTCAGTTTCAACAGTTTCAATCACTAAAACACTAGTATTCTCAATCTCTGCTTCCGCAATGCAGGTATCAGCTTCCACAACACCAGTATCAGCTTCCACAACACAGGTATTACCTTCCGTAATGCAAGTATCGCCTTCCGCAATACAGGTGTCACCTTCTTCAACGGAGGTATCACCTGTTGCAACGCATGCATCACCTGCTGCCTCAACTTCCACAGATTCAAGTTGAGCTTCCGTTTCTTTTTCTGCTTCTGCTTGTGCGCTATTCTGAGTTATGACTTCCTCGGACCCTAACATTTGAGCAACGGCAGTTTCAGCTTCATGAACCTGATATTCCTCCTGTACCACTTCCTCTTGCACTTCAGGAACAACTGCATCAACAGTTTCCTCAACCATTTCCTGAACATCAGCACTTTCTGTTTTCT
This sequence comes from Sinelater perroti, assembly GCA_036346155.1. Taxonomy (NCBI): domain Eukaryota; kingdom Metazoa; phylum Arthropoda; class Insecta; order Coleoptera; family Elateridae; genus Sinelater; species Sinelater perroti. Next base: position 4,191,355 of record JARFIY010000344.1, read on the forward strand.
CAATCGCTTCTTGCACCTCCGTTTCTGAGACTCCTTCCGCTGCTTGAGGTTCTTCAACCACTACCGAGGTTTCAACAACTTGAAGGGCTTCCTCGACAACTGGCGACGATCCTTCAACCACAAGCAAAGCATCTTCAACTACCTGTGAGGTTATGTCTGCTGCAACTGTTACATCTTGCTGTGGAGCTTCGACAGGCTGAGTATCCAACATCGGCATGTCCTCACTGGTTTTAAGTCTAAGTTCCTCACTAACCTCCGTCTGGGTATCACCGGCGTCAGTGCCGTTCTGCTCCCTGGACTCGCTGCTGGGAACCGAGGACTCCTCAGCTAGCACTGCCCCTTCCGCCGAGCTCTCCATGTTGCACTGCAAAACAAACACACGTGAGAGCGTGCGCTACAATTCGGCACGCGACCGCGCCGCAGCCGGGCCTCCTTCTCGGCGTTTTTGGCACGCAGCCGCGAACGGCTGCAAAAACACGGCGCCACTTACCAACGCTCGCTGGCGAACGCACAATCCGCTCAACTGCACGCGAAGCCCCCTTCGGCTGTAGCTGGTGCCGCTGACCTCGGTCCCTCACGTGGAGGCGGCCATGCTTCCGTACACGGGAGTCAAGTCTCACGGATCAACTCGGTGGAACGGCTTCACGTCGCACTTCGGCCATTTTAATCACAGCGTTTCAGAGTTTACAAAGTTTACGTCACCAGGCCGCCGCCAGAGTAGGCAATGCGCGACTGAAGTCACTAGGATGGAAGTTTCACTAAGCACAATATTATTGCAAAAACGTAACTTACAGGTAAAAACATTGAATATTAATAAGAAATAAATTGTAATACAATGTTATTATCCAAAAATAAATATTTATACTTCATTTAAAATAATACGGAAACATCATTCTGTAGATTACTTCAAATTCAATCCATCCTGTATATTAAGAACGTTTATATATACAATGAGTCAAAAATTAAAAATAATTTATGGGCTTTTAATATAAATAAACGAAAATATGTTCAACATTTAGTTTTTACTCTCCAACAAATCTTAAAAATTAGTATTATATATTATTTTATATTAGTTGTTCTACACTTTTTTCTATTCATTTATCTACTTTATAAGTTACTTATTTCATGCTAATAAAACTAAATCGTTTGCCTAGACTAATATTTGATGACTAAGTTCTCTTTTGTTTACTCTAGTATTTCTTCTAACTTTTTACTAATAACTCTTTCTTTAGATCTTTTTTTATTTAATCTACCCCTACCTCCTCTCCTCCATTTTAGGGCTCCTTTTTTCTTTTTCTTAATTCAACTTTAAACCTTTTTCGCTGTTAAGTTAATTATTTTTACCCATTCTTGTTAAATATTTCGTTTCCATATTTTATTAATAAATTTAATCAAAATTTGATGCGGCTTAAGCATAAGAACCAAAAATATTTATAGCCATATCTTCTGTTCCATTATATTGTCACGATTCTGGAAGCTTCGTAAAGCTACATCTCTTAGGTTGTTTCACCAATTGTTTCAAATTTTAGTGCACTGATAGATCTCAATCCAAAGAGTATCATAAGGCACTTACAATACATTGTGATAAGGTCTACCAAAGAGGAATTATCAATATAAAACAGGGGTAGGTTGTGCCAGATCGCTAAGTTCTACATGAGACAAAAGAAATGAATTAGAAGTTTTAACGGAGCATCTTTATTGTTTGTTAATTTTTATGCCTTTGTACTACAAAGGTCTGAAAATATTGCCAGGAGTTGCAGACGCAAAACTAGTATAGTCCAAATTTGGATTTCATAAAGCTTGCAAAGAATTAGTTTTGCATAATTACCATGATAAAGTCTCAGCATAGCAAAATCTGCCATTACGTGTCAAAGTTCATGGTTGGAAAGGTCAGTCTGATAACTTCAGATTAAGAACTGAGTCTTGGAAACATGAAATACTTGATTGCTTTTTGAAGCACATTGAGATAAATGTAAACGTCTTCTAGTGTGAATTAACTAAATAGCCGAGTAAGACGTGTCAAGAGGACGCGACTATTAAACGTAACCATCCATCTGTTGCTTCTTTTGACCTTCGAAGCGTGAAAAAAGTGCCACGCTGACGAGGAAAATTGTTTATTGGTGGATTCGTGATCAACTGATTATATATATAAAAAAAATTATGAGTGCTGCTGCTGCTGCTGTCACGCAGGTCAAAGTTCAACATATAACAAAAATTGTTCGTGCCTTTCCGTGCCGACCCGAACGCCTCCGAAGGACAAATTCTGGCCCGGCGGCAGGCGCGGCCGAGGTATTATATTTCCGGAACCGCAAGCGATAGAAAATTTTCGTTTGAGAGCGGGTAATAAAGCACTCGTTTAATATAATAATAATAATGGTACGGCTCTAACGCCCCGCGTGGAAGCACGGCCTGCAAACTTACAGATTATGGCAGGCTCTCATATGTTTGCTCAATGTGTCCGGTCGTCGCGCACCATCTTTGGTGCGGGGCGATGTGGCAAGCACCGCGCCTTACACGACCGCCATTAGTACCCCTTTGTTCGAGTGAACGCAGGTACTCAATTGTTTTTAGAGACTGAGTAGGCCACCCATCAGGCTTCAGAGAGTACCGGGAATTGAACCCGAGTCCGTCCGCATCGCAACCCGCGCCTCAACCACTGGACCACTGTGGCGGTAATGTAATATAAATATATAAAATCTCATATAACGTAGCCATTGTGCCACCCTGTACGATACGCAACTGCATTCCTCGCGAACTTTAGTCCACGTTAGAGTTGAGTATGCCTCCAATCCAAGAGTCAAACATACTTATATAGATGGTGTTACAGTATGGTTCAAATAATATCCAAGTAATTGGACTAAGACGAGAAAGCCACCCAACGAGTTGTAACGTTCCTTTTTGACTCTGTTTTCCTTAAATGGAACGACAGCCATTGTCTTTTGCCACACAAGGGCAAATATGGAATGTTGGATTGGCGACTTGTCGCTCCTCGTTTGGTAACCGTAAAGTGTGATGGTACACTTCGTTGGATCCCTTCTTTTAACGTAAAAAAGCGTTTCACCTAATCTAATTGCCGAATAGATTTTGGTGGCCTTTGGCCTGCAAAATAATTTGTGAAAGAAAGTACTTACATTAAATGACGGAATCTTTGTTTGCTAGAAATTAACCACCCAATCTGTACGTCAAAATATTTGTGATGATGCTGCCAACAAGAAATGCAATCACTTGATTAATTGGCGTGGTTTGTCAAAAGTATTGTGAGCATATCAAGATATGGTATCACCACAAGCAAGTCTTCTTACGATCCATCCAGTGTTGCATAGAATTGGAAATTGATTTGAGGAACGTTAGGTTATCTTAACGCACTCCATTTAATGACTCGTTTTCGGACACGCGTCTGCCATGTGGAGCGCGTGCTGCGTTGTTACTTCACGACGATCATAAATTACATTCACAGGTGTATTGGGCTGGTCGAGAGCTATATCCAAGTACTAATCTTTACAGAATAGTGTACGCTGTTTAGATCAACTCACTAGTTCTGCGCTGACTACAATGACATCGAGTAAACTAAAATAGACTTGAATGTTATATAATCTATCAAGTCTATGAAGTACGCCAAAGAAAGCCTTGAATACTAATTTCCAAGCAAAACGCGCACATTTAGAAATGTGAGTTTTGAAGGTTGGAAACCATACTTGTTCACTTATCTTACTGTGTTGTAACCATAGTCGTCTGATTTGCAATGCAAAGCATGACTAAATGGCGAATACTTCTACAAATCTATCATTCACTTTGAACATTTCATTGGTGTCGTCGAGGGTGTTTCATAGTCGAAGTTTGGTACAAATGTAACCATAAGGTATTTTATTCTTGGAAAGCCTTATTTCTTTTGACTAAATGAGTAACTATCAAGTCAAAACCCGTTGTTCAATTTTTGATTGTACTTTATCCACATATAGCAAAATACTTTGGAGTTTATCCATTTTTTTTTTGACAATACTACACAATTCATACAAAAATAATAGTTCCGACATTTTATTCTACGTATTGAGATATTTCGCACTCAAACTATAGGTCTGTGTGGTACGGACCCTCAAATTGACTGTTTTCTCGATTTTGATCTTAAAATTGCTGTAGAAGAAGACAAGCTAAACAAAACAAGCTTTTGTTTTTACTCTATCCAATTATATCGCAGAAACTCAAATTAAATGATGACAATATGGACACTTTTGTAAAACAAATTGTATCCAATATAAATACAAGCAATTTTACGTAGTCTTTATTACATTGCAGACGGTTTCTTCTTGCTTCCTTTTTAGTGTAGGCACACTGTTTTACAGTTTCCCTTTCGTAGTTAATGTTAGGTCATCTGCGTAATGATTAGGCATCTACCATATATCAAACCTTTAATAAATATTTTGCTTCTTCTCTGCACGTTCTTGAAAATTTGGAAACTGCCAGAATATTTCTATACCTTAGTCTTCTATTAACCATAAATGTTTTTAGTGTGTGAGGGTATAACCAAAACAGCTTTATTACTTACTTTACGACATTTTAAGCAACATCTTCTTTAAAACAATCTCCTCTGCTGGTTACATACCGCTCCCAACATTTTATTTCACTGTTGGTTGCACTCTCCATGATGGAGCGCGTCACATCAACTTTATGGTTGAGTTGAAATGTCTAGTTACCCTAATCTCAACTCATTAATGAGGAGCCTCGTCTGAAATGCTGATTATTTGTTAGGTCGCTTCTATGTCAACTGCAGGCAATTGTCTGACCACAATTGTTAAACTTTTACCCTCTGGATTGAGGCGGCTTCTAATGGTCTCATAGTGTTTTGTCGCCAACATTTTCACAGACTACATAACGGTTTGAAGCTCCGAATCCCTCTAGAGAGCAGTATTTCTAACGTACCACAGAGCACCAAAGATAAATCCGCTAGCAATAAAACTAATCATCAAGATTATCCTTGCAACCGTTTCGAAGCAGGGTGGAACCTAAACGAACTGGATATCAAGATGAATAAGAGTGGAGATAGCATATATCCTTGTGGTGCATTTATGGCAGAACACCATCAATCTTACTGCCTAACAGAAAGGCCCAGATAAGTTGAATGCTGAGGTCATCCTAAAAACTAGACCATTGTGCCCGTCTTAATCGGGAAATACAACAATGGTGAGTTCTTTCCTGTTACATCCTTGTGATGTGTTTCACAACCCATAAAATCTGTAGAGTGGTGGAGCTGACTCTATGGTTTCAGCTTGAAGCCCTCGGCCTCTGTTTTTAAACGGTAATGGTTTAGCCTCTCCACTACCTTACTCATGGTTGGCACCAAGTCGATAGGTCAATAATTCTGAAGAAAGATCTTCTGTTTTTCCTGACTTGGGGAAGCAGTAAGACGTTCACTCAACTTATATAATAGTCGCCGGCTTGATGGGCTCCAAGACTTTTGGTTCTGTAGAAGTCGGACGACTTACAAGTTTACAAGGTCAATGCGGTTCAGATTTGATACTGAAACTTGTATTGGTTCTTTAGACTGGTGGCAAGCGATTTTAATTTTTTATTGCACACTGTGTGCACTACATCATTTGTTTCGTGGATGGTTAGCATCAGGGCAAAGATGGTATGCAACACTATAATCATACTTTAAAGTCAACTGCCCCGAAAACTTCTAATTTGGTCTTCCAAGGAGCGCTTGGGAAGGCATATATTTTAGGACAAGAAATACCTACTACCGCTTACAGGAATTCTGTGTGTGGCGAAGTCTTTTATGCGAATGATAGGGACCTATCATTGGTTATCATTGGGTTAGTCAATTTTAGATTATGGTATCTAAAGTTTTTATTAAAAATTTCATCTAACCCTTTACGTCAATAACTTAACAGGCAATTAAACATTTCCTACAGACTCTCTCAACACGATCGTCGTCTGTCGCTGTAGAAGATCCTACTGTATTGTTCTGTTTGACTCGTACAGACTTTTCCCAATGCTTTTGATTTTCTTCTTTGAAAATCCCCCTTCATAACATTTTTGGTTTCTTTATTGTTTTGCAATTTTTCATTGTAATCGACGTCCTTTACATTCAGGTACTGTTCCCAACATTTTCTTTCACTGTTGGAGTGTTTTCTGTGTTGCACTTTTTATGATAGACCACATCAATTTCATAGTTTATTCGAGATATTTAGCTGCCAGCTCTAACCTCCTCCCTCATTCTTGGAGAGTCTCTTGTGGAATGGTGGTTAATCGATAGCCGCTTACATGTCGCCTACAGGCACTTGTGGCAATTGCGCACCGTCGGATCATAATTCCTAAACATTTAACTTTTGAATCGGAGTGACCTCTGGTGATCTCATATAGTTCTGTCGCTTTTACAAGCTCCGTAATGGTTTGAAGCTTTGAATCGCTATGGAGGGTTATACTGTTTATGTACCATGGAGTGACAAATATAGATCCAGGCTTTCCCCCCTCACCCGTCTTGTGAATAGCACAGTTGTTCTCTTTGCGGGATTGTTTTGAATCCGCTAACGATAAAACCTATCTTTAAGAGCATACAGAGCGTCTTACAGCCAGTTCGGAACCAGATGGGGCTTGAGCGAGCTGGATATCAAGTTGAATAAGGTTGGAAATAGAATAGATCTATTTAGTAGATGCACGAAGGCGCTCCTCTGAAAGAACACCATCAATCTTGATCTAGATGTTGAACCCATCTTAAACATTAGAACAGTAGGTCAGACCTAACCGATAAATACAACAGTAGCGACCTCTTTCTCGTTATACCCTTGTGTTGTGTGTTTTACAACCCATAGAAGCTGTAGTGTACTGGAGTAGATAGAGGAATTCGAGCTGACTCTATGGTATCAGCTTAAGGCTCTTGAGCCTTGTCTTTATACCGTGATTGTTTGCTATTTCCACTACTCTACCCTTGCTTGGCACCAAGTCGATAGATTAATAATTCTGAAGAAAGGTAACCGACTTCTTTGATTTAGAGAAACACGACATCAGCTTTCACTGGCAGAGAAAATGTCCTAAGCTTAAGACAGTCACGCAAAAGATACCTGTCTTTGAGAAAGCAAGATCTGGAATATCATCAGACTCGGACACTTTTTAAGTTTCAGCAGCAATATCACTTAGACCTCGATGATTATCGGTTTGATGAGCTCCAAAACTTTCTGGCTAGACAACTTAATCTGCAAGGTCAAGATGGTTCAGATCGCCGTTCTGATACTGGAGCTTGCACTTCAACCGTCTTCAAGGCTTCCAGTTTACCCTGTCACATTTTTCACATATCCGCTACTTTAATTCTTAGGGCAGGAAATATCTATCATCGGAAGCTCTGGACTTCGGTTTTACTTACATTGGCTTTTAGAGGCTTTTCTTTGAGGAAGATGATGGGGACTAATCCATCATCTAGCGAGGATGGACGATAAAAACTGGCCATGAGACTAGAAATAAACATTGTGGACCCCGTCCGAGACCCCAAAGTTTGAAAACCGAGTTATGGTCCAATTCTCTCAACTTGTTCAGCGCGTGTCGTATAGATATTAAATATAACGTCAAGAACATCCGAGAAACTTGTGAAGACATAATGGGTGAGCCTCATTAGTGCATCCATCAGCAGGTCGCATCTTTTTATGTAAAACCTACGTATACAGTGCCAAGCTATCACCTTGTGAACACACTACTTTATCTGTCTTTCTCTTTTAAAAGTCTCCCTTCCCCCCATAACATTTTCCTGTTGTTCTATTATTTCGCAACTTTTTAATTGCAATCTCGATATCATTCACATTGGATACCAGCGAGTTTTCTTCTTTAAATTATTTTTATGTTTACTTGTAGTCTTTGCCATCACCATTCAATATTTTTAAATGTATGTTTTATCCCTTTAGTATTGATGTATTTAATATCATAACATAAATATCCACGCGTGCTCCAAAGACAAAGATAAAAAAGAGTGCACACTAGGCAGAGGAAAAAACTGCATGGAAAGCTTTTTTCGAGTATTGCGATTTAACTAAAGCCAAAGCTTTCTGGTAAGAACAAGTTCTACTAGGTTTGTCCAATCATTAATGCCGATTATTGATTTAATTGTGTTCATAAGCAACTATGGAAGACGATTATGCAGAGTAAGACTTGCTGAGCTAACCAATTTAAAACTAACAAAACAAAACATTCACTCTCTCTGACTATTAAGACCTAAGCTGGTAATTTGGCCAACTAATAATGACAAATTGCAAACGTGGGTCATCTTACACTCTAATTTGGAAACAAAAGAAAGGCTTCTGGTTCCTTCTGTTAGTAATGTAATGGATGTTATATCTCAAAATTGCCATACGATAATTTTGGTGGCTTATCTACCAAACGAAATTACAATCAACGCAGAATGTTATTCTAATTTTTTTGGGGTTAAACACTTATCAATAAATGGCCTTAAAGGATAATAAAAACCACAAGTAGCTGACTCGGTTTTCTTGAAACAATGGAGTTGCCAGGTGAATATGGGGAAATAAGAGGGATGCATTGTATTGTTTTATAATTTTTATTCTAGAGAAACCAGACTTTATTGTCTTGTGTTGGTAACTTGCACTTTGAACATTTTGGTTGTCATAAAGTTAAGAATATGACCAAACCTTTTAACAAAAGTTACCAATTGTTCTATTCATAAATAGGTAAATTGCAACCGCCTTTAGTATTTGAAGTAAAAAAATCGCTGGTGTTAGTCTATAAAACTCAAATATTCGGATGGGCAATAACGCTGAGATAACTCTTTGAGCATCAAGTGAGAAAGAAAACCCAGATTTATCTTACTTGAAGCAAAATTGTACCGTCGTTGAAGGCAGTAGCTCTCTCCAAAAGTGATACAGGTGGTACTGGAGAACCCTCTTAAACTAGAAGTATCAATCATTTCTCTTGAATAACCCTTATGCTTCTAAAGAGAGCTGAGCTTGTAAAGAAGTGTCTCGCTTGTTGCATGTTTTACAGATTTCAAAACTATGTAAGAAGAAAACTGCTGGACACTGTCACTGTTATCAGAGGCTTGGGCACACTTAATTCTATAGTTATACTATCCATCAATGTCTCATGTGAGGATAATCAGTTTAAAAAGTTGTGCTAGGGATCGACTATTACCGTTTATTTAAGAAGATACAACTCACCCCCTCATCCATTTTGGTCTTGTAGAGGCTAACTTTTTATTGGGATAAGAAGACACTTTTCACCTCCAAAGTCAAAAGAAAAATTCTGGAGGAGCAAATGGTGTAACAATAGTTGTAGTAAGCTCTTTACGTTGGTAATCAACAAAAGCATAAAAGCTGACTGTTTAAGTCAAAACTATCATCGGGATAATCGTAAAGAAAAAACCGAAAACCTTTGATGTAGGTGGAGTTCAGATGAGGTTTTAACAAACAGTTCATCCACGGAAAAAAATATATTGTCTCTCTGTGACTGTATATTGATATGGAGTTATAAAGAGCTTTTGGAAATAAACTATGAAATGGTTGGTAAGTAAGCTTCTGTTCAAGATTATTCTGAACTTCTTAGAGCTTCTTTACATTCACACAGCTGGCTTCAAGGATGCAACATTGAGTCGAGAGCTTATCTGGCTTCCTTTACTTTCTTCACATAAAGTCATAAAGATTTAGAGAAAATTGTAGAATGCGCCAAATCATCATAACAATTAAGCTTGTTGGTGAAGAAGAGGACCTCTTTGCGACGTTGACTTTATGCTTTATCTACCACATTATTGCCCATTATTGCCCCGCCATTGATAGAACCGCAGTATTGCATGCAAATTGAGCTATCTACGAACAAAACAGAGCCTTAATGTGACTAATTGGTAAAGATTAAGAACAATATTAACAAAACGAAACTTTTAATTTTTGGTTTCTCTTTTCTTCACTGCTATTGAGAGAAAACTAATGGTCAGGTTTACAAGATTGCTGATCTGTCTCCAAAGAGAAAAAACATTAAAATTTTTTGGTTAACACAATTTAACTTTTGATATTTAATATCCAGATCCAGATCATTCTTTAGATCATCAATGTTTTTCTTAATTAAAAGTTTTTTAATGTCATTTTAATGTTTTTCGGTGTTTTCCCCCCCAACGAGTACAAAAAATCAAAGGGGAATGTTCCAAGCCCAGAATTAATTTTTTTCCAAAATTATAGAACTGTTACTTACAGCCAGCACCAACTCCACCTATCGTTAACATTTAACATTAAACATATTTTTTAAAAATCTCATTATCAATTTCTTAATTTCATAATTATAGATGTTAATGAAAGTAAAAGCATTAATTAAAATGGTAAGTAAATTTTTGAAAATCTTTGCAATAAATTAACAATAATAATAAGAAACTTTTGGTGAAAACGGCAAAGCAGTTAATTAACTAACTTATTTAAAAACACTTAAGTTAATTTAAGAGAAAAACTGTCACGGTAATATCACAAGAATATTTTTCACAAGTTATATACCCTTAATGATGCGGGTGTGAAGCAGACAACGAGACTGCAGGACCTCGGCGCGGCGGGAGCCACAGCCAACAGGTCGGTGCCTAATGTCATTCTCGTCCGACGATTTTTTTGACGTTTGCTGATTTCGCGACCGAGAGAACTTCTCACGCTTGTTGCAGCCATGTTGACCTGAGTGAAATGATTTTCCAGTTTCGTGTCGGGCTTTAAAATCCTCCATCCTGAACATTATGCCAAAGTGCGATGTGAAGACGAGGTACATTCCCGCAACCTTCGCCTGGGCGATCCTGCTGGGCGCCACCACGCTCTTCTTCTACTTTCCGTAAGTCGCGGCCTCGCCAGCGCGGCGGTACCGACTGTTCCGTTGCAGGGCTCAGTATTACATCTTCCGTCACCCATGGGTGCCAGCCTACCAGGGAGTGATCACCTTCTTCGTGCTTGCAAATTTTACTTTGGCAACGTTTATGGACCCCGGAGTAATCCCAAAAGGTTTGCGCGCGGCGGCGCCTGGGCCCGATCGCTAACCGCTCTGTTTGCAGCTCCGCCCGACGAAGATAGGGAGGACGATTTCAGGGCTCCACTGTATAAAAATGTTGAGATCAATGGCATCACGGTCCGTATGAAGTGGTGCGTTACGTGCAAATTCTATCGTCCACCTCGATGTTCACATTGTAGCGTATGTAATCATTGCATAGAGGTGAGTTTGATCAGCCGTTAGCAGTCCAAATCTGTCTGGGAATGCCACTGAACCCCCAAATTGATCAAATTCTTCAAATATGGCAACAATAATGTAAATATAACCTTGAAACTTGCTCATGCAAGGATCACCTTGCCATATGCTGATGCTTTTGTATTGGGCGAGGCATGCAAGGTCATTTTTCGCAAAATAAATTATGATAATTATACCTTTGTTTTGGCATTAACAATAATTCAATTTTGGGCTTGTCCTTTTTTGCATGTAGTAAATAAAATTGGACCTTTGAGATTTACCTTATCAGCAAGCTGTGGACCTTGTTACATGTTATGTTGAAATAAATTTCCGTACTAATTTTGTAAAAGATTATGGCTTTTAATCTTGTTAAAATAGGTAACAAAAAAGTTAGGTTATGTGTTTGTTCTAAAAGTGCGAGATTGTTGTAGACCTTTGATCATCATTGCCCATGGGTGAACAATTGCATCGGGAGGAGGAACTACCGATTCTTTTTTTTCTTTCTAATTTCGCTCAGCCTGCACATGATCAGCATCTTCACTCTAAGCCTAATCTTCGTCCTGCATAATAAGGAGCGGCTGTCCGAAGTGCAGCCAATTGTTGCGTATCCTTTTTTTATAGGCCGACGAGTCAATGCAAAATTCAAATTACACTTGGAGCTAACTTTCACATTTTTGCTATAAGTGCTAATTAAATATGTTTTAGCTGCCGTTAGATTCATTTTAATTGGTTTAACATTTCCTTAATGAGTCTCCCAGTATGGTCCTAATGGGGATAGTGGCACTGCTGGCGATCCCGATCTTTGGTCTCACAGGCTTCCACATGGTGCTGGTGTCGCGGGGGCGCACGACCAACGAGCAGGTCACGGGAAAGTTCAAAGGTGGTTACAACCCCTTCTCGCGTGGCTGCTGGGATAACTGCTGCTACACACAATGCGGCCCGCAGTTTCCAAGGTAAGCGGGTTGTGCCTTGTGTTGTTATACTGAGATATCTGCTTGTAGTTTAATTAAGCCGAACAAGTACAGTGTGAAACGGAAGCACTGCTCTCATGGCCCCATCGCCACCATCACCAACGACAATCAAGTCAAGACCTACATGGATAACAGCAATGGCGTGAGAACGTGAACTCGAACGCATATAACAAGGTGAGAAAAGTCAAGTATGATTTTTCTATATTGAAGCTGAAGATACACTGGCTTGTAAATTTTATATTTACTAAAGTGCAAATTACCGTTGATGGTTTTTTGAGAATTATTGAAGAGGAATGTTTTGTAGTTTCATATGGATCTTGTGTTTTTTATGAACGATGTAACTTCTGTAGATGTATTTATGTGCTTAACGAAGATATATTTTACATTTGAGCTTGTAATGTGTGGTGTAAATAATTAAGAAGAGAATTTGCAATAGGATACATCTGAATTCTTTGCTACTTATTTAGAGAAATGCTAGTATATATGACGTACTTACTTATTGATAGCTTAGCACATATTCTGATGTCAGATTATGTGGGAGTTATGAAGCCAATTTTGTGGTAATTGAGGCCTAACTCACGTTTTCACCGTTTAATCTGATACCAATTGTGAAACTTCAGTTGCTGGTAAATTGCATTGGCTTACGTAGACCATTATCATCAATTAGTAGTGTAAGGTGTCTGATATTGATAAAATTGCTACAGGTGGCTTTGATATTATTGATAAAAGTTACCTCATATGGACCGTAGAAAAAGTATATGACATCTGAAACAGCTATAGAATATTATTAAAATTAGTCATGTGGTGTCAGGTTACTGAAACAAGTTGGAGCAAAATCTTGTTACAAAACCTAGAGTAGGTGTCTGAAACTAAAGACATAATGTGTCATTAGTTCATTGAGAACATCATTTAGGTAAATGTGCTGATGTAGAATGTGTCACATTAAACACACGAGTCTTCCTCATGATTGTTTAGAGGCTTGGAGAGATTAGTTTTTTTCTATTGATTGTAGGCTGCTTCAAAGTTAAACAAGTTCTCAAAAATTAAAGCACAATGACGCATATTAGAGACTAGAAAATCCAGCCAGCTGCACTTGGCTGCTATAGAGAATGCAAGTGTTACGAACTTTCTGTAGCAATCGTTACTATTCTGCAGCTATTTCTTCCGATGTTTTTTGAGAACGTAGCAGTCGCCTTGCTTGGTTTCTTGTTACTATTTCTTCTGGGGTTTTTCGTAAACTTTGCTGTCACCTTGCTTCGTTCATTGCAGCTATTTCTTCCGGTGTTCTTTGAGAACGTCCTTGTCTTGCTTGGTTTTCTACTTCAACTTCCTCGGGAGTTCTTTCGGCATATATACGTCACCTTGCTTTTATTTATTCGTTTTCTCATGTAATTTCTGTGTTCAGCTGTTTTACCTGTTCCATACCGAAGAATGCCTATTTACAAAAAAGAAGAAAAAATCTAAAACAGTAGGATAAATAATTTAATTTTAATTTAAGTTTTTCAAAATTGCCGTGTGCTTTAATGATATGACAATCATTCATGTATTTTTGCGTGGCAACCAATGCTTTTCACACGGCTGGGGGACTGAAGACCGGGACCTCTGCATCACACTTTAAAGATATTAGATATTTGCATCTAAGAGTCTGCAGAAACAATTTTTTTGATCTTTTTAAGGTGCTGTCTTCTTGTAGAATCTATCTTATCTTGTGCTATACTTAGCAGCGACTGTTAATTTAGATCAGTCCAGTCTCTCACACTTCTCATACATGAGCTTCGTCTTCTACCTGGTTCTCTTCTGCTCTCACTCTTGCTCTCTGTTATAATTCTTAGAAGCTCGTATCTTCTGCCTCTGTATATATGTCCTAAGTACCTTGTCTTTCATCTTTTTGCAATTCCAAGAATTTCTCTGCCTATGTTCATTTTTCTTAAGAACGTTTCATTAGTAGTGTGTTCCGTCTATGATATTTTAAGGATTCTACGCATTATCCACATCTCAAAGGCCTCTAATCGTCGCATCGAATAGGCTTTCAGCATCTAGGCTTCACTTTCATGTAACAGAATTGAGTATATATATATAGGTTTTCACAAATCTGTATCTGATATTTAGTGATACTGTGGGGTTTGTTAGTAAGCTTTTTATTCTAAGAAATACGCTGCTTGCGTTTTCAATACGGCAACGTATTTCTACTTCTGGGTTCAAATCTCTTGTTATCCAGTATTCTAAGTATTTCAATTGATCTACCTGTTCTATTCATTTATTGTATATAATTATGTTGGTGTTTGCATTTGTGTTTTTGTTTTTGGAGATGAGAATTGTCTTTGTTTTTTCTGTGTATATCTTAAGGGCAAATGCATCTCCCTCCTTTGTTATTGCATCAATAAGTTTTTGAAGCCCTTCTCAGCTAATATAATGGTATTGTTTGCATACCATAAATTATTCACTAGTCTTCCGTTTACTATGATACCCTCTTTGATGGGTTGATTTCTAGTGCTGTCTGAAATAATTTTTCTGGGTACATGTTGAACAGGACTGGAGATAGTATACAGCCCTGTCTTACACTTCTTTTGATGGATATGATGGTGGTCAATGTATCTTCTATTCTTATAGATGCTGTTTGCTCCCAGTATAGATTCTTAATTAAGTTGATATCCTTTTGGTCTATTCCTTATTCATAGAGTATATTGATTAGCTCTGTGTACCTTATTCGATCAAATGCTTTTTTGTAGTCTATGAAACACAGGTGGACATCTTGTGATTAGTCTGTGCATTTTTGAAGTAGTACATTTAGTCCAAACAGCACTTCTCTAGTTCCAAAGCCTAAACGGAAACCAAATTGTTCTTCTTCTACATATTGTTCGTATTTTGTACATGTTCGTTTATGTATGATTCTTAGCACTACCTTCAATACATGACTCATCAGGCTAATTGATATTGTGAGACTTTTTTGGCTCCGCTCTTTTTAGGTATCAGAATGAATGTAGATTATTTAAGAAGGTTGTTAAGAGGTTGTCTTCACCCTAGACTATATATGTCTTTTTAGAATATGTCTTTCCATATTTTCCTATTTATAGTGAAGCTTTCTCAATTTCTTATAGTTCTATTAAGTCTTCGTCACTGCCGCCTAATGATTATTTTATATATTCAAGCTTTTAACCTGTTTGTAGTAATTATTGACCTAACCACGCTATTTAAGTTGCAACACTGTTAACCACTAGATATTTTTTTTCAATTTCACTATGTAGTTCATCACGTGTTATTTGGGTTTCTAAATATATTTGCTTCTATCTATTTAAATCTGTGCTCTTTTTTACTATATGCATTTTGAAATGTTGTATTATTTGTTGATTGCATTTAACATTTAGCTTACTTTCGTTTATAAATAGTTCAAATTTTTCTGCTGTAGTTTGTAATACAGTAACCGAATTGCTTAATTCTTTCTGCATTTTTGTCATTATTGCGGCATTGTCTGGAAAAGCTAATGATTGATAAGCATTGTTCAGTATATTACTACTCTGTTTTATACTACATATTATTGTTTCTAGCACTGTTAGATAAAGGTTGGTGAAATTGGATTTCTTTGCCTTAATCTATGATTGTTGGAAATTATTCCTATAGTACGCCTTGAAACTCGATTGCGTCATTAAATATCATTAGTTCTTTGGGAAGGTAGAATTTCTTAAGCATTCATATTACTCTTTTCTGTTCACTTTATTATAAGCCTGTTTAAAGTCTGAGGAAGTTAACTTTCTTTGGTAGAAATTTTTCTTGTATTTGTCTTATAACATATATTTGTGTTGTTTCTACTCTACCATTACAGAAACTGCAGTAGTTTGTCTTTTGTTTTATTCTCTTATTTATCATTTTTGAAGAAATATTATCATATTTTGTACTAAAATAAGTTGGTAATTTTTGATAATCTTGGTATCTCTATTTTTCTAGTTATTCTTTATTTGCTTAACAATTTTTCCCTAAATTTTGTATACGCTTACTCTAACAATTTGAGTCGAATCTTGTTACTACCACTAG
The DNA here is from genome assembly GCA_036346155.1 of Sinelater perroti. Lineage (NCBI taxonomy): Eukaryota > Metazoa > Arthropoda > Insecta > Coleoptera > Elateridae > Sinelater > Sinelater perroti. The sequence continues at coordinate 4,207,533 of JARFIY010000344.1, forward strand.
TTTTGTTATTTTTTATTGATATTAAAATATTTTCGATTTTTCTTCAGATAATATTGGGGTTAACCTTGTCTTGAATATTCTTTCCTATTTCTTTCTTTATTGCTACTTGATTTATGTCTACTAATAATTGTGCATAGTGTTACTACCATTTTTTACTTCTTTGGTTGGTATCTCTTTTTTAATACTGTAACATTTCTCACTTAGGAACTTCTTTGTTCTTTGCTTCTTTTACTTCTTTCTGCTACTTTTTCTTTGCATATTTATTTCATTTTCCTGTAAAGCTGTTTTGCTCTTACACTAATCTGTGGACATTTTCTTGATTTTCCTGTGTCTCCTTTGTTAACGTCTTTAGTCTGACATTTCTTCTTCCAGAATATTTTTGCAATCCTTGTGAAGCCATTTTTTTCTTTTCCTTTATTTTGTTCTTACTTTTCTCTGATTTCCTTCTTCTTATGAGCTCTATCTGTTTGTTCATTTCTTGTCTGAGTCGAACTCTTCATTCTTCTTGTTTAGATCTTCTTTATCTCACCTTTAACTCCCATTTTTGCTACTTTCCTTTCATCTATTTGAGTTACTTGCTGTTTTAGATTAATGAAGACCATAGAGTTACCTGAATTCTCACAGTTGTTATTTTTTTATATTCTTCTGGTTTTTCTTTTCTCTTCTGGAACCACTTAAATTTATTTTCTTGCTGATTTTGTTGTGTATGTTTGTATTTATTTCTATTTTTACTCATAATATTTTGTGACAATTTCCAGTATTGTGTTATTTCATTTTTTTTTCTTTCTACATTTGTGTATTAGTCAGGCCCATCTTCTGTGAGGTTTTTTACTTTCCTTATCCTATAATAAGGAAAGTAATGTAATCGGCGGAAATTTGACCTACCCAGTTTTTCACATTTCTGGACGAAATATAGCCTCAGGACACCAAGAAAGTTGGTTTGAGCCATTGGTCGTGTGTGTGTCTCTGTCGGTCTGTCAGTAAACAGGATATCTCGAGAACCGTAAGAGCTAGAGACTTGAAATTTGGTATGCAAGTTACTTGTAGGTAGGAGACGCAGTGTGAAGCTTTTGGTAAAAATCGGCCTAGTCGTTTGGTCATAAGGTCGCAAAATTGGTCGGAAAGCGGCCGTGAATTTAAACGGTTGAAGATACAAAAAATTTATGAGAATAAAAATGATTTGTTATTATGAGATAAACATGAATTTAAAATAAAAGTTGATAAAACAAGAACTCGAAAAAAAATTGACCGGGTGTTCACAAAATGTTTCGGGAAATTTATATTACTGGATAGATCAGACCGAGACGAACAAAAAATTACAATGAAATTTTTTGATCCGAGGTCAAATAAATAAGTTATAGCCGATTAAAAAATTAATTAAACGGACCAATCACAGCGCGCTTGTAGAGCTTCCTGGCAGACGAGGCGATAATGGGGAAGGCCTTCACCGAACTGACAGCTACCTTCAGTGACGAAGCAAAATTTTAAGTACGAGTCAATTATTGTCTTGTACTGTTTATTTTAATCAGCTTTCGAGTGTTGGACTCGCGCCTCGTCCTTTTTTAAAATAACAAATTCCGGGACGAGAGCAGTACAGGGCCGAGATGATGGACCCGGTATAATATATAATAGGATAAGGAAAGTCGTGTGATGTTCACACCAGATTTTTATAATAAATATTTATAGAATACAGTTTTTGTTGTACCATGAAATTTATAAGTCTGACCATGTTTATTCCTTATCTATTTTGTTTTTGCTTGGATCAGTTTTATTGTTTGGTTTGACATTGAAGTCATCCATTGTTAGTATATATTGGCAATAATTTTGATCAGTAGCACTTATCAGATCTTATAATAATTCTACTGCTGTATGCTGTCATTGAAACGTATATTTGGAGGATTTGTAGTGATAATTGTAGTATTATATATGCTATTCTCTTTGATATTGCTATTATACATTCTCACATTTGTGGTTATCTTTTTGTTTATGATAAAACTCACTCCTCTGCTTTTTTTGTCTGCTCCTTTGTAATACAATAAATACGTTTCCAGAATGTAATATTGCATACTGTTTCCTTTTTTTTTGATCTCGTTTAGTCCCATTATGCTTTTTGTTTAAGTCTTCTAGTTTATAATCTACACTTATGGCTTTATTTTATTATTGCCATTTTTCTAGCCGTTTTCAACGGTCTTTAGACAAATATTCTTTGCACCTGTTTTCTGTCTATATAAATTGTTATAAGGTTTTTAGAACTACTAGGAATTGAAGATCTTGTTCTTCTTTATTGTATCATTACTACTGTTAATGATGTTTGGCTTTAAACGCGATGTTTGCCACTAAAGTTTTATGCTTGGTCACTCTTAACATAGAGACAGACTTGTGCTTGGAGCTTCTGTGTGTAATTCTAATTTTGAATATTATGTCTCACTGGTACCACCCTTATCTTTTATTTCTTTTATATCAATGAGTATGAAACAAAAATTTCAACTAAATATTAAACACTACCATCGGAAGATTTATTGAAATTTGGCTGCATGGTAAAAGTCGAATAAAAACGCTATATATTTTAATTAAGGCATGTAAGAGACAAGATACAATTTGCATTGGAATCTCATTATTCTGCTAACTAATGTTGTAATATTAATTGGATTGCCAACTGATAAGCATTTGGGATCAAAAAATAAATGTTTGGATTGGCTTCTTCATGATTCTGGCTATATATTTTGGATAAAACAGAAATTTTCTGTAATGAAAACTATCCCATTGCTTTATGTGAAGGAATACATATGATTCAAATTTATTCTGACGCAAAATATAATTTCAAACATATCGTTTAGCAGAAATGTGATTTTTGGCTGATGGCATTTGATTGACTAATTCAGTCTCCTGATCTGCACACTATTGAAATGTATTTAAAGCAAAACCGGCTAATATTAAGAAACTTTGAAATGTAGTCAGTTTTGATTGATCTTGAATCACGTTGCCAAACTCAATGATATATACTTTACAATAAAGATTGTAACTGTTATAAGATGAATTAAAGTATACACAACAAAGAACAGGACAAAAATATATGAAAAAAGAAGAAAACAATAAAGTAATGGGGAAAATATAATATTAGTGAAATGCAATGTAAAAGGATCAGTGAACTAATTAACAAAGAACGGTAATTATGAATTTTAGTGTTTATATACTTTTCAATAATATAAATGAAAATTTGGAAGTGGGGTTCTGATAAAGAAAATTTTTAAAAAACAATATTGCAATATTACCAGAAAATATCAAGAAAATGGGCATAATACATGCCCATATGTTGTCTACGTAATTGTGCAGATATTATAGATGCAGTTCCAAAATTTCTCATTGTCATCAATTAAGATGTCACATCATTAGTAGTGTAATATTCAAGAATGGTTTTAGTACCTACACTTATCTCCACGGCTAATGTATGTTTAGTTTATTTATAATCAAGTATGTGGTTCAAAACGAGAGATCATCCTGAAGGGGCCTGTTTGAACAGCATCACTGCCTTCACAGAACACTTTTGTTTATCATGCCACTGTGGCACAAGACGATGTTGTTCCGCCATATGCTTTAGTCGATCTCTGAAAACAGTTTTATGTACAATGATCTTGTGTAGCGTCAATTTTTATCCAGAATTTTTATTTACGCTATCCTGTACTTCATGGTACTGCAGTCATATCCACCTGTTGTCATTTATTGGACTACTTCATCTCAAAATCTATTATCAGTTTTACAGGACTTATGGCCATTATGACAGTATTATTTTACTTTGTATCTAATCTTTATATTATTGTCCCTTCTTATAATAATAATTATTATTTTAAACAAAAAAAAATACAACATATAACAAATAAGTTGAGAATTTTCTTATGCACTATATACCCTTGATTATAAAAAACAAAGAATTTAAAATGTTATTTGTGGTTGAAACGCTAATTTAAAAATTACAGTTACCATAGGTTACTGTCACTTTCTGATATAAGCAGTTGTGGTAACACAATTTGTTCGTATTGCAAAGTGTTTTGTGTATAGCTTGCTGCAAAAGTAAAGTTTTTAATATGACCAACCATATTTGATTTTTTCTGTTTTTTAAGGAGCAAAATTTGAAGAATATCAAATTGCAAACGGGAGAAGAGTTACATTGCAGATAATGTATTTAGTAGAAACTAATTGAGTGTTTTTTTCACACTTTTTGATTTTATTGTTGAAGATTGGTAATTTCGAGTGGAAAGAGTTGCAAATGCAGAGGTAGCAATGTAATAGGTTTTTAGAAATTCTTCTGAGTTTGATTTTGACTGTAAAAATGAGACAAAATGTTGGAGTTGCAAAAGAATAATGAATACAAAAGTTGTGAGACTTCCTGAGATTGAGGAAATTTTAAGAGAAATTGATAGCATTAGAGTATTTTGCTTTCTAAAATCAAATTTCTTCATAAATAGCTTTTAGTGAATCTGTACATTCTTTTTGAGAGGATTATTTGCAATTGTAAACCTAAATTACTTTAATTTATAAGATGGACTAAAGTAAGACTGTAGCAGACGGACTACCATTTAGACCACTTTATGCTTTTTCAATACAATAAAAGCTTGCTTCAGAAAAGGATGCGATCAATAGATTTATCACTCTTTTTAAAACATTCTGTTGGTACACGAGTGAAGTCTTTACCCATTTTACATAAAAATGAATATCAGTCACTACATTGTAACAGACTTTAAAAATCATTACAGATATTGAATGATGATCTTTCTGAACTTTTGGCAATAGCTGAGATGCTTTTAATGTACTTTGTTATGTTGGGATTCTAGTGTAATAATTTTTGTATCCATAAACAGAATTATTCTGTAGCTATCATGTGTGTACTCTGTTAATAATCTCTTTGATTTCTTTCTTTACTTCTAGGTCTTATTGGATAATGCGACACATTAAGATCTTAAAAATTTATATGTCTGGAGACCTTTTTTGTTTATAAAGCGAAGTTTTCCAAATCTTTGATGATCTTATGTATTGCGACAATACCAATATAATTTTTGTTACGCTTTCTATATATATATATATATATATATATATATATATATATATATACTGATTATATTATTAAGAGAATTTAAGGATACATGAATTTCTATTAATTATGGAGGGGGAGGAGTAAGCACTGTGATTTGGGAATGCATCTGCTTGATGCCCAAAAATCACAGACATTTGTTGCAATTAGAAATGTGTTTGATTCAATATCTTTTATACAAAGGCACATCTAGATAAAAAATTGCATCAGCCTTTTTGTCGTACTTGAGTCAACTGGTTGATTGGGCGAGTAGTGACAAATGAATTACTATAAAAACGCCTCAAATAGATGAAATTTATGTACACTGAACTGTGAAATCTTGAATTCTTCATAATGATAGGAAAGTTGCTTTTGCATTAAGTGGCTTACATTAGTCATAGTTTCATTACTTATGTCCATTTTCAATTTGAAACTCAAGATTCCTTAAAAGTTTTGCCCTTGGTATAATGGTTATTGAACTTTATTTGCACCAATAAATTAAGAGTATATTTTTCTCGTCCCCCAAATTTGTCTTGAAAATTGTTAACTGTACGGGACACCAATTTATCACTTAAATACTAGGGTGTTTTGAAAAATTTTTCTTTCTTTTTTAATAAAAGATAGGGTACACAAATAATTTGCATATTTTCTATAAACTTGAAATGTTTCTAATAAGGAATGTCATTACTTTTCTATGAAATTACCATCTCTGTCCATATATGCACGCCAACGTTAAACAAATTTATTTATTTTGTTGGGCTCGTTTAAAGAAATCCTAACTATTTCAGCCATATGCTGCTTAGCGCGACGATTATTAGGATACTTGAGTTCTTTATCAAGATACTCGCCATAGAGTTTACAGTTTAATATCCCATTAATTAATCTGAGGATGAATTTTGGAGGTGTTATTAGAAATGAAATGATAACTGGCAGGTGGTCCGAGTCTAGTTCTGGGAGCACTTGTAGAGCTTGCTTATTAAAATAGATATAAATAGATATCAGGGGCTTCCAACTTGAAAACCATAGGTTGATGTACGGTCATAGAATTTGGTACCGGCGGGGTTTGTTGCTCTACATCCCCAAATGGTGTCTTTGGAGTTTACGTCTCCAATGAGCAGAGTAGATTCATTTGTGGTAAAGATTGCTGAGATGTCTTGTTCCAATAGTCTTTGTTGGGTTGCTTATAGACACATATAATGTTTACGGTAGTGCCGTCTTGCGCTTTAATTTTGATTCCAACTGTTTCGAGATTAACAGTGTTGATTGGATGACATTTGTGGTACATGATTTTACGTTTAATAATGATGACCACTCCTCCTGATATAATGCTGACATTTCTATCTATGCGGTAGATCTGGTATCCAGTTATCTTTAGTTTTTTGGAATGACAGGTGCGTTTCGGAACACATGCTATATCGATGGAATGCCTTGTGAGGAAAGACTTGAATAATTTGCGTTCCAGTTGAGGATTTTTATTTGAGAAATTGTGTTGGTTTTAAGGTCCATTAAAAAGAGAGGGTAAGAGATTGGATAATATGGATTGTTTGATTTGTTCAAAATAGGATTGTATTCGATTTATGAGAGATAATAATGTATTAAGGATGAGGTTTCAGCTATTGGTGTGTTTGTTTTGGATTGCCACGGTAGGTTGGTTTGTGAGATATTGCATGGGAATTGAGGGGAAATTTTTCATGTTATTTGCGGGTACGTAGGTGTTCTTGTTGTTTTATGAGATTCTTTTCAATGACGTCTGTCTTGGTAGTTCATTGATTCAGAGAAATACTTGCATGCTCTAAAGTTAGTTGGGTGATTTTTTCCACAGTTGATACAAGTCCAGATTCTTGAGGCGGTTTGTTACAATTTGTATATAAGTGATTGCCTTAAGATTTGACGCATTTTAGTTTTAGTCTACAGTAATTTTTAGTATGCCCAATATGCTGCCATCTATGACATTAAGGGGTTTTATTATTATTATTTCGTGGTTATATGGTAACTATTGAGTGACATATTTTGGTAATGTTAAATATTTCGTTTGCAATAAGAAATATTGCGCAGACTGGCGTAGGTGTTCTGTCTTTATTAAGTACTGAAAGAGGTCTGCTATTGGGGTCTTGGAATGTGTGGAATTATATTTTATTATCTAAATCATGTTTAGCCAAAGTTCTATAATCTTCCTGGGATATATGAATAATTTTTAAGTTAGTTGTATTTCGGCATATTGATAATTCAGCCTTAGCAAGATTTTTTATGTTGATTACTTTTTGTGATTTATTGGACCGTGCAGAAAGATAGGTGGTATTTTAATTGTAGGTGGTTCCTTAGTTGTGTTATTCTCATTTCCAGCAGAGGGTTCCAGATGGCTGGGTAGGTAATACCTGTTTTTCTCGATTAGAGATGCGGGTTTCCAAAGATATTTTTTGTAGATCAGTGATCGGTGGAGATCTGAGTTTCTTTTTTAAATGGACATGATGATTGAGACAATAAGATACGCTAAAAGAATAAAATGTAAATGAATGTTGTTCGCGCTAGGAGCGCACACGTCTTTGCTGTTTGAAAATAAACCGAGAACTCTCAAAATACAATATGTGATAAATGCCCATCTCTAGAGGCTACACAGACTTATACTATTTGAATCACATTCTCCAGTACCTTTTATAGTCAGCAGGGGTTGTGCTTTTAATCATTTTTTTTTTTGTATATATATTTTCGTTGAGTTCCTCAATTGTGTTTGGTTTAGTAGCGTAATCTTCCGTTTAAGATATTCCAACGGAAAATAATTAGGGGCAGTTGAATTTGGTGGTCTAGAAAGGCCAAACCACAACATCAAAACAAGGGAATAAACATCTTCTAAACGTAATCCGCTCTTCGTTTCTTTCGGTGTGTAACATGTTGCACTATTTTGCTGAAATCACGCTTGTTAATTTCTTCAATTTGAGGAATTAACTAGTTTTCTATCATGTTAAAAGAATTTCCTGTTTCATCCTCAAAAAATGAGGTTCATTTACACCTCCAAAAAATCCCTATTAAACTATGATTCGACATGGATGTAATGGCCGTTTGTGAATCTTGCTCCCCCTAAATACGACAGTTTTGCTTTTTAAGATACCTAAATAAGTGAATGAACATCATCTCTCACGTGTCTTATCGCCAATACGTAAGAGTTTGGAGTGCTTGTTATTAACTTTCTACAGCCGAGCTTATAGTAAAAAGTTAATAAGATTATCATCCTGCCTGTCTGTCTGTGTATCTGGAGACACTATAACTTCCGTTCTATTCAACGGATACACTTCAAACTTGGCATACACACATCTTAAGTCAGTATCTTTCATGGGATTGAATTTCAGCCAAATCGGTTAACGGCAACCAGAAGTGACCGTTACGATTTCGCACCGCTGTAGAAAGTTTCCTTTACGGTATTACACCGTTCTTGTTATATAATGAAAATGCCTAAAAAAGAAAACTTAGTGTGCAGGAACATTTACGGGTTCTCTTTTTGAACAAAGTAAGTCTCGGGTTGAAATTGCGAATTATAGCAAATGTTCTTATTAAGCTGTTTAAAGTACAAACGTACTAAGGATGCTAAATCACATCAAAATCTTCTAAACGCAAATGATTCAGAATTTGATTAAAAATCTAGAGGAAAACCTTTGAGCTCGCTGCTACGATGTCTACAGAAATTATCTGGTCCCTTATTGCTAGGACCATAAGAAGAAAGCTCATAAAAGCAGACCTGAAAGGCTACAAGGTGAAAAAGAAGCCAGTGGTCTCCACATCACCAACACTTAATAGAAGATCGGGCAAATATTCTGTGATCAGAGGAGTAATTTTCAACTAAAGTTAATGAAGCACTTTACCATTATTCGAAACGTTTAAATTGTAATTATGTTTAATTTTGACAATTGTTTAGGTTTTTAGCAGCCCTGAGGCGATGAATGATTGAAAATTACGTTCCTCAATATTTAGTGGCTATAGGTGAAACATGATGGGGACAAAGTAGTAGTCTGGAATTGCTTGGTATCCGATAACATAGAATTATAGAGGACGCATGAACACCGAACAATATAATTACTGTTTTAGTCTCAAATATTTTTGGTGACAATAACATGGAGAACGCCAAATTTTGGCAAGATAATGCGCTCTGCGATGATCTCAAAGCAAGCAAGTGCAGCTGTTAGACTGGCCAGTCCAATAATTAAACTACACCTCATTAAGTATTTGCAGGGCATACTGAAGAGGAAGATAAGGAATCACAACGCGACATAAAAACGTTTTAAAGAAAGTCAATGGGGATGGAATGCTATAACTCTTGAAGAGTGTTGGAATCTGATTAGGGGTTTGCTCAAAATATAGGTGCCATTATAAATCCAAAGGTGGACCAACAGAACATTGAATGCCTAACACAAAACCAGCTTTTTCTAGAGAGTGGTCTTTATTTGATACCTCATATTTTTGGCCATGGCTACATATTGCCAAGCTTGTATAATCAAATGATTGAGATTATTTGAATCACTTCTAATGTTAGCATGTTACCATCATGCTTTTCTATGTTCATAGTTGGGACTACCACCAAAAAAGTCAGAATTTACAAAATATTGATGGAATATACGAGATATTCAAACCGGGTAAATTACAATTGGTTTTTTTTCTCTTCTATTGAATCAACCATTGTTAATCCATGAAATTTATTAAAAAATTTTCATTTATTCAATTATATTAAAAATTGAAAAACTTTCAACATAGATAACATATATTGTAAATGCCTTTTCATTGTCCTCGGGTGTAATGTCGACTTCCTGTCTACTTCTCGCTTTCACTTTCTGACGATTTCATTCGCGTCCTTTTCACAGCTATACCAGTAATTCAATGGTTTGTACTCTTTCGGGAATCGTACAACACAGGTAGATGCCGATGCCATTTTGAAATTGATTCCACACGGGTATTGCCGTTAAACTGTAAACAACTCACGTGATTTTGATAAGGTTTGCTCAAACGGCTTCGAAATTGCGTTCATAAAAGCATTTACATCTAATTAACGGCCACCTTGTACTAATTTTGGGACGCAACCATGTACGTATTTTGTAAATTTTATTTCTCTGTCCTCTTTTATTTTTGGCCTTTTTCCTAATTTCGGAATGTTCATTTTCTTCTTGGTCTTATTCTGCTTTATGTTATAAAATAGTATCTTCAACTGGAAGTCTTTAAAGTTCATTTCTTCACTACATAGTTCCGCAATTTTTGACTTATCTTCTTTTCTAACTTCCATCAATTTGGATGAGCTTGCGCATATATTATTTCTTTTATCACATAACTTTTTTCAGTCCGCTTTTTTTTATCGTTTGCCTTAAATTATAGAAGACATCCATGTCAAGAGTCGCAGCTTTTTTATTTAGACGGTTTTTGGGGTTCTTTTTTGTAATAAGTTCAATTATTGGTAGCTTTTCCCCATTGTAGAGAACCATAAAGGATACTAATATCCACACAAATGTTTGCTGTTAAATGTGATAACAATTCAGTTGGTGAAACTGAAGATTGGGCATTTGACCAAATTAGATTATTTTAATAACACCCGGCTTAGAAAGTGATTACATGACGTATTTAACAGGGAAGATTCTTGAAAGAAGGGTTAGATAGGATTTTTGACAAAGAAAATGCTGCGTGTATTCAGAAGTTAAAGTAAAGAACAAACCACTATTTTGAGCTAATGCGTACCGTTTTTATCCAGGAATTCTTTAACAATGTTGATTTAAAGTGGAGTTATCTGAAATAACGCGATTTTAGATTTTTCAGACCATCTATATTTCGAATTATTGGTGTTACACTTCTTCGAATTTTAAATTTCAGCTATTCTGCGGTTCATGCCAAATTAAGATAAAATTTATTTTATTTTATATTTTTCAAATTTTTATTAATTTTTTTTAGCCGGTTGTAATCATTTCAAAAAGGGTTACAAAAAATAGGATGCAGATGTAAAAAATTATTTAGATAAATTTGCGTTTTAACTCGTACAGTTTTAAATTTTTGTCTTACGTAAAAGTAGCTAACGAAAAATTACTTTTTTCCAGTCCGATGATAAACCATCTTTTTGTCGTGTAAAATATTTTTTTTGTTTGAAATATTTTTGAGTGTTAAAACATCTTTTTCTTGCGTAAAATCCTTCTAGCGTGTAAACGTTTCTTTAAATGGCGATCTGACCCACCGCTGATTGGCTGTCCCATTCAACTGTCATTAGTAGTACCAACTTGCTGCTCCCGAAATCTCTCCTTCGAACAGTGCCAATTTACTTTAAGACAGTGGTTGCTGGTGGTTTGTTTCTTGACGTGTATTTAAGTGATCCGTCTTTTAACAAATTTAAATGCATTCGTCCAATATTCCCTTGCCAACGCTACCACCATTACTGCCCCCGCTGGTCCATTGCTTCCACCGTTGCTGCCTCCGTTACCTCCTCCGCCGCCGCCGCCAGCGGAGCTCTGAGTTATGTTATTACTTGTTGTAAGTTCTTGTATTTTGGGCCGTTGCTATGGTTGACTGGTTAAGAGGGAACATTCCTCTACGTCGGCGTAGGCGAGTTCAAATCTCGCAGAACCCTCATAGATGTCTTTATATCGCCTTAAATTTAAGTTTGCATAGTAAAATAGACCATTTGCGCAGTACGAATGAAAAATATATATTTTCAACGAACTTAAAAAGTTCGTTACTGAATTCTATATCTGTCGGTCCGTCACAAAATTTGAGATTTTTTAAAATTTGAAAATGGATTCTTATAGGAAATTTTACGCTGATTTCGAATTCGAAATTAAAAAATTCTGTCTCGAATAATTTTCGAGATATTCGACTTCGAATTTCGGGAAAACTTTCGCCATTACGATTTTAAATGTGATTCTTATAGAAAATTTTACGCTGAATTCGAAAATGAAGTCGAAAAAATTCTATGTCGAATAATTTTCGAGATATTCGATTTCGAATTTGTTCTGGGATTGCTTACAGAGCAATCTCTTCGCCGGCCCCATGTTTTTGTTTTGTGGGCGGGTTTCTGGTTTTTCTGATTGAATTGATTTTACATTTTATGCTTACAAGTCCTGTATATTTATTACTAAAAATATGTCATTTACTGTTGTGAATTGTTGAACAGTTCTAAATTTGTCATTGAAATTTTGGAGTCAAAGAGATGAGTTACATTTTATGGACATCCATCTTCTGGCGCCTTCTTGGTGAGGTTGGCGATAACCATAGCAAGTTTTTCTGTTTTCCTCACTCTATTGACTCATTTTTACACTTCTTTGGAAATGCGTGTCTACTAATACGCATTGCGTTAATCCGAAAAGGTGATAATCTGATGAGGCCAGGTCTAGAGAATACGGGTGCAGAGGGATTTTCCATTGGAGGTCTATTGCTAGCTATTGCAGGTTTTCTTCGGACCAAATTCTTGTCCCCGGTTACGGTTTCGTTCAGTCTCATTAGTTCGTAACAGATCACACCCTCCTGGTCTTAAACTTGTGGTCTTGGATATTTCGTTTTAGTGTTGACCTGGACAATCGTCCAGGGTTCACCCGTGATTTTTGCGCTTGAGATTATCAAAATATAGCTGTTCCATCCTCCGTCACAATATGATACAAAAAACTCTTTACACTGCTTAGCAAGCAAATAAACTGCGATGTTCAAACGATTTGCAATGGCACCTTCTGACAATTCATGTGACACTCATTTTTCCTTCCATCTCAATCTTTCCCATCATATGGAAATGGCCCAGAATGGTTGATTTACTAACATTTAATGTCTCTGCAAGTTCTTTGAGTGTTTCAGCCGGGTTTTCATTTAATAACGCTTGCAATTTTGGCTGACCTGAGCATTTCTTGTCATGTGCAATTGGCATACGATGGAGCTTCTACAAGCATTTGATGAGCTGTTTTTTTCAAATCAAACATGAAGAGTAGCGAATGTCGAGAATTTGCATTAGAACGGTCCATTTTTTGACACAAAACAACGAATAACTAAATAAAATATCTCGTGATGTGAGTACTAATAATTAGCTTTTGATTATTTGCAATAGATGTCATTGATCAGAACAAATTGTAACACCTATTAAATCCTTCAAATTTTTATTAGGGGGGGGGTAGCATGTTAAGATTTATATGTTACTATTGTCACTGACATTAAATAAACTCTGGGATCACATAACCGCTGCTGCGACCCCCATTAACGAAATGAATAAGAAACGTTTCCTGCATAATGTACGTCTTATTATGTGATGTATGTACCGTTGCTGATTTTAATATTGCACACCCTAACTTCTTCGAAAATGAAGACTGCAACCGTAACTCGAAGACAGTAATGTAATTGATGAGTGGTTTCAACAGGACTTAGTTACAGTATATTACTTAATTTTATTTAAGTCAAGTCATTTAAGTTATTTAAGTCAATTCCTAGATGTGCTCATGTTGCATTCATTCGATTTTCCACACACGCTAACTTTTCTCTGTGGGTATCATCTGAAATCCCAGGTTTGTACTCATTGATAAACCCTTTCTATACTTTAAAGAACTTTATTTAACAACGAATTGCTGTTATTTCATTTAAAATAATCCTCCGAGTAGGAGCGGAATTTTGTTACATACACACGATTTAATGAATTTGAATTTTAATATTTAAAAAGACAAAGCGCTAGTATTACTAAAGGTGCTTGAAATTTTTGGATTTTCCAGGTTTTAATATACGTGCTTGAATTAAAAAACTGTTGGTGCACCATAAAAACACAAACCCCCAAAGTTATTTTTATACATAATCTCTTCACTTGAAAACACATATTTTAATTAATTAAAGTGGTTGTAACAGCCAATTGCGCGCGAATGCTTCAACAGCAACGTTGTCAAATCTCTATCTCCAGCTTATTTTAGTGGTCCAAACAAATGATAATCACAGGGCGATAAATCCGGACTACAATGTACTCCAGAACAAATTCTCAATTTTTTGTCGAATTTGGGCAGCGTCTCGAATTGGAAATTCGCATCTTTTCCTATTATTATACAAGCTTTGTTTCGTCCAAAAGTTGAGAGAAGAAATTTCAGCAACCGTTAGTTGGAGATCATAATTGAGAAGACGGGGAACAATGCGAGTGATTTACTCAGTCACGCTGGTCTTTAGTGACGTCGGTGACTTTTACTTTCAACTACTTCTTACCTTCCCAAAAATTGTTTATACCACTTGAGTTTTTTAAGGGTATTGTCTCCGAATTATATCTTAGGTCTTAAAATTTTGGACATTTTTACACTTTCCGTTGCGAGAAACTTAATAATCTATTGCGCATCAGATGAGGGCATCTCTTGCCCTGACTTGTGATATTTATTAAAGAACCTGTAATATAGGTACCATATCAGGAAAATCGTATTCAAAGGCAACTCTCCCTACAACACTCAAAAGTCGTGGCTCATTTCATTCACTCCACAGCGCATAAAAAATATATTCTTATTTATATTTGATTTACACATATATTTTATTTCGCTTAAAGTAATTTCCAGCTTCAGCAATACAATTTTTTTTTTATTTACAGCATTTGTCAGTTCAACAATCAAGTGTTATACATGACAGTTTTGATATAGAATAAATATAACAGTACATTCATTATCTGTGGTATGACAAGTTAGCTGGAAGTTGCGTTCATGGGGGCAGACAATGGCGGCCTCTGTCGATTGTGTTGATGGTCTAGTCTTCTTCTTCCGAGAGGATATCTTGTGGGAGTTTTCTCTTTAGTCTTATGGATGTTTCGCTGTCCGAGATTGTAGTGTGCTGCGCCAGTGCAGCAGTTCATAGTAGTAATAAAATTCCTGGTGGTCGTGATGATATTTGTTTGAACTGGCGACACTCCAAGTTCTTGGTGTAATTGAGTATTGCGGACAAACCAGAGGGCATTCACTGCAATTCTCAGTACCTTGTTTTGGTACCTTTGTAGTTTTAGGAAATTATCTTTGATGTTGTGCTCCAGATTGGAGATGCGTAGAGAGCTAGGGGTTGGAGAAGGGATTTGTAAAGAAGGATGGTGCACTCAGGTTTAAGGGGGTGTTGCAGTTTATGATGGGTAGAGTTGTCTCAGTTGGTTATGGCATTGAGCTAATTTCTGATTGATGTGATAACTCCAGCTCAGTCTAGTGTCAAAAAACACCCCTAGATATTTAACTGCTAAGTCTTTAGGTGTCCATGGTATAACTTGCCCGTCTATAGTAATAGAAGGGAAACTGGTAAATCTTCTTAATGTGAAGATTTTGCATTGATATTTGCTGGGATTCATTTTTATGTTCCACTCTTTAAGCCATTTGCGATATTTATCTGTTTTGTAATTGTTCGATTGCTATCTGTAGGTCGGTATTTTGCGTTATGATGGCTGTATCATCGGCGTATGTGGCTAATGTCGCAGGTATGTTTGGTGTATTCGAGGTATAAATATTAAATAGAAGTGGCCCTAAAATGTTCCCTTGGGGGACTCCCGATCTTATGATTTTGGTTTCAGAAATTATACCATTGATCTTAACAGCGAAGGTGCGGTTTTGCAAACAATGATTACGAGTAATAAACATTTTGAAGGACCTTTGTGTGTCTTTTTGGGGAGTGTTTTGAGTAGTATGATCACGACAATTTCGATCTTTTGAATACAACAAATAGTTGAAGACTTCTGGACCAAAAATTGGCGAAGGGCGCTCTTTTGTGAATGGGTATGGAGTAAAACTCCAGAGGAGTTCGCTTGTTCAAATGGCCACGTAAAAATATGTAAATAGAATCCTTGGACGCTTCCAATGTCTGCCATCATTTTACAGGTCACATTTGGTTATAGACTAATACTTTAAGCATTTTTTAGATGTAGTAAATGTTTTTGATAAGCCACTTTTAAAATCTTCTTTAATCGTAAGCAGAAGAAAAGATTACCTCAATGCACTTGTTTCACTAAATTATACCTTTAGATAAATGTTTTTATTTAATTCAATGCAGAATTTTGTAATGGTACCTTATTGTGCTATGGCATTTTCGTGACGACTATTACCAAGAAACCATTTAAGACAGTCTATGTATGAGGACAATTCGGAAATAAACCATCATTTGCGCATGTGTGAGAAATAAGCAGGGATAGCGGCACCCTTCTATGTCGCTATATGCAGTAGTTCAGTAGGTAGTGCGGAGTGGAAGAAGAAGGTTTCACTTTACTTGTCCCGCTAGATCAATTGAAAATAAACGCTGTCACAGAAAATCGCATTAAATGTGAAATGCGTACAGTAATGTGATTTCTGTGCGCGAAAAAATTTTTGGCAGCTGATTCATCGCTAACTATGTAATGTTTATGGACCAAACGTGGTGCGTGAAAATGCCATACGTCAATGCAGTCATATGTAGTCAACGATGAACTTGTGCAGGAAATTGACAAAAATGTCTCTTATTCACATGAAATAGTGACGTTGACACTGCGCTTACAGGGTTGCTTCATTTCCAGGTTGCAGTTTTTCGTAGAAGGAATTTAAAACCTGAAACATGACAAGTGCTTCAATTCGCATGGCGATTATGTCGAAGAGTTATGCACTTTTTTTACAATAAAGACCTGTATCTACATGTGTCTGTCTTTGATAACCAAACGAAGGTTTCTTTTCGCATGAATGCTTGTCTGAAATAATTTAATCTTGTAGAAAAAATTTGCTGAATGTCATCATTTGAATAAATTACATTAGTTCATACATAGACCAATTTCCATAAACAGTTCTGTAATAGACTGATCTATATAATTTTATTTGAAGGTGCGTCTACATGATCTTGTATTTGGAAAATAGACCAAGCTGTCAAGCTGCTTCAGTTTCTTTATTGCTGCCTCCTTACAAAATCTACCCCTGTTTTCCCCAGAAAGTAAGATTTTGTTAATCTCTTTCGCCCCGTAACATTTTACTGCAGTGTTATTGCTCGTAGACTAAAGACTACCATTTCAGCTCTCCCCCGGACGAGACGGCTCCGACCCGGATATGGAGCCGTCGGCGTCGCAGTCGCAAGATTGTGAGCCGACACCGCCGCTGCAACGACACGGCTCCAAGAGCAACTTCTTCTTGCCGCCAGTGGATGGAGAGTCGCCGAGGCACCCGCGCCACTACCCCAGGTGCAGCCCGCACCCGCGGCCGCGTGGCCTAGACCCCACTCGCAGCGGCACGCCCGAGAACCTCGGCACCCAGCGTCCGTCGCCCACCATGCAGCAGCGGATCAAGGCGCTAGGGGTGCCTACGCCCCTGGCCATGTCGAGTCCCGTGCGAAGGTGAGTCGCGCATGTGGCGCATGCCTGCGTTGACTTGGGGCTTGGACGCCTGCCAGGGAGCAGGGGAGTTTTGGGATTTGTTGTATGGCTCAGGCTGGGATTTGACAAATAGTGATTATATCGCCCAAACGAACGGCTGAATTTTGCTTGCGTTAATTTTTTACTTGCAGTGCATTAGAAGAAATGGGGGAAGTTTACTTTTTTTATAATAAATGTGTGTTCATATTTAATTATTTTTGGGTAAATTAAGGGTATTTATATATAAGAGATTTGTATGAATATATTCTACAATTTTTATAGATTTCAGCTGGGGGTGATTGATAGTTATTATGGTGATGTATGTTCAATTAAATTCAGGTAAGTTTAAATTTATTTTTCATTATTTCATTTTAATGTTTCTATTTTCTGGTTTTTACATAACAAAGGTCTATGATAGCCAATCTATCATAGATTGAATTTTGTTCCCTTTTTTTACCAATGCCCACTCCTTAGTACATGGTGTCTTAAGACTGCATCAGATTTTGTGGCGCCATATAATTAGAGCCCAACTCTCGGGTTTTGTTTACATACAATCGGTGACTGAAACACGTGTTTTCGATTTTCAGAAATGTCTTTACAACAGACATATTCGATTTCTAAAAGGGTACAAATCATAGAATTTAGTAGAGATATGGTAAAGGCGCTACCGTCGAATTATGGAAGAAAGAGGTGGGCGAGAAGTCTACATTGAATCGCTAAACAGTCAACCCGTAAAGCTTTAGTTCGATATGGAAAATATTTGTTTGCGATTCTTATTAAATTAAATCTCGATTATTTTAAAATGCTTTTATTTTGAAAAAAACACATTTTGACCGAAAAATGGCCGAGTACCAGAAGTGTTCTGGATGATAATGAAAATAAAACTGGCAGACCACAGATGATAACATCAAAAGTGTTGAAAAACATTTCGAAGAAATGCCCACAACATCAATGAAGAATGCTTCAATTGAGCTTGCATTCAAAAAATACAACTTTTGCTTTCAAAATACAGATCTATCGAGTGAAAAGCCATCGAAAAACAATTTCAGTTTTCTCTCTTGTTAACACGAATGATCAAATCGGGACAAATCGATTATAAGAAGATATGATATTTTGACGAGTTAGAAGGTTTTGTGAACACTCAGAACTACTGGATATGGGGACAACCGGAAGTTACTGCAGTGCGCCTCCTATGCTCAAAGCATACAATTATTATAGTAACTCTCTCACTTTCTTGCTGATTTTCCAGGTGATCGTTTTCCTATTGGCAGTTTATCTCTGGCTATCTGGACTAATCAGTCTCCATTCATACTTTGAATGTACTTCCACTCTAGTATTCAGCATTCATTTGCTGGTTGTATGTTGCACTGGTTTCTTATGTTCTCGCTTCTCATTCTATCTCTTCATGTTCTTCCTACTATCTTTCTTAGTCTTCATCTCGGATATTTCCATCATCTGTCTAGTTTTTTGTGCATCTTTTCTTGTTTCGGTACTGTATGTTATATATTGTAAATTCGACCTTTGACCTTCTGTATTTGTGTATTGTTATGCCATGTAATAGTATTTAATGCTGCCTTTACAACTTGTGCCATTACTTGCTGTTTGAGATTTCCATAACTGATTATATTAAGTCCTAGGCAATTAAAGGAGGATAATTTACATCTTGTAGGGTCTTTGCTTATCGTCATACATTTAGTTTTTATCTTTCACATATCTCCACAGTCTTTATTAGTAATTGTTGGAGCTGGTCTTCACTTTCTCGTACCAAGACAGCATCAGTGTAGCATATAATTATTATGTTTTTGTCCTGCATCTTGTATCCTAATGCTACAATTCCTTTTTATTACCTCGTCCATCACTATATTAAATAGTAACGGGCTTAGCGATTCCACTTATCGAATTCCAGCTGTGGCTTCTATAGGTCCCAAAAACTTTCCATTTACCTTGATTGTTACTTTATTGTTGGTGCATATATTTTCGACTAATTTTGTAATTTTATTTGTCACTTGTTTTTGTTTCAATATTTGAAACACATCTTTTAATATTATGGTGTCAAAAGACTTCTACAGATCTACCATACACATAAACGCTGGTCTATTGTACTCCAATGATTTTTCTATTAATTATTGTATAATAAAGATAAAGATGGCGTCAGTACAGGATCTTTTTTTTCTAAAACCTTATTGTTCGTCTGTGAGAGTTAATGGTGTTTTCATTCTTCCTTTTATAATTCTTGTTGTTAGCTTAAGTGAGATGTCTAGTTGTGTAATTCCACGGTAATTAGCCAGTATCTGCCGATCGCCCTTTTTGAATATTGCTATAATTATGCTATTTTTCCATGTGTTAGGTATCTTCTATTCATAAAATATCCTTTGTATGAGTTGCAATGGCTTAGCTCCATGTTTTAGAAGTTCATTGTTTATTTCGTTGTGTTCTAGAGATTTTTTTTTAAATTTTACATATTCGTTCATATCGACCTTACTACTTACCACTCTCCATATCTGCTTTTAAGTGCAATAAAAATCACTCCGATTTCTTTAAAATTTTTTTCCAATAGTCTTCCTTAATTTTTCTAACTTCACTGTTGACTATTTCTTACCACCTTATACTTACTGTAGTTTTCTGGCGTTCTGTTCATATTGTAGTCTATGAATGCTTTTCTTTTTTCTTCACCCAACCTCGTGGTTTCTCTTGTAAACCATGGTGTTTTTCCATTTTCTTTCTTATTAGTTTTTTATCTTTACTCCCAGTGCCTTTTTCACACTCTTTAATATATTTGTTTCTAATTATAACGGGCCTTATCAATGTTGTTATTCCTAATGTTGCTCGACACACGATTTCAATACAGATTTAGAATTGTTTTGTCTTATATCAGCTCTATCTTTAGTTTTTTCGTTGCCTTCTTGGTTCTCTGTCCTTAATTTTTTTTTTTATTTCCATCTGTTTGATAATTAAGCATAGTTAAAAGTAACTCAATAAACAAAACAGAAAAAAACAAAACAGAGCTGTGTAAACTATAAATTGGGCACAAAGGAATTAATAACAAAGTAACAATGAATTAAGCAAAACAAAGAAAT
This sequence comes from Sinelater perroti, assembly GCA_036346155.1. NCBI lineage: Eukaryota > Metazoa > Arthropoda > Insecta > Coleoptera > Elateridae > Sinelater > Sinelater perroti. The sequence continues at coordinate 4,227,964 of JARFIY010000344.1, forward strand.
TGAGAAAAAAACAAAATAACAATACAAGTATGACTAAATAACTCCAAATATGGTGGGTGGAAGGTCAGTTGTGCACTCTCCAGATTGCGGGGGAAAAGTGCTGTTGGGAACAAATACACGACGGAACAACTAAAACGAGACTTACCGCACGTAACGGTCTCTGGCAGCCCAGGCGAAGGATGTCGTGCTTTGGTTAGCGGCTTCAACCCGGGAGTGGGTTTTCCTTAGCCAGATGTACTGGGGCACCACGGACGGGGCGGAACATACAAAAGGCAATCGACAGCGCGCAAGCAAAGCGCAATACAGTACCTGGAATCAAGGTTGCAGTTAGAGATGGGATTCGGGACAAGGGGGTTTAGAGATGTACACCAAACACCATAATTAATTTTCCTAATAATAATCTCTGTCCACTGTTTATGTTTGCAGAAGTTAAGGTCAACAATTATTTGTCTGGTTATTGCTCTATTTCATATTATGTAATCAATTATAGACTGTAACCCATGTATACTTGAATTTAGCCGGGAGGTAAAATAGGTTACATATACTTAAATTGTGATCTGCACATAGTTGTATTAGCAGTTCACCATTTTGGTTGATTGTGTCTTCATTATTTGACTTCTCACTTAGACGTTAGATCTCCCATTAAGATAATTTTTCATTTTCTGTGACATGTGATATGTGTTTGCTTAATTCCTCAAAGAAAGGCTTTACGTTCTCAGGTACATATGCTACAACTATAAATAGCTTCTCTCTTTTGATTTCTAGGGTAACTTTTAGTAGTGTTGATGACTCTTTTAATTTTTTTAATGTTTAATGTTTAGATATTTTTTATGTATCAACATTGCGACTTCTTCTTTATTAACATCTCTGTAGATCAGAACGTATTAATTGTATTGTCATATGCTTTGTCCTTTCTTTTTCGTTTCTGTTAATGTGCATATATTAACTTTATTTCTTTCAATTTCCATCAAACTTCCTGATCTTTTGTATTCCATCCATTTATGTTTCAGATGGCTACCCTTGTATTATTTGCTCTCCATTGTCTCTTTGTGATTTGCGTCTTGGTCGTTAACATATTTAACTACATGTTTATCTTTTGTCTCTGTCCATTTTCTCGATGGGGGCGTTACCATATGAGCAGTCTCGATTCTGAGGTTATTCTGTCTGTTGTAATCCATAATTAATGTTTGTAATGTTTGTTCCAGTCCGTTCTTTTATTACAAACGTTTTCATATTCAGTCCTTTTCTTGCCGGGGTCGTTGGGTCCCAGGAGCATTGTTTATTTTATGGTGGGTAGATTGCTGTTCTGGCCCACCAACCCTCCTTTTTTTGGGCCCGAAACCGGCACCGGTATCCATTGCACAATCCATGCATCTTCATTTACCACAGTCAAAGTTGTCACATCTATAAAAAGAAAATTTTGTATCCCTTTTTCAATCACATAAGCATGAATTCTAATTCATGCAAGATGGCGCCAGAGTTCATCGAATTTAAGATAATATAGATGCTATCTTAAAAACATTTGATTCAAATATTATAGTTCTCGGTGCAAAGACAAAGATATGATGTGGCATTGACTGGCCAGCATATTCACCGGATCTAAATCTTTGGACTATGCATTATGGGATCTAACCAAATATATTGTATACCATCCCAGTCGAGGATCTCCAGAAAACCTCGAGATTCTCAAAGAAAGGATCAGCGAAACAGTAGAGTTGATTTCAGAAGACTCGAGGCACAAGATTATTGAGCACTTTTTGAAGAGGTTGAGACGATTGTCAAGAGCAAATGCAATTTACCTGGTTTTAATAACATTTGTAGTTTTTGTTCCACAACATAGACTTATAAAGACACGTACCATCATTATACTCACTAATGATTCAAGATATAAATACATGCGTACAAAATTGAAATTTTTTATGTATTCTTTAGTGTGTACATTTACGAACTATCTTAAGTTAAGTAGGTATGTCTGTGAAAAATATGAAAAATCATTACTTTCAATTTAATGAATATGCATATCTACCTTGATGTAATATTAGGTATATTAATATTACTAAGATATGGATATTTACAAAAAATGGCTCAAAACTCGATCTGGGGCAAAGCATATCTTAGTGGGTGTTTCAATCTGCATATTATTGTGGGTTTATGTTAATATTTTCTGAACTGGTTTCTTCAATTTTTCTCTATCTTGTGCTATGCATTTGGCGTCGTTTCATGGAAGATTGTTTTTATTACGTTTCTCTTCTGGGTCATAATGTTATTTGCTCTTTATAGAAACTGTATAGTTAGAAGTTTTTGTAGTGAGTTAAGTCTTCTTTCTTTATTACCTTTATTCGAATTCTTGTAGCTAGTTGTCTGAAATACATTTTTTGGACCACACCTTGTTTATTAATTTGCGCATGATTTTTATTGTACTCTTCTTGACTGATTATTTGGTCTATGCTTTTGATGCTTTTCCATTTTTTCTCCCTACTTTATTAAACTGTTTTTAATTGATCTGTGAACCATTATTGCTATCTTTTTTCTTATTGTGCAAATTTGTCTAATCCAGAATAGAGTGAGTTGTGGGTTATCATTTGTTAAAATTATTGTTCTTCTTTTCGTTCTTTCCTTAATGTTTCCGTTTCCGTGGCCATTCTTGCGATTATGAATGTGTTGTAGGTTTATATTCTTACTGTTTGTCTTACTTCTTCTTTTGTCCAATTTTTTTTGTACTGCAAATTATAAATAAGAGTGTTTTCTTTTGCTTTTTTATTTCTTTATGTTACCTATCTTGTGATAATCTTTCAGTTAACATTCTTGTTTTCTGGTATTTTTTTTAACTCCGTCTTGTTATTTATCACTTATTTTTTATTTACTCGCCCCTTTCTACTTCCTCTAGTTCTTCTATATTCTTTAGTTGTTCTATTGTATAAACTCCATTATTTACTAACAGTTTGTTGTGTAGAAATTTGACTTTGTGCCACTTATTTATTGCACTCCCTGGAAGCCTCTTAGCATTACTGATTAGTCGTTTTAAATTATTTTTCCTTTTTTATTTCGAGATAAACTTTTGTATTAGTTTCTAGTTGTAACCCATCATATTGTTATTCTTCCCCTGCTGTGCGAAGGCAATATTTTTTAAACTGGTTTGCGACATGTCTCTTTTGCTTTTCTTTCTCCAACAAATAGATTTTCTCTACTCTTGCTGTTGATGAAGATCATAGAGTTTCTTTGTAGTTAGTATAGTGTGTGATATTTCATAGACTTCTCTATACCCTCATCACTTATCCTCATCTTTTTTCATACTGAATTACAATCTGGCTAGAGTATTTATTGTCCTGAGGCAAACTTCTTTAGGATTTTTTTGGTGATTCTGAAGCAATGAAAGGTGCATTGATTCTTGGAAAAGTCTCGGAGGGTTAGTTTTATGTCACTAACCACCTTCAAGTATTTCGGAAACACAACTTTGGTGTGGTTTTTTTGTAATTTGCTGATCCATGATTTTACTGAAAGAAGTGTTATTGGCACCAAGAACATCAGCTTTAATGAATCTTCTGCTTTGCCCAGAGAATGAGCAAAACCATTGTCTACAGTTAGAAGTCTTAGTTTTATATTATTTTCAGTGAGATCAGTTTTCACAGAAGGAGAAAACTACTTAGGGATCTATTTAAGCTTGATCTTTACTTATTTTGTTTAAACGTGCAGATTTTTAGAGCAGTAGAATAAAATTATCATTTCTGGACTTATATTTATCACACAAGGCAACATAATTTCTTTCACGTTGTTCCACTCCATAACTGCAAGATTTTTATAAATACAATAGAGCCATCTATAACAAAAGTAGTGTAACCATCATAGTTATTAAATATCTCTATGCATCAAGATCAAAAATTGGTGCAAGCGTTTTTTAGCCTGCAGATATATTCCAAAGCTGTTTGATAGAGCAGTAAAATTAAACAATCAAACATATTGCGACATGTTTATTTGTTGAGTCAATTGCCTAGCATTAATTGCCAGTTATGTAAAATCTGGTTTCACCATAAAAATTAATTGAAAATGCGTTTATATTTATTAGGCGATTTTTAAATTCTTGAGAATTTGAACTTTGTACCTTGGTAAAAAAGAGCCTGAATTGCAATTTTTTACTTTTATTTGTGCTAGTTGGCGAGTTCTGTAGTGTAATGTATGAGTAGCAAACATAATTTACCTATTTGTTTTTATTATTAATGGGCTGAAGAGAAAACTAAAATTGTTTTTTTGTGTAATTTATATTCTTCGCTTGGATTGCAAATTACATGTCAGTAAGAAAAGTGGTTTCCATTTTTTTTATCCTCTAAGCAGTTAAATAAAACTTCAAAAAAATAAAACTGCAAAGGCGATTTAATGAGTAATATGGTTTGGTTCTCTTGGAAGAGAAAACAGTGGAGGGATGATTTTCCCTGCAAATGAGTTATTGTACTGAGGATTGGGGGCATAAATCATGGCAACTATTTTTTTTAAAGGTAAGGTATGGTATCAAAAATGTATATCTCAAGGAAGCTATGCATTCATAGTGTGTATCCACAACACAAGGTGCCTCTGTGATGTTTTGTAATTAGATAGAGAACAATGTTAAATCAGTTGTCAGTGAACCGCCCGCCGTGCAGGATGTATGTATATATCAAAAGAGCCGTTCTTCGCGACAGAGATCTCAAAGAATGCCACAGAGAGTTGGTAGAAGCTGTCAGGAATAATGCTCTTCTATACTAGAGTTTGAAATTTTCCATCTACGCTTGTATTCTTACATGGCTGTTGACTGACAACTGATTGATTTGTAGAACATCACAGAGCCATCTTTTGTTGTGGACACGCACTATGAATGTACAGCTTCCTTGAGACATACAACATTTTGTATATATTTTACCTTTGAAAAAAAAAATTTGCCATGAATTATGCCCCAACCCTTGTACATAATTGTTTAATACAGCTACGCTACTTTCTAAAACTCCTGTATACAATTAAATACTTAAGGACAGGCCATATTCAAACTATTTAATAAATTAGCAGAAGCCATGGGCATCTCAATTGAACAATTGCATAACAAATTGGATATGAAAAAAATTTGCACAAGCTTCTGTTCAATCCAAAGCAAAAACTAATTCTTATGTGAACATTAGCTGCCTGTACGCACTAAGAAGAGTCGAATGAATTCTAAAATTGAATTCATAACTATATAGCAGAAACAAAACATACTATCCACTGGAAAGATAATGGCATTAGTTGTTGTTTTTTTTTTTTATCTGAATTGACTATCTAGAGAAGACAAAAACCATCACCATTTTTTGGAGATATTAAAGGTAGTTAAAAGTGTTGTCTCAATCTAAACTGTTGGCATGTCTTTTTTATCCATAAAAATCTCAGTCCAATTTGATATTCTAAAGTCCCCATACTTAACTTGTAAGTATTTAAACGAAAATAAAAAGTAAAAAATTGAACTAGAACAATTATAATAATTGCTTAATTCACTAAGATATAATTATATATGATAGTGTGATCACTATTTTCCATGCATAATGAACAGGGTTAAGATTATCAAGGATTGCGGCATAATACACTAAATATTTATGGATGGCATTGCAATTTGCGCTTCTTATATTTAGACTGTATGGTTAGTATAATTTGTTTAGGATCTGATTTAAATAAATTCGAAGCTTGTGGCTCTGTGCTTACTAGTTAGCCTCTTATCGCTTGAATATTAGTAGTTGCTTGCTCTTCACAGATCTAACCCCAGCACTCCCACGCAGCCCCGTCGGCCCGACTTCATCGGTGTAGCAGCCAATCACCAGCCAAATCCGTACTATGACTTCCAAAACCAGCCGAGCCAAGGGCAGCGTCAAGTGACTTCCCAGGGATACGGCAGCAGTCCTCAGCGGCGGTTCATGTCGGAGGGCGAGTTGGTACGCCAGGAGGCGCAGTTATCCTACCCCCGCTCCAACAATACTGTAGATAACATTAGAGAGTTAGCGAACTCGCCGCAGCGTGGAGTTTACATGTGGAAGGACACTTCTCCAGGCTACCCACCGCCTGCACAAGCGCAGGACTTCTACCGTTCCAACCCGACCAGCCCCACACAGCAGGCCACATACAATGCGCCTCCTCGCAGTTATCATCCGGCCGTGCGCGGCGGCGTGTCCGTGTATCCGCCGCAAAGCCCGCAGGTGCATCGCAAAGCGCAACTGGGCTCTGCGACCGCGACGGTGCCCGACAACCGGCGTCGCCCGATGTCCTTTGTGCGGGCGCTCGAGATGTCCGACTCTGTGGAGTTAACTGGGCCGAACCCGCAGTGTTCAGGCCACTTGCCTGTGCGCCCCTCGACGCCTGACCGTGCGAGCGTGTATGACATGAACTACGAGATATCTGTATAGGGTCGGTGCTGGCACTCTCGCATTGTCGAATGAGTGCGACCTGTTTCTCTGCATCAGAGACCAGAGATTTAGAGTGAACATTCCGCGTTTGCTGTTCGTCTCAACAGTTTCACGGACCCCAGACCTCTATCGAAGTGTGTGTATAAGCTACATGTGTTATTTGTTGTATACCTCTGATGTTTAAAACTTTTTGTATTTTACCCGTGTGGATGTTTCTCATGCAGTTAAACATTCAGCTTGCGTTCGTTTTCTTTTTAATCAAAGTTGACTTGTTTTTTATATAGATGTATGTAAGACAGTAAGTCAATACCTACCTGATGTAATTAATTAATAATAGTACTAATACAATACTTCATTTCTTTTTTATAAAAAGGGAACTACATAATGTAAATTAAATGATCCTAATGATGGTGTAAGATACTACTGGATGTATTCTGTTATTTTTTAATAAACCCTTTGGGTCCACCAGGTCTGTGCAGAGCACATGCACCAGTTACATTCTTACTGGGTGTTCATGTTGCGATTGTTCAGCCTTGCTGGACTAACAGATAACACGCCAGAGGAGGCATGTCTAAGACAAGTTTGCTTTTGCATAAATGAATGAAATGTTGCAAAAGTGAATTTTAATTACTACTGGTAAACTCCTATGGATTTTGCTCAGTTGAAAATATTAAGAAAATATCACTTAATTTAATCCTACTATTTTAATATGAACTATTACATTAATGTAATACCAAGTTTTAATTTAGTATTTACATATACTAGTAATAGGTGAAATTCCTTTTTGGATTAAAGTTTTGTAAAAAACAGCAATATTTGATCAAAATCAATTTGTTGATTATATGAAATATTTAAATTACAAACTTCATCTATTTACAGCAATCCTTGAGATATAAGGAAAATTCATGGAAATACATCGTTAGCACATTTGAAAGAATTGTCCTGTATAAATAGACGTTTCTTCATGGGTCAAAGGATATGGAACCAGTGTGTCGAAGAAGACAGGTTTGGACCAGTATACAGGACAGCAATCTGGGAGAATCCTCGACCTCAAATGCTTGCGATTGCAGACCATAGCACGACTTAAAATGTCCTAGCATACCAATGGTGGACCATTACATGGTACTGATTGTCTATCTCCTCAGTTTGAGGAGGTCAATTAATCACAATGAGATCAATGGCACGTTCTTTGTTGCAATTATCGCTGATTTTTCTCGACCGATAACAAAGGTTACAATGGACAATGGAAAGGCGAATGTGTAGACACACGAGTGGCATAGAATCGTCTTTTTTGATGAATCTGGATTTTGTTTAAACTGAAGCAATAGTCTGATATTAATATGTCATAGACGCGGAAAAAAGGACCAAGAAAACTACATTTGTATGAGGCATACAACTATGGGGAGTTATCAGTTATAATAGAAGTAATATTACTTTAGACCTATATCAATGCGGTCTCAGCCCATGGTGATTCCTTTCCATCAGAGGATGTCCCAAACAAACTTTCAACAAAATAACACATGGGGCAGGTAATACATTAAACTTCCTTCAATAAGACAATAGGAACTTTCCCATAGTGAGCCAATCCTCTAACCTTTAACCAATAGAAAATTTCTGGAGAAGCATTACAGTGGTATCCACAATCTCCAACAAATCTGAATGAATTATGAAAACATGTCTGTAATGAACAAAATGCATTTCATTGAAACACCATTTATTCATTGTCTGACACAGTATCAACAAAAAATGAAGGTGTATGTTTTATAATTTTAATCATTTATTTGTCTCTTACTACATGGTGAAAAGTAAGTGAGCATTAAAAATTGGTTATAGGTCAGTGGAGTCATGAGAAGAACGGTCCGTAAATAGTTTATAGTAAATCAAGACTTTATGCAAACTACAAGGTCTGTCCGGAAAGTAATGCGCCCATTTTTATTTTAATAAAGGGGCCCTCCCTCCCCGATTAAGATAGGCGAAATGCCCCCAGATTCGGAATTTCTAATGAACCAAATAATGTTTTATCTTGAGGTAAAAATTATATGCGGACATGGTTTATATGGTCCCAACCCCCTCCCCTCTTCCTCTTAGGGTCAAAAAGGGTTATTTTTGTTTTAATTTTTTTCTGTCGATGTGTTTAATGCAAGGTAGGTTATCAATAGACCTATCAGTAGAATTTTTCAAGGTCATCCAAAATCATTGGTATCAAAAAAAATTAAAAATTTTTCGTTTTTTGAGTTAGAAATCATTGAGTTGAATTTTATCTCTAACAGGAACTTTTAACATATTTCGTGTGGTGCGTTTCCGGTTTTTCGATTTTTTTAATTTTACAGGTAAGGTTGAGATTACCAAAAAAAACTAATTAAAACTTTTTTCTAGCATTTTATAAGACAAAAATTTCTACTTGATTTTTCAGTTTTTGTCGATATTTACCAATTATAAGGGCACAAGTGGATATTTAGCAGAAAAACTCGTAAAGACATGTTTTGTAGCATTTTTAAAGACATTTTTATTGGTGGTTTCACTCATTCTAGAGTACCCTTATACAAAAGATCATATTAATTGTGGTTTTGGGGGCTTTAGAGACCATCTTTAAAGATGGCGTAATCCGATTCGAACTCGATCATTCTTCCCGTTTCACTTGAGGCGATAATACTGATTAATATTACAAACTTGCGGTAGATGAATGCTTTTTTTAAGGCCTGTTGGTGTTCTTGTATCAGATGGTGTTTTAATATTCCACGTCGTGATTAAAATAATCATGCGATTTAAAATATTCTACCCACATGTGGAGTCGCACTCCTGGATACGTTTGTCATGTTAGGCACATATGGCTTCTTATATTTAACTCACTGTTTTTAAGGTCTTTTCATTTACGATGGACAGTGGTATTTTAAATGGGCCTGCTCAATTTCCGTTTTTAACCTGCCCTAATTGGAATTGAAGTTGGAAAATGGTGAAAAAATGAAATACCATGATATAAATTTGTGTAAGATTGATCCCAATATTAGTACAGAAAAATGTTACCAGAATCAATAGAGGAATGTTTTTAGAAAAATGGTTTTATGGAGTCATCTAAAGTTTTTGATGTAGTTCAAACTGTTCAATTCTTTAAACGTTTATGTATGTTTCCAGGTATATCTAGAGTGGAGGACATTGTAGGTTTGACCCTCTTTATATTAATCAAATTCTTTGTTTTATTTACTCTATACATTTATTACAAATCAAAAATTTGTTTTACATTGGTGGATGTTAATAATATTTGATTAAACAGTACTAATTATAATAAGTAGTTATATGATTTGGTTGGTACTTAATGAGTTAAATTGTTCTATTCGCGTTGATAGCAATTTTACTGTGTGGACGCAGATGAAAACCATTACAACGAATCCCAAGATTTTCTGAATGAAGATCTTCCAGAAGCTTATACACATCTGTACTAGCCAAGCACAGATCCACTACAAGTCATACAGATGCTTCAGTGTAGCATTTGACGAGCATGTCCAGCAATAAACAGTTAAAAAAGGTGTGTCTATTGTGGTTGTTGGTAAATGGTAAAAATTATTTTCTTGGTGTCACTGTCTTATTTTTTGTTACGCAAGCATTGATTTAAAACTTTGGTTCGCTTTTATCTCCTTATTGTGAAGTTTTTTTGTTCCAAATTTATCACCAAATTGGTGATTTTATTCCAGAATGTCAGACTTTTTATTAACATGTGTAATCTGTGTTCGTTGATACCAAGAGTTACAATGTTCACGAATTGTATAATTTTTGAAATAAAACTTTATGTTAATCGGAATAATTTCAACTTTTAATTACATCCTCTTATATTATATTAGTGATAAGTAGAGGAGTTTTTTTTGTTTTGAGTTTTCTAAAGTAAATAGTTTTTTATAATCGACAAAATTGTGTGGGAGAATTTTTTAAGTTTGATGTCCAGAAAGTCTGTTCAACAGAACATTTTTTATTTAAATACATTTTAATTGTCTATCTAGTGCACTTGCTCAAGAGTTTATTTATGTTGACTTCTACAACGAAATTGTCCAGGTGAAGAAGCTGTATGACAATTTGATTAGGGGTTTTGAGTGTCTTGATCGACAATGTCAAAGCTGATTATTCGCAGATTCCAGGTCAAGAATATTTTACTGCCAAGAATTTATCGACAATTGCAGTGGTGAAAAAATATAAACGAATTACCAAGTTTACCAAATAGTTTTTAGTTTAGCGATATCTTTGTAATGAAAGGCACAATCGACCAAATCATTTACAAAAAAGACTACCTAGAAGCACGTATTAAACCATTTAAGGAATCTTGAAATGTATTACAGTAACTTGAATTTTATCCCAAAAGATTTTCTTACAATTGTCCTGCACCTAGTCTAATAAAGAAGTATTGAGCAATAGCAAAGCAAAAGCCATTAACGTCATACAGTTTGAGAGAAAAATATTAAACTAAATTGGTGAGAATATTTCATCCAAAATAATTATATATATAAAAAAAATTATGAGTGCTGCTGCTGCTGTCACACAGGTCAAAGGTCAAATCGTTCGTGCCTTTCCGTGCCGACCCGAGCGCCTCCGAAGGACAAATTTCGGCCGCGGCGGTAGGCGCGACCTAGGTAATATATTTGCGGAACCGCAAGCGATGGAAAATTTTCGTTTGAGAGGGGGTAATAAAGCACTTATATACAAAAAAAATTATGAGTGCTGTCACACAGGTCAAAGTTCAACTCTAACTGAGTATACGTAAATGTGTTGTCATGGCAACGGCGTACGCCAATTATGTCAAACAGAGGTTCTTAATAGTGTTTTTATTTTTAAAAACTATGCGAAGGGGCTCAAGCATGACGGAGTTGGACAAGCTCTCCGGGGGGGGGGCGCTGTCAGACCTCGTTTAAATAAAAATAAAAAGGTTTTACCAACAGATCTTGGAATTGGGCGTCCTACTGTTAGTGTTCGTTCTTCGACTCTTCCACAATACATGCGTTAAAGTTTGCTGCCAAAACTACGGTAACGATCTCTTCAACGATGGTATTCAAATCTTTGAAACAATGTAATAAACCTGTCAACTGCTCGTTTAGAGGCAGATGGACTACCGGTATTGGGATTAGATACTGCTTCTGCCAAGACTTGACAAACATGGCAGTTTTCTCTTACTGCTAAGTGTTAGTCATTGCTATACTGCAAATATTTCCACTCTTGAAATGGATTTTGTTAACCAGAATGGTGACTACTTCTTGACTTCAGGGTGTTTGCATACATGAAGGCAAGAGACATGCGTGGGATGGTAGTATAGATGGTCTAGACAATGAGTGATAGCAACAAGCTCTAGAAGTCATGACCCTGTTTGGTCTTGAGAGATGTTCTCGGACTGAGGTTGGAGCCAAAGCTGTTGTTCGCGTTAGAACCGTTTGAGTCATGTTTTTCTACAGCGCTCGCTATAATTTCCTTCTACTCGCTCGGTATATTCTGCAACACAAAACTTTTCAATATCTGAGCTTATCATTGTAATGTTTTTTCCATTTCGTTTTTGTATAAATTAAGAGGACATGTAGATGGGGGTGGTCTTAATATGATGTAAAAGTTACATTTAGTTCTACTGGAACTTCATTTCAATTCACACTTGATGTGGAAAGTTGCCGGATAATGTAATTGCGTTGCGGTTGCTTGTAGTTCGGAATCTTCATTTCTGGATTCTTTTCCAGAGGACTTAGCAACTGGCTTTTGTTGTTGAGCTATTCTTGAATAGTAAAAATGTTATGCTTGCAGATTTTGTAAGAGGAATGCTACAATAAGAGATAGTCGCCCTAGAAATTTTTCTTTTGGAAATCGAAGATTGAAATAGCGAATCTTTACTTAAGGCTCTTGGATATAACGCGCTGACTTATTTGAACGCCTTTATGGACGAAATGACAACGCGCATTCGGCGTTAAGATAGAAGCTTCTTGCGCACCTGTAACCTTCGAATTATCGTAAACTATATGAGCAATGGTTACGGCTTGTTTTGCATTAGTTAATTCTTGTAGCTGACGATAATCAGTTTCCTTAGTGTTATTCGTCTATTCGGTTTATGCTCATTGTCAGTCCGAAACTTGAAGTAGCGCACACTATCAGCTCTACAATAGAATTGTACATAGTAGTGCAATCGGCTAGGTTATTTAGCCGAAAGTAATAACTAAACACAAAAAGGCAGTTAGCTCGTAATTTGTAAGCGCTTTTTTTAAAGACGCCGAGTTTTGAAAATACATAACTTGTCTTGCTTCGTAACTAACCAAGCTAAACTAAAAAACATTTTTTTGTTTAAGGGGAGGAAAGATTGCAAGATGTTTAAAGTCACTTCGTTATTTTAATTATGTTAAAACCCGTCTACATTAAATTTATGATATCTAGATGATGGTACAATAGAAGGAGACCGAAACACTGTGCTTAACGATTTCAATTTATTGATGGAGAAATGTAATGATTTTAAACTTTTAAATGTGAGTTTTACTTCTGCGGCGACCAAAACGAATCAACTGTCCAAAAATTCAATTCAGCATCATCCGGTATTCGGATTGTAAAAGAAAAACTGTATTTATTTGGACCACCCATTGCGGTAAAGGCTTTTTGAAGATTGTTTACAAGCAAAATTCGAGGAAATGTTGCTTCTTTTCAGTAGACTAAAGGATTTGAAATGTAACAGCATATTACTTGTTACGTCATTGTTTTTGTATTCTAAAGTTGGTATATCTGCCTCCAACAATTTCGGCAAAATAACTCTTAAAAAGTAAACTGGAGGATATTTTGCATTTGTTAACAGCGTCTGGAATCTTGTCCAATCTATGTTACCATATAGGACACATCCCAGGTCGCCTGTTATTCAAATGCATTTGAGGCTTGGAAACCACAACATGATGGAATATTACCTCTTGTTCGGATTTCACGACATATTTGGGATTATTTTCACTGTAAACAAATACTAGATTCAATAAGTTGCAACTCGGATCATCAGCGAGTGCTAGCTCTAGCTAAAACCAAAAAGGAATTGAGTGCTTGGTTAACGGTTGCTGGATGATACTTTTCGTATCTCAGTATCATGAAGACTTGGTTTGCATATCTAAATCTCACGTTTGTGTATGTGGACAGCCTGCAGATGAAAAAGGAACTCATGGTTTATCGCGTAGAAAAAGCGCTGGTCGTCAATCATGACATTTCACTAATGTCTAAATGTGAGACTCAACACGATCAATAATTCCATCAGATCAGATGATATGTCCCTAATACCGTAGAGAAACGGGAAATCCCCAGTATGGGATGCAACCTGCTCCGACACTTTAGCCCTCTACAACTTATCAATGTCAAAAAAAACTGTATATCGAAAGTGTAAAATTATTATTGAGATCCGATACCATCTTGTTCCTTTTGTAGTGGGAACTCTAAAACCTTGGTCTGAAGGTGCAAAAGATCTAGTAAGATCAATTGGAAAGGTTTTGGCAGAAGTTACTAGAGAAGCCAGATCAAGATCTTTCTTGAAGCAGAGGATAAGTGTTGCGATACAGAAGGGGAATTCCACCCGCTTGTTTCAATAAAGGAAATTTTTTATTTAGTTTAGTTAGGTTAAGTTTATTCCGTTCCTTTTTATATCACACAATATGAAATAGTAAAATGTGAAAAAAAATTCCCATCCGGTTCCTAAATTGACGCGCAAATATGAAAGTATAAATGATTAATTATAGCCATTAGCTAGCAGCTGTCAATTCGATATTATATCATACAAGTGTTTATTTCTCTATCCTCTATAAGCGTTTGTTTGCTATGTGTTTGTCTAAGAACTATTCTGGTAAATTATTATAATAACAAAGTGAAAATTTATAAAGCTCCTTTTATTATAAATATTCAGTCGGAATGAATTATTTTGTACTTTTTATAAAATGCATTATAACCACAAACAAAACATTCAAAACGTTCAAAAATTTAGAAATATGAAGGCAGATAAACTTGATAAACATGGTTCATCCTAATTACTAGGTATTAGTTGCTCTGGTACGGTAAGTAACTTAAAAGTTTAACTGCATCTCTGCTCTTGAGATGTGTCTTGACCTGGTTGGCACTTAAATTATGCTGTATGCAAACTCCAATGAATAGATCTTCTTGTCCTTTAAGTTGTCTGCGCTTGAGAAAGAAAAATAAACGAAGAATGATTGTATATATAGTCTAGATATTTAATGACAACCACGTGCCCTAAAAGTCTTGAGGTCAGCAGACTGTGGTGATTTCACTCACAAACTGGCGCAAACGTGAGATGAACTCTGTTAGCTTATGCATGTTCATCCTCTGCAGAAAATTAAGATGAATACTCGGTCTTGAGGGGGGTAGGATTGGAACGACAGCAGAAACTTTTTGAGAGCTGGTGGTTAAGGTGTATCTAATCATCTAGACAAGAATTCTCACAGGATATCTGCCATAGTAATGGGTGCACTGGCTGGAGTGGTGTGGCCTTGCGTACTGTATGCTGTCCGGGAAATTCTAGCAGTGGTCTACCCTATAGTCTTCTTGTCGGGTTGTTCTTGAACAGTTACTTACATAACCAGGTAAAGGTTTAACAGATTTCTTCTAATGCTCTCAATCTCAACAAAGATGAAGGGCGTGGTTCTCTCCCGTCTTATCGAACACACAAAGTGCACTGCCAACTTTTCTTTAGTATAAATATTCAGAGGAAAGAAATAATTTTGATGTTTTTATAAAATGCTTTGTAATTCCAAAAACATTGAAAACTATAAATTCCCACTTGATATCAATTTGATGGAGAGCTGTAGTAGCCTCTCGCCAATTCGATCACTGCCATTTTTATCGCCCAGCTCGACTCAGGTTGCAATAAATGAGTACCTGGAGGTCAAACTCTGGGGTAATAATAGGCGGTCGGTATGTAGCGCTAACCATGTTACTACCCTTGTGTACCGTAGCCTCTAGTGTAGCAGACATATTCTGTTACGACCCCAAAGGGCTTTGTGGCCTATTACAGGGAACTATTATTATTATATCAATTTGAACAATTCATTACATCTATAAGTCTTCTCTTTACTTAGATGATATTTAAGGCAGTTTTCATGTAACTTCTTATAACCACAAGTAAACATTCAAAAATATATTCAATCCCGTGAGTTGCTATGAGTTATTTTAATTTATTTTTTGTAGTACCTTAATAATCACAAATTAATCATTTATAATGCTTCTCTTAAAACGCGTATTTATATGTTTTATAAGATTTTTTACGTAATGTCTTATAACCACAAATAAAGCATTCAAGACTTTTCCCAATTCCATGAGTTACCATGTGTTCCTTTAAATGATTCTTTCTAGAACTGCTATAATCACACATTGAGCATTTATAAGGCTTCTCTTCGGAATGGGTATTTAAATGGTCTGTAAGATTACTTTTATGTAATGTCTTATAACCACAAATAAAATGTTCAAGCCTTTCCCCAATTCCATAAGTTGCCATATGTACTTTTAAAGTGTCCTTTCTAATACTGCTATAATCACACATTGAGCATTTATAAGTTTTTTCTTCAGAATGGGTACTTAAATGAGTTGTCAGATCACGTTTACGTAGTGCCATGATGCGTAAAATGCAGCAAGCAATATCCTACAAAAGAATGCAGCAAACCCTATCAAGCAGAACCAAAGTGCGCGCACTGCGGAAAAACCATCCCGCAAACTACCCCGGTTACGAGGTCTACAAGGCTGAAATTCAGAAACAACTCTGACAAGAAGCAAAATCCGAGTCAGGAAGAAAACGACAAAACCAGTTCCTTACAGCCCAAATTAACAACCTCAAAACCAACCAGACCGACATATAGTCAGGTGGCTAAGGGAAAACAACAAAACCCAATCGAAACGATGTTGCAGCAAATACTACAGCGACTCGATAAACTCGAAGCTAATATTGTCAATCGCTAATTCCCTACGCATAATGGAATGGAATGCAAATGAACTGCTGCAACACAAAGATGAACTGCAAGCAATCCTAAGTATAGAAAACATAGACATTTGCCTGATATCGGAAACCCACTTTACAAGTTAATCCCAAATTAAGTTTTGAAACTATGTGACATACCACACTGTTCATCCGGCTAATACAGCTCGTGGCGGAAGTGTTATTATAATTAGAAAAAACATAAATCACTATGAAGAAGTAAAGTGCGGGACTCACGATATTCAAGCAACAACTGTGCCAATAGGGACTACCAAACAATCACTAAAGGTAAGTGCAATATACTGTCCACCGCGTTACAATATCTACGCAGATCGGTATTTAGAATTCTTCCGATAATTAAACGGTCGCTTCATTATTGGAGGCGACTTCAATGCGAAGCACAACCACTGGGGACCCAGGCTTATCACGCCAAAAGAGCGAAAGCTAGATCAAGCTGCTACAGAATACAGATGTGAATTCGGGGAAAGCCCACATACTGGCCAACTGACCAAAACAAGATACCAGACTTGATCGACTTCTTTGTCAGCAAAAACGTTTCAGCAAATTACATCAAAATAGAAGAAGGCCATGATCTGAACTCCGACCACTCGCCTATTCTATTAACAATCAGTGAACTTATCATAACAAAACACCAAAACGCTGTCCTAATAAACAAACACACGGACCGGAACTACTTCAATCTGATGTTAGAGAACACTGTTAACGTCAATGTCCCACTTAAAGCAATTGACCAACTTGAAAATGAAGTGTACAACTTTACCACAGCCATCCAGCAAGCAGCATGGAAAAGTACACCAGTTATTAAAAGAAAGCTCAAGGGATTGAACTATCCGAAAGAGGTTAAAGATATGAAAAACGAAAAACGTAGACTAAGACGGCGCTGGCACCAAACCCGAGCACCGCAAGATAAAATAAATTTGAATAGATTGACACGACAGCTAACCCAAGAAATAAGAACCTTAAAAAACGCCACAATTAACAAATTTCTAACAGGCTTGACAACAGATAACAGTACAGAATACTCTTTGTGGAAAACCACAAAGTACCTGAAGCGTCCCAATTCGCAAGTGCCTCCTATTAGAAAACCAATGGACAATAGGCTCGTAATGATAGTGATAAAGCCAATACGTTTGCGGACCACCTTGAAAGAAGGAACAGACAACTTACCTGAACTAACTTCAAATGTACAATGATACAATTCCACTGGTCACACCGAAAGAAGTTTCTGAAGAAATTCGAACAAACCTTAATCCGAAGAAAGCACCTGGCTTCGACCTGATAACTGGAGCCATACTTAAGAATCTTCAAAGGAAAGCTTTGGTTATATATATATATATATATATATATATATATATATATATATATATATATATATATATAGATTCTACAACTGTCGCCGTTTTCCTTCCTTCAACCAGGTTCTCCACGCTTCTCGTTCTTGCCAGTCATTCTCCTCTAAACCTCTCCTTTCCATCGCTTCATCCACTTCATCCCTCCACGATCTCCTCGGTCTTCTTCTCTTTCTCCTTCCTGCGGGACTCCAATCTGTTACTCGTTTGATCCATCTGTTGTCATCCGATCTTCTTACATGTCCGTACCATGCGAGTCTCTTGTTTTCGATAATATGAATTATGTCTGTCTCTACTCCCATTCTTCTTCTTATTTCTTCATTCCTGGTTCTTTCCATCTTGGTTACCCCACAGCACCTCCTCCAATATTCCATTTCTGTCGCTCTTATTTTTATTTCATTTCCCTTGTTTATTACCCAGACTTCCGCTCCATACGTCATTATACTTTGTGCAATTGAGGTGTATATTCTCGTTTTTGTGTTTTTCGTAATTTGTCTATCCCATATTACTGGATGCAACTGTCTAATACACGATCTTGTTCGTCACAGTCTATTTTTAATTTCCTCTTCCGTTGTTGCTAAATACATGGTCTTCTTGTAGTTCATCTGTAACCGCGCTTTTTCGTACTCCTCGCTCAGTCTTCTCATCATGAAGCTCAAATCTTCCTCATCTTGCGTTATAACCACTTGATCATCTGCGTAGCACAACGTGTATAGATATTCGTTTCTGACTGGCACTCCCATACCCTCGCATTTACGCTTCCAGTTTTTCAGTGTTTCTTCTAGATAGATCTTAAATAAAGTCGGTGATGTGGAGCATCTCTGTAATAACCCCTTTGTTATCTGGAAGTTACCTATTATCTTCTGTCCCGCTTTATGTACACCCTATTTCCCTTGTTCAAACTTTTAACTTTTATATATATATATATATATATATATATATATATATATATATATATATATATGTGAACCCGGCCTGTTCTTCCCCTATTTTGTTTTGTATGTGTTTTTCTAACTTGTTTTTAAGTATTCGTCCGTATATTCTTCCCATTATAGCAATCACCCTGATTCCTCTGTAATTCTCACATTTCCATCTATCGCCCTTTTTAAATATGGAGACAAGATAGGCTTCCTTCCATTCCTTAGGCATGTCTTCTTCACTCATCACTTTCTGGACTATTATCGTTATTATTCTGAACAATTTTTCCGTTCCATACTTTATGAGTTCCGGTGGTATCCCTCCTGGTCCCGCAGCCTTATTGTTTTTTAATGATTTAATTGCCGCTTTTACTTCTTCCAGTGACACCATCTCCTCTTCTTCATCTTTATCTTTATCTGTCTCCTTCTTCTCTTCCTTTTCCTTCTCTGCCTTCTCTTCGATGTCCTTTATGTACTCTTGTCTGTTTTCTGTTAGCAAGTTCGCATAGTATGTTTCCCACTCTTTGTCTTCAATGTACTGTATTTGCAGGTGTTCTTTCCTATGTGTTCGTAGATTTTTTAGTAACTTCCATGATTCAGAGCATCTAGTGCCCCCCAGGTATTGATCAATATTGGTACAGGTTGTTTGCCAGTTGTCATTTTTTTCCTTTATTGTCATTTTCTTCACTTCTCTAGTCTTACTTTTATACTCTCTTAAGTCTTCTTCCTTTTTTGTGCTTAACCATTTGCTGTATAGTTCCTTTTTTTGTTTAATTGCTTCCTGGGTTTCACTTGTGAGTTTGTGTTTATATTATGTGGTTTTCTCTTCTTTTTCCCCTAATGCTTCGAATCCCGCTTGTTTTAAACTTTCCTTTATGTGTTGGTAGATCTCTTCTATGCTACCGTATCTGAATTCTGTCAATTTATCGTCTAATCTTCTCCTATATAAATCTCTCACTGTCGTGTCTTGCAGTAGGTGTAACTTGAGCTGTCTTTCTTTCGGTATATCATTTGTTTCCTCTGTGTTTCTTTTTTCACTTGTTATTTTTCTTTGCCATGGGAACCCTATTTTTGCTATCAGCAGCTTATGATCCGTTCCACATTCTGCCCCTCTTTTGACTCTTACGTCCTTCGTTCTCATTGTACTGTTTCGTTTTAGTATTACGTAGTCTATTATGGATCTCAGCTGCCTTGTCTCTTGTATCCATGTGTATTTGTGGATATCTTTGTGTGGGTAAAAATCATTCAAGATCTTTAGATTATATAGTTCACATACCTCTGTTGATCTTCCTCCATTGTCATTTATGATATTCTCTCTGTACCTTCCTACTACCTCGTCCTTTTCTTTCCTTCCGGTTCTTCCATTCAGGTCTCCTGCTATGACTATTTCTTGAGTTCGTTTAATTTTTTCTATTTCCTCTTTTAGTGTTCCTATGAATGATTCCTTCTCTGATACTGCGCTGTCATCTGTTGGTCCGTAAACACCGAGTATTACTATGTCTCTGCCGTCTAGTGACATATTTAATTTTATTATTCTTTCATTTATGAGTTCCCAGGTCTTTATGTTTCTTCTATATCTTTTTTTTACTATTATTCCTAGCCCTGCCTTTGCTCTCTTGTCTTTTTGCACTCCACTCTAACAAAGTATGTTATTGTCAATTTCCTGAGTTCCATGACCTTTCTTTTTTGTTTCGCTCAAAATTAACATATCCAGATTCATTTTCATTCATGGGAGAGTTCAACTCTCCCATCACTTCCTTATCTTTATTCCTCCATCCTTGTACATTCCATGTTCCTACAGTTATTTTCCTATCCTTTCTTCTCTTCTTTCTCCTGGTTTTGTTTTCCTGGTTGATATCTTCAACTGGATTTTGAAATTTCAACGCAGAATTCCCCGTATCCTATAGGGCTCCCTCTCTTCGAGGTGTGGATTACCACCCGGGGAATATTACTCTGATTTTTCATTCTGCCCATGACTTTTCAAACTCCTTTATTTTTACATGTGTTAGGTTGTTTATGCCTAACGCCATAAGCCCCTTATATGGTGGACCTTTATATACGGCCGCCCAATCTGAGACAGTCGCCGTTCGTAGCCGTCCACTCTGGATCAGACGCTACTAGTTTTGGCTCTTCCGCCCTTTCCGCCATTGTGACTAATTTGTCATCTTCTGCCTTCCAGGTCGTTGGCCGGTTTTCGCCTGTAATCCCAGGTAGGAGCCCTTACTGGGTGCTATCAGCCGGGCCAGCTGAACCCAGGTTTTTTTTCGAGGTTATTACTCCTCGATCCCTCCTCCTTTTTCATCCGGGCTTGGGACCGGCATTGGCGGAGTTGCTTTGGTTAAGTTAACTACATTAATTAATGCTTCAATTCGGTTAAAACATGTACCAGTATCTTGAAAAGTATCTAATGTAATTATGCTACCAAAACCTGGTAAAAGCCACAACAAAGTAGAATCACATCGGCCAATTGCACTGTTACCGATTATGTCGAAATTTTTCGAAAAGCTAATACTGAAACGTCTCAAACCCATCATCAAAAAATATCAGTTTATCCCAACACATTAGTTTGGCTTTCGTAGTAAACATTCAACCATCGACCAGATCCACAGAATAACTGATATCATAGAAAAATTACTTGAAGTCAAAAAAGTATGCTCCGCAATATTTATAGACATTGCACAAGCCTTCGATCGGAAATGGCACATCGGCCTGCTACACAAACTAAAATCAACTCTCCCCTATTCATATTATAAACTTATTAAATCGTACTTAAGCGAAAGAAAATTCCGCATTACACTCAGAAGGAAGTGTCTTGGGTACAGTGCTGTATATCAATGACATGCTAAAAACGACGAACTGCATGATTGCTACATTTGCAGACGACACAGCAGTGATGGCAACGGGCAATTCAATAGAAGACTCAACAAGGAAACTGCAACAAGCAGCAGACATTATTGCCACCTGGACATATAAGTGGCGCATTAAGCTCAATGAAACCAAATCAACATATATCAACTTCACCAATAAAAATATTAATCAGTTGCCAAAGTACACCAGGTTAATATAGCAAAGTACCTTGGGATGACCCTTGATGCCAAGCTCCGATGGAAACCACACATTAAAAAGAAACAAGAGGAACTACAAATTAAATTTCGAAAAATGTACTGGTTACTCGGACGATCCGAACTGTCAATGTACAACAAGCTGCTCTTATATAAACAAGTGCTGCGACCAGTGTAGGAATAGGGAGCCCAATTATGGGGATGTGCGAAAAAATGCAACACTGATGTGATACAGTGGTATCAGAACAAAGTGCTAACGTAACAGCGACATCCATCGAGAACTCGAAGTGGAAATAGTCGCATCCATCATCACGAGATATGCTACCTCTTATGTAAATCGCCTCCAGCATCACGTTAACGAAGAAGCGTCCAGGCTACTAAATGTGAGGAATCTAATCTAAACTTAAGCGAACTAAACCCTCGAATTAACCAACCAGTGAGACAACTAAGGGATCCAATAGGAAAAGTTAGCTTAATACAGTTTTAATATATTGTCAAATTAAAACAGATTGTTAGTTTATTCGAACAAGTTTTTGTAACATTTCAATAAAAAAAAATTGAACATTTATAAGGCTTCTCTTTAGCATGAGTATTTACTTGATGTTCAAGATGGTTTTCACGAGTCTGATAACCAGAAGAAAGACATTCAAATTCTTATTTTGTTCTGTGAACTACCAAGGGATCACCTGCTTTTACTCTATTACTGCTATAATCAGATATTGAAAGATTAGGGTGCATTCGTTTGTGATAACACTAGTATCACAAACTGAACATTTACAACACTTTTCATTTGTGGGAGTTTGTATATTCTAATGATCACTTTTATGCAAAGTGGTAGAATTACACAATTTGCACTAAAAGTAGTTTTCGTGTGTTGTATTCTGAAACTATCCATCTATCTATCTGTATGTATGTATATGAAAGAATTAATCTTTGTGTTGTTGGTTTTAAAATGGTATTAACGGTGAGGCAAATATTACCAAAACAACAACCATACATGGCTTATTGAAAATTATACTTGTAAGAATTTGTCTATAAATTTATGTAGATTAATAAAACAAATATGGATAGATCAGTAGATGCGAAGGCTTTCAGGGTCAGGGTTTTGGTGCATTGTGTGGCGGGTTTTCAAGTTGTTAGGTCGTGGTCGGAGATTGGAAACTCTTGGAGTTTCGTCTACAACTGCTGCGGAGTTTTCTTTAGTTTTTCTTCTAAAGATGTCCGCCACAGTTGTGGATGAAACACTAAGAGTTTCCAAACTAACAACCCGAGAACGAGCCACATGATACATCAGAATATCAATAGGTTTTTTAGTAAATAGTAAGTAGTTATTCAGAAAAACATTACCTGGATAAAGGTTTTGCACCAGCATCTCTTATTTCAAAGGCAATACCAACCGAACTATAACAATAATACTTTGCCGATCTTAGGATACATAACAGCTAGTTTTTGAATCGATCTCCATTTACACAAATAAGAGATGAAGTCTTGCAAATGACATCGACGATGGCACGCAGGTACTCAATGGAGAGTATGTCCCAGGCCTTGAAAAGGACTCACTTCAGAGATTCCACAGATGAGTGGGGAATAGCGCAGGTCTTTCTCTCCAACTCCGCCCAGACAGAGAAGTCCATTGGATTGCAATGGGGGGAGCAAGGGGGCCACTCCTTGGTAGCAATGAAGTCGGAGAAGTCTTGCGTGATGTCCGAGAGTCTTATCCCAGTAGAAAGCTTTAAAGTGTTTGGAGGTCCATTGCATTGTTCTTAACGCTCTGATCATTGAAAACAAGAGAGGTTTTTCATAACCCAATGGTTCTTCTATTGGCATCGGCATCCTCAGGGGATCGGACAAGTATTTTGGTATTGTTTTGACTGTTTGCCAGCTTCTGGGCAGTGAAAATCTTTTTGTCTGTTCATTATGCCAGCATACCGGATCCTTGGCCAATTTTTTCTAGTGGCTTTCTGCTTATCAATCAGTTGCTGAACGTAGATCATATGGTAAGGGTAAAACCCCAGGCGTGATTTGACAATGGATCGAACGATAATGTCGCCCATAGCGAAGTCCTGGGCGAGTTGCCACATGGATCGTTGAGGGTTCCTCTTGAGTCTCTCTCGGATGGCTTTGACAACGGCTAGCGTGGAAACGGTAACTCGTCGGCCTTGGCCAGATATTTCCTTGTCTGTCTTTAGCTTCTTGTATCATTTGATGGTATTATGGATGGTTGATTTCGGGGCAACGAAGCGTTTCTTGATGTCTGCAGGGCGGACGCCTTACTTGAGTAGCTCGGGAATCATGGGCAATCCATTTAGCCGACGCCATTACCTACAGAAACACGATAAAAACATGAAAGCAACGTAAAACGTAGGGAAAAAGACGGCGAAAACGCCTGTTGCATTATCATTACCAATTGATAATGTTTACTTGCTGTAACGTGCATAAACACGTTTGACCAAGTAATTATCTCGCACCCTGTAGGTAAGTAAAGAGTCCAGTTAACTGATGCTTTGCTAAAATACAATTAATAATAATTGCACTAATTTGAACTTTCAATTATTTCTTAAAAAAGGAATTTGGCCATTTTTAGAACCTATACTGTACAGTCTGTTTGTTTAATATCAGGCATAAAAACCAAATTTTGATTGGTCATACCAATAGGATTATAATTTTTTAAAATACGTTCATGATTAATTATTATAAAGTTGGAGATGAACTTCAACTCTTCGATGTTTGAGTTAAATCATGAGGTACGATTTTACAGTTCTGCAGTGAAATGAAGGAGCAATACACAGATTATTTGAAAATCCTAATTTGTGGGTGGCTTAGTTTGCTCAGCTTGGGATGTGTCTTCTGAGTCCACGGTATAAGTTTTTTCTGTTTGAAGCCAGTGTTGGAAATTGTAATCGCAACGTTTAAGTTGCAATTATACTTTTAAGATATTGCAACTGAATGTAGGCCTCTTTAGTAAAGCAGGCCAAGGCCCACACGGAGCAGTAGTGCAAAGGATGATGATGATGACAAGAGATCCATTGCGACCATTATGTAAATAGTGTGGATGACAATGCCCATTACCAAACAGTTTTCTAAACCATAACAGTTAGGGAGAAATTGTTAATGTTGCTCATTAGCAACTGTAAGAAGTTTTAGTTGTTCACAATTTTTTGTGTGTAAACAGTCTATTTGCAATGAGTAAACTTAAGAAAAAAATGTGTGAAACTAAATATTTTGACATAAGTATACAATTTAAGGTAAAAAATCTTTATAGCAAGTCTAGAAAATTTATCTATTTAGTCTCTGTAAATGAGTATTCTTATCCGATAAATTTAAGACTAATGTATTAAAGTGGGGTTCTAATTTAATTAAACAGGTTTCACTACCCATGGGGGGGTGCTAGTCCCCAATCGGGCGCCTCCCCAGGTGGCGGATAGGGGAAAGCCTCCCAGATATAGATGGTACTCGGGAAATGAAATACCAGGGGCGGGCCAAAACTAGCAGAAGGATACTTCTCGACAGGCTTGCCATCATATACTTATAGGCGACCATCACGTTATGATTAACTCGGCTGCAGCACTGCAACGAGGAGAGCAACAGGAAACTACCTCATTATACTACCAAGAGAAATCAAGGAATGATAGAGTGAGAATAAGTACTGATCGTGGACTAGGAAACCAAGATCCGGCAGGGGAAGAGCGCAGGGCTTCCCAGGTCGTCAGCCAGCAAAATCCCTGTACAATAAATAAGGAAGCCACCTTACAAATAAACCGGAAGACCACTAAAATCTATACATGGAATGTTAGAACATTGTTCCAAGCAGGGAAAATAAATGTCATCAAAGAAATGATTAGACTCGAAATTGATATAATGGGCATCAGTGAGAAATAATGGCCCGGTACAGGCCTATATACGATCAAAGAACATAGTTTACTATTCTGGAGACAAGGACGACCAACACATACACGGAGTTGGTATAATGTTATCCAAGGAAATACAACAATATGTTACAAATTTTACACCAATCTCAGAAAGAATGCTAGTCCTTCTATTGAACAGTAAGTAACCCAGTGAAACTAAATATTGTTCAAGTAAATGCCCCTACCGCCGATAAGCCAGATGAGGAAATAGAAGAATTCTATAGGACACTGTAAGATATACTCAACAATTTAATAAACATGACATGATAATAATCATGGGTGACTTAAATGCTAAGATCGGGAAAGAAAAAAGAGGCGAACTTATCGATGACTATGATTTAGGCACAAGAAATAAACGAGGGGAAAGATTACAATTATTTGTAGAAGAAGAAGAGTACGTAATTTTTAACACCTTTTTTAAACTTCCATCGCGGCGACCATATAAGTACATGGGTCTGACTACCTGACCGACCTGGTAATATAGTTAGAAACCAAATCGTATATATATTAGTAAACAAAAAATTCCGCATCACAGTAAAGACTTACCCTGGACCCGACATATTCTCGGATCACTGTCCTCTAGTTAGAAGGTTTAAAACCAAACTCAAGAAAGTTAAAAAAAATAAATAGAAAACGATGGAATGTGAGGAGGTTGAAATAACAAGGAATAAGAGAAACTGTGTCAAAATTAATAAATGAAAAGCGCAAAGACATGCAGGAATCAAACAATACAGAAAAAAAATTGGAAAGTAATCTGAAGATTTCAACAATATTGGGAATAAATACTTGGTGGGTAAATATGAGAAAAGAAAAAGCTGGATGGCAGACAAGATACTAGAACTTATGGAAGAAAGAAGAAAAACGAAAAATAATGAAATAAGATACAGAAGCATTCAAAAACAAACAAGAAGGGAAATAAGAACAGCAAGGGAAGATTGGCTTAAAATACAATGTGAAGAAATAGAAACTCTAGAACAAAAACACGACCTATTTAATATGCGTAATAAGAGAAACAGCTGGAATATACAAATCTAATACAACCGGCAAATTACATAATATTTCCGAACTTTTTGACGACGATAGATCAGACCAGGGTTCAAGAATATAGATAGCATGAGTATAACAATAGATGAAGTCACAAAGGCAATAACACAACTTAAAGACGGTAAACCTCCAGAGCTGGACAATGTCCATACTGAATTCCTCAAATTATTTGACGCAGAAGGGAGCCGTGGTGGTTTAGTGGATAGGTCGCTAGATTACGAAACCAAGAGTTGCGGGTTCGAATCCCGTTCTCGCCAATTTGATCACTGGCATTTTTACAGCACAGCTCGACTCAGGCTGCAATAAATGAGTACCTGGAGGGTTAAAGTCTGGGGTAATAATAGGCGGTCGGTACGTAGCGCTAGCCACGTTACTACCCTTGTTTACCGTAGGCTCTAGATTGTAGCAGACCTATCCTGTTACGACCCCAAAGGGCCTTCAAAAGCCTGTTACGGGGAAGTATTATATATCTGAATGTAGTTCTGGTAGCATTCCGGATTTGCAAATCAGTTTTTTCACCAACACCCCCGCGATGTTTGTGGCTTCTTTAATTGTTAACGCATTAGCTTCAACCCATTTGCTGAAATAGTCCATCGCCACTAGAATAAATTTATTTTCACTGTCACTTGTAGGGAACGAATCAGCTATGTCAACGGCAATTCTCTCAAAATGACTGCCAACATTATACTAGCTCGTTAGTGCCTTCGACTTCTTCTTCGGGCCATTACTTATTGCACATATACATATCCGACACCAATCTTTAACGTCTTTTTTACAATTCACTCAGAAAAACCGCTCTCAAACCTTCTCCAAAGCCTTTGCAATTCCATATGGCCACCAAAAAATCAGGGAGTTGTTGCAACACTTTTAGAACCCTCTTATTTCTATATTCGCTGTCCAGCACGCGCTGTAAGATATCGTCTTCTAGGGCGATGGAGTCCAAATGTACCCAATACAATTTTACTGCTGGCGAATACGTAGCCACTTCTGTCCAGTTGGGGTTTCTTCTGGCTTTCTTTCATTCTCAGACACACTTGAAATTGAGTCTTCTTTCTGGTTACGTTTTAAATTTTTGGGTTGCCACAAGTCTTTAATCACAGTCGTTTGCAGCGTAGGGGCTATTTTCTCCTCTCCATGACTTCAGTAGCTGCAATCTTCTGCACGGCCTCCTCGACAACGCATCGGCGTTTCTATGACTACTCCCAACTCTATGCTCCGTCTCAAAGTTGTATGGCTTTCGATCCATCTTGCTACTTAGCCTTTCCGATTATTAAAGTTCAAGAGCAACTTCAGTGCAGCATGATCAGTCCTCAAAAGAAACCTCCCATACAAATGTTCATGAAAGTGCTTCATAGATTTGACAACAATAAGTAGCTCTCTCCTAGTTACGTAATAATTACGTTCAGGCTTTGATAATGCTTTACTGAAATAACCGATGGCTGCCTCTCGGCCATTTTCAACTGTGACAACGCGCTTCCAATTCCCACGTTACTCGCATCTGTATCCAAAAGAAACCTGCAAAGCTTGCAACGCATAGCGAAGTGGCGAAGCAGTCTCCCAAATTTGAGAACCCTCTAGTCTAGCTGACCTTTGACCAATTAGTTTCAAAATCACTAGCAAACAATCTTTTTTGGTCACCTGTCGATTGGTGAAAACAGAATTTGGAAATTCTCGGCCGTTCTAGAGTCTTTGTTCGGACGGACGGACGGACGGACAAACAGACAGACGGACAACATGAAGTTAGTAAGTGACTCCGCTTCGCTTCGCCGCTTAATAAACGTTCCTTTTGGTTGCGAGTAACTCAGTATTGGTGCATTTATCAAGGTAGGTTTCAGATCCTTGAAAGTGTCTTGACACTCGTCGTTCGGTTCGAACTCTACAATGGTGGCAAATCTAAAAACATACCGTCGGTAGTAAGCACACAGTTCCAGGAAACTTCTAACCTCGTGCTTGTATTTTGGTACTGGCCAGTCTTTTGTGTTTGTAACTTCCTCTAGACACCTGCCATACCCTCATCACTCACTACATGTCCAACATAGTTTAGTTCTTTCTTGAAAGGAGAGCATTTTTTCGGGCTTAATTTCAGATCGACGCTTCTTGGTGATTGGAACAGCCGTTCCAAGTTCTTTAGATGCTCTTCGAAAGTTTTCCCAGTCACTAGAATGTTGTCCAAATGCAAGAAACATGTCTGCCCTGCAGACATCAAGAAACACTTCGCTGCCCCGCAATCAAC
Organism: Sinelater perroti; assembly: GCA_036346155.1. Classification (NCBI taxonomy): domain Eukaryota; kingdom Metazoa; phylum Arthropoda; class Insecta; order Coleoptera; family Elateridae; genus Sinelater; species Sinelater perroti. The sequence goes on from JARFIY010000344.1 coordinate 4,256,842, forward strand.
CATCCATAACACCATCAGACGATACAAGAACCTGAAGACAGACAAAAACATGTCTGACCGAGACCGATGAGTTACCGTTTCCATCTGACGGTTGTTAAGGAGTGACTCCCTTGCTTCCCCGATTGCAATTCAATGGACTTTTCTATCTGTACGGAGTTGGAAAGGAAGGCCTGTGCTATTCTTTTTCTCATCTGTAGGATCTCTGAAGCGATTATTTCTCAAAGCCTGGGACAAACTCCATAGAGAACCTGCATGCCACCGTCGATTCCGTTACAAAGGCTTTGCTCGCTTATCGGTGTAAATGGAAATCGATTCAAGAACTAGTTGTTGCTGTTATCCTAAGACCGGCAATGTATTACTATCACAGTTCGGTTGGTATTGCTTTTAAAATAGAATACCGATGAAAAATCTTTATCCGGATATTGTTGCACAATCTAAATGGTTCTGAATAGCTATTTACAAAAATTTACTAAAAACCTACTGATATTTTGGTGATTCTAGGGTTGTTAGTTTGGAAAGTCTTAATGTTTCATCCATAACTGCGGCAGACATCTTCAGAAGAAAATCTAAAAAAAACACCAAGAGTTTCTAATCTTCGATCACGACCTAACAACTCGAGAACCAGTCACACAATGCACCAAAACACGGGTCGTGAAAGCCTTTGTATCTACTGTTAATGTTCTCTCCATATTTTTTTTTTATTATTTTTAATTTATAATTTTTACAAATATAATTATAAGCCATTACATATAGCTGTTGCTATGCGTACTTTCAAAAAGTATTTTGATGTTTACCTCACCGTTAACGTCAATTTTAAATCCATTGTAGGTTCGTGACGACACAAAGACTATAATTCTTTTTTAAAACCGATGTAAATATGTAAATTTAAGGTCATTTTTTTTACTTATTAACATAATGATGTTCTATTTTATTTTATTATAAGAAGGAACAATTTATAACAATCATTTCTAGGTGATGGACACAGATTACATATATAGAAATGTAGAAAGTGTACAAACTGTTCATCTCCATCGTATCCTTTATACGTATACTGTACATAATGGCGGCAGTTAACGACGTAACAATTATACTCACATTAGGTAAGCATATATCTTTCCTTGTTTAAGCAAGTTTGTTTCCCTAGTATGTAAAGTCAACATTCGATGAATTTTTCAAATCCAGCGCCCTCCAAACTGTGCAGGGGAAAGTTTCTCACTAAATGGTTATTGCTAATCCTCTCATTTACGTGATATATCTGTAATATGTAATCTGAGCTATTTTTTAAATTTTTAATTATCTGTAGTATAGTTGATAACTTTTAAAATTCATTCTTGGTGAGTCTACAACTACATCGATATAGGTATATATGAACTCCCTTTGCTTTACAGATTACTTCATCCTAACCTTTATGTATATTTTAAGGTTAACCATGTGTACATCGCTTTTGTTTACCTTTGCTAGTTGACTGTCAAATTGTATTGGCAATACAATATTGTAAACAACGTTAAGGTTTACAAAATTACATTTAGAGAATTTTAATATCAGACTATAAAAATGGTAGAAGTTAAAAAAGATAAGCTCGACATAAAGGTGTACCCTTTTCAAAATAACCCCAACTTTTTAGAAGGTATACCTACGCATGCACCTACTTTGAGATGTGATTAATAACTTGTTTGTTCTAGATTGCAAGTTACCAATTGAAAAGATAGACATAGATGTAATATCTGACCTAGTAACTGATGAAATTGAGGTGAAGGATGAATGTGATTCTAACGATTCACTATTACTGCAAAATACAACACCGGAAAACTACTTTTGGTGCACATTGTGCAACTCCATCAGTTTGCATAAAAGTGATCATCAGAATATTGAAACTCCCACAAGTGAAAAGTGTTTTAAATGTTCAATTTGTGACACTAGTGTTATCACGAACGAAAACCCCCCTAATCTTTCAATATCTGATTATAGCAGAAATAGAGTAGAAGCAGGTGATGCCTTGGTAGTTCACAAAACAACAGAAGAATTTGAATGTCTTACTTCTGGTTATAAGACAAGTGAAAACAGTCATACAAAACATTTAAATATTCATCCTGAAAAAAAGTCTTATAAATGCTCAATGTGTGATTATAGTACTTTTAAAAGGGATCATGTAAAGCAACACATGGCAATTCATGGAATTGAGAAAAGTCTTGTTTGCCTGATTTGTGGCTATAAGACATTACGTAAAAGCAATCTTGCAAATCATATAAATATTCATACTAAAAAGAAGCCTTTTAAATGTTCAATGTGTGATTTTAATTGTTCCAGAAAGCATCATTTAAAGGAACACATGATAACTCATGGAATTGGGAATAGTCTTGAATGCTTTACTTGTGGCTATAAGGTATTGGGTAGAAACAATCTTATAAACCATTTAAAAACACATTCTAAAGAAAAGCCTTATAAATGCTCAATGTGTAATTATAGCAGTTATAAAAAGAATAATTTAAAACAACACATGGCAACTCATGGAATTGGGAAAACTCTTGAATGTTTTATTTGTGGCTATAAGACATTACGTAAAGGCAATCTTGCAAACCATATAAATACCCATGCTAAAGAGAAGACTTTTAAATGTTCAATGTGTGATTATAATACATTTAGAAGGGATAATTTAAAGCAACACATTGTAACTCATGGAATTGGGACACATCTTGAATGCTTCATTTGTTGTTATAAGACATTACGTAAAAGTGATATTATAAGCCATTTAAATATTCATTCTGAAGAAATACCTTATAAATGCTCAATATGTGATTTTAACACTTCTAGAAAGCATTATTTAAAGGAACACATGATAACTCATGGAATTGGAAAAAGTCTTGTTTGCTTTATTTGTGGCTATAAGACATTACGTAGAAGCGATCTTAAACACCATATAAATATCCATACTAAAGAGAAGCCTTATAAATGTTCCATGTGTGATTATAGCAGTTTTAGAAAGAATATTTTAAAGGGACACATGGCAACTCATGGAATTGGGACAAGTCTTGAATGCTTTATTTGTGGCTATAAGACATACCGCAAAAATGATCTTAAAAACCATTTAATTACCCATTCTGAAGAAAAGCCTTATAAATGCTCAATGTGTAATTATAGCAGTTATAAAAAGAATAATTTAAAACAGCACATGGCAACTCATGGAATTGGGAAAAGCTTTGAATGTTTTATTTGTGGCTATAAGACATTACGTAAAAACAATCTTGCAAACCATATAAATACCCATGCTAAAGAGAAGACTTTTAAATGTTAAATATGTGATTATAACAGTTTTAGAAGCAACACATTGCAACTCAGAATTGGGAAGTCTTGAGTGCCTTATTTGTGGTTATAATATATTATGTAGAAAAAATCTTACTAACCATATACATAGTAATTTTTAAGAGAAGCCTTGCAAATGTTCAATTTGTGATTATAAAGATGCTGCAAAGAATAACCTAAAGAAACATAGGGCAGCTCTTCTTGAATGTTTTACTTATGGTTATAAGATGTTACATAAAATCTTATTAAACGTCATCTAAGCAACCACGTTAAAGAGAATAGTTATAAATGTAATGAATTGTTTAATTTGATATCAGGTAGCAATTCATAGTTTTAAAGTTTTTATTAGCCCTTACAAGGCATTTTACAAAAATCACGAAATGATTTCTTCCTCTGAATATTTATAACAAAGAAAAGTGGAGAGTACACCAGCTTGTGCTGGATAAGACAGAAGAGGATTATGCCCCTCGTTTTTGTTGAGATTGAGAGCATTAGAAGAAAGCTGTTAAACCTCTACCTGGTTATGCAAGTAACTGTTCAAGAACAACCCGACAAGACGACCATAGGGCAGACCACTGCTAAAATTTTAGTCATGGCTAATAGGCCTGCTTCACCGTCTCACGCTGCATTCAGTATGCAAGACCACATCACTCCAGCTGGTGCACTTGTTGCTATAGCGGATATCCTGTGGGAATTATTATATTCAGATGATTAGAAAAACCACAACCACTGACTCTCAAAAACTTTCTGCTGTTGTTCCAATGAAAGCAGCACCTTTGTCCTAAGCACAACTTTCAAAACTGAGTATTCATCTTTAGTTCTCTGGAGTTGGTGGACATGCATAAGCTACCAGAACTGATCTCTTATTTGCGCCATTTCTTGAGTGGAGCCACCACAATCTTCTAACTTCAAGACCCATTCAAGCCATCCCACATTTATTTTGCTTTTTCAAACGCAGACAGCCTAAAAAACAAGAACGTCTATCTATTGGAGTTTGCATACAGCATAATTTAAGTGCCAACCAGGTCAAGATACATCTCAAGGACGGAAATGCAGCTAAACTTTTAAAGTACATGCCGTACCAGAGCAACTAACACCTACTAGTTAGACAGAAGCATGTTTATCAAGTCATGAGTGGAGCAGTATCTTGCCTACAGACCACCATCATCTGCCTTCACATCAAAGAGTTGTTAGGCTCGTTTTTTTTTCTACATATTTCAACGTTTTCAATGTTTTATTTGTAGTTATAAAACATTTTATAGGAAGTACAAAATTTGATCTGAATATTTGTAATAAAAGAAGCTTTATAAGTTTTAAATTTTTTATAATAATTTGCCAGAATTGTTCTTAGACAAACACAATGCAAGCAAAATATTACAGAGATTAGAGACTTAAGAAATGAGAGCTTTTATGATATCGTAATATTGGATTGCCAGTTGCTAGCTAATGGCCATAGTTAATCATTTATACTTTCATTTTTTCGTCTGTTCTAGATTATCAACCAAACAATTCCAAACTCCATTAAAAATAAATAGAATTTATATCTGTTTGCCCATATCACATGACTCATGAGTATGCTACAGAAGTTGCAAAAAATTGCGACCCAAAGCTTATAAGTAAGATGCTAGCTAGTTCAATGGATTTTTTTAGATTCTACTAGCTGAAATAGCCAGCATTGTCTTATCACAAAGTTTCAAAGTTGGAAGCGTCAATTCAAGAAACAGTTGAGAAATAAAACACTTATTATAAAAAAAAATTTAATATTAATTTAGTTTTGTTTTGGTTTTTTACTTTCTGTATTTTTTTATTGCGGTTATAATAGGAAAGATAATTGGAAATTAAACATCTGTAGATGGTTAATTTTTGTAAAATTAGTAATCGGCATAAGTTTTTTTCTCTGCGTTTGTACAATCTGCCTTATCAATTGTGATAATCATGGTCATAATACTGCTGATTACAGTTAACCATGTGAAGTAAGGTTACAGTGAACGCCTTTTACAATTTCATTTAAAATGTCTGCGACACCTTTATATCTACTTTTAAATAAGATATCATTAAAATTATATTGGTAATTCAAAGGATTTGAATCCTTTTAGTTTTTTTGTTTTTTTATAAACTTTTTGGGATAAGCACTAAGTTTGTTCTTTTGTTACAGTTTGAGTTTTATGTTTTATTGTAGGAATATACAATTTCCCAAAATAATTTTCTTAGAGATGTAACTTGGTGCATTAATAATTTTTTCGCGCACTAAGGTTTATAATCGTTCAAATATTTTTATGTTGGATTAACATGCTGTTAGCCACATGGTCACTATATAGATCCAATTGGTTTGGGGATTATTTTACAGATTAATGTTCAACGAACTTAAAAAGTTCGTTACTGAATTCTATATGTCTGTCTGTCGGTCCGTCACAAAATTTGAGATTTTTTAAAATTTGAAAATGGATTCCTATAGAAAATTTTACGCTGATTTCGAATTCGAAATTAAAAAATTTCTATCTCGAACAGTTTTCGAGATATTCGACTTCGAATTTCGGGAAAATTTTCGACATTACGATTTTAAATGTGATTCTTATAGGAAATTTTACGCTGAATTCGAAATTTTTTTTTTTTAATTGATCAGATACATAACTATTTACAATCTGCTGCAAAGCAATAAGTAAATAATTTACGTAAGTGTGGGTTTAGGTGGAAGTTGACGTTCATTAACGTCACTTCTGCTGTAACTTAATGTAAGAATACTAGTACTAAATCCGGAAGGGTAAGTCCAAGGTGTAGTGTCTTTTAAGTCTGCGGTTGTGTTCACTGCTATCTAGTAGGTTTAAAGCTAAATGATTGGGGTGCAATTCTAGTTTATTGATATATCTTTCACTATTTTTAACTATTTCACTTTTCACTAAACTTATTTTTAGGTCACTGTAAATGTCCGCATTGGTTATGTAGTATGGTGCATTAGTGATGGTTCTGAGTGTTTTTGACTGGAATCTTTCAATTATCGAGATATTGGAAGATGAAGCAGTTCCCATATCTGGATACCATACATCCACACGGGCTTGAATATGACCTTATATATTAACAGCTTGTTGTCGAGAGAAAGTTTCGAGTTTCTACCCAGTAGCCAGTAATGCTTGCTGAATTTTAAATTTAATTGTAGTCTTTTCTTCCACAAGTGTGTTTTCCACGTAAGGCCCTTATCGAGATGTATTCCCAGATATTTAGCCGAATCGGCCTGCGGAATTTGCTGTCCATTGAGCATTATTGGCGGGCATATACCACGTCGTTTAGTGAATGTGACGTGCACAGATTTCGCTTCGTTTATTTTAATGCGCCACTTTTTAAACCAATCGTGAACAGTATTGAGCCTGTTCTGCAGTTTTGCTGATGCTCTAATTGGGTCACAGTCGGTAGCTAGCAGCGCAATATCATTCGTGAACGTGGCGGTTGTGGTAGTTTCACAAGTCGGTAAGTCAGCCGTGTAGAGGAGGTATAAGAGCGGTCCCAGGACACTACCCTGCGGCACACCAGAATTTATGGGCATAAGATTAGTGAGTTCATTTTCGTATTTAACTTGGAATAGTCTATCGTGTAAATAGGATTTTAGAATGCTATAGTAGTTATCCGGTAGCCATTTCTTTAGTTTATAGTGCAGCCCCTTATGCCAGACTTTGTCGAACGCTTGACTGACGTCGATAAATACTGCACTACAGTACCTTTTTGCTTCGAAGGATGCATTTATAATATCTACCACACGATGGACCTGCTCTACGGTTGAATGTTCAGTCCTAAACCCGAACTGGTGATCCGGTATAAGGTGTTCATCTTCTACAATGGGCATTAATCTTTTGAGTAGTAGTCTTTCAAACAGTTTAGAGGTAACAGGTAGTAGACTTATAGGCCTATAGGACTCTGCAATGTTTGGGGTTTACCGGGTTTTGGAATTAAGATGATTTTGCAACTTTCCATTGTGCAGGAAAGTGTCCAGTTCGTAGTATGGCATTAAATATAAGTGTTAACAACTTAAGTCCTTTAATCGGTAATTCTTTTAGTATACGCCCTGTTATAAGTTCGTATCCCGGTGATTTTTTTACTGGCAATTTAGCGATGGCTGTTTTTACTTCCTTCATTTTGAAGTTTTTAATTGGTGGCGTTAATTGTAACGGGGCCTCTAGGTAGCGTTCTATTTCGTCTTCGTCTATTCCAGGGATGCCAGGTTCAGGTTGAAAAACTTTTTTGAGGTGGTTTGCATAAACTTCAGCTTTCTCGGCATCACTTTTAGCCCATGTCCCGTCTACTTTACGGAGTGGGGGTACTAGCTTCTGAGGCTGTTTAAGCCTTTCCATAAGGAGTAGTCGCTTTGTTCTGTTGCAGATAGTTCCTTCAGATACTCTTGAAGGGAGTCGTTCCTATAGTCTTGCAGTACCTTTTTAAGTTCTCTGGTACAATTGTTTAATCTTCGCTTTTCTTCAGGATATCGTCTAGTGTGCCACTCTCTTCTCAGCCTTCTTTTCTCCCTTATCTTATTAGTAATTTCGCCAGGATATCCTCGTTTGATTGGGTAGGGCGGGTTAGAGGGAGTGGACTCCCAGGCAGCATTCTGCACTAAGGTCTGAAAATTCTCTACTGCCTGTTCAATGTCTTCAGCCGTTTTCAGCGGAACGCTATCAGTTATGTTTCTATCCACTATCTCTCTGAAATAGTTCCAGTCCGTTCTGCAATTGTGTAGTTGTGGCGGTCTATGTTTGGCAGTTATTTTTGCACTTAGGGTTAGAAGTACAGGGGAGTGATCAGATGAGAGGTCTTGCAGGTCTTCGACTTTTACGTCTGCTTGACTAATTCCTTTGGTGACGAAGAAATCTAGGCAATCAGGGATTTTTGTCAAGTCAGTCGGCCAATAGGTTGGTTTGCCGGTAGATGCAAAATCTAAGTTATTCGTTTGGATACTGGTTTCTAGGGCTCTGCCTCTTGGGGTATATAATCTCGATCACCATAGTGGACTTTTGGCATTGTAATCTCCGCCAGCAATAAATCTTGCACCTAATGTGTGGAAGTAGTCATCGAATCCTTCTTTATTCGCTCTATAGCGTGGGGGACAGTATGCTGCTGAAATTGCTATTGGTCCATGCCAGTCTTCCACTATTACGGTTGTGGCTTGTAGAAAATCTCTGGTAAATTTATCTAACTCGTAGTGCTTTATTTCTTGCTTAATAATTAATGCAGTTCCTCCTCTGGCTCTTCCGTCTGGATGTTTTGTGTCATATGTTATATAACCAGAAATTTTAAAGTATGTTCTCTCAGTAAAATGAGCCTCTGAGATAAGTAATACGTCTATTTGGTTAGTTTTAATAAAGGCTTCTACTTCTTGACGATGATTTGTCAAGCCATTTGCGTTCCAAGTTACGATTCTATATTGGGCCATTTTTGGGATCAATTTGTTGTCTAAGAGTATTGATTTCAGCAGATAATGTATCTATAGTTTTCCGCATTTCTCGTGCTTCTCTCAGTAGGTCCATAATTACATTATTTTGGTTTGTAATTGTTGACTGCATGAATTGCATTGCTTGTCTTAAGTGGTCTACGTCTGAGTTTATTTGTGTTCTAGCTATTTGTGCATATGTGTTGCCAGATGTTCCGTTACCAGAGTGGGGTTCAGTATTTATTGGTGTGTTATGTTGTTGCATGTTATTATTTTGTCTCAATAGTGGAAACGCTATTGATGTTGATGTGAGGTTGGGCATTGTACGGGGTTGCATTGCTGGTTTGGGTTGCGTATTAGGGTAGCGTCTGTTCAGTATTTCTGTGTATACCTGGCAGCCTTTGAAGTTAGCTGGATGGTTGCCTTTACAGAGTGCACACTTATTTTCAGTTGGACTTTTAGATTTACATACTCTAGTATCGTGATTGGCCCCACAGTTTACACATCTGAACGGTCGTGTGCAGAAGTTACGTGTAGGGCCATAGCATTGGCATCTCTTGCACTGCACTAGGGTATTTTTCTTGTGAGGTGGTTCAACTTGTATTTTTGCATTTAGCAGGTATTGTATGTCGAAAATGTCTTTATTATTGTCTTTAGGTTCGAGTTCTACGAAGAATAGGTTTTTAGGCTCTTGTGTCTGTTTGTTTCTGCATATTATTATGCTACGTGGCTTGTGATCTTTTGCTACAAGTGCTGCTTGGAGTTCAGCAATGTCAGTTGTATGATGGAGGTTCCTAATTACTATTTTGTAACTTCTTTCATCTTTTAAGCTAAAAGTATGATGCGCTACTTTATTTTGGTCAAGTATGGTTTTTATTTTTTTGTAGTTTTCAACGGTGTAAATCTGTAATTTAATTTTGCTGCCGTTCATAGTTTGATAGTGGTAATCTTTTTTGGTGATTGTGCTGTCGATAATCTTTAATAGAGGTGCTATGTTTATAACATGATGTATTATGAAAGGCGGTGGTCTTTCTGGCCGTATTTCCGTACTTGAATTTTTATCGCTACTAGTCTCTTTAGTTTTATTAGTGTTGGTCGCTAATGCTTCATATCTATTGTGTGTTTGAATTATTTTTAGTTTGGTTCGTCTTTCACTATCTTCAGGACTTGTGTGTTGGCTTCGCTTTTTACTTGGACGGACTTCCTGAAAATCATTTATTTTAATAATTTCAGCTGTTTCTTCGTCTTGTGGTTTTTGTGGATTTTTTCCCTTGTCTTGCGTTATTCTATCTATATCCATAGATTGTGATGCTGACGATGATGAGGGTTGGTTGTAAGAGTGTCCGCTTGTTGGAATAAACTCTCCAGGTGACAACGTATTTTGCAAGTAGTGTGTACTGGGAAAGTCTGGTGTTTGCATGTTATTAAAAGTGCTTACCGGCTGTGTGAATGTTGGAGCTGGGATGAGGCTAGGTGCGGTCCATTCATGTTGTAATGTACAGGCTGTTGTTGCATGGATTGCAATTGGGGCTGAATAAGTTGCCATTGCATTGTATTAGCACTGTTTGGAAAATTTTGTGTTTGTTGATCATAGCCGGAAACGTAGGTTTGGCCAGTTAATGGGTAGTTTTGGTTATAAATTGTTTGAGAGTTTTGCAGATATGATCCGCCACTGGTTGATTGCATTATTGATTTTATTTTACGTACGTTTTTAAGTAAATTATTTAAATTTTTAAATCTAAACACTTATTGATACTAGAAAGATTATAACAATGGCCCGAAGGTCACGCGCTAATCGCGTTGCACTTGATATCTTGAGTCCATAAAATAAGTTGGTCTCAAAATTCGTGACTTTTTTGAAGCTTTCAATCGTCTTTCTTTTATCTTAAATAGCACGGGCGGCCGGCCGGCGTTGAACGCCTCGGGCACCAATATCTCGAAGCGCACACACGCCCGTACACACGTCCGCCGCTTTCGAAATATGAATGCGGAATGAATTCGAAAATGAAGTCGAAAAAATTCTATGTCGAATAATTTTCGAGGTATTCGATTTCGAATTTTTAAGTTCGTTCTGGGATTGCTTACAGAGCAATCTTTTCGCCGGCCCCATATTTTATTCTCTAAAGATGCATCTTATTACCCCACTTAGCATACTAAACAAGTCTAAGTTAATTAGGTTTTTTGTCTAAATGCATTTATTTGCCGTTTAGTGTCAAAAACAGTTTTCGTTTTTCATGTTGAAGGTAGTATGTTGAGATTTGGATTTATTTACTTTGATTTTACTGTTTTGAGATCATTCTTGAACTTCAGTAAGGTGGCCTTTCAGGTATCGCAATGTAGATTTCTATTTGGCATGGAAAGCGAGAATAACCATATTGCCAACAAAAGTTGACCTTGTAGTTAGTTTTGCTAGTGATAGGTCAACTGTGTACATATATAAATGCGCATGTTAAATATTCTTTGATTTTGCAAACAAAAGTTTTTCTGACACGTAACAATTCATGAAATCATGTGCTAGATGAAAGTAAATATTTTTTTAATTTGTGCCTTTATTTAGAGACTCGCACTATGACAAATCTAAAAATACTGTAGAATAAGATGTGTTCCCCTTAAATTTTCTGTGGGTTTTATCTACTTCTCTGGGTATGTATCCATCTGTTTCTGTTGATTACAAAAATTGAAGTGATAGTTTGAAATTATTATTTTGTTATTATTAACTTATTCCTTACTTGTTTTTTCATATAGATTCTCTATAAACCTTTTCAATCTAGCACTACTATCTTTCTGCTCTTTGCATGTTGCAAGGTCCCTTGTCTTATGTTGGTTGAAAGAGTTTTTTTTTAATTAATTTTTTTGTATTTGGTTTTAATAACAAGCTTTCTAGTTTTCGATTTATTCTATTCCTCAACATTCTATATTTTTTCTGTTCGTATGTTATTTATTATGTGCATTTTTATACTTTTACCGTTCTTCTGTCATTTTATTGTTCCTTTCTAATGTTATCTAATTTTTGGACCTGTCACTGTATTATCAGCTTGTATTGCAATTTGTTTGAAACTGTTTCATATATTTTTATTATTTCCTGGTGCTATTTCTTTTGATATAATTTTTGTTATCCCATAATCAGTTTGACACCTTTCTCTATTTCCTGGCAAGCTTCAAGCGATGTTGGCTACTTCTGCATTCTAATCCCCTAACAGGATCACATTCTCATTTCCTTTTGTGTATCTTAACATTTTATTTATTCTGTTAAAATTCTATTCATTTTCGTCAGCTTTGTAGTGAAATATTAGCATGTATAATTGAATTATTACAATGTATGTTGGTTTTGTATCTAGGTGCGCCATAACAATTCATTCATTGTTTAGGGGATGTAGCTTTTAACTCTATTTCTAATTTTTTTATTGAAAAGTAACACAAATTCTGCATTTTCTTTTACTGCGACTCTATGTATTATTCTATGTTTATCAATTCAAGAGTCGCGCTGCTGTGGCTATCTATGTTCATTAACACCTAGGATTTTTATTTTCAATATTTTTATTTGTAGTCGTTTTTAAGTTTTTCAGTTTTTAGAAGTGTTTTTGCATTCCAAGTTTGATTATATGTGTCATGCTTATCTTTTGTTTTGAAGCATGGATCCTCTCTAAATGTTTCCACCCAAAGATCGAAACCGAGGACTGTTTTACTTCTTGATGCTTTAAATTGTAAAGCTTGCATCATGGTGGATATTTGAACTTCTTATGAAATAATATCTATTAGTCGATGAAAAAAATGCTTTTATTTTTGTGAATGTTGCTATACCGTCGGTACTCGATTACCAGAGCCTCATTTGTTTAAAATAGGAAGCACTAACTTAAAGGTAAGGTTAATATGTCAGTGGGAGAGTTTATAAGTTTCGCGTGACTATTCCTTACCCCCCACTTCAATATCAAATATTTAAGAGGTGCGAAGTATGAGATTATCAGCCTTAATTTTTTTTGGGTCAAAAGGACAGTTCTAAAAAATAATAATTACCTACCGACTCTGTTACTAAATTAAATTTTGTTTTGTTAATAACCACTATAAAACATGAGAATATTAGCAATCCCCTATAAAGGCTACAAAGATATTTTCTACATTAACAAATTTAAAAAAAAAACATTTTACCTATTTATTAGTTGGTAACCATTGCCATTAAATGTGAAATATGATATTCGACATTCTCGAATTAATCTGACAAAGTTGTCAATTACTTTTATGCATAAATATGGCTCAATTTTGTCGATAACCCTTCGAATTTTTACTTTTAATTCAGGAATAGTTATTAATTTTGTAGCATACATTTTGGTCTTCACCGGTTTCCAGAGGAAAGATCGTACGGTGTGAGATCGCAAGATCTTCGTGGCCAGTTCGTTTCACTGGTTTGGTAGATGAGACCCACATTAAATTTTTGCTCCAACAATTGGCTTCAGGTTCTAGGTTATCTGAATCTTGAGTAAGTGCAGCTACGGATATTTTGTTAAGATCCGCTATATGGTGCTTTTTGAAAGGTTCGGTTGCAGTGACCAATTGCGTACCGAAGTTTCTGAACAGCCCATAAGAGGTTAATCCGTTTTTTGTTATTTGCATTCACAATTATTCTATTTGTGAATTTATCCTTAAGAAAATACTGCGTCATTTGTGAAGCCTGTGTGAAACATTCTCTGCACTTGTAATGAATTCTAACTCGTTCTATATTGACTAACCATAACGTGTTTACTACAAAATGTCGCCAAGCCGTTGCATGTCAAAAGGTAGGTAACAGGACTCAAATAGACGCTCAATCCGTAATGGTTCTCACATCTAATTTACCAACAAAAATAAACGATTTTCAGCAACCGGCAGATTTAGACGATGCGGGAACGGTCATGCATAATATAATCGCCTAAGAACAAAAAATGTATACCACTATTAATCATTCGACCCCACTGAACGTTTAAAAACCTACAAATAGCAACGACATTCGACCGAATCATAATTCACCACCCTATTTAGGTAATTTCCAAAAACAAATTAAAAATCACTTCTACCCCCAATTTCCAAATCAATCAATACATTTACAAGCAAGAAAAAACCTCATAGACGCTTCCCAACAAACGCAGAAATTTTCGGTAAACCGAAGAACGCGTTTCTATATCAAAATGCATATAAACCACTCGATAGACCGACACTTATGTTAACGAGCTCTTACATCCCAACACGTATGTGTCCCCTAGAGAATCAAGTTCCATTCAATTACCGAAACCATTTTCAATCGAACCACCCACGTAACTTTGTGAGTGAGGAATTAACGAATATAAGAGTACCTCCATAACTAAACCGTAACAGAGAGGGATAACAACTGTACTTAGGAAAATTAGGACGAATGTGATAATTTACAACAAGTTAAAGTTGTAAATGAACCTTGCAAAAATGTTTCTGTAAGTACTGTCTCAAAACCCAATAACACAATAGATTTAAATAATTTGACACCAAACTCTTTGCTGTATATCAAGATAGAAAATCCTCCTTTAAAATTGTTAATCGATACTACCAAAAATAAAAAAAATACTACCCACATCTACTGTTTACTGCAATAATCCCCATAACAACGTGCACGGGTCAAAGAAATGCGCAATATAAAGTAAATATTCCGCTATTCAAGGAATTCACCCCTTTAAAAGATTCGCTTCAGTTTGTACTCTTTAACTTCTACGTCTACTTTGATGGAATTATCGGCATCCGAATTTTGAGGAAACTAAAATTAAACCTAGATTTACAAAACCAAACACTACATAACAATAAAATAAAGATACCTCTGTGTTACAGAGAGGAATTTAATACGCAAAAATCTAAGTCCCTGCCAAAACTACATAAAAAGAGTAATTTCACACGGAAAGGAGCAAACTGGAATTGGTCATCTTACTGCCAACAAGCATTTGAACATGTCAAATCGATGCTTTTGTCAGCAGAAGCACTTACTTCCCATTATCCAACTGTCTCCATTGGAATATCGTGCGACGCATCTTCCAGTGGAATTGGAATTATTTTACCTTGTCGTTATCCAGATAGCGAAGATAGCGTATGACTCCAAAATCATATCTGATACGGAAAAACGCTACTTTCAGATTGAAAAAGAAGCCTCATCCGTCATTGATGTCAAAAAATACTTTAAGTATCTATGAGGCCGGAAGTTTATCCTGGTGACGAATCGTCGTCCCCTTCTGGCTCTTTCGTAATGAAAGTAACTTGCAACTCTACGTTGCTATAAGCTTACAGCACTGGTCATTGTGCTCATCACAATTCTATAACGATATTCGGTATCGTAATACCAAGGATCATGGGAATGGAGATACGTTGTTTCATTGTTCATCATCATATTCCGACCTGGACGTTTCAGTAGAAGAAATTGAATTCGAAGAGAACCTTATTGCGGCAAAGCACCAGGATGTTTTTCCGATAAACTCCAAGGGCATCGTCACTGTCTGGTTGGCTAGAATTTGTATCAAAAACTGACAAACCATACCTATTCTACCTGCTTCAGGAGGAATTATACATTTTACAAAGGGTAATAATGTGGAGCATAAGAAACGCGATTCCCAGTGAACTTCGTCAAAAGTTACTATCGGATGAAGTTTCTCGCTCGCTAGTAGGTTTGGTGGAAACAGATCGACAGTGATATCAAAAATGTGTGTAAAACGAGTCAACAATGCTGAGAAAATTGAAACAATCCAGCATTTGTTGGAGTTTCCTGGCAAACCATAGCAGCGGATCCACATTGATTTTGCAGATCTCGCCCATAGAAATATGTGGCTTATCATTGTGGATGCTCATTTCAAGTGGCCTGGTGTGTTCAACATGAACACGGACACCACAGCAGCTGCGGTCGTCCGTCGTTTCCACGTAATGTGGCGTTTTAGAATCCCGGACTAGATTGCCACCGACAATGGAAGGCAATTTGCTTCCAGGGAGTTCCAAATCTTTTCCAAGAATAACGTTATTCGTCATATTAGTAGCTTTGCGTACTATCCCTAGTCCAACGGTAAAGCTGAAAGGTTTTTTCAAATCTTCGAGAGCGCCATGAAATATGATATTCTCCTAAAGTGTCACACCCTATACTACAACATCTAAACTTCTGCAAGGCAGGAAATTAAATACGCTGATGGACTGCATTCGTCCGAATGTTCAGTCCCACATCAGCAAGCTCAACAGTGTCAAATCTCGGACTCTAGACGTTAACCAGAAAGTGTGGGTGCAAACATTTTCTAAGCACCAGCTAAAGTGGTTATTGGGCAGCGTGATAAAAGCTTTGAGTCATGTTACCTACCTTTTAACATGCAACAGCTTGGTGATATTTTGTAGTAAACACATTATGGTTAGTCAATATAGAACGAGTAAGAATTCATTACAAGTACAGAGAATGCTTCACACGGACTTCTCAACCAACATCAGACAAGGGACCTTGCAACATGCAAAGAGCAGAAAAATAGTAGTGCTAGTTTAAAAAGGTTTATAGAGAATCTGTATGAAGAAACAAGTAAGGAAAACCGCCATAGAAAAACAAGAAAACGTAGGAGAAGTTGAAAAGAAAGATTCAGTATTAGGAGATGAGATTGATAAAGCAGTAAAAGATTTAAGGTATGATAAGTTTCGCCAATAGATGCATTATGAGCAGAAATTATTAAATTCGTAAAAATAAATGCTCTTCAGCTTCTCTTTAGAATTATCATCGGATTTCACAAAAATCATCGTGATAATAATGCGAAAGATGAATAATAAAAGTGCAAATAAGTGAACTATTAGCCTAACATCACATGCATCAAAAATACTCATACATATAAACGTAGCATACATATCCCAATCTAATAGAAATAAAATAAAGAAAAATGTAGGTAATATTTAGAACCCACAGAAGGCATCTTAGTTTTAAACTAATCGTAGAGAAAATAATTCGTACACGTACTGCCCGAACGATTACAGAAAACTTTCCGACCTACTTGACTTCTTTATAACAAAACAAATATTTAGAAACAACTGCTTAATAGAAACCAATTGTGACCTCTCGTATGATCATATACTAGTTATGACCACAGTTATAAATAAATCACCTTCTCCTCGACTTATTTTGAGAAACACTAATTAGATTGCCTAAAAGAAAACATTTATTTGAATATCAGGAAAGTTCCCAAAACTTCATTACACTTGTGCAAAAACTGTTTGGTAATCTGCTCCTCAAGCCGAATATAAATGAACAACTCCAAGGTGCCTTTTCATATTCGCCCACTCATTGCTAAAGAAGGTGGAACAAGAAAAATTTAGCACATATCTAGAAATAACCAGCTCATTTTTTACTGCGTTTTTATAAGTGTAGCTTGTATTATTGTAATTCATGTCTCAAACATTCGGAATATTCTGTAAAATTCATTTTTAATTTTAGTGTGTCTTTTTTTGTTCTTTTTTAAGTATCCAGACTAGTCTAATTCTCTCAATTTATATTCCTGTAATTTTTTCCTATTTTGTCAACCAAAGTATGTCCCAATCTTTTCTGTAGTCTCTTACGCTTAAGTACTTGGGTCAATTTCTATAATCTATAACGTAATTTTAACGACGTGGCATTTTTTAAACCAATGAAAGTTATCCCACAAAATCATAACACCAGAACCAGGCAAAGCATCACATGAAATATTTTATTCTACAGTACTTTTAGATTTGTCATTATATGGTACTCTAGATAAAGACACTAATATAAAAAATGCTTACTTCATCTGGCACATAATTTCATGAATTATTACGTGTCAGAAAAACTTATTCGCAAATTCAAAAAGTATAAATATAAATAACTTAGACTAGTTTAGTATGCTAAATGGGGGAATAAGATGAATATTTGAAGAATAAAATATTAATCTGTAAAGTCATCCCCAAACCAATCTGCATCTATCCAGTGACCATGCGGCTAACATCATGTTAATCCAACAGAAATATTTGAACGATTATAAACCATAGTGCACCAGAAAATTATTAATCCTCCGAATTATCAATATAATTTTAATGATATCTTATTTAACATTACATATAAAGGTGTCTCAGACATTTTAAATGAAATTGTAAAAGGCGTTCACTGCAAACTTATTTCACAAGGCCAACTGTAATCAGCAGTGTTATGACCACGATTATCATGTATAATTTACTTATTGCCCAATTGATAGGTCAAATTATACAAACGCAGAGAAAAAAACTTATGCCGATTATAATCTTACAAAAATCAATCATCGACAGATGTTTAATTTCCAACTATCTTTCCTATTATAACCATATTTTAAAAATACAGAGAGTAAAAACAACAAAACAAAACTGAATTAATAAGAAATATTAAGATTTTTTTGTTGATAACTGTTTTATTTGACAACTCTGATTCTTAACTGTTTCTTGAATTGACGCTTCCAACTTTAAAACTTTCATAGTCATATCAGAAGAAATCCACTATTTCTGTGAAATTTTCTGAAAACTAGCCAGTATGGTAAGAAAATGCTGGGCTGTTTCAGCTAGTAGAATCTAAAAAAATTCAGTGGAAAGAAATCGTTTCGTGGTTTTTGTAAAATGCCTTATAACCACAAATAAAAACATTCAAATCATATCAAATTGAATAATTCATTACATTTATAAGTATTCTCTTTAACAAGGTTACTTAGATAATGTTTAAGAAGGCCTTTATTTAGTGTCTTATAATCACAAGTAAGACATTCAGGAAGAGTTGCCATGCGTTTCTTTAAGTTATTCTTTGCAGCATCTTTATACAAACTGAACATTTGTAAGGCTTCTCTTAAAAATGTCTATTCATATGGTTTGCAAGATTTTTTCTAAGTAATGTATTATAACCACAAAGATGGCATTCAAACCTTTTCGCAGTTCCATGAGTTGTCAAGTGGTGTTTTAAATGATCTCTTCTAAAACTGCTATAATCACACATTAAACATTTAAAAGTCTTCTCTTTAGCATGAGTATTTATATGGCTTACAAGATTGCATTTACGTAATGTCTTATAGCCACAAATAAAACATTCAAGACTTTTCCCAAATCCGTGAGTTGCCATGTGTTTTTTTAAATTGATCTTTTTATAATTGCTATAATTACACAATAAGCATTTATAAGACTTTTCTTCAGAATGGGTAATTAAATGTTTTGTAAGGTAGTTTTTACGTAATGCCTTATAGCCACAAATAAAGCATTCAAAGTGTATCCCAATTCCATGAGTTGTCATGTGTTCCTTTAAACTACTCCTTCTAGAACTGCTATAATCACACATTGAACATTTAAAATTCTTCTCTGTAGCATGAGTATTTAGATGTTTTATAAAATTGTTTCTACGTAATGTCTTATAGCCACAAATAAAGCATTCAAGACTTATCCCAATTCCATGAGTTATCATGTGTTCCTTTAAATGGTACTTTCTGGAACTGCTAAAATCACACATTGAACATTTAAAATTCTTCCCTTTATCATGGGTATTTATATGGTCTGTAAGGTCATTTTTACGTAGTGTTTTATAGCCACAAGTAAAACATTCAAGACTTCTCCCAATTCCATGAGTTGTCATGTGTTTTTTTAAATAATTCTTTTTAGAACCGCTATAATTACACATTGAACATTTAAAAGTCTTCTCTTTAACATGGATATTTATATGGCTTGCAAGATTCCTTTTACGTAATGTCTTATAGCCACAAATAAAACATTCAAGAAAATTTACAATTCTATGAGTTGCCAAATGATTGTTTAAATTACTGTTGCTAGAACAGCTATAAGCACAAGTAGAACATTTATAAGTCTTCGTTTTACCATGCCTATTTACATGAGCTTTAAGATTCTGTTTATATAACGTCTTATAACCACAAGTAAAACATTCAAAAACTCTTCCAATTCCATGAGATGCCATATGACAGTTTAAACTATATTTTGTAGAACTGCTGAAAGTACAAATGGAACAGTTGTAAGGTTTTTCTTCAGAATGAGTAGTTAAATGTACTTTAAGATTCTTTTTATGCAATGTCTTATAGCCACAAGTGAAACATTCAAAAACATTTCCAATTCCATGAGTTGCCATATGAGAGTTTAAATGACTCTTTGTAGAACTGCTGTAAATACAAATGGAACATTTGTAAGTCTTCTCTTTAGAACAGGTACTTTCATGATCTTTAAGATGGTTTTCATGTAACGTCCTATAATCATAAGTAAATTGTCCAATTTCTTCTTTGGTTCTGTGAACTACCAAGGGATCATCTACTTCTGTTCTACGATTGCTATCATGGGAAATTGAAAAACTAGAAGGCTTTTCATTCGTGGTAACACTAATGCTACAAACTGGACATTTCAAACACTTTTTGTTTGTGACACTTTCAATATTCTGATGATCATTTTTATGCAAAGTCTCGGAGTTGCATGATGTGCACCACAAGTAGTTTTTGTGTGTTGTATTTAGAAGTGATAGTGAATCGTTGCCATCATATTCATCCTTCAACTCAATTTCATCGGTTACTAGCCTAGTTATTACATCTGTGTCTACCTTTTCAACAGGTAACTTGCAATCTAAAACAAATAAGTTATTAAGCAGCTCATAGTATGTGCATGCCTACGTATACCATCTAAAAATTCCAGGTTATTTTGAAAGGGGTACACGGTTATGTCGAGCTCTTCTTCTTTAATATCTACCATTTTTATAATCCGATACGGTAATTGTTTCGTACTCTTCCCACGCCTGTAAAATTTTTTGTAGTAATGTTTTTTAATATAAATGGTGAATATCGCTTATAAAAGCATAGATGCACCTGCGGAAAAGTCTCGCAGTCGGAAAAACGGGGTAAATTAAAGAAAATGTTCGACGGCTTATTTTTGTTTTAGAACTTATAAAAGAGACCCCAGTGTTCCAAAATGCTAAAGCAGCCTAAGAGAGGCAGTCCATTTGCGAGGGACTCAAAAAATTGCGGCCAAAATAGCAAAAAAGTGCATAAACTATGAGGATAAAAGTGAGGTTACTAAACCCGAGATCCAACCGTTTGGGCAACAAAAATCGTTCTTTAGCCACTTGGCACCAACGCCGCCGCGTCAGCGGAGATCAAGCGGTGGGAAATTCGAACGCTGCTCCCGCGGCTTGATATTGACTGACGCTGCAGCGCAGCATCCAGAAAGTCATGAAATTTCTTATTTTTCCCATTTAAGATCAAATTAACCTGTTTTATCCATGCATATATTATAGTTTTAATTAATAACGACTAGGCCTTGGTGCATATATCCGTATGATGAGGACAATTCAGTGCTGTCAAATCTACATAGTTGCTTACAATCTGTTAAAGCATTATTAATATATTTGTTTTTGAGCAGACAAGTGGAATGACATTAATAGTGTAGTAACTTCTATGACTTCTGAGGGCACATTGTTATATATTGAACTAGCAATGCTTTGCAGGTATTACAATTACCAAATGTTTTTAAAAGGCATCTTGCAACATAGCATGCAATATATGCCAACGTCGCTTTTGCCACACGTGATTTGTTATGGTGTAATTTCAAAGGTGGAAATTGTATTATGGGGATGGCGTCTAAAGGGGCTATTCCTTCACTTGTTCCTCCTGTTACAAAGCTTCTTAAATTGTCTAATGCTACTACAGAATTATCATTTTCACAGTTGGCATCCGATGAATAACGAGTAAAAAAATTATTTACTAGCAAAGGCTTGAAAGAAATTGCGAAGGTTGCTGCATCTGGACAGTTATTATGACGTCCATGACCACGAACGGCAGAGAAAAAATTCTCTAGACAGTCTTGCTTTAATGCACGTGGTAAAATATAAGACACTCTACCTATCAATTTTTGTTTCAAATTAATAAAACCTTTTAGGGTCTTTATTAAATTTACCACAGACGGAATTTTCACTAATTTGTGTTTAGTTGAATTATAATAAAATACTGTTTCCAAAATGTTTCTTGCACAATACCAATACCTCTCATGATCAGATGACTCAGAAACTCCGCCTTTCAGGTGTTTGCTTGTAGAAGCTTTTTTTCTGTTACCATTAAGGCTGTCAAATAGTTCATCAATAAATAAAATAAAATCTGCAGTGTCTTCAGCGTCTATTGGCAGATTATATTCAGTTTTTGTGTCTGCAACAAATAATATATTAGAATTACTAAACACCCCATTTAACCAGCCGTTTCATTAAGGCTCCTACAGTAAGACTAAACACCTGTGTCATAATTTTAACTTTCATTTTATTCATTTTACTTGGATATACATGACTGTCCGTTAATTTAGGGCATAATCTCATGTCTTCCATTGAATCTATAAGATATAATTCTTTAATATGACCCCATTTGGCTACTTTTCCTTTTTCATTTTCGCGGAAATGAAGATTTTTTGTAAGTAAATTATTACGTATACCCCTAAAGAGATGCGGTACATCATATAAAGGAATAATATCGTGACCATTAATTTAAAACGACAATATTTCTTTGTTTTGCCTTTTACATTTTTCGTCTGTCTCTTTCAGTAATGCATTTACGGCTGCCTGATTAGCAGTTCCTTGATCACAGACTGTTGCTACCACTTCTAAACCAATTCTTTGGGTTTCCTCTACAACCATTTTAAGCAGTGTTTCCAATTTTTGACTTTTTATAGGACCATGAGTAAACGTAAAACTTATTGATTGTTTCCACTGTCGATGTATCCCCTTCAACATAATATCATTATTGCCATAATCTTCTATACCTTCTAAACACTGAGTTTTCTTATTATATGAAAGCAATGATTTTATTGTTAGTTCATCAAACACAACCACGATCACAAGACGGTTATTCGGACCTTTTCATTTACTGACGCTATCTTCTAAACTATTAAATACTTGCTTATTAAGTTCAGGACCATATGGAATTTTGTTTAACATTAATGTTAGAGTCTGATATGATGGAAGACAAAATATAGATGACAACTTTAGGACTTGCTTTATATAACACATTGTTACCTTTTCTGCGTTCCTCAATCGATCTCGGAAATTTTTGATGGAATGTTGTAAATTAGTCGCCCGACGGCTCCACTTACCAACAATCTTGTAAAATTTTTTACACCTTGGCGTAAGGTTACGTTGATAGTGGACTCTCACTTGTTCTAAAATCACAGGTTTTTTTCTTTTTCCTACAAAACAATACATTTATATTACAAATGCAATCTTTACAACTAATTACACCTGATAGTGTAGCAGTGTTTGTTTTGTTCATTTTTTTTTTCAATACATATGGATTGTGGTTGTATTGACAGAGTCCATGGGTTACTAACGTGCTTTGCACATTGTAAGCTTTTCTGGATTTTTCATTTGGCTTTATAGACTTTTTATGTAACACTATAGAGTAATTGTGTGACCATTGTTAGCCTTCGTGCCATTTACTTATACGTTACGCAAAATTATTTGGTATTATTAATGCATAATTAATTAAACCATTCATGTACAATGACGATTTTGTTATAATACTGTGTGTTAGATTAGTGTATTATTGTGTTATAGTTATTTAGTCAAGTTACAAATAGCATATCATTTCTGTAGTGCATTTTTACTTTCCTTATCCTATAATAAGGAAAGTAATGTAATCGGCGGAAATTTGACCTACCCAGTTTTTCACATTTTTGGACGAAATATAGCCTCAGGACACCAAAAAAGTTGTTTTTAGCCATTGGTTCGTGTGTGTGTGTGTGTGTGTGTGTGTGTGTGTGTGTGTCTGTCGGTCTGTCAGTAAACAGGATATCTCGAGAACCGTAACAGCTAGAGACTTGAAATTTGGTATGCAAGTTACTTGTAGGTAGGGGACGCAGCGCGAAGCTTTTGGTAAAAATCGGCCGTGCCGTTTGGTCACAAGGTCGCAAAATCGGTCTCAAAGCGGTCGCGTATCTAAACAGTTGAAGATACAAAAATTTATGAGAATAAAATGATTTATTATCATGAGATAAACATGAATTTAAAATAAAAGTTGGTAAAATAGGAACTCGAAAAAATTGAAACTCAGGATTTTTAACATACCGGTGTTCATAAAATATTTCGGGAAATTTATATTACTGGATAGATCAAACCGAGACGAACAAAAATTAAAATGAAATTTTTGATCCGAGGTCAAATAAATAAGTTGTAGCCGATTAAAATTAATTAAACGAACCAATCACAGCGCGCTCGGAGAGCTACCGGGCCGACTTCGGGAGGACGGGGAGCGCTTGGCCGCTAGAGGGAGCACGCAGGCTGTGCGACCGAGCTCACGGTTACCTTCAGTGACGTAGCAAAATTGTAAGTACGGTCAATTATTGTCTTGTACTGTTTATTTTAATCAGCTTTCAGTATTGGACTCGCGCCTCGTCCTTTTTAAAATAACTAGTTCTGGGACGAGAGCAGCGCAGGGCCGTATATATATATATATATATATATATATATATATATATATATATATATATATATATATATATATATAGGATAAGGAAAGTCGTGAGATGTTCACACCAGATTTTTTGTTCTATTTCCCCTATTTTGTTCTATTGCCCTCAAATCTAAGAGTGTACCCTTTGTCCATGTTTTTGAAGCAATTTCCTTTCTTTTTAATTTCTGAGATTCCTAGTATTTGAATATTGTAGTTCTCAATTTCGTCTATAATCTCGCATTCTTTTCCTGTAAGAGATGTGATGTTCCACGTTCCAAACATTGTCCTATTTTTCTCCTGTCGTCTTCGTTGTAACCGTTCAGTTCCGAGGCTCATAGTGTTTTTCTGAATCATTTTACAATGCGCGAGTGATTAGCCCAGCCGCATAGGCCCCGTTACCTCGGGGCAACTGGTATCAGGTTATACCCCCTGATGTTGGGTCGCCAGAGCCCCGTCTGTTATATGGCAGGATGTACTGGGCAGGTTAGTTGCCACTCGTGCATGTGGGATTGACATTTGGGTCCTAGTTGTTGGTAGACCCCTTATACCTCAGAATGAAAATTGCGAAAAATAGACATAAGACATTTTTTCTATAATAAATAAATATAATATATTCACTTCTTTGGCTTATACTATGCATTCTTATAGCGAAACAGTTGAGGGGCGGTTGGGTCTTAAGTTTTCCAATGAAAATTGCTATAAATAAACCTAATTTTCTATTTTTTTAAGAGGTACACTGGGCCCTTGAAACCCTTTCACTATGACCAAAGAAATAGAAAGAAGGTATCAAGGAAAATGGATTACTACGATGACGGCTGACTACTTCTGGATGCTACACAGAAATGAACCCCATAGTAAACATAAAAGGAAAAGGGCGAACCAAAGCATGAGCCATCCGAAGAAACTTCGACACATGAAATAAAATTATAAGTATTTTTTTATATACTTTGTCATTAAGGGTGGGTGAAAGGGACGTGCGGTTTCCGATGGTGCCACATACCTCATAAAAATTAATTAAACAAATAAAAATAAATTGTATTAAAAATGCACTAAAATAGAAATGTAGGCTATTTTCTGACAATTTTCAATAGAAATTAAGGGGTCAACGACCATCCCCCGGCCCTCCTCTTCAGACCCATCCACTGTTTAGTTACAAGAATGCCATTAAGTTAAAAACTAAATAAATTATGAGAAAAATGTCTACTTTGAAGTCTCTGTATGGATTTTCAAACAGCAAGCGGGTAAAGCCCTAATTTAAATTAAAATGAAAAAGACACGATTCGGCCGCAACACAAAATGAATATGTTAATGGGCAATATAAATGCTAAAATTGGACAAGGAAAACAAAAGGACATTATAGGTGATTACGGTCTCGGAACGCCTAATGAAAGAGGAGACTTATTTGCACGAACGGTCAGGTCGCCCCCCCTCAACGTCGCGAGATGAAAGTTCGGTTGACAAAGTGCGCGAATTGTTGAACTCTGATCGAAGAATGAGTGTCCGCCATATGTCAGATATGCTTGATAATCTGAAAACCAATGTGCACGAGATTATGACGAAAAACTTTCAAATGCGGATGGTGTGCGCCAAACTTGTCCCGAGAGTGCTCACCGATGGCCAAAAGAACAATCTTAACGCTCCCCCAGCCACTTTACAGTCCTGATGTGGCCCCGCCCGATTTCTTGTTGTTCCCGAAGATTAAAAAATCCCTCAAAGGACAGCATTTGGGGACCCTGGAGAACATCAAGGTGGCTACTACGAGGTTACTAAAGGACATCCCAGTGAAGGACTTCCAAGACGCATATAAAGCATGGAAATCTCGTTGGAACAAGTGTGTTGAAGCAGGAGGGATGTATTTCGAAAAATATTAAGTAATTGTATGAATCGATTCAATAAATTTCTTAAAACAAAAATGGGCGCATTACTTTCCGGACAGACCTTGTATCGTAGTTTGTTGTTGGCTCAAATTAAACTACGATTCAAAAAAATACATAATAATCCAAAAAGAATATCAAAATTGAACAGTAAAAAATATAAGAACCGGAAAGTATGCTAAAACAAAGAGAAGATAATCTCAACAATTAAAATGACAAAGAAAAAGATATAAAAACACAGGTGAAATAAATAAAAAATATAGCTCTTAACATATAGGAAACAATAAGAAACAAAGATGGATGACAGAAAAGATTTTAGATTTCACGGTTGAGAGATGTCAACGTCATACAATAAGGTTCGGGGATTTGTCAACATAACATTAGTCGATTTGTGTCTGTATCGTAATGTTATTCTCGATTGAAAATGTCAGTTTACAAGCCAAATTCTCGTCATTTGCGGGAGGTTTTAATTTTCTGCGCCTGAGGCTTATCTGATGCTCTCAAATGATTATGGCGAGGCCGCTATTAATGAAAAAACGTATCGTGAGTGATTTTAACGCTTCAAGAACGGCGATTTTAACATCGAAGACCGACATGGCGGTGGAAAAGAGAAGGTTTTCAAATGATCCAGAATAGGAGGCATTACTTCATGAAGACTCGTGTCAAACGCAAGAACAATTGGCAGGATCATTAGAGTGACTCAACAAGCCATTTCAAAACGCCTCAAAGCTATGGTAATGATTCAAAAACAAGGAACATATGAATTAAAGACGAAAGATGTTGAACAGTATTTGTTTGCTTGTAAACAGTTGCTTGAAAGGCAAAGGCGGGAGGAATTTCTACATCGCATTGTGACTAGGGACAAAAAATGGGTTCATTACGATATAGGGACTTCCCGGTCATGCTTCCACGTCGACGGCCAAACCGAATATTCACAGCTCCAAAGCCATGCTCTGTATTTGGTGGGACCAGCTCGGCGTAGAGCTGCTAAAACCGTCTGAAACAATCACAGGCGATCTGTAACGAAAGCAATTAATTCGTTTAAACCGAGCATTGAAAGACAAACGGCCGCAATGCAACGAGAGACACCATAAAGTGATTCTCCAGACATTGCTCCCTCCGATTACCAGTTGTTTCAATCAGTGACACACGGCCTGGCTAACCAGCACTTGCGTTCTAATGAAGAAGTCAAAAATTAAATCTATAAGTGGATCGCATCAAAAGATGAGCAGTTTTTTCGGTGCGAGATTCGTACGGTGCCCAAAAGATGGAAGAAAGTAGTGGCCAGCGATGAACAGTATTTTGAATCGTAAATGTATAACCAGTTTTTTACACTAAAGCAAAGTTGTACACCTATTATATAATTAAAAACCCCCATAAGAAAGCCTATCTGCATTTCAGTCATCCACGAAGGGAAAAGCATCGTTCAATATTGTAACGAATTTTCACCATGCTTCCATGGTCGAGCTACGGATATAATGTCTTCCAGGAATGAAGCTGTGCAATTAATGCAAAGACTCGAACAATTCGCGTAGGCCCTAGAACCGATCCTGAATAGCTTAATTGTCAAAGACATGGCGAAACAACTAGGGGAAGTCCCAGAAGAAAAACTTTCTGTGCTAATGCAACATAAATAGTGTTTCAGATAATTAAATAATTTTATGTTAATAATTATTTGTGTTGTGTACTTGGTAATTTTGATTGACTGTAAGTAAAATAAATAAGTACATTTAATAAATTTACGTGTGTTATATAGCACTGTCAAGAACAAAAGAAATTTTTTTAAATCAAGATTTGTTTAATAAGAAAATATTTAAAACGTTGATCTATAGCTTGTATTAGATCACAAAATACAAAAACTTAAAAAGTATAGCAAATTGGTCTAGAGTTAGACAATAGATACGCACACTAAAATTACAACAATTTGTCCTTAAAAAATATACCTAAAGGTAGGAAAGTTTAGTTGCTAAGTTGTAATTTTTATTAATCTGAATAGTTAACACTGCAATTCTTTCTGACACTCCACGAAATCCTTGAATATTTGATGTCCATTTTTATCTCACATAACCATAATACAAAAACCAAGCAAGATATCAGATGAAATAACTTTAAACAGACCTATAAGATTATATTTAATGTTATCTAAAGTATTACAAAAACTAATTTTTTTCAAAAATAAAACCTAAGATAAAATAATCATTTAATTTTTGTAACCAACGCGATACAGTTGAATAAATACACAGCGTAATAGATAAAAATTATAATTTAAAAAGAAAACATTTTATTCTGTGATATTTTTAGATTAAATACTTTAACTAGTATATGGTTTCATGAATTGTCATATATCAGAAACATTTTGCAAAATCAAATGAGAATATATGAATATCTAGCATATACATTCAGGTATTTGCTTTACACAACTGACCTAGCAACAGCACTACATGATCAACTTTTGTTGACAATTAATCATATTGTCTAGCTTCCCATGCCAAATAGAAATCTGCATTGAGATATCTGCAAACGCACCTTAACAAAATCTACAGATTGCTTCAGAATTGGAAAATTAAGGCAAATGGATCCAAATCTCAACATGTTACATTCAACATGCAAAGCGGAAACAATTTCTGCCAGTGACACTAACAATTAAGTTATACTAAATTACAAAATAGCTAGACCTACATCTAGAGCAGAGTTAGTAAGCCACATGGGAAAAAATCCATGTCGTCTTTACAGAATAAATTATTAATCTGTAAAGGTGTCCTAAAAAACTAATCTGGATTTATACAATCTCCATGTGGCTAAGAGTGTCTTAATTGAATATAAAAAATTATAAACCATAATGAACCACCCAATTATTAAAGAATTATGTTACAAATCTCCAACAATATTATGTTGAAAAATATGCAAAATATAAAATTCAAAACTGCAACAAAAGCTATAAGAAACCAATTTATAAAAAAAAATAAAACTGAAGTGAATAAATCCTTTGAAATACCAATACACTTTGTGAAAATAATTTCAATTTTAATTGTGTAAGAAGGGGTTCACTGAAATCCTACTTCACATGGCTAAATGTAATCAGTAGTGTTACGGCCACTATTATCATTTATAATCATACAAAATACTTGTTACCCCGTTAGTAGCCATCTATAAATGTTTGGCTCCCCATTATCATTCCTAATATAATCACATTCAAAAAATACAGAGTGAAGACTTAACAAAATGAAACATCACTGGTTAAAATTATCTGTATTTTTTATAATAAATTTATTGACAATCTTGATTCTCATATGTTTCCCTGCATTGACGCATCTAACTTTCACAGTCGTATATCCACTCTTGTAAAATTTTCTAACAGCTATTCATCCAATGTGGTAAGAAAAGCAGAACATACACTGGCAGTTTCAGCTAGTCAAAGCTAAAAAAATCCATGGAACTGGCTTCAGGAGACTTGACAGACATCTCCCTATTACTTATAAGCTTTGGGGCACCCTGTTCTTTGTTTTCAATATTGTGAAATGGGCAAACAGATATAAATTGTATTGATTAATTTATAAATTCTAAATGATTAATTATAGCTGTTAGCTAGTAACCTAAGTAGAGTAATAAACATTATACTAAAATTAACAAAAAGGTACAATTCACTAATAATTCAAGTATATACGTCTACCAGCTCGTCTAGCGATGAAGATATAGAAAAACTCTATGAAGACATTACAAAAGCTTGAAAAAGCACACTTTTGGATCATCGTACGAGACCTAAATGCAAAGGTCAGAAACAAACAAGACGATAACACAAACAAAATTGGCCCATTGGGTTTAGGGATCAGAAATACAAGAGGCGAATTGCTAGTAACCTATCTGCAATATGTAAATCTAAAAACTAAAGTGATTATGTACAGACAAACAAATCAAAAATCATCACAGATCATCAGTTCTAAATAAATTCCACACTGGTAGTGATCACAGGCTAATAAGAGTGGCTGTTGTGGTTAATATGAAGGCAAAAAGGAACAAACTAATTTCAAAGAGTACCAGTCACCTAATAACAAAACATATAATGGAAAATACAGACAAGCACCAAAAAGAGCACCGAAATATACTAGAACCGTTACATCCTCTCAGAAATACAGAACTGAATCAAATATCGGAAAAAATCACAAAAGCTATTCAAATATTCACAAAAAAATCTGCACTCAAAGTTACAGATAGACATAAACCAAGATAAGTGAAAATACAATTAAACTTATACAAATCAGACAAAAAACAGATCTAAAATCAAATAAATACAACGAGCTGAACAAGATGATCTAAAAAAAATAATTAAAAAAGACATAAAGTGTCATAACATGCAAATGATAAAAGACACCATAAAAGTCTGAAAGTCAAATTCAGGTGGAATTTGTCATTTCGTAGTTTTTGCAGAATGTTTCATAGCTACTTTGCCTTTTTCCATGAGTTGCCATATGAACCTTTAAATTATTTATTCTAGTGCTTTTATAATCACACATAGAACATTTCTAAGGTTCCTCTTTAGCATGACTTTTAGGTTACTTTTTACATAACGTTTCATAACCACAATAAAACATTCAAGAAAATTTCCAGTTCTGTGAATTGCCAAATGAGACTTTAAACTATTCTTTCTTGAACTGTTATAAGCACAAATAGAACATTTGTAAGTCTTCTCTTTATCATGCCTTTTTACACGAGGCATGCCTATTTACATGAGCTTTAAGATTGTTTTTACGTAACGTCTTATAGCTACAAGTAAAACATTCAAGAACATTTCCAATTCCATGAGTTATCAAATGATTGTTTAAATTACCTTTGCTAGAACAGCTATAAGCACAAGTAGAACATTTGTAAGTCTTCTTTTTACCATGCCTATTTACATGAGATTTAAGATTCTTTTTATATAACGTCTTATGGCCACAAGTAAAACATTCAAAAACCCTTCCAATTCCATGAGTTGCCATATGACAGTTTAAACCATATTTTGTAGAACTGCTGAAAGCACAAATGGAACATTTATAAGGTTTTTCGTCAGAATGAGTAATTAAATGCACTCTAAGACTCCTTTTACGTAACGTCTTAAAGCCACAAGTGAAACATTCAAAAACATTTCCAATTCCATGAGTTGCCATATGACAGTTTAAATGAGACTTTCTAAAACTGCTGTAAGCACAAATGGAACATTTATAAGGTTTTTCTTCAGAATGGGTATTTAAATGTTTTTTAAGATTGTCGCTACGTACTGCCTTATAGCTGCAAATAAAACAGTCAAAACTTTTTCTAATTCCATGAGTTGCCATATGACAGTTTAAAACATATTTTGTAGAACTGCTGAAAGTACAAATGGAACATTTGTAAGGTTTTTCTTCAGAATGTGTAATTAAATGTATTTTAAGACTGTTTTTACGTAACGTCTTATAACCACAAGTGAAACATTCAAAAACATTTCCAATTCCATGAGTTGCCATATGAGAGTTTAAATGACTATTTCTAGAACTGCTATAAACACAAATGGAACATTTGTAAATCTTCTCTTTAGAACGGGTACTTTCATGATCTTTAAGGTGGTTTTCATGTAACGTCTTATAATCATAAGTATATTGTGCAATTTCTTCTTTGGTTCTGTGAACTACCAAGGAATCATCTACTTCTGTTCTACTACTGCTACCATGGGAAATTGAAAAACTAGAAAGTTTTTCATTCTTGATAACACTAGTGTCACAAATTGAACATTTCAAACAATTTTCATTTATGGGAGTTGCAATATTTTGATGATCACTTTTATGCAAAGTGTCAGAGTTGCACAATGTGCACCAAAAGTAGTTTTCAGGTGTAGTATTTTGAAGTGATAGTGAATCGTTGCCATCATATTCATCCTTCACCTCAATTTCATCGGTTACTAGGTCAGATATTAGATGTCTGTCCATGTTTTCAATTGGTAACTTGGAATCTAAAACAAATAAGTTATTAAGCATATCTCAAAGTAGGTGCATGCATAGGTATACCTTCTAAAAAGTTGGGGTTATTTTGAAAAGGGTACACCCTTATGTCGAGCTTCTCTTTTTGTATATCTACCATTTTTATAGTCTGATATTAAAATTCTCTAAATATAATTTTGTAAACCTCAACGTTGTTTACAATATTGTATTGTCAATACAAATTGACAGTCAACTGGCAAAGGTAAACAAATGCGATTTATACATGGTTAACCTAAAATATACATAAAGGTTAGAGTGAAATAAACTGTAAACCAAGGAAAGTTCATAGATACCCATATCGATGTAGTTCATGTTGTAGATGCACCAAGAATGAATTTCAAAAGTTATCAACTATAGCACAGATCAGTTAAAAAATTTAAAAAATACCACGATTACATTTGACATATGTCACGTAAGTGGGAGGATTAGCAATAAACCATTTAGTGAGAAACTTGGCTAAAACTTTTTCCCTGCGGAGTTTGTAGGGCGCTGCACTTGAAAAATTCATTGAATGTTGACTTTACATGCTATGGAAACACACTTGCTTAAACAAGGAAAGATATATGCTTACCTAATGTGAGCATAATTGTTTTTAGTTAACTGCTCGCCTTTGTGCACAGATTACATATAAATAATATGACCAAGATGAGCAGTTTGTTTTTTACAAATTATATTTATATTTCCATAAACGTAATCTGTGTCTATAACCTAGAAATGATTGTAATATATTGTTCCTTCTTATAATAAAAATTAGTTTACGTTAATAAGTTCAAAAATGACCTTAAAATTACATATTTATATCAATTTTAAAAAAGAATTATAGCCTTTGTGTTGTCACAAACCTACAATGGATTTAAAATTGACATTAAAGGTGAGGTAAACATCAAACTACTTTTTTAAAGTACCCATAGCAACAGCTATACGTAATGGCTTATTGGAAATTATATTTGTAAGAATTATAAATTAAAAATAATAAAAAAATTATGGAGAGGACATTACCCATCAGTAGATACAAAGGCTTTCATGGACGGTGTTTTGGTGCATTGTGTGATTGTTCTCGAATTGTTAGGTCGTGATCGGAGATTAGAAACTCTTGGCGTTTTTTTCAC
The DNA here is from genome assembly GCA_036346155.1 of Sinelater perroti. NCBI lineage: Eukaryota > Metazoa > Arthropoda > Insecta > Coleoptera > Elateridae > Sinelater > Sinelater perroti. Next base: position 4,289,965 of record JARFIY010000344.1, read on the forward strand.
AACTGCGGCGGAGTTTTTTATTTAGATGAAATATCAAGTTTCCAAACTAACAACCTAAAAATAAGGCATACAATGCACTAAAATATCAGTAGGTTTTTAGTAAATTCTTGTAAATAGTAATTCAGAAAATTAATTATCTGTATTAACTGCAGGTTGTACAACAAACGGTAGAAGAATTACAAGTGGATTAGGTGATAGAAGCTATAAGAGCACTTAAGAAAGGAAAAACGTCAGGTCATGACGAATAAACGGCGAAATGTTGAAGAATATGGGACCTACAGGACTAGAGATGCTAACATCAATATTTAATCAAGCCTGGAAGGAAGCGAAAGTGCCACTACACTGGAAAATTGGCATCATAGATCCGGTCTTCAAGAAGGGCGACAGGCGGGAGTGCAAAAACTACAGAGGGCCCACACTACTGAGTGTAGCATCGAAGATATATGAACGGATTTTAGAAAAGAAGTTAGTGGGGCAAATTGACAGAGTGGATTCAAAAAGGGGAATAGCATAAACGACCATATTTTTACAATCAAACAAGTCGCCGAAAAGTCCCTATAAAGAAATATTGTAACGTACCAAGCGTTTATAGACCTAGAGAATGCATTCGACAGAATATCGAGAATCAAAGACAGAACAATCTTTAAAAAAAAGAAAAGTGGAGGATAACCTAGTAGCAGCTATAATGAGCCTACAAGTGGAGAACAAACTGGACTACGGCAGGGAGGAGTCTTAAGTCCTATACTTTTTAACATCGTCTTAGACGACATAATGAAAGAAACAAGGAACAAAACGACAAAGATGTACATTGGACACAGACACATGGAGCCAATATACCTGGAGGAGTGTGGTTTTGCAGACGATCTGGTAATATTTGGCAGAAAAGAAAGGTAAAGCACTAGTATTAAGCGACGTGAAAATAAATGCAGGAAAACAAAAATAATGGCAACAGTCAGAATTAGTCTACACGCAAACATTATATTGAATGGAAGGACAATGGAGCAAGTGGAGACCTTTAAATATCTAAATCAATAACAAAAGTCATCACGAAGCGGAGATAAACGCAAGGTTGGAAAGTACATCTAGGCTATGATCCAGCTTAAGAAATACATTCATAGGGAAAAGAGAGATCTCAGAGAAAACCAAATTAACGGTATATAAAATTATGTTTGTACCGACACTTATATTTGGATGTGAAACGTGGGACCTAATAATAGCTATAAAGAGCAAATTACAGGCAAAGGAGATGAAATATTCCCGAAAAGTAACTGACGTCACCTGAAGAGACAAAATAAGAAACATGGAGATACGGAAAGAACTAAATGTAGAACCTATACTAAAAATAGTTGAAGACCGACTGGCTTCGTTAGGTTAGGAAACGAAAAACCGATGAAACAAGCGTGGGAAAAGGAAGACCTAGGAAAACGTGTGACGATAGTGTCGTAGAGATGTTAACAGATAGAAGGATTAATATGGTACAGGCAAGAAAGATGGAAAATAACAGAAAGGAATGGAGAAAATTTATCAATAGTAATAGAGATCACTAGAATAAAATATACACCCTTAAAGGTAAACAGGGATAGATTTGTGTGTGTGTGTGTGTACATTTTCACTGCGCGACTTCATCTAAACATTCTTATAAGCTATTCAAACAAATCTTACTTAAAAGTATGACTTAAAAATAACAAATACAAACGCAGTCATGCAGCATATTTTTTTCTTAAAAATTTGATTAACAGCATCTATAATTCTAAGTATTTGTTGAATGGTAAAATACCTTTGTATAAAACCAAACTGATGGTTTAGAATAATGATCTCATCCTTTTTTGTTGGCATCAAAGTTTTAAGTAAGATTTTCTAGTAGTTTGATAATTTTATATATGATAACACTAACAAAGTAATAAATCAATTGGTCTGAAGAAATTCTTACGTTTTACAGTAAAATAAAAAATAGAAAACAAAAAGGGACTACAAATAAGTCTTCACCGCTTGACAAAAGATGCCCCATCAGTAAGTTATGGTTGAAATTGTCAGATGTAAAACGTCCTATAGTAAAGTTGGACATCTGACAACACCGTAACCTTAAAAAATATTAGCGATTTTGTATCAGCATCACATAATTTTGTTCGTGCGAAAATGTCGAGTTTTGAGCCAAATAAGCGTCATTTGTGGGAACTTTTGATTTACTTCTTTAATTTGAAGAAATCTGCAGCTGAGGCGCATCGATGGCTTGTGGAAGCATATGGTGAGGCTGCTTTAAGTGAGAGTAGTTGTCATGAGTGGTTTCATAAGTTTAAGAACGGTGAGTTTGACGTCGAAGACAAAAAACGTAGCGGAAGCCTGAAAGTGTACGAAGACACGGAATTGGAGGAAGATTCTGTCCAAACGCAAGAAGAACTTGCACTTACATTAGGAGAGACTCAACAAGCAATTTCACATCGTTTAAAATCGTTGAGAATGATTCAAAAGCAAGGAAATTTGGTTCCATATGAACTGAAGCCGAGAAACGTTGAACTCCGATTTTGCACATGTGAAATGCTGCTTGCGAAGCATAAACGAAAGTTTTTTTGCATCGTATAATCACTGGTAATGAAAAATGGATCCACTACGATAACCCAAAGAAGAGGAAGTCATCGGGACCACGTGGCCATGCTTTAACATCGACAGCCAAGCTGAATATTCATTGAAAAAACTCATGTTGTGTATTTGGTGGGATCAGCTTGGTGTCGTGTATTATGAGTAGCTCAAATCGAATAAAACCATTACTGGGGCTCTCTACCGCACACATTTGATGAGAATGAGCCGAGCACTTAAGGAAAAACGCGCCCACTACTATTCCAGACATGACAAAATTATTCTCCTGCATGATAATGCTCGTCCACATGTTGCGGTGCCGGTCAAACCTACTTGCAAATACTCAATTGGGAAGTCCTACTCCACCCGCCCTATTCACCAAATGCTGCCCCTTTCGATTATCACTTATTCCCATCGATGGCACGTGGCCTGTCTGAGCAGCACTTTAAATTATATGAAGATACCAAAAATTGGATCGATTCGTGGATAGCCTCAAAAGATGAAGCGTTCTTCTGACGCGATATCCGTATGCTGCCAGAAAGATGGAAAAAAGTAGTAGCTAGCGATAGACAGTACTTTGAATAAAACATAAGATTCTGTTCTTTCACAATAAATGCCCAATTTTTGATAAAAAACGGCGAAGACTTATTTGTATTCCCTTTATAAAATTAGACCTGTCACGATTGAACCAAGACAAACATCAGAAAACACACCTAAGTGTCATAGATGCCAAAGCTATGAACGTACGAAGAATTACTGTCGTCTACGGCCAATGTGTGCCAAACGCTTAGATAACCATCATTACACTTCCTGCAACAAAAACAAAAACAATGTTGCAATTTGTGGCAACGGCGGAGGTAATTGTCCAGCAAACTTTCGAGGCCGCCCATATTTCCAGGAATCCAAGTATAATAAAAGTCACCAATTGAAACCGATAACAATAGAAAACAACCTCATCCAAATAACAACGCCAGTTTTCCACCTCCTTCAAATATTATTAGATCAGCAAATAATAGTCAGGCATGGAGTACTACAAATAATAAAACAGAACCGACGCTATTGATTGGAGACATACAGGTAAGTTCTGAAAACACAATATGAGGATGCAGGAAAGATGACTCATTTGGATTAAGACTTCATACCTACCCAGCAAAATATTCCTTTCAAACCCTAGCACCGAATGAACTGACATGCTTCCCATACCCCACAAAAGAATGTCCGATTGTATATTTTCGAAAAAGTTTATACAGAACTTAACTCCGATCATCTGCCTGTCCAAATCTCGTTTATAACTTTTCCTATACTGCGACACCCTAAAACCAAGTTAGATAATGGAATTGTAAACCGGAACTATTTTCGCAAAATACTTGATGCAAAGCTGAAATATCCCAGTGACTTAAAAACCCCAGAAAACGTAGATGAAATGGTAGGTCATGTTAAAACATGTGTAACCGAAAGCGTATAAGCAGCTACAATTACCAAAAAAATTCTAACATGCTAATCCGAAAACACCCTCACTACATATTATTGGCCTAATAAAACAGAAAAACCAACTTCGCAGGGAATGTCAACATACCAGAACAAAGAACCTAGTTAACGTATTAAAAGGGAACTAGAAAAATATTGAATAGAATTGTATAAAAAATACATCAGTACCCATGAACCTGGCAATCCAGGCCTTTGGAAAACGACGAGGAAAATTCTTCGTCAGCCACAGGAAATATGCCACCGATACCCATGCAAAATGTAATACTAAATACAGATGAAGAAAAGTGTGAAGCTTCCGGCGATCATCTAAAACCAACTTTCACATCGCATCAACGCCAATCTTAAAGGTATGCCAATATAATAAACACACATCTAGAAACAATTCAATCAATATCAGGACATAATATGAAACCAACTTCTGCTAGAGAACTGACTGACATAATAAAAAAGGCTTCCACTTAATAAAGCTGCAAGTTAAGATAAAATAGCCAACCCCTTATTCAAAAACCTCACAAGAAAAGCGTTAGCATATTTATCCACACTTTAAAATATATGCCTCGCAGGCGACTATTTTCCCAACAAACGGAAGCACGGGATCACATTTATATTTCCTAAGCCGGCAAAACACAAAACAAACTACTTTAGCTTCTCTGTATCAATACAATCTGATTTTGCAAGCATATTGTCAATGTAATTGTTGGATCTTTGGAGCCAAATCAAGCACCTAAAATTTATTTGTTAAATACGGAATTTCTTGAGAGGGCAAATAGCACTACAATCGCACAATTATTCACGACTTCCCTGTCACTACTTTGGCCAGAGAAACGTCCTTATGTTCGTAAGCGATGCTGTCTCATAGGTATATGAAAAAAGCAGGAAATGCTCTGAAAGTATCAGGTGTACCGGAAAGCCTTTACCGGTTTTTTCCAATAGGTGCCGCTAGGCTTAATATACACTATTATGATTTGACACGTGTTTCCTTTATTCTACAGACATCAAGCTTCAACGTCGTAGGTTATATTTTGTGGAAGTATCACCGTCATATATTTATACCTCTTCAAATATGTCAAGTTATGTTCCTGAAAACGTGCATTTGCGGCATGCGTTGCTTTTTTTATTTAATCAAAAGAAAAAAGCCGCTGAAAGTCATCGTTTGCTAGTTGACAACAAGTGAGGTGTGGTTTCGACAATTCAAAAGTGGCGTTTTCGATGTACAAGACAAAGAACGTTCTGGCAGACCGAAAAAGTTTGAAGATGCGAAACTGCAGGAGTTATTGGATGAAGACCCAACACAAACTCAAAAACAATTGGCAGAAGCGTTATATGTGGCCCAAAAAACTATTAGCGATCGATTACGATCGATGGGAAAAATCCAAAAGATGGGAAGATGGGCAAATGGAAAATCGAAAATGAAATGTTGCTTCAAAGGTTTGATTGAAAGTCATTTCTGCATCGAATAGTGACGGGTGATGAAAAGTGGATTTATTTCGAAAACCCTAAGCGCAAAAAATCATAGTTATCACCTGGAGAAGCTGGCCCATCAACCGCGAGATCGAATCGCTTTGGCAGGAAAACGATGCTCTGTGTTTGGTGGGACCAGAGTGGCGTAGTGTATTATGAACTGTTGAAACCTGGTGAAACAGTTAATAGTGATCGCTACCGACAACAAATGATCAACTTGAACCATGCATTGATCGAAAAACGTCTAGAATGAACCCGAAGACACGGTAAAGTGATTTTACAGCACGATAACGCGCCGCCTCATGCAGCAAAAGCGGCCAAAGAAGCATTGAAAGTGCTTGGGTGGGAAATATTATTGCACCCACCGTACTCTCCAGACTTTGCGCCGTCCGACTATCACCTTTTCGCATCAATGGGCTCTGGATTAGCAGAGCAGCAGTTCCCCAATTTCGAAGAAGTTAAAAAATGGATCGATGAATGGTTTCACTCAAAGGAAAAACAATTTTTTTGGAATGGGATTCATAAATTGCCTGAAAGATGGGCAAGATGTGCAGAATTAAACGGTCAATATTTTGAATAAATAAATTTTTCCATTATATCGAAAATTATGCTTTTTTCCAAAAAAAAACGGTAAAGACTTTCCGGTACACCTGGTATTATTTCCACATATGTCGCATTTGACACGCCTTGTCCATTGGATACTTCGTGTAGCAGAGGGAATACGTGAACAATTTTTCGACGTGGATATGTTCATGTCTTTAGTAAAACGGATTTTTCTAAAACACCATCTAGGATAAGACTTTTTAAAAAAATGGCGCCTGACTTAGCTCTACCACCTCAATATTAACTAAATGGGGTACGTGGATTTCAGCTGCATGTTACTACGCTACCAATAGGAAATAGAGGTGTAGACGAAGATTCGGCAGCATCAATCAAAACAACCAAGAAACTTTTTGAGAAAAAAGGTTTACAAAATGATCTGGTCTTTATTTCAACTAATTATGCTGCGATTTCTAGTGCAATTGTAAGTTTAGAAAGCAGGGACTTAACTTTAGTTGATTTCATCAATATTGTATATAATAGCATACGAGACATATGCAGCGTTTCAAGCAACAAGGGACGCAATATTGAAGAACAATGTGAAACTGTATTTACTACAAATCAAGATTTTGAAGTTGTAAAAATCTAGCTTGTATTCTTTCTGGAGATGCAAGTGTAAAAAATGTAAACTACGATGCTTTAAAGGAGTTCGGTCCTGGCGCGATCGATAGTGCAAGTGCTTTAAAGCGAACTTTGAAATTTCCAAAATACTAAACAAAGGTGGCTTTAAAAGCGGGAAATATCTTAGAAGTATAAATAAAAGTGGAAGTGGATAAAAAAAAGTAAAATACAAAGTGGACAATTAATTTTAGTAGTGGAAAACCGGATTAAACTCGTACTAATATAAAAGTGATAACGAAGTAAAGCGATAACGCGCGTGCGCGACTACGCGAGTCTCACGATAAACAATATAAACAAAATACAGAGAGCGATTCAGGGATTTCACACACGAAATAAAATACAAGTTTAGGTCATACGCTCCGAAATTTATTTAAATAAAGTGAACCCAACTATAAATAAAAAAAGCAACAAAATTAAACAAACAAAAAACAAAATTCAGAATTGAAGAAACCGCAGAATGGAAAAAATGGAAAAAATACTGGAAGACATAAACAACAAACTAAAGGCAATAGAAAATGTGGAAATGAAACTAGTCAAAATACACATGGATCTAAAAGAAATAAAGAAGGAAAACAACCAGTTAAAAATAGAGAATCACCAACTAAAGACTAGAATGGACCAGCAAGAGAAGAAAATAGATGTGCTAGAAAAAGAAATAAGAAAAAGGAATATAATCATACACGGAGTTGAAGAAAATTTATCTCCAACTAAAAGAAAAAACAGGAGTAGTTCTAAGAAATAATCATAGGAACCTAAGTAATGGATATATATATATATATATATATATATATATATATATATATATATATATATATATATATATATCAAAGCTTTTACAGGCACTTTAGGCCCATTGCTTTGTGAAATCTTTCACCTCTTTCTGCCTTTTGTAATATCTTTCCTCTCTAACACCTTTTTCTTTCAGGTCTTCCCAAACAGCTTGTCTCCACGTTTCCCCCGGCCGACCTTTTCTTCTGTTCCCGCCAGGTATTTTCCAAGCAATGTTTTTTACAATTCTGTTATTGTCCAACCTCTCCACATGCCCCAGCCACTGTAGTCTTTGAGCTTTTATTACTTGTATTATGGGGGCTTCTTTGTATAGCTCATACACTTCCGTATTCGTTCGTCTCGCCCATACGTCCTCCACTTTTTTTTGTTATTATAAGAATTGGAAAACCACAAGACAAAATCAAATTCCGCCCAATCCTAGTTGAACTGAAAAACTGGACAAAGAAATTGGAAATTCTAAAAGTAACAAAAAAGCTAATGGAACGAGAATATTCATAGAGAAAGATTACTCTAAAGAAATGCAAGAAAAAAGAGAATACTAAAGAATTACATGAAAGAAATCAGAAATAAAGGACACCATGTTATTATGAAAAACGATAAACTAATAATAAATGGAGATGAATTTACATTACGACAGTTACAAATGATAAAATTGTCAGAACAGCGAGAACTACAGCCAGAATCCAACAACAGTAACACCAACATAAAAAAGCATGGAAAATATAGATAATGACAGACCAGGACAAGAAAAAAGGAAGAACGCTATCGAAAGATCCCCAGAGAACCAAAACCAAGTCCCTAATAACGAAGAGGTGCTATTGAGAGAGAAACTGTTGAAGACCATACAAATAAAAAGAATAAAAAACTAACGGAACAGAATACAAAAGGCAAATTGATAACAACAAAGGCAATTAACAAGGACACCGAGTATAAGGCAAATGAAGTAAATAAGTTAGGTTTAGTTTATAAATACAAATTAACTACAAAAACGAACAAAAATAAAAAGAAGAGCAAATACAACTCAAACAAGCCTAGATACAAGAGCCAAAATTTTTATAGGCTTCTGGAATGTAAAAACAATGACAGAAATAACAAAAACATATCAAATATCAAGTGAAATTAAAAAATACAAAATTAGCATATTAGGCATAGCCGAATCAAGATGGAATGGAGTGGGTCAAAGCAAGCTGATAGGCAACACCTCTATAATCTATTCAGGCATATAAGAAACGAGGCGTAGCAATAATGTTAAATAAACAATCAACAAAGGCACTGATAAAATGGAAGGGAGTATCAGAGAGGATCATATGGGCAAGGTTCAAAGCAAATTTAAAAACATAATCATTAACGTATATGCTCCAACGAACCAACAAGAAGATATGTTTTATGATCAAATATAAACCCTCACAAAGAAATTAAAAATAAAATACAAACTAGATGCTATAATTATGATAGGTGACCTGAACGCAAAGGTAGGAAGAGATTATAAGGGAAAAGATAACGTAATGGGGAGACATGGAATAGGCGATGTAAATAATAACGGTGCGAGACTAATAGAATTCTGCGCCCTAAATAACCTTACGATAGGAGGAACATTATTTCAACACAAGGACATTAACAAAATAATTTGGACATCACCAGATGGAACAACTCGCAACCAAATTGATCACATCTTTATAGAAAAGAAATGGAGGAACTCGTTACAAGATGTAAAAGCCATGAGAGGATCAGACTGCGCATCTGATCACACTAGTTCGAGCAAAAATCAAAATCAGCATAAAAGCCAGCTACAAACCAAATCTAAAAGGAAGGAAATTCAATATAAATAAATTAGACATCCCAGAAATAAAAGAAAGTTCAAAGAAGCGCTAGAAAGAAAAACTAACATCATGATGGACATATCGACGTTGTCTATTGAGGAGGTATGGAATACCTACAAAAATACACTAAACGAAACTGCACCAGAAATAATAGGTTATAAAGAAAGATATGATAAAATGTGGATTTCAACTGAAACAAAAACGAAAATAGAAAGAACAAAACTAACAAGCGCAAAGCTCCTAACAGAAAAAACCAAGACCAAATAAAAATATGGCAAGAAAATTACACTAAGGAAAACAACGAAGTAAAAAAGAGCGCCAGACAAGATAAAAGAAATTACATTAACAGAATGACTAGCATGGCAGAAGAGGCAGCCAGAAAACATGATTCAAAACCATTATACAACATAACAAAAAAGCTAGTGGGACCAAATAAAAAGTTGCCGACCAAATTAAAAGAAAAAAATGGGGAAGCACTCTCCACACAAGAAGAAATTAGAACCAGATGGGTTGAATATTTCACTGAAATGTATAAAGCAAATACAAAGACCAACAGAGAAATAGAAGATATAATAGATATACATGAAACATTACAATTGCCTACAGAAGACTATCTGAAACAGAAATAAGAGATGCAATACAAAAATTGAAAAATAACAAAGCAGTAAGAATAGACGGAATCCAAGCAGAACTAATAAAAATACATCTAAATTACTTTACCGAGATGCTTTAAATACTACTTAATAAGATATGGACACAACAACAAATCCCAAGGGACTGGACAGAAGGCATAATAATTAAATTATCAAAAAGAGGAAATCGAACAAACTGTGAAAATTGGAGACCAATCACTCTGCATAGCATAACTAGTAAAATAATGACCAGAATAATTTTAGAAAGATTAAGAAACCCTATCAATCATAAAGCTAAGAGACAACCAAGCAGGGTTCAGACCTAACAGGGCATGTATCGATCACATAAATACCTTAAGAATTATATTAGAACAAGCAGCTGAAATAGATGAAGAAATCCTCATTACCTTTGTATATTTCCAAAAGGCCTTTGACTCAATAGACAGGGAAATAATGTGGAAGATATTGGAGCAATATGGCATACCAGCCAAATACGTAACAATAATAAAACTATTCCAATGCATACATAGAACACAAAGGACAACTCACTCAAAAAATCGAAATACAAAGAGGAGTAAGACAAGGTTGCATCCTTTCTCCTCTTTTATTCATAAAAGTGATTGATTGGTTAATGAGGAGAACTGAAGGCAAAAGAACAGGCATAAATTGGAATGTATTCAATAAACTAGAGGACTTGGAATTTGTGGACGATATGCCATAGGTGCCAGCAGTATGGCCATACGAAAAACTACTGTAATTTAACACCACAATGCGTAAAATGCGCAGGAAACCAATTACATACCGACTATCAGAAGAAACCCAGTGATCCACCCAAATGCGTTAACCGTGGAGGCGATCATAGCGCAAATTATCGCAGCTGTCCTCGCCACATTGAGCTATAAAACAACGTAAAATAACCCAACCAACTAACTCGTATGTAAACAGCACGCAGACTTTTGCAGACAAACTCAAAAGTAGCCTAACTCCTAACACTACTCTTACTCCTACCACCCTAAATACACCCTCAATACCAAACAACATTATCCAAATTCTATTTGAACTTATCTCAGTCAAATCAAAACTTTCATTGTCAACACTTTCCTACCAATGCTCATCAATGGACCATAATCGTAGGAAAACGATACAAAACTTAACTATCCTTAACTGGAACGCTAATGGCATCATCAACCAACGCTCACTAAGTACTTATTAGCTTCCTAGCAAGATACGACGTAGACATCGCTTGCATAACAGAAACACATCTAGACCAGGCCATCAAATTCCAAATACCAGGTTATAACACACATCGTAAGGATCGAAACTCCAGAGTAGCTGCTGGTGGAGTGGCGATACTCATCAAAAACAAATACGTGCATTCTCTACTCCCCGAAATCTCCAACTTAAAAATCGAGTTGATTGCAATTAAAGCCAAACTCGATGATCATAGCAACATCACAATAATCAGTGCTTACAGGCAGCCCAACATTAAGCTTATCGAGGAACATATCATTAGAGTTTTTGATACGCCCGAACCAACGCTGGTTCTTGGAGACCTAAATGCCAAAAACACCCTGTGGGGTTGTAGAGCTTCAAACCCCGAAGGCAACAAGATTGAAAACCTGGCCACAAATAACTCTTTCCAAATTTTGGCACCTAACGAATACACATATTTCCCGTATCGCGCTGACCACCAGCCTGATACTCTAGACATAATTTTTCAGAAAAATTTTAATAAACCAATCTACCAAAGAGTCATAACCGAACTAAATTCTGATCACCTCCCTGTCATTGTATCTTTCACGAACATTTTAATCATCAAGCAACCCATCCCAAAACTAATCAATGGAAAATAGATTGGAACATATTTGAAGATCAGATGAATAGTAAACTACACCGTCCAACAAGTCTTCAAACTGAAAGAGACATTGATGTAGCCATAAGTCATCTTACCTCAACAATAGAGGAAACTATTAGACTTGCCACCACAACAACCCCTAGAGGAACTTATCAGACTGACTATAGTCCTCCTAGATACGTAATTGACCTAATTAAAACAAAAAGTCAACTTCGACGAGGATGGCAAAGAATCAGAGATCCCCAACTCAAAAACAGATTAAACAACATAACTCACCGAATCAAACTAGAGTTAGACACCTTAAGAATCATAGCATACCAAAAGCACATAGCTGACTTTAGCTCCGGAGACTGGGGCCTATGGAAAACTACAAGAAAAATACTGAACCAAAAAGCAGAACTCCCCCCATTATCTTCCGAAAATAATAATATAACCTATACCACAGATCTTGAAAAAGCAGCCGCTTTTGCCAATAATCTTGAAAGTAATTTTACTCCTGTAATCACCTGCTCGCCCACCCACAAACTGCAAGTCATTAATGATATCGAAAGTAGAGTACCTATACCCGACTGTATCCAATCAACTTCACCCAATGAACTCTTTAGCATCATACAGAACCTTCCAGATAAAAAATATCCCGGATATGACTTAATCATTTACAATATCCTCAAACACTTCACTAAGAAGACGTTAGCCTATCTAAGTTCAACACTCAACGCCTGTATGAGACTGGGCTACTTTCCACAAACCTGGAAGCATGCACATATCGTAATGATCTCAAAATCTGGTAAAAACAAAAAGAAATTAAACAGCTACAGGCCCATTAGTCTACTGACATCACTTTCTAAGGCCTTCGAAAAAGTAATCCATAGTCGACTACTTAAGCATATTGAAAATCACAATACAATACATAAACATCAATTTGGTTTCAGGAAAGAATAAGCGAGCTCGTCGAACGGGGCTTCAACAGTAAACAATACACGGTAGCAATTTTCTTCGATGTGGCGCAGACGTTCGACAGGGTATGGATAGAAGGCCTCAAAAAGAAAATCCTTCATATTACAATGCCTGCTGATCTCAAAGCAATCATATTCTCCTTTCTAGACAACAGAACATTTGCTGTCAAAATCAACAACCCTGTCCGAAATCACCAAAATCCGAGCTGGAGTTCCCCAGGACAGCATCCTCGAACCAACTCTCTTCAACATATGTACGTCTGACTTACCAGATCCTGGTGCTACAATAGCTACCTTCGCAGACGACACTTCTATGTTCACGCAAGCCAATAACCTCAACGAAGCAATCTCCAAATTACAGACCGCAACTGACAAACTTTTAACTTGGTTCAAAACCTGGAACATCAGAATAAATCCGGACAAATGCCAAATCAAAATTTTTACACTAAGAAGACTTAACAATCCTCCTTGCATACAAATTGAAGACAATGAAATACCTTGGAACCCCAATAACAGTGCTGTCAAATACTTGGTTTATTGGAAACTGTCAACGCAACTACGCGCCAAGTAACAAATGTACTGTTGATGAGCAATTATTAAGTTTCGAGGACGTTGCAGTTTCTGAATGTATATGAAGTCCAAGCCTGATAAATATGGCTTAAAATTGGTCACACTGAATGGTGCAGAAACAGCATATCTGGTAAATATTTTTTGCTAATATTTAATTTTATTTTATTTTACATGAAAGTATTTTTAATTTTTTCAATCTTTTCATAGATTCACGCTATACTTTATCTGGGGAAAACATCGGTTCGAGTAAGAGGCGAATCAATACCAGAGTACTTTTTTCGCGAAGTGACAAGTCCAATATATGGTACAAATCGTAGTGTGACTTGCGATGACTGGTTCACCTCCATTCCATTACTGCAACACATGCTAAGAGATCCATTTAATATGAATATTACTGGTACTATAAGAAAAAATAAGCGTGAATTCCCAGCAGAATTTAAAGTTGCGTCAAAGGAGCCGAACACGAAATTCTGCCATGCGCCAAATATAACGCTGCTTTCTTTTACACAAAAAAAGAAACAAAATTGTATTAGTGGTTTCTTCGTATTCGCATTCTACGGAGATAATCAATGGCAAAGCAACTATAGTTCTACATTATAATGAAACAAAAGGAGGATCAGTTGTGTCATTCTTATACGGTTACGCGTAGGACGAATAAGTGGCCAATGCGTATTTTCTATGGTATTCTCGACCAGGCTGCAGTCAATGCTAGAATTCTCATGAAGTGTAAATTGAAAGCAGATAATAGCAACGAGAAATGCACGGCAATCATGTGCCTTGAAAGATTGTACGTGCACTTAATTCAGCCTTATGTCAACTACAGATCTAAAATACCAACACTGCGCCGCGACATCAAAATTGGAATACAATCAATTTTAAACATTGATATTCAAAGAGAAAAACTAGAAAGAATAGAATTGCCATCCAGGCAACGATGTGCTTTTTGCGATAGAAAAGAAGATAGAAAAACCAAATACGCGTGCAGTCTTTGCGAAGCACCAGTTTGCGATGAGCATCGTCTGAATTTGTGTCACTCTTGCGCTGGATGATAAGTCCTTTTTTCAATAATTTTTAATACTTAGCTTCTTTTATACGATATAATTTTTTCATACGATTATTATTCATTGATATTACCATTAATACGGATATAATATTATGATTATATATGATATTTATATGATTATTTACATTTAATTGTGAATTATAGTAAAATTTTGATTTTGTAAAAATGGCTCCATTCAAAGTTAAAAATAAATACCCTTTTTTCAACACCGACTGCCAAACTATTTTTTTCCTTAAACGTATATATATCTCAAGAGTATTCTATTGAATTTTTAACGCTTAATATGAAAAAAAATTATGATTTTTTTTTAGTGAAAATGGGCATTTTTACAATTTTTTACAATACTAAATGTTATTTTTTCATTAAAAAAATTATTCTATCCTCTAAAACAACTATTAACAAACATTAGAAAAAATTTTCAAGCATAACTAATCATAAATCTCTTCGCAATGAAATTTTTTAACGGTGGGGTCTGAAATGCCCCAGTGTGGCAGCTATGATATTCTGCTGTGTGGCAGCTAAGGGTTAAAAATTAAAGCCTTATGGAATCCAATCGTTGTGAAGACCGATTTCGAACAAGCTTCCATCTTCGCCTTGAAGCGTGTGTTTCCAGACGTTGAAGTTTCTGGCTGTAATTTCCATTAGAATCAATCCTTGTGGCGAAAAGTTTCAAATGTGGGACTTGCAGCAGAATATACAGAAAATGACGACATACGGTTGCACTTACGTTTGTGTGCTGCATTAACATATTTGCCATTAAATTATATTGACGATGGATGGTTATACATAATAAAAAACGTCCCAGAAAATAATAAATTGACGGCGTTTTACGATTACTTTGTAGATCATTAGTCGAAAAATAACACAACTGCCACTGGCACAGACATAGAGCTAATAATGCCCTAGAAGGCTGGAACAACAGGTTGAATCAACTCTTGAAACCAAATCCAAATATTTTGAACCCCTAAAGATTTTTTTATATCCCCTTTTATTTGTACAATCAGTCTCGGTGGAGACTATAAATACAATTGATGTGTGCTTAATCTATGACTATTCTAGGAATAACATGTCATGTAGAGTAATGTCCCAGTGGACATCCTCTGTAGTATTTTAGAGATATGGCAATTTAGTTCTAGGCAAGTGACTAAAATCTGGTGGGAAGATCAGAAGGTTTGAATCGTTTAAGTCGTCTTGGCTCGTCTTCTTCTTGCAACGGTTGTTTGCTAGCTCATTGGGGTGAAAGGTCAGCTTCTTTCTATAATTAGTGCTGAATCGAGTGATTTCTTCACGAACTGTAGGCAGTTTTAAGTCAGCATGGAGTAAGGCATTTGGCACGTACCATGGGGCGCTGACAATAGATCTAAGGACTTTCTTTTGGAAGCGCTGGAGAATCTCTATATTTGAGGTGCAGGCGGAGCTCCAAATAGGGATCCGTATGTCCAAATGGGTTTTAGGATAATTTTGTACAATAAGAGTTTATTTTCGATGGATACGTTCGATTTCCTTCCAAGCATCCAGTATTTATCTTTATAATACCGCATCTTCCAAAAAGCATTGGTTTCTCTCTCTTATTTACAGTAACAATAAACATAAACTCTCTTTTCTAAATTTAATATCCGGGGACAAAATTCAATGGTCAAATTTTTTAAAATCACTACCACATCTCAAAAGACGCTAATGTGGAGGGGGTATTAATTTTGCTAATATTATGTTTTAAGATACTTATAAAGCAATTCTGTCTTTAAAGATTGTGCTTTAGACATCTACATTAACAAAGGATAAGCGGTAAGAGAAACAGTAGAAGTAAATAAAGGTGCGTGAATTACAAGAGTATAATTTTGTTACATATTAGCATTTGTAACATATTCAAAGAGAAAAGACTGGTAAAAAAACGACTTGAGAACAATGAGGATAAGAAACTGGAGAAAACTTAAGTGTTGATAGGAAGAAATGGCACAACTACACAATAAGTTGTAGGAGACAAAAAATAAATGTAAAGGAATCCTCCACGTTAATAAGATTTTAGAATTTTCAAAGAGCTACAATTTTTACAGGAATGTATAGCTTTTATATAGAACATTATCTAGGTCTTGTTATTCATTGAAATATATTAACAAGCGACTTTATTCGATTTATTGTGCACAAAATAAAATAATATTAAATAGCCGAATAGGCTAATATGCCCGACATTTGGGCTACCGCCATTTCAACTCACTTGCGCCTCAGAAAAATGCCAACGACAATAATGGTCTCATTTGCGCCCAATGTTGTAGCTCATTAGTCATTAGCCGTTAATCAAGGTTTTGTATATAGGATAAAATGCGAGACGAAAACAAGTCAACATTTTGCTTATACTGGTAACCATAGACATCTATTGTGGATCGTTAACTGCCGGTGAAGTTAAAAGTGCAATGTGAACGCTAAGAGGGAAGCCAGGAAGAAGAAGATTTTTGCCAATGTCCAAGATTTACAAGAAAGAAATAAACGGTTTATTCAATCTGGTTTGAATGGTAGATTTTCTGCAATTTCTCGTAAAATCAACTTCAAATAGAATAGGAACAACGCACGAGGCGTGATAAAAACCCTGCAACAGCTAGGGGTTCAATTTCCGAAGACATATTGAAGGTAGGAGATGGGTCAACCTATCTTTTCACCGATGATGCGGAAAACACAGAGTTCTTATTTTTGCAAGTCAAAAAGTTAAAGAGGCATTATCAAAAGGACTTACTTTTTATTCAAAAGCTGCAGTAGGCAATTTTACCAGATTTATACCATTTATGTGACCTTGGGAGTACTTTTGGAAACCAACATTTTGGGGTGGCATACCAGATTAATTTCCATAGACTTCTTGCCGCACTGGGGCCCAGATGACCCCAGCCGTAATCAAGTTCAATTTAAACCCTCGCACTTTTACAAATATGGACTTGTGGCGCCACCGTTCTTAGTTGGAGAGTTCCCCTGACCCCTCGAGCCCAAATCAAGACTTACAAGACGTTAGTGTAGCTCTGGCAGCTGTGCAAAGTAGGCTGCTGCCGTTTAAGACCCCAGTGCGGCAGCTATAGTTATTAGCCGAATTTTTTTCATTGTCTTCGCTTTGCTTTGAAGAAAAAGAGGTAAGTAAAACATTTTGATTGGTGAGAATTTTTTAAAATATATATATAATACAATTTTGGGGTTATTAGATGGAGTATAATTTATGATCTCGAACACTGCGACAAGAGCTGGTGGATGAAAACGAAGAAAGCCATGTGTCTGAGAATTCAGACAATGAAGTTCATGAGGATGTTTCTGACAGTACAGACGATGATTCTAGAGGTTCAGAATATTCGTCTGATTCTGACATGGAAGTTGATTTGGAGAAGATGAGCAAGAAGCAAGTTTAGATCAGTATTTATTAGAGTCGCGTGCACGTGGTCGCCCAACAACAAAGCTAAAAGGAAAAAATGGCTTCCTTCTCAACGTACATCGGGTATGTATACAACCATGCGTCTTTCAAATTTTTTATTCAAATTGTTTTTATACAAATTTCAAAATTTCCCTTAGTCAAAGAGGAGTGATGTTCTTTATATTAAAGTAAATAAATGAATCGATGAATAAACTAATAAATAAATAAATAAATAAAATCAATAAACCAATCAATCAATCAATAAATAAATTAATTAATTAATGGATAACTAAATAAATAAACCAATAAATCAATCAATAAATTAATTAATTAATTAATAAATGAATAACTAAGTAAATAAATGAATAATTTTCAAATCGACACTCTGACGTTCATCCTGAACCAATCCCTGGACCAGCAAATGAAGCATTACACGCTAACACGATCGAAGAATATTATGATGTTCTTTTTACAAAAGAAATGATCGAAATGATCGTAGATCAGACGAATAAAAAAATTGAAAAAGTCCGAACTTCTCTAATCGCCAGCAAAAAATTAGAAACTTATCATAATAGCACTGATGTCAACGAAATTCGAGCATACATTGGAGTTTTGTATTACAGTGGACTTTGGAAATCATCTGACGTTGACGGTAACAGGCTTTGGGATAAGAAGAATGGAGTTACATTGTATAGGTGTGTTTTTACAAGAAATAGGTTTACATTTTTAGCATCGTGTCTTCGTTTTGATGTCAAAAACGCTAGAGTTGATGGCGACAAATTTACGCATTTTCTGCAAATTTGGGAAATGTTTATTGGAAACTGTCAACGCAACTACGCGCCAAGTAACAAATGTACTGTTGATGAGCAATTATTAAGTTTCGAGGACGTTGCAGTTTCTGAAGGTATATGAAGTCCAAGCCTGATAAATATGGCTTAAAATTGGTCACACTGAATGGTGCAGAAACAGCATATCTGGTAAATATTTTTTGCTAATATTTAATTTTATTTTATTTTACATGAAAGTATTTTTAATTTTTCAATCTTTTCATAGATTCACGCTATACTTTATCTGGGGAAAACATCGGTTCGAGTAAGAGGCGAATCAATACCAGAGTACTTTATTCGCGAAGTGACAAGTCCAATACATGGTACAAATCGTAGTGTGACTTGCGATAACTGGTTCACCTCCATTCCATTACTGCAACACATGCTAAGAGATCCATTTAATATGAAAATTACTGGTACTATAAAAAAATTAGCGTGAAATCCCA
Source organism: Sinelater perroti (assembly GCA_036346155.1). Taxonomy (NCBI): domain Eukaryota; kingdom Metazoa; phylum Arthropoda; class Insecta; order Coleoptera; family Elateridae; genus Sinelater; species Sinelater perroti. The sequence goes on from JARFIY010000344.1 coordinate 4,309,052, forward strand.
GCAGAATTTAAAGTTGCGTCAAAGGAGCCACCGAACACGAAGTTCTGCCATGCGCCAAATAAAACGCTGCTTTCTTTTACACAAAAAAACAAAATTGTATTAGTGATTTCTTCGTATTCGCATTCTACGGAGATAATCAATGGCAAAGCAACTGTAGTTCTACATTATAATGAAATAAAAGGAGTAACGGACTCATTTGATCAATTGTGTCATTCTTATACGGTTACGCGTAGGACGAATAAGTGGCCAATGCGTATTTTCTATGGTATTCTCGACCAGGCTGCAGTCAATGCTAGAATTCTCATGAAGTGTAAATTGAAAGCAGATAATAGCAACGAGAAATGCACGGCAATCATGTGGCTTCAAAGATTGTAAATGCACTTAATTCAGCCTTATGTCAACGACAGATCTAAAATACCAACACTGCGCCGCGACATCAAAATTGAAATACAATCAATTTTAAACATTGATATTCAAAGAGAAAAGCTAGAAAGAATCGAATTGCCATCGAGGCAACGATGTGCTTTTTGCGATAGAAAAGAAGATGGAAAAACCAAATACGCGTGCAGTCTTTGCGAAGCACCAGTTTGCGATGAGCATCGTCTGAATTTGTGTCACTCTTGCGCTGGATAATAAGTCCTTTTTTCAATAATTTTTAATACTCAGCTTCTTTTATACGATATAATTTTTTCATACGATTATTATTCATTGATATTACCATTAATACGGATATAATATTACGATTATATATGATATTTATATGATTATTTACATTTAATTGTGAATTATAGTAAAATTTTGATTTTGTAAAAATGGCTCCATTCAAAGTTAAAAATAAATACCCTTTTTTCAACACCGACTGCCAAACTATTTTTTTCCTTAAACGTATATATATCTCAAGAGTATTCTATTGAATTTTTAACGCTTAATATGAAAAAAAATTATGATTTTTTTTTAGTGAAAATGGGCATTTTACAATTTTTACAATACTAAATGTTATTTTTCATTAAAAAATTATTCTATCCTCTAAAACAACTATTAACAAACATTAGAAAAAATTTTCAAGCATAACTAATCATAAATCTCTTCGCAATGAAATTTTTTAACGGTGGGGTCTGAAATGCCCCAGTGTGGCAGCTATGATATTCTGCTGTGTGGCAGCTAAGGGTTAAAAATTAAAGCCTTATGGAATCCAATCGTTGTGAAGACCGATTTCGAACAAGCTTCCATCTTCGCCTTGAAGCGTGTGTTTCCAGACGTTGAAGTTTCTGGCTGTAATTTCCATTAGAATCAATCCTTGTGGCGAAAAGTTTCAAATGTGGGACTTGCAGCAGAATATACAGAAAATGACGACATACGGTTGCACATACGTTTGTGTGCTGCATTAACATATTTGCCATTAAATTATATTGACGATGGATGGTTATACATAATAAAAAAACGTCCCAGAAAATAATAAATTGACGGCGTTTTACGATTACTTTGTAGATCATTAGTCGAAAAATAACACAACTGCCACTGGCACAGACATAGAGCTAATAATGCCCTAGAAGGCTGGAACAACAGGTTGAATCAACTCTTGAAACCAAATCCAAATATTTTGAACCCCTAAAGATTTTTTTTATATCCCCTTTTATTTGTACAATCAGTCTCGGTGGAGACTATAAATACAATTGATGTGTGCTTAATCTATGACTATTCTAGGAATAACATGTCATGTAGAGTAATGTCCCAGTGGACATCCTCTGTAGTATTTTAGAGATATGGCAATTTAGTTCTAGGCAAGTGACTAAAATCTGGTGGGAAGATCAGAAGGTTTGAATCGTTTAAGTCGTCTTGGCTCGTCTTCTTCTTGCAACGGTTGTTTGCTAGCTCATTGGGGTGAAAGGTCAGCTTCTTTCTATAATTAGTGCTGAATCGAGTGATTTCTTCACGAACTGTAGGCAGTTTTAAGTCAGCATGGAGTAAGGCATTTGGCACGTACCATGGGGCGCTGACAATAGATCTAAGGACTTTCTTTTGGAAGCGCTGGAGAATCTCTATATTTGAGGTGCAGGCGGAGCTCCAAATAGGGATCCCGTATGTCCAAATGGGTTTTAGGATAATTTTGTACAATAAGAGTTTATTTTCGATGGATACGTTCGATTTCCTTCCAAGCATCCAGTACTTTGATCTAAATGTAGTCCGAGGTATTTGACTACATCATTTTGGGGTATGGGAGTTCCATTAAGTGCAACTGGAGGGCAGGTTTCTTTGCGAAGGGTGAAGGTGATATGGGTAGATTTAGTTGCATTAGCTTCCATTCTCCATTTTTTTAACCAGTTTTCAAATAGATTCAGATGGCTTTGCTGATTTCTAGATGCAGAAATAGGGTCCTGATGTGATGCTAAAATAGTCGTATCATCTGCATATGTAGCCGTGAGTGTATAATTTATTTGATGTGGGTCTGCTGTGTACAGTGAGTAAAGTGTGGGTTCTAAAACACTTCCTTGAGGAACTCCGAATTGCACAGATAGAGATCCGTGTAGGCTTCTTGATACTTTCCTTGAAATGTTCTGTCGGAAAGGTAGGATGCTAGGAGTGAGTAGTACGGATGTGGGAGCAAGAGCTTAAGTTTGTATTTCAATCCGAGGTGCCAAATTTTATCAAATGCCTGGCTTATATCAACAAAGGCTGCCAAGCAGTACTGGCGGTCTTCCATATCAGTACGGATTTGCCTAGTTATTCGATGGACTTGTTCCGTAGTTCCGTGTTGTGCTCTAAAGCCAAACTGATGTGGGGGTATAAGTTCATATTCTTCTATGATGTCAGTCAGTCGTTTAAGTATGAGTTTTTCGAGTACTTTGGAGAGGACTGGAAGAAGACTTATTAGTCGGTAGGACGTCGCTTCATTTGGATTTTTTCCGGGTTTAAGGATCATTAAGACTCGAACTGATTTCCAATGGCATGGGAAGTAGTCAAGTCTGAGAACAGCATTAAATATTTGTACCAATACTTGTAATACATTTTTCGGATAGCTTTTTAATAATTTCACCAGTAATGAGATCATACCCGGGTGTCTTTTTAGTGATAACCTCGTGGTGTATGATTGCTTCAGCCTCACTATGTGAAACTTTAGGAACAGGCAGAGACATCTGAAAGGGAGCATCGAACTGGTTCAGTAACTCTTTTTCTTCAGCAGCAGTTAACTGAGATGGGTATGGTTGAAAAACTGAGGCAAGGTGTTCCGCAAAAACAGTGGCCTTTTCCTGATCCGTTCTTGCCCATGTGTTATGATTGGTTCGTATTGGAGGTAGAAGATGTTGTTGGTACTTTAGTTTACGAGTGAGTCGCCACAAAGAGTAATCGGTTGCGTTTGTTGGTGTTAGTTCTTTAAGAGAATTTTGTATGGAATCATTGCGTATCCTACACAGTAGTTTTTTGAGGTCTTTTGCTAGGGTATTATACCGTTGTCTGTCTGCCGGGGCTCTCGTGCCATCGTTTACGAGCTTTTAGTTTCTCGGAGATTTTTTGCTGTAATAGTACTGAGGGTTCTTCTCGAATTCGTTCTTCGTTTATGTCTGGGGTCGCTTGCCACGCTGCACTTTGTATTGCTTGTGTGATGTCTGCCACAGATTTTTCTATATCAAGGTGAGTTTTCAAAGGCAGTTCAAGAGTTATTTGTTGGTCCAGTTTTTCTTTGAAATAATCCCAGTCTGTCCTTTTGCTACAAAGAGATGGTTTCTTCAGTTTGCCCAATATTTGTGTATTCATGTTTACTAGGACTGAACTCTAAAGATTTTGAAGAAGGAGGCAGAATATATGGACTATGTTCACGATAGGCAATACTTGAACTTGGAAGGCAAAAGAAGAAAAAAGAAGTACGTAAGATTGGGCGAAAGAATAGAGAAGACGCTTGCGGAATTTGAAAATACAGGCGATTTAGGGAAATGTTTGCGCACTTTATCCTATATACAAAAACTTGATTAACTATATACTATTCGACTATGCATGTATGTATATATTGTGGGAGACGCGGTGGCTTAGATGATTCAACCAGTTAGCTCTGCCCTCTAGCCGGCGCGCGCGATTTCGAGTCTCGCTCAACCCATGGGTGTGTGTGAATGTCCTAGCATTTAAGTGCATGTTAGTGGGCACAATAAGCCCTTGCGGTTGCAGTACCTGTAAGTGCGCCAAAAAATGTATATATTGTGAATACTAATCTAAAATTCCAAAAACAAAAAATATAAAAAAATAAAAAAATATGACAAGAATCAGCTTTGCTGTCTTGCAACTTTTTGAAAATTTACCGCTAGAAAACACAAAAATCAATCCCCAATAAATACAAAAACCAAGATACTTATAAAAACATATTGAAACTAGGGGAATCCAGAGTAAAATTACAAAATTTTGACTAAAGAGCTGCAACGTTGGGCGCAAATGAGACCGTTATTTTTGTTGACATTTTTCTGAGGCGCAAGTGAGCCGAAAATGGCGGTAGGCACAAATGGCCGGGCGCAAGTGGGCCGACACTAAATAACCTTGCAGCAACAAAAAACTGCAGTCTGTTTGTGTGTAATTAACTTTAATGATAATGACTTTTAATGTACATCCGGTTGATATCTGCAATCAAAAAATAAAACAATACTTTTTAAGTTGAGCACCTCGCTTCAGTTCCAAATACACCGCTTGCTCGTCAACAAACTAAACGATGGCAGTGGAACACTTTGTCGCCATACAATTACATGTACTTGTGGCTTTTGTCATTTTGCTTAAACCACCATCAGCGGTAAGTCTATTTTTGCCTGATAATTGCTGAAAACTGATTGCAACTAATTTATTGGAGGCTCAAAATTCGCCACAGTGGCACTTGATGCACCAAGCGGATTATGATGTACTGCTGCACCGAGTGGAAGTTAATGCTATGAACAGCAGTTATTTTAAAGACTTTCGAGGAGGATATGTATTGTACAATAGAACTCAAAGGGTTTTCAACTATAATGGGACGTTACTTAGGGATATTAAACAAATTAAGGTAACACAATTCTATATACCCTGTATACAGAATTGTTAAAATAATTTCTATTTTGATGCTTACATGGTTCAAGGTTAAAAACATTTAGAAATAGTTCTTGAATCATAATCGGACTTATATAAGCTTCCTTTGTACATTGGGCGTCGCTAAAGCTTTAGAAGACTTTAAATGTACTCTGGATAGCTTTGTACGTGTACTCCCTATTTCTAACTGTTTATTAAATGTATCATATTTCATAAAATTAATATATCACTTTTGAATCACATTACATGGGCAACCTGAAAAGTTTTGAGTCAAAACCATTCTGTTACTACAATTGTACATACTTTAATTGATGCCTGTAAAATATTAGCTATTTTGAACTCTTAATTGTTGTTGGGCAGTCGTTTGTATCAGTCGATGTCAGTGCTTTTGTAAAAATGAAAAAATCCAATACACGGCTGTAATTAACTAATTGTATTGGAAAGGCAATATGCCCACGTAAATTAAAGCCGTGTTAGACGCCGTTTACGGGAACTCTGCCCCATAATTTGCCACCTTGAAAAAATGGGCAGCTAAATTTAAACGTGGTCGTACCAGCATGGCCGATGATGAGCGTTCGGGACGGCCAACAACTGCGACCTCCACCGATAACATCGAAAAAGTTTACCAAATGGTACTAGACGACCGTCGAATCAAGGTTTAGAGAGATAGCAGAGGCTGTGAGCAAATCGAAAAAACGCGTTTGTTATATATTAACTCTACACGTTGGGTCTCGCGCTTGCTCTTTTTCCGTCGATTTATCACTGTCTATAAAACTCGTGACTACCATTACACTCCTAAGATTCTTTTTTTTTTCATTAATAATAGTATAATTACAATCTGTTGCTTGTTGACTTACTTAACTAACTACATACAGACTTGTCTAGAACCATCTAGTTATAGTTCTTACCCTATACATTATCTAACTAATTGTATAATTTAGTATATCCGCACGTCGGTCTTATGGAACTGTAGACAGATGCATAGTCAATCAAACCTGGTGGGCAGGTCCGATGGCTTGAACCTCTTCAACCGGCGAGTGTCGTTGACATGTGCTAGCTGAGTGGCCAGCTTATTAGGATGAGTTGTGAGCCGAGTTCTGTATTTAACACTGTAGTTTTTAATGACCTCACGCACTGACTCAATATTAAGATCCTTTTGTATTATGTGATTTGGCACATACCAGAGAGCATTAACGATACATCAAAGCACCTTGTTTTGAAATCGTTGTAGGATTTCAATGTTAGAGGTATTGGAAGTACCCTATAGTTGAACTTCGTACGTCCAGATGGGTCAGAGAATAGATTTATAAAGCAAGAGTTTATTTTCTAGTTTCAGTTAAGATTGTCGGCCAAACAGCCAATACATCTGATGGAATTTGATGCCAAATTGTTTTCTCTTTGTAAATATGTGTTTACGCCATGTGAGCCGCTGGTCTAGATGCATGTCCAGATATTTAACTTCTTCAGATTGGGGAATCGGGGTATTTTTAAATGTTACCGGTGGACACGTACCTTTTCTCGTTGTAAACGTGACATGCGATGATTTTGAGGTGTTGGCTTGTATTTTCCACTTTCTCATCCAATCCGTTACCAGGCTTAGGGTGTTTTGGAGGTTTTCAGTTGCGACATTCGTTGCTATCTAGCAATATGACGTGTCAAGCGTAGGTGGCTGTGGTTGTTGCGTTGTTGGTAATTGTCAGTTGGGCCAAGCCTGCCTTGGGGCACCCAGAAGCAATGGGGTAAGTTCCGTTAGCTCTTCGTTTAGTTTGACCATGAACCATCTGCCTTCCAGATAGGAGTTGAGGATTTGGTAGTGATACGGTAGTGTCATCTTTAGTTTGTATATTAGGCCTTGATGCCACACCTTCTCAAATGCTTGCTTTATGTCCAGGAACACATCTGAGCAATACTTTTTAGATTCAAAGGCATTTGTTATTGTATGGACAATCCGATGTACCTGTTCCGTCGTGCAGTGGTGTCGCCTAAACCCAAATTGATGGTTGGGGATACCTATCCTCCAATATCGGGTTGAGTCTTTTCAATAGCAACTTTTCAAAAACTTTTGACAGCACCGGCAATAGGCTTATAGGAAGATTACTAGTTAAATCTTTCCCGGTTTTGGGATTAGTATGATTTCAGCTATTTTCCACTGTTTGGGAAAGTATTGCAGTCGGAGAATTGCATTGAATAGAAATGTCAGTGCTTTTAGACATTTTGGTGATATTTTGTTCAGTACTTTTCCAGTGATTAGGTCCCAGCCTGATGCCTTTTCTGGGTTTATTTCTTTTATTATTGTTCTTTCGACTTCCAACATTGTGAACGGTTTAATAGGTAATTCCATCTGAAAAGGTGCGTCTAGTGAGCTGAGGATTTCGCGTTTATAGATATTTGACAAAAACAATTGCTTTTTCCTTGTCATTTCTCGTCCATCTTCCATTTCCATCTTTTACAGGTTGCCTGCTGTGTTCTTTTGAGTTTTCTAGTTTCAGTGAATAGTCTGTGGTATCCTCTTGTGAGAGTGCTGAGATATTCCTGAAATTTTGATTTTTATCCAGTAGTAGGTGTTTGAGATTTTGCAGCCGTATTAAACTTCTTTTATCTTCTGCTGATCGTGTTAATTGCCAACGTTTACGTATCTTTCGTTTTTCTGCGATTTTTTCTTTCACTATGATTAGGCAGGCTTCTTGAATTTGCAATTCATGTGTGTCAGGAGTTCAAATTAATTAAGCCATCCAGACCCGCTTTAAACGCTTCCCAATCAGTATACCTCGAGTGTAATGTTGCTTGCCTTTGTTTCTGTTGGATTCTTGAGTATATAGTTATTAGGACGGCTGAATGATTTGAAGAAATTTCTAATGATGATTAGATCTTGCATTGTTTAATGTTGATTCCTTTTGTTAATGCAAAATCGATGGCATCAGGTATTTTTCGAGGGTTCGTCGGCCAATAAGTAGGTTCGCCCGTTGCAAGACAGTGTAGATTAAGTTTTTATTGCAGCTAGTAGTTCCCTGCCTTTTGTGGTCCTAAGTCGTGATCCCCAGTACGCTTGGGGCGTTATAATCGTCACCGGAGAGAAATCGATTTCCTAGTGTTTGGAAGTATTTTTCATAATGGTGCTTTTTATTGTTGTGCTTGGGCGGACAGTATACAGCAGATGTAACCATCGTACCTATGTGATCCTCTATAGTGATGTTTGTGGCTTGCAAGTAATCGCATTGATACTGGTTCAATTCGTAGTGCTTAATATTTTGTCGAATAATCACAGCAGCTCCCCCATGAGCCCTTTCACTAGGGTGCATTGTATAAGAGATGCAGTAATTTGGTATTTTGATATGGGTTTTAGGTGAGATATGTGCCTCTGATATTAACATGACGTCAATTTTGTTTAATTTGAGAAAGTATGAAATTTCCTGTACATGTTGTCCCAGTCCGTTGGCATTCCATATTGCTACACTGAGAAGTTCAACCATTAGGCCAGTTTGTTGACGACAGCATGGTGCTTATCTGCTCCATTTGTTTCTGCATCATCGTTTGGAGTTCAGAAAGTGCATTTGTTTGTTGTGGTATGTTATCGGTGGGAATATTAGTAGTTTGATGTAGAGAATTACCTGCGTTTGTTGAGCGTAAGTCTAGTTGGGGTTGGGGTGATCTTTTGTCTCAATGCCGGATAGAGCTTTGCTGTAATTGTTTGTGAACCCAACACCCTCTATAGTTAGCGGGGTGGTTACCGTTGCAGTTTACGCACCTTACAGCATCATTCTTTTCTTTCCTTGGACATTCGCTTGTTGCATGATTTCCTATACATTTGACGCATCTGTATGGTTGATGACAATAGTTCTTGGTGTGGCCGTACCTCTGGCACTTTGTACATTGCGATATTTCTTTTTTCGTATGCAGTGCTTCGAATTGTAACACACAGTTTTGTAGAAGTTTAACATCGTAGATTTTTTTATTATTGTCCTGTGTTTTCAGATCAATAGAGAACATAGATAATGGAGCTTTCGCAATTCGGTGCTTGATGTTACATGTATTTATGACTTGACGTCCAAGTTGTTCTAATTCTTTTTTTTTAGAGATTCCAAGTCTGATGATGAATGAAAATTTTTTAGTACAACTCTGAAAGGTCTGCCCTGTTTGGGTTTATACGTATGAAATTCAGTGTTACGTTCTTGTAAGGCCTCGATGATTGCACTGTCTTTTTCTCGAGTTTGTGGTTGGATTTTAATCTGGTTTTGGCTAATTGTTTTAAAGTTATAGTTACGTTTTGCCGGGCTTTCGAGGAGCTCTATTAGCGGTTTGATGTTTGTCATACGCGAGACAAAGATCGGCGGTGGTTTTAGTTCGTTACTGGTTTTTGGTACAGGATCATGTTTCATACCGTCATCTGTGGATAATCTTTCGTATCTATTAGTTGTTGTAATAGGATTACTTAACCAGTATTTTGTGTTGTTATTATTTGCTGCTGTTTCTGAACTTTCTGGACTGTGTAATCGTTTTTTACTGCCACGAATTACAGTTTTCCACTCGTTGTCTTTTTGCATCATCAGTGGCGGGAAGTTAGGATACGATATTTGTTGTTGAGTGCTGCAGCTGCGGATTTGGCCAGGGTTGGCTGCTGTACAAATTATTTGGCATATTCTCTTGTTGCAATGGCTGTGTGTACGCCACTGGTTGTTGAGTTATGAGTATTTCTAGGTTAAAATCATAATTCGGAGGTACTTGTGTATATGGCAATTGCATATGTTGGTTAAATGCCATTGTTATTAAATGTTGAGTTGATACTTAAAGTAAGGCAAAAATAGGAATAAGATATTTAAAGTTACTTGCTTATCAGTCCAGCTCCGTATCTTGGCCTTTCGGCCTTCACTTATTTAAACGTCACTGATATCAGGAACACATAGAACGTCCTTTACTCCTAAAATAAACAGTCTAGACAGTGGACTGGCAAGGGTAAACCAGCTCCAAAAACGCAAAGACGGTTGCATCGGCCGGGAAGGTGATGGCGACTGTCTTTTGGGATAGTCAGGGAATTCTGGTCGTCGACTACTTAGAAAAGGAAAAATAATAACGGGGTCGTACCACGCATCGTTATTGGATCAGTTGAAAGCAGCAATTACTGAAAACGGCCCCATTTAGAACGGAAGAAAGCGCTGTTCCATCAAGATAACCTACCGGCTCACATTTCTGCGGTCGCCATGGCCAAAATTCTCGAATTACATATTGAATTGATTGGCCGCCCAGCATATGCACCAGATGTGGTCTCCAGTGACTATTTCCTGTTTTATAAGCTTAAATTTTGGCTCGAAGGACAGAGATGTTTATGAAACGAGGAGCTTATCGCAACCGCATAGCCTATTTTGCAGAATATGACACCAACTACTATTTAGAAGGGTTAAAGAGGTGGGTACATCGCTGAAAAAGTCTATCGACTTAAAAGGAGAATGTGACGAAAAATAAAAATTGAATTAACAGAAAAAATAATTATATCTATGTTAGGCCCAACACTTTTCAGACTGCCCACGTACTACACACTCGACACACAGATTACCGAAAAGTAGCCATTGTTTATAAAGGCGCGAGAAAGTGACATCTGGAGTGTCTTCAGAACAAGATCAATACATAATAACAGGATAATAAAGAAAAGTTTCCATTAATTAATTTTTTTTATTCTCAAAAAATTTTTTTTTATTAGGTATAGCTGGATCTGCAAATCATTATGCAATACATCCGCAAAATACAAACACTACAAAATAAGATTCTTCGAATAGCCACAAATTCTCCATGGTATATAAGGACCCGCCAACTGCACGCTGAACTAAATATCCCAACCATAGAGCACATTAAAAAATTAGCGGCAACCTTCTTTAAAAATTTAAACAACTGTGCAGGAGCAGCCCATTACGCACTAGGAATGAAACACATACATCAACGCTTGAAACGTAAACTGACGCAAGATGTCCTCTCAACCGATGATAGTAGTGATAATGAAATGTAAAGTAGTGACAAAACCAAAATAATACAACAATAAAACTAAACAGTGAATGGGTAAGCCAATAGGCAATCCCTAAGCGACAATAGTGTTACATGTAATCAATAGTTAACAGAACCATGTGTAGCACGACGTTGCTGATCTGGTTAAATAAAATTAAAAAAAGGCAGTTTTCTTTTAAGGCGTATGTGAATGTCTTTTTGCCCTAGGTCTAGTATTGTAGCACTTGCACATAAGTTTAAGTTTTGATAGAACTTCTGAGTGATGTTATTTATGAATTCAGTTATTTGTGGGACACCAAGTTCCTGATGTATTTGAGAATTACGCACAAACCACGGGCACTGTATAGCAATTCTAAGCACATTATTCTGCATAGTTTGAAGTTTTTTTAGTGTTGAGTTTGAAGCGTTACACCATAGCGGGCAGGCATAAGTGATTATTGGCCGGAGTATTGCTTTATAAATTAAGACAGAGCATTTAGTTTTGAGGTGCGAGCTGCGGTTCATTAAGGGGTATAACATACTCAGTCGGGTGTGGCATTCTTTCAGTTTGTGAATGATGTGGAACCCCCCAGTTTAGTTTGTCGCCCAAGTAGACGCCTAAGTACTTTACTGCTGAGTTTTTAGGATTCCAGGGTGTATTCTTATTTTCCACTTGGTGAGCCACCCCTGCGAAATGTTTAGAAAATGTTGTAGATGTTCGATAGCTGTTTCGGCACTGTGATTCTGAGTTAAGATCGCCGTGTCGTCTGAATACATGGCAAGTGTTGAATTTTCTACTACTGGTAAGTCGTACACGTATATATTAAATAATGTTGGTCCTAATAAGCTCCCTTGGGGAACCCCGGCTTTTATGGATCTGTTACTGGAGGTTGCTGTGTTTATTCTTACTCTGTATGTTCTGTGAATCAAAAAGGAGTGAATAATCTTTATAAGGTAGATCGGCAATTGTATCACATTCATTTTGTAGATTCGCCCTTCGTGCCAGACCTTATCAAACGCTCTTTCAAGATCTAAGAAGATACTGGCAATGTATTTTTTATCTTCAAAACCTTTTTCAATAAGTTCGCTTATCCTAAGCAATTGATGAGTGGTTGAGTGAGATGATCGAAAGCCAAATTGATGTGGAGGGATGATATTTTTTGCCTGTAATACTTCTTGGAGTCTGGTAAGTATCACCTTTTCAAGGAGTTTGGCTAAAGATGATAAGAGACTAATTGGTCTATAGGTGTCCGGATTATCCTTAGATTTGGCCGTTTTATAGATAGGGAGAATGATGGCAGTTTTCCATTGGACCGGAAAGTATCCTAGTCGGAGGGAAGCAACGGCTTTCTTGATTAGTTGCTTTAAGATTTCATTCGTTATTAGATCAGGCCCAGGTGCCTTACGGTTGGGTAATGGGTCAATGTAAGTCTTTAGTTCTTGGGTCGTTGCTGGGAGTATTGTGGTGTTCTCTTGCAGGAGCAAGTTCTCGGTTACGCTGATAACTTGGCGATCAAGATGTTCGTCAGACTCGCCTACGTTAGGTGCGAACACCTGCTCAAGGTCTATTGCTATTATGTTTGCTTTGTCGGTGTCAGATGTATAGGTGGTATTATTAGCAGCTAAGGGATAAATGATATATATTCCTTTGGTGTAATAATTGTTTGGTAACCAACCACATAGTGGGGTCACGGAGCTGCATTTCTTCAAGATAAGTGTTACATCTAGAGATTCTTAGCTTATCTGGTTCTTGTTTGACTGACTGACAAAGCTGGTTATATAAAGTTTTAAAACATGGCAGGCGAGATCTCTGCCAGTTTCTTCTGTATCGATTCTTAAATTTGATCATTTCTTGTATGAAGTTAGGTGTTCTGTTGTGGTCAGGAGGTTTCCTGTGTTTCCTAGGAGTAGTAGATTCTAGAATTCTTTCTTGAATTGCAGATGTGAGAAGCTGAACAGAGGTGTCTAAATCCTTAGGTGTTTCAATTGATTTCATCCATCTCAGCTTTTGGTCAAGGGTCGATTGGAATAATTCCCAATTTGTTTTTCCGTATGCAAGTTTGATAAGGGGAGTTATTTCAGGAGTATTGGACAGGGAGATGATTACAAGGAGGTGAACAGAGTCTAATTCAGTAGTTACTGTTTGGAATATTGGGCCACGAAGATTTTTATGTAGAATTACATCAAGGATGTCTGGCTGGTGATCAGCTCTGTATAGGTGGTAGGTAAAATTAGTTGGTGTGGAGATCAGTATACCATGGTGGGTCAGGATGTTATGTAGTTTAATTCCATCAGGATTACTGGCCCGGCAACCCCATATGGTGTTTTTTGAATTAAGGTCTCCCAGCAGCAGAGTGGGTTCATTATAATTAAAGAGTTGATCCGTTATTTAAAAATGTTGGAGTTAACGTCGTTAAAAATGGCATTATCTTATCTAAGTGGGGTGGGTATAAGGAGCTCAACTGTTTTGGTGATTATGATGGAGATGAGGTTAGTGAATTCTTGTTTCTCTTGAGTTGTATTAATGTTGAGTTTCAGTTCTTGTCGATGAGTTCTTGAGGGTGATTCGTTTGGCAAATTTTCTAGTCTCCGTTTTGCTGCCTCCGAGTATGGTTTATCGGGTGTTCGGATACTGGTATTAAGTAAAGGTTTCTTACTTATCTTTAGATAGTAGCTACAACTTTTGTAGGTTGCAGGGTGTTTTTCTAGGCAGTTAACGCAATGAGGGTCTTCTTCCGGGCGTTTAGGGCATTGAGTGTATAAGTGATAGCCAGTGCACTTGACACATCGCCCTTGAGATTGACAATAGTTACGCGTACGCCCATACAAATGACATTTTGTGCACTGGGGTATTTCTTTAGCCTTTCTTCTTAACTCGACTTCTATCACGCTATAATTTAGTTTTGTTAATCCGAAAATTTTTCTCCCTTCAGGGGAATTGTTAAGATCTACTGTACACAGTGGGATAGGGTATCTATTTTTATTGTAAAATCGGAGAGGTTATTGACTTCCGGATCTTTGAACGTATAATAACTCAGTTTTACCTCGTAATGTTTAGTCATCGCCCTGTAATCTTCTATGGCTGTTAGATTAATACGCAATTGGGTATTTCTGATTATTGTTGTAAATTCGCCTTTGGCCTTTTGCTTGAGGTCAGTAATAATTTCTTGGTATTTCAGCTTATCTGCATTATGCAGGTAAATAGGTGGAATTTTTATTTTCGCCTCTGTGTTATCTTGTACCGTAGACGACGATGCGGCCTCGGAGGTGTCCATCGCGCTGATAGCCGCAGCATGTTTGTCTTGATATATTAGTTTCCCGGCATTTTCTATTTGTTCGGTCGAGACAAAGAATTTATTTTTTGAAATCAAGTTTACTGGCTCAAATAGATACCTTTATTTAGGTTCCATAGTGGGTGGAACTACTTCGCTTTAGGTTGTTGTTGCTCATAATAAGGAACCCCTCCGCAAGGGTTCAGTGAGTTATGTAAATTTGGTTGTTCACTTTTTTAATTTAGTTTAACTATCAAGTAATGGTAAAACAATTGTAGTATAAAATAATTATATTACCAAAAGTATTTTCCAAGCAGCCTGGCGCAGAACGCGCGAAACGAACGTTATCACTCACACTTGCTGGCAATGTTTATGCTTCGAAAGCCAAATGAGAACTCTATTCTCAAAATTGTGACACCAATACAGAGACGAGATTACAGCCACCAGAAATTTTCTTTAATTAATTTTAGTAGTTGCGTTTTACAAATAAATTTGCCGGCTAACTGCTGTTAAATCATCATAAAAGACACCAAAGATTATTATACCTTTTGGCAACTGCATTAAATTTAACTAAAGCGGATGGTTAGATGATAGCTACTGGGGATAACCATAAAGCATCCAACGAAAGTTGGATACTTATGGTTGGATACAGGTCAAAGTTGTAAAGATTTCTTTCTCTGACCATCGAGCAGTCGGACAAATCTAATTTGTACTTCTGCATTGCTGAAGTGTCAAATTGTATAGCACAGTTCAACCCTTGCTACAGCTCTTGTTAATTTTCTTCAAATGAAGATGGACAGTTGATACGGGATCTTCCTCGTAAGTTTGTGGGGATTTGTAGCAGAGCCATTTCTTTTCCGAGCCCCATTCTTCTCTTTCCAAACGCTCCCTTCTTTCTTTTTCTCGGAGGGTCGCGTCTAGGCTGTCTTTGCATTCTTACACTATTTCGAGCTTTTTTAGTTTATTTGTTCTGATTTTTTTGTATTGCCTAGGTTTTCGAGGTTTCTTGTCGTAGAATCCAGTGTCCGCTATAAGTAATTTGTGGTCTGTGTGTAATTCTGCCCTCGTATTACTTTGATGCCATAAAAGCTTATTTTGCTTTGGCATTGTAAGTTATAAATCTGTTGTGTTCTTGCCTTATCAACTCTCAAATGTGATCTTGTGTATTTTCTTATGATTGAAGAAATTATTTACTATGTATAATTGGTTTCTGACGCAGAATTTTATCGTCCTTCTTCCATTTGTATTAAGTGATTTATTCTCCATATTTCTTAATAATGCCATGACCTTTCTAGCAGACTCAACTTCCAAGCTGGAGACAAGCTTTACTTTTGTCATGTCCGTCGTCTGTCAGGCCTTATAATTTTTGATCTTTGATAGACAGACATAACGTTCAGTATTCAACTAAGGACCATAGTCAAGTCCAGCCTAATCAGAAAATCTCGAGACCGGTTTGACCGGAAATGTCCGCAAAATTTTTCCGGTCACTAAATTTTTGCCGCTATTCACTTTTATTTGAATATAATTCACTGTCATTCGTTTCAATAAAATTTCGTTAAATCCTATAGTGTAGTTTCATGCATAGGGTCCGCTCTGCTTTACCTGTAAAGCAAATTTTCGCTTGCTGCTGCTGGTTCCCTATTCGTGCATTCCAATATCCATTTATCAGCACACGCCTATTTCTTTCCCTTGCACTGTCTATTTGTGTCTGTAATTCATCATAGAATTAATCCAGTTCTTGTACATTTGAGCCTTCTAGTAGGGCGTATATTTGTATTATCGTTATTTCTTCATTAAGGCGTAGGTCGATATGCATCATCCCTGGATTTATTGGTTTCCATTTTATTAATTGTTGGCTCAAACCAGGCATTTAGTATTACCTCTACTCCTTCCCGAGTAGAAGAGTTGGTATCCTATCGTTAACATTTGCGTTCCATTTCTATTGTCTTTAACAGTCAGCGACACCCCAATTAATGGCTTCCACCGGACAGCCTCGAGGTATATAGACTTCACAGCCTGTGTAGTTTGGTGGGTGATCTTTAAACACAAAATACATTTAGCTGGTGCAGTTTTAGGTTTCCCACATAAAACTAACATGTGGTCTCCAGCATATTTTACGCATTTGTACGAACTTTGGCAATATGACTTCAAGTAACACCATATAAAAAACAGCGTGTACATTGAATAATGTTAGTTTCCTTATTTGTCTGTTTCATTGATTTCCATCTGATCTAACAATTCCAGATCATACATATTATTTGTCAGACTTCGGTTCTACATCTACATAGAAAAGTATTAAGAATCGTTGAGCTGTTATATGTGTGATTTTATAATATTTCTAACAGTACGGCTTTTTTGTTTTAAGTTCCTTTTAATGCCGGAAATTGAACGAGTAATGTAGGTGTCTTATAACGATTTTATATATGCGCTATATTCTTTTGGTCGATGTCGAATAGATTTTTTGCATATATCTGGGGAATTGACAATGCTTAGCAATAAAATGTTGTGCTTCTTCAAACACACACACGCACGCGCGTATGCTTTGGAATCGATTATATGTGCATACCAGAAGTATAATGATATTTATTGTTGTTTTTTCTCCTCTTTTATTATTATATATTTGCCAAGAGTGGGGATTTTTCATTAAACTGCTGATCTTCCACATGTGTAAACCTGTAGGATTACTTTTGGCTCTTCCAAATGAAGTGCATTCAAATTCTGACTTAATTAAATATATGATGCTTGGTGATAATTCGTGAGTTGTAGAATAGTTTGCTGCTGATTTATGTTGAGGTTGGAAATTTGTTAGCATGTAAAATTGGCAATTGGTTAAAGAAGAATGTTTTTGAATAAATTTGGTTTTATGTTTTAACGCCGCAAATATTATAGCCGCCAAAGGTTTAATTCTATTTGGGTATAAGCTTGCACTGAGAACTGCTATCGGTGGTTTTGTCGCCTTGCCAGGGCAGCACTACGCTTAAATATGATCAGTAAAGTTTTTCTTTCAAAAAATATTTTTGGGTTTTACTCAATTTGGCCAGATTATTCGATATTCGTTTTTTTATTTTTTTGTCATTGTGTGATTTCTGTTGAATATGAAACACCTGCACTTTAAAATAATAAATTTACCCCCTAACTGTACCATATATATGTCGTAAAATGCAAGTAAACGAAATAAACCAATTTTCGTGTACTTACACTTCAAACTATTATTTATGTCCACATAAAAGTGGAATAAGTAAAAAATGTATACGACAAGTTCTGTTAAAAAAACATAAAGAAAAATGAAAACAAAAAGTACGAAATATTTCAAACAGTTTCTTAAATTTGCCATAATGTTTACATAAGTAATTTAATTTGTTTAAAATTTTTGAAACTACCTGCGAAACTCAGCTGGACGTTCTCCACATCCTCGTTTAACACATGGGGACGATCATTGGATTTCTCTTTATACAGCCCTTTGTATTGGAATTGTCTATATCATCGTCTAAATCTCTGAGTGGTAAGAGGTCAACACACAACACACTTTGCGAAGCAAATCGTCATCTTGACAAACACTGAAGTGGCAGGTGAACGAAGCGCCGGCGCTACCTATCGACAACCGCTTGAAATTCGAGAATTCCTTCCTTCTAACAGTACAGTGTTCGGCCAAAACGGATTAAAAGCTGAATAGATAGGATTTTTTATGTTGGATGATTCTTTTTAAATC
The DNA here is from genome assembly GCA_036346155.1 of Sinelater perroti. NCBI lineage: Eukaryota > Metazoa > Arthropoda > Insecta > Coleoptera > Elateridae > Sinelater > Sinelater perroti. The sequence continues at coordinate 4,327,040 of JARFIY010000344.1, forward strand.
ATCCTGTATATATGACTTTCACTTTCAAAACATTTGAAAAAATTGTTTCGATATTTTCGCACATTACAACCTCTATCATTTTGAAATATAATTTTTCTGTCACTATAAAAACAAATTTACTAATAAATTCAGTATTAAATAGCATCTCATACATATATGAAATAAAATAATACCCTATAATATTTATGCAATAAGAATTCTGCTTACATAAACATTATAAATTCCTTTGTAGCTTTTAGTTCAGGCCTACAAATTTGCAAGCAATGAATATCGTTTTTTTCCTCTCACGGTGACTTTGGACATTTGCAGAGAGTATTCTATGAACAGTTTCACTATGAAGGATATCTTAGACAAAACATCTAATTTTCGAGGGTGTCCGCTTTTAAAGGTAGGTATTATTTCTTAATTAACTTTCTCTTACCAAATATTAAATTTGTTTTAGGGAAAGTTTTATGTTAAACATGCAATCGTTGATTATTCAAAATTTCCACCGCATATACCTCAGGGCGACTATAAGATGATAAATATCATAAAAGAAGAGAATTATCTAATAGGAGAATTTCACGTCTACGGAAGAGTTCAGAAGAAATTCGTCTACTAATATTTTATGTTTTAATTATGCCTGTTTCCGGATATTCACTGAACATTTTGATTTAATGAAGCGTAGTTAACGCAACCGGCGTAATTTTGTGTAGTTTTTATTATTTATTTTGTAAACTTATTAAATGCTTCTAGAATTTGTGTGTGGTGTGACCAAATAAAAAACAATTGTTGAATTAAAACCGTGCCCTTTATTATATTTTACAGAAATTTTAGAAAAATTACTTTAATGCTTTCAAAATCAGCAGTCATTGACTATTGCTCTTCACTCAATTCGCTAAGAAGTTTGTTTTTGAGAGACGCTCAAATCAAATACATTTGCACATTTTCAATTACAAACAAAAACAAAATTAAGATGAGTATGTAATTTTTTTATTTAAAAGGAAGAACTACAGAGGAAATGAAATCCAGATTATTTAATACTGTTACGAGGTCAGCATTACTTTTATTACTTTTGTAAATTTTTGGACTTTGTAATTCAAACGGATTTAAATATTGTGTGTGATGTCCATCACATGATTTTGCCAGACTGCCAATTAGAGGTGGATGAAGTTAAAAAAGCTCTGGCTAATTTTACACTATATATTTTACGTAATAATACATGATAATATACAAAACCTTTTTTAAGATGCATGCCGCTTTTCCTCAATCTAGAGCAGAAATACGTTTCTCCAAATATTAAGAGATCATTTATGACTTTCGTTAAAATCTAGATGGACCATTACACACCAGAAACTAAAATGTAAGCAAAGTAGGGAATTGTACACGATCGGAAGGAGAAGGCAAATCATAATAAATTATCTAAGAGAAATTTCTATTTTCAGGAGCAAAAAGAAATTTTTCCACTGATTATTTTGTAAAAGAAAAATGAGTTACTGAGCATTGATAGAAAAAGTTCATTCAAAAATTTTCCTCTTCATTTAAACAAACAATTTAAAATGTGAAAAGAAAAAATAATAATCAATGAACTTGGTACACTAACTCTTTATGAAATAAGGTGACCATAAGAAGGAGATCTATGGAGTGGGAAGTATAAAATCTATATATACATTTGAACGGAAAGTAAACAAAGACGGCTGATACGAACTCCAGCGTGCCGCGCGCTGAGCGCTTGATTTGCACGAGTTCTAGGCGTTCGCGCAAGCACATCAGGACCACTTTCGCTCCTTGCCGAATGGCCGGACGGCCGCTGCATTGCCAAACCCAAAAAGGACGTCGGCCACGGTTGTTTGGTTTGCTTCCACGAAGCGATTGTAAGCGTCCATTGATAATGGACATAAGTATAAACTGTCTATAAGAAATACGTATAATGCACGTAAGCCTTATGTAAACATTTAAGATTTGGGCCTGCCCAAACACAGTAGAGGCAGCAATATTCTTCCAGGCATTTTGCATAATTATGCTTCCTTTGTACCTGTTATTTTTTTTACGGTATAGGAACAGATTCATATTTATTAACTTAATTAATAGTTTCCTATCCATTGTAAAAACAAAGCCAAAATATCGATAATACTAAAGTTAGGTTATGCAATTTCAGAATCAAAACAAAGATTCTATTACTGCTGCCAATATTGATTTAGAGAAAAATTAAAAATTATTGCAAATGGACATAAGTAAAGTTGAACCGATTTCAACTTTAGTATTTCTTACGTAAAAATTACGGGAGTATATTATGAACGAGCGTATAAGCTTTACGTATTACGTATTTCATGTTTCCAATTCATTAAGGAAACGGACATATCTAGGAGCCAGCCCGTACCTGCGTTATCAACGTGACAGCGACCTCCGTCTTGCTTAAGAAGTTACGTGCCGCTGCTGCCCGAGTGTTGTGCTTTGAGTGTCCCTTGTCGCCGCCGCCGCCCTGGAGCCGCCAGAGAAACCGCCCTGCGGGGCCTTCGCCTCATGGAAATAGTAAGCGCATAAGGTTGTGTCAAACTGCAAGCAGAGTCAAGTGATAAAGAGTGTGTGACCTTCAGGTCAAACGGTGTTATAAATAACAACAGAATTTCAGATAGTAAATAAGTAATTAAACACTAAAATAAACAATGGCCTACTACTATAATCAAATACTCAACAATATATTTCTATATAAGTCAAACAAAACCAACAGTTACAATACAATCCCCAAAATTATCAATACACACAACAAGCAGTCGCAAACAATGTACATGCAAGATTTAATGTACAGGATATAATGCATGCCCCAAATGCAACTGTATCTTCAAGCATGCATTCGCAAAATAACATGATCATTTGACCATCACACTTAAACCAGCACTCTCAAGAAACGGAATGGCAACTAGTAAAAAGTAAAAAACGAGGATGTAAAGACATTAACGATAAATCCCAATACGATACCGAAGACGCTACAATCATTGTCATTCCCAAACCTGGAAAACCTAAAGAACAACTAACGTCTTACAAACCAATAAGCCTGCTACCAGTCCTATCCAAGGTTTTTGAAAAATTCTTCCTAACTCGACTCACACCTATAATACAGGATAATAACTTATTCCCTGATCATCAATTTGGATTTCGGCAACAACACGCCACTGTCGAACAAGTACATCGAGTCTTAGAGAAGATCACCAAAGACTTTGAGGCAACTTTACACAACTTACTTACTTAAACCGATCTGGACATACGGTATTCAGCTCTGGGGAACAGCTAGTCATTCGAACATCGAAATTCTGAGACGCTATCAAGCCAAGACGTTGCGTAACCTCGTGGACGCACCATGGTATGTATCCAACGAGATTATACGTCGCGACCTAGGCATACCTTCAGGAAATGAAGAAATCCAGCGTCACACGGTACGCTACTTCGACAGGCTTCATGTCCACCCAAACGCCCTTGTCGAGGGCCTTCTCGATATTGCCGAAGATGAGCCACGACTTAAACGGATTAAAACTCTGGATCTTCCAAACCGCTTCGAGTGAGTGATAGCGTGTGTGCGCGAGTTCATAGTGCCATTTAGCTGCAAGCCAAACTGACTTACTACCACTTAAGGAATTTGTTATTGAACTCTTTCCTTCACGATATGCATGTACAGTGCCACATAATTTACTAAATGTCAAATTTTGACAGATTGTAAAGTTCCTCAATAAATAAAAAAAATCTAATAAAATAAAAAAGGCGATATAAAAATGATATGATAATACAAGAACAAAAGTGCAAAAAATACGCAAAATAGTTATCGGGGAAGGTATGAGAGCAAAAGAGGTATACATAGAAAGGAGGTACAAAAGCATTTTACAAGGAATATCAAAAGAGAAGACAATCAATAAAAAAATGAGAAGATTCAAACTACTATAAAATTCAAAAATATAAACAGCACTTGAAAACATTTTGTAGAAGAATTATACAATGGTGAAAATTAAGACTAACACTATAATAATTATTGTCAGTGGTAACGAAAAGGCTACGAATAAGCATGAGAGCAGAATACGACAGAGCAATTAGATATCTAAAAAATAAAAGTTCCACCGGTGTGGGCTACATACCAAAAAATAAATGAAGAATCTTGACGAGGAACATGATAATGTACTATATAAACTAATCTCCGCAATGTATATAACAAGAACTGTACGAAAGTATTTCAAAAATAACATCATTACACCGATTACAAAAAAGGGAGAAGTGTAAAATGTTAAGACTATAAAACAATAAACCTAATATTGCATACAGCAAAAATACTTTTATACAAGAATGTGAAAAATAAAAGAATACCTAATAAAAGATTAACTTGGATTGAGAAAAAACTTAGACTATTGACAAGAAACACAATCATTATGCTTACTAATAGGGGAAAAAACTTAGTAATGGAAAAGGCCTTCAATAATATCAAATAGTCGAAATTATTCAAATAGCTTTCAAAAATTGGCATCTGAGAGAAAGACATTTTAAAAATTAGAAGCTTTAAAATGTGGTGATTCCGAGGTGTGTTAAAGGTGAGGCAACGAAGAAATGCCAGCAAGAATACAAGACGAGAAAACCCTCGAAAAAATATAATGAAATGAAGAGACGCACTAAAACATGAAGGCGTAATGAAGACAATTATGGAAAGTATTAGAGAAGAAAAATGCACCAGAAAGGACTAGATTACAGTAGATGCAGTGGCGTAACTAGCGTATGTGCCGCCCGGGGCGAACTCTGAAAGTGCCGCCCTACTCCGGTGTTAAAAAAAAAACTAAATAGGGAACAGGTGAAAATGAAAAGCAGGTACTAAGCTGAATAGGTAGGATTGGGACTACAATATATTTTATTTATTTACCCTAAAACAATGAAAATTTCCGAGCTTTTCGAGTTGCAAATTCATTAATTACACTGTTAAAATCTATTTTATTGGTTAAGTCTTGTTCGATTGAAAGGAGAGACAAATTGGTGTAACGGAGCTGGCTCATTGTGGATCTGAGGTAGCTTTTTATTAATTTTAGCTTTGAAAAGCTCCTCTCACAAGAAGCAACACTCACGCCTACAGTTAAAAATAATCTTAACATAAATAACTATGTTGGGGACAGATATCCCCAGATTGTATTTCACAATAAATTTTAGTAGTTCCAGTGGGCCTCCTTCAATAAGTGTTGTCTCGTCATTAGAAGCCTTAACGAAACGCTGAAGTCGCTTTCGTTTTACCTCGAACTCGCTTTTGTTGATGTCGTCTGGAAACGTAATTCCCACCTTGCACCTAAACTCTGGACCCAAAATATCTGATGGTTTCAAAAAACCATAATTGTCATCCAGACCCTGGAGTTGCTGAAACCGTGTACTAATTTCCTGTAATAAAGTTTTTATGTTATAGAATAACATGAGTGTAACAAATTTTGGCACCTACTTATAATATTCTATCCAGCGACTCGAAAATTTCCCTCCTCAATTCTTCTTCAGGAGACAATCCGGAATTAGAATTATTGCTGTCACCAAAGTGATGCCTGGGCTTCTTTCTGCGGCGGGCCGTGATGTCGAAGCCATTTTCTAGAATGTAGCTTAGAAAATTTTCGTGGTCGTCGAAACTTTCAACTCCAAACTTCCAAAGTCGACAGGTGCGAAATATAAAAGCAGCGTCGTTTCTTAGTCGATATGAATGGTTTACTGTTGGCGTCATATGTGTTTTTACTTTGAAATTAGAGCATCACCCCCGGAATTTCCCTACAGTTTTTATGCAGAGGAAGAGGAATTAGATAGAATCGAAAGTTTCAGAACTTACCTTGAGTAAGTAGGTATCTAAACCGTAGATTTCCAACCATGAGATTCGATAAAATGCACTTCACAGCCGTTACAAAGTTGAAAGTTGAATTAAAGCTCCAAAAGCAACCGTCGCGACTAAATTTCGACTCGGAAGGGCCTGTTTCATGAGGAAACCCCTTTTGTATAATCAGCATCCCTTCCCTTTCTAAATTCGTTTAAATATTAAGGTGCCGCCCCCGCCCCGTGCTGGCCACATGGTGCGCTGGTAAGACGGATTGGAATGACGCCGCCTAGATAATTTCGCTCAATACCTACGTTCGGACTTTATGGTTTTATGGAAGGTCTGCATTAATATTACCATATACAGGTGTTAATAGCAAATGCGTGAGTTTCCATCAGGACCTGCAGGTCATTGTACTTTAATGAATTTTTACTTGGAAAGATTGGGACCGTGGCGCTATTTACCGCCCTCGTCAAAGTGCCGCCCGGGGCGGAGCGCCCCCACCGCCCCTCCCTAATTACGCCACTGAGTAGATGCATCATATAATGAAAGATATGAATTGTCGAACATATACAAGTCTTAACAGATTTTTTTTTATTTTTTCTTCTACCAGTTCAGCATTAGTTGCTATTCATGATGCAGTTAATTGGAGTAGCCAGTGTGTATTGCACTAGTGGTGCTTATTTGCACCTCTCACTGGATTTAAGTGTCGCATGTCACTTGTTTGTATTCACCGGCACTGCTTTTAATATGTTTTTAAAGAGTTATTTATTCACTGTCACTAATTGCTAGTAGGTCAACTGGTAACTTCCGTTTCAGTCTTGTATGTATTGATTTTGCGCCTAGTTAATAGTGTGTTGCACCACTACACTGATCGAGGTTGTCGTAGAATTTCCTGGATGTATTAGTTATGAATTCCTGTATAGTTGGAATGCCCATCTCTCTATGTAATTGCGTATTTCTTACAAACCATTCGGCATTTGTGATAATACCGAGCACTTTGTTTTGTGACTTGTAATTTGTTCAGGTTCGTTTTAGATGTTGTGCCCCAGATGTAGATAAGTATTCCACATTTAATCTTAAGTGATGATTTTCTATTTAAGATTGTATACAGCATGCCGAGTCTTGTGTACGATTCAGCTAGTTTTTTGTTAATATGGAAGCTCCATGTTAATCTGCGGTCCAAATATAGATCAAGATATTTAATACCTCTATCTTTAGGGTTATTGGGGTATTATCAATAGTCATGTTGGATGGATCTATAGGTCTTCGGAAGTTAAAAATTTTACATTCGCATTTGGTAGCGTTTAATACACCAACGTTCGAATCACGAATTTAGTTTATCTATACCTTCTTGGAGATTTTCTTTTGCTTTATATATGTCAGCATTTTGGACTACTATCGCTGTGTCGTCAGCATACACCGCAAGGTCGTTATCGGAATGGTTGGTATGTCTGACATAAAGATGTTAAATAGGATTGGGCCCAGAATTGAGCCTTGTGGGACTCTAATTTTATATGTCGTGCGGAGGACAAGTAAGATCCTACTCTTACTTGGAAGCTTCTGTCAGTTAAAAACGATCGTATAATTTGCAGCAGGTATGAGGGAACTCCTATTTTTAACAATTTATATATTAGCCCGTCTGTCCAGACTTGATCAAAGGCTTGCTCAACATCGACAAATGCTATAAGAGTATGAATCTTATTTTCAAACCCTCTTTCAATAGTTTCTACAAGTCTTAGTACCTGGTGGTTGGTGGAGTGGGAATTTCTGAACCCAAATTGCATTGGAGGTATAACGTTGCGATCATCTAAAAATTTAGTCAGATGTCTGTGGATGACTCGCTCAAAAAGATTGGATATTGTTGATAGCAGGTTTATTGGTCTGTACGCTGTTGGATCGCTAGGCTTCTTGTCGGGTTTGGGAAACATCAGAATTTATGCTTGTTTCCAAGTGTTTGGAAAATATTTTGTTCTCAAGCACGCGTTAAAAATTGCCGTTTGGTAGGATGCTGATTTTGGGGAAAGGTTTTTTAATGCGATGTTAGGTATCATGTCATTTCCCGGGGATTTTTTGATTTTTAGCTTTTTGATGTACTTTCTGATTTCTGCTGGCGAAACTGGGTCTGTCAGTGTAATATTATTGTTGTCACTGATATTAACTTCTTGCTTTACTTGTTCAATATGGGCCATGTTGTTTTCCTCAAAGGTGGTACTAAATACTTGCTCTAAATGATCAGCGAACACTTCACTTTTTCTTGATCCTCTGTGTATGCTTGACCACCTATTCGAAGTGTTGGTATTATCTGAGGCTACCGAAGAATTCTCTTGGTGGCTCTCCACATGTTTGGGACCCCTGGATCTAAGTTTTCTATATAGTGATTATAAGATTGAAATTTATGTTTGTCTAATTTTTCCTTCACTATTCTAATTAATTGGTTTAGTCGAACTTTAATTGCATGATCCCGTATTCTTTGCCACAATCTTCTTATTCTGTGTTTTTCTTTGGTTAGGTTAAAGATCTTAGGTGGGGGGGGTTAAGTATTCGGAATATCTAAGTGATCGATTTGTGGTAGTGGTATTGCGAACTGCTTGGATAACGTTTTCTTTAAAATTTTCAATAGCGTTGTCAATGTCAGCATGTAAAGTTAGATTAACTGGGCATGTCAGTGATTCTTTAATTGATGCTTGGAATACGTTCCAGTCTATTGGGCCACTTATTAGTTTGGGAATTTTGGGTTATTGTTGGATTGTAAAACCTAGGGTTATAATTATTGGCAGGTGATCTGAATCAAGTTCAGTAATGACTATTTGGTTAATTGGTGTGATTAGATTTTTGTAAAGAACTATATCCAATATATCAGGGAAATGATCTATTCGGTATGGATAATACGTGTATTCTGTGGGTGCGGCTATTTGTATTGCTAATTCTGACGCAAGGTTCTCAAGTTTGGTATCATTGGGATTTGTTTTTTTGCAACTCCAGTTGCTGTTCTTGCAGTTAATGTCACCAACCAGAATAGTAGACTCTGAGCTTGTAAATATGTTTAGTAGTTCAATCCTTTTTAGTTGTTTATTTGGTGGTTTATATTCTGATATTATTTTTATCGTGGAGTTGATGTCAATGTTATGTCTTGCAATGAATGATAAAAAGGTTATTCTTAGATATTTTAGCTTATTCGGTTTCTCTGTCTTTTCTGAAGATTCGGATCCTGAGTGTTCATTGTAATTTCTTATGATGTCAATGTTATGTCTCTTGATGTTGATCTTTGATCCTGCTCATTGAATGATGTTACTGTATTGGAATCTCCTGCCATTGAAGAGCATTGGAATTATTGACATTATTGCGGATTTCATTTGATCGATATAAGGTGTTAATAGTTGTAGAATAGTATGGATGATATTTGTGATAGTAGGGTTAAGGTTTGTCGTTTGTTGAGTGTCATTTGTATTATTGGCCACGGTTTCAGCATATGTAGGATTGGTAGTAATGTTTCCCGTTATGAATGCATTAGGGTTGGTTGATTTTATTCTAGCGAAGTTCTGTGCCGATTGCTAACGTTGGGGGGTGTTTCGATTGAAAGATTTGATATAGGGACATCCTCCATAATTGGCAGTATTCCTGCAGTATCAACGCATCCGGTTTGATTTCTTTGGATTTTTGACATTGGCTATTGACATTAATGGGAGATGGTAGTTCCTTGATAGATTTACGTCGAGGCCAACTACGCAATGTAATAATCTGTTTAAGTTGGATATTCCTTTGGCTCCTTCGGTTTTTTGAAGTTCTATTGCAATAAGGGGTATAGGGATTTTCTTTGCGTTTAGTAGTCTGGTTGCCTTAATTACTGGACATTTTAACCGAATTAATTCATTCTCAGTGATAGAGATAGAGACATTTCTTATTATTGCCGAAATATTTGCATTTTCTGGGGATTGATATGTAAAATAACTTACTTTGTTTTGATCATAGAATTTGATAAGTGCTCTATAATTATCAGGGCTGTTTAGATTAATCCTTAGTTGAGTACCTTTGTAGGTTGTGGAAAATCATCTTTTTTAACACTTCTTTAATGTCCTTAATTATGTTCTGGTGATGCGTGCCGTTAGGCAGAAATATGGGTGGAACTTTTGGTTTTTCTGTTGAGATTGGGTTTTGGCTTCGGTGCTGGGATTCGCTAGAGTTATTTTGGGAATTTTCTGATGTACTCTGTAAGTTATAAAATCGGTTTTCCGTAAGTAGGGTATCGTTATTAAACATATAGCGTTTATTAATATCAGTATCTTCTGGTGATGATAAGCCGCGCTTTTTTGTGTTGGTTACGCTAGATTCATTTTTATCGATGTCCATTATGATGGCGTTGGCTCCTTGGTAAATTAGTTTTGGTGGTTTTATTTGTACTGATTGCGTGTGTGGCATTTTTCTTAAATACTTGTACTTACAGTTATTTATTGGACTGCACAGGTTTATTATATAGTATTAAAGTAATGTTAAAACACATTTGGCGTGCGCCGCTATCGCGTGGATAGCGGCTGGAGGTCGCGCACTTGCCCTCTTCAATCAAGTTATATGGATCGCGTTAATAAATTTAATAGTTTTAAAAATCTTGTTATTAAAAACTCAAAAATCACAACTAAACACAGCGTCCGATCGGTACGGATGCTCAAATCGGAATCTTCTTAACAGATTAGCACAGCATAGACAATATTGGAAGACAGTCATGTAACAAACTAATCGAGGAGATACACTTAGGCGAGACGTAGGAGATAGACTAGCTGTAGTTGTAATTAATATTTATAATTCAATTAAAATGAATTATTTATTTAATTACAACAAAACAAAAACGAAGACATGAAAAGAAACAAACAAACAGGAACACGAAATAAGCAAATAACATAGATGACAATTGACAAAGAAATCAAAATGAAATACGCAGAGGCAGAAATAGAGATAACAGGATAAACAATAATTGTAGAATATGGACCAAACCACAACGCGGTAAAGATAAATAAAGACATTTAAAATAATTTACAAAAGGAGATAGACGAAAGTGTATCAATATAATAGGAGACATAAACAGAAGAGAACAAATGGATAATAAAGGAATAGAAAATACCAAAAGATATAATGAGAATTAATAAAGAATAACAAAAAAACAGAATAATGTGTATAAATCGTTTAGTAATAATAAATTCTAAATTTAAACAAAAATTCATACATACACACAATAATTGTAATCAAAACAATAATAACCAATCACAAATTATTTTCTGTAGGTAAAGAAAACATAAACTTAATAAAAGGTAAAAGTAAAATGAGAATCAGAAAAAAGAGTATCAGGAATTAACACAAATAAATATACAAAAAAGAGTGATAAAGAAAAAACGGAATTATCTAAAACAAAGCATACTAGAATCAGTTTGAAGAAATCTGTCTAATAACAAAAGTAGTAAATATAAAAAAAAAGTTTGGTAAACAGAAAAAATAAAACAAAAAACCGATAAAAAACAAATAGAAAACCGAATACGAGTACGAAAAAATGTAAAAGTAAATAAAATAAAATTTAAAAATCAGATAAAAAGAGAAACAAAAGAAATAGCTATCATTGAAGACAGGATGAAAGACAAATTTAACGAAAATCAGAAGTTATTTTATAGCACACTAAAATAGCTGAGGAAGGAACAGTCAGTACCTTAAAAAACATCAGAAACAATCAAAGGGAACTATTCACAAAGGAAGAAAGCATAATGGAGGCGTTAGACAGCGATGAAGAAGAAGTAAAGAAAGGTAACAATGAGAATAAGCAGCGACGTACGAAGATACAAACACTTAATAAAATAAATCTAGGAAAAAAGTAGAGAAAGATGGAATAACACCAAAAATGATAAAAAACATAAGAGGAATAGAAAGTGAAAACATTAAAATTCATAAATAACATTGTAAAGAGCAAAGAACCGCAATAGAATATCCTTACTAAACATATTAAGTGAGGTGTTGGCTTAATCAAGATTAAGAGGAAAACTGTAAAACACAGTAGAAAAGTCAAGGAGTACAGGATAATTTATTTCTTTTTCTTCTTCCGTTGGATATCGACCGCCAATTTTTCTACTTCTGCCTTTAGCTCTTCTATTGTTTGCAACGGAACGTTAAGTTTTATTCTTTTATTATTATTCTACACTAGCAGCTATAAGCTGATGCGTGCAATAATGCACTTTCGATTTCAAATAAGTGTCCAGTTTGTTCTTAAAACAGTTCACTGAGGGGGCCACAATCACACTCTCTGGTAGTTTATTCCATTCTTTCACAATACGGTTAGGCAAGAAATGTTTTTTTTTTGGTTTGCTTTGGTGTCTTGTATTTGTAGCTTAAATGAGTGTCCTCTTAATCTCTTGTTGTGGTTTTTGTGTATATGTTGGTGAAGCCTGGAACATTATAGTGCCCATTAAGGATTTTATATGTTTAATGAGATCTCCTCGTAGCCTCCGTTCTTTTAGTGTAGTTAGGCTCAGTTTAGCGAGACGGAGTTCGTATGATAGGTTTCTCAGGGATGGAACCATTTTAGTGGCTTTCCGTTGTACTTTTTCAAGCAATTCAATGTCCTTGAAGTAAGGGTTCCATATTTGAAATGCATATTCTAGTAGTGGTCTTATATATGTTTTGTATATTTTAATGAAAAGATCCTCATTTATGTAAGAAAAAGCTTTCCTGATTGTGTATAATGTAGAGTTGGTTTTCTTGGTAACATTGATTATGTGAGTTTCCCATTTAAGATTTGATGTGATATATACTCCAAGATCTTTTTGACATTCTACAACTTCAACTTTTTTATTATTGATGTAATAGTTAAGTTTTGGATTTTTATTGCCTATGTGAGGCACTGTACATTTATTTTAATTTAGTGTTATTAACCAGTCTTGGGCCCATTGGTAAATGCTTTCCAAATCCTTCTGCATTATGCTGTGTGCTTGTAGTGGGTTACCCATAATTTTAGTGTCATATGCAAAAAGTGATAATTGAGATTGTACACACAACTTAAGATCGGTCAAAAAGATACCAAAAAGGATTGGTCCGAACACCGAGCCTTGCGGTACTCCCCTGTGGACCTTGTGAGGCTTGGAAAACGTCTCTTCCACTCGGACTTTGAAGGTTCTGTTTGATAGGAAATCTTCTATCCATTTAAGGAGTTTTCCACGTATTTCAAAGTGCTTAAGTTTGGCAATCAGTCTTCGTATAGGTACTCGATTAAAAGCCTTTTCATAATCTAAATAAATAATATCAGTTGGTTGGTCCTAAGTCCACTTATACATACATGAGAGAAGGCTGGTCACCGTTGACCACCCCGGGATAAAGCCATGTTGTTCGTCCATTATTAAATTTTCCCTTGCTAAAAAGGTGCTTAATTGGTGAGCTATAATTTTTTTCATAGTTTTGCAAATAATACTTGTAAGGCTAATTGGGCGATAAATGGATGCTATTTGTTTGTTCCCTTTTTGTAGATAGGTGTCACTATTGCCTCTTTCCCGTCTGGTGGGACCGTTGTTGGTCAAGTGAAAGTGTCATAATGGCAGCCAACTGTGAACTCATAACATTGCTACACTTTTTTAGTAAAACAGCTGATATGTCATCGGGTCCCATAGCTGAGTCATCACTGAAACTCATTAGGGTTTTTTGGACCAGGTCTGGTGAGAAAGCAACATTGTCTATGTAACCATGTTTCCTTGGTGAACATATTGGTGGAATTGCTTTGTTCGGTGGTTCCTTTACATATGATTGTTCAAATTGCTTGGCAAACATGACATGGTCATAGACTATTGTAGTGTCATCCTTTAGTGAGGGGGGTGCTGAATTAAATGAGAGCTGTTTACGTACGTAACCGTAGAATAGTTTGGGTTCACTATTTACTATGTTTGTTTCGAATTTTATTCTTGATTTTCTGACCTTTGCTATAAGTTTATTATTTGCTTTTCTATAACTATCGTAGCTGGTATCAGTTTTTTCTAAGCGATGTTTTCCACAACAAGAGCTTTTTCGTTTGACATTTTTATTATATCTCGATTTATCCATGGTTTGTTATGGTTGGGTTTTTTAATTTTCTTTTTTTTGTATGGTATGTGTGTTTTGATCACCAAGTGTGTCTTGATTTTGAAGCTGTTCCATGCGACTGTGACAGATGTATTTGGATCAGTCAAGATGCTTGTTTCTGCTAGAGCGGCCTGTATTTGGTCATAGTTTGCATTAAAGTAATTTCGTCGTCGAGTCTGTTCGGTTAATCTATGTGTATTTTGTGTTGGTATTTGTATGGTTGCATATAATGCCCGATGGTCACTTTTTCCAATATTTGGGTAGTGCTCTATGTTTGTGCAAAGATTTTCTTCGTTCGATAAAATTAATTTCTTAAGGTACTCACGCTGATATAAAGTTGAATCATTTTTCACGTTTAGTTCTGCAAAGTAAACGGAATCAAATTACTGTTTGGGAAGATTAACTTAACAGGACGGGGATTTTACCTCCTGTCTGTGGTTTCCCAGTCGAATGATGGTTACTGGTGCCTCAAATCAGAATATTTCCAATGCCTTCTGGACTTCCTTTTGATCGTTTAGTTTGCAATGTCAACATCGTTTTCCAAAGGCATCCGGAATTCCAAACATGCCACATTCCTACTTCTTTTTACGCTTTGTTTATTTCTGACAAGACCGTTTCTAAGTTAGTGTCACGGTTTTGAAAGGCTTTCATCGCCTCTATTTCCTCTTCAGCCCGATACTTCCGCCTCAGAGCTGGTAGCTGGCGCATTTAATGTGCACTGCAGATATTTCAATGTCGGAGATTGCAAGACGATAAGCCAATTTCGGTAGCGCATTACGCTAATTTACCAAATTTGCCTTTCACAACCATGGCACGTAATTTTCGGTATTTTGTCATCAATTTTAACAATAGTTTGTCACATTTCAAGCACAGGGCATTCTTGAACGATTCGTTACACGCAAAGTTCAAGGATATAACTTTTGGCATTCAATTTGCACTAATAGGTTTTGATGTGCTTTGATAATAGTTGAGGTTATTAGTTATATTTTAAGTTATGATTTAAGTCGTAAACCGATAAGGCCCAAATCGTTGGAAATGCCGTCGCGAAAGCGGATTGGGGCGGCTACCGATATCAACCAACGAGTATTGCCAAATCGCTCACCTGAATCGGTTCGGCTTCGTCGGCGATGGTTCCACGGTGGCCACCTTGCTGCGCTGTTTCTTGTAAATGGTTTCAAACACACGATTCAAACTGCGCGCTCCTATCTTATTTGCGGTGTTAACGACCGAATTGCCGCTGCAATTGCAGGTTTGCAGGCTTTCACCTTTTCGCTTAGGTCCTTTGCGGGCAATTTTCATTCGACAGCACCTTTCTCAAAGGTGCCGCCGGCGACAGACTTGTCGGCTGAGCAAAAGCCCATATGCCGTTTTATGTGCGATGGCAAAACAGCAGCATTATCAAAGGCTCGCATGCCGCCGCGATATAAAGCGGTTCAAGGGCGAAAAGGCCGCCACACCATATTTTTAAAATTTCACTTTATTTTAAGGCAAGATTCTGGCACTGTTTGCACATGGCCACTCATTCATAAATTTTACTTAGTTCCCACTGTAAATGGTTTCAATTTGTTAACTTGTTGGTTAGGGTTGGGTTACATTCTTTTTAATTTCAGTGTCATTATTACTGGAAAATAATCAAATTGTTAAGATCAAATGGTTTCTCCACTTTTTTATTTAATCTTTTGTTTATTTTGGAGAGGCAGGCGTGTAAATCGTTCGTGTTGTGGATACGTAGTACGGCCCGTATTGGAACGTCAACCGATAAGGCCCAAATCGTCCCTTAAACGGCCGTCGCGAAAGCGGATGGGGGCGGGTACCGATATCAACCAACGAGTATTGCCAAATCGCTCACCTGAATCGGTTTCGGCTTCGTCGGCGATGGTTCCACGGTGGCCACCTTGCTGCGCTGTCTTCTTGTATGTTGCGGGGTATTAAAAACACACGACCGAAACTGGCCGCGCTGCGGAGTGCTTATTTGCGGGGTGTTAAGACACGACCGAATTGGCCGCGCTGCGGATTGCGAAAGTTGCCGGACTTTGCACCTGGATTGGCGGTAGGTCTTTTGCGGGCAATTTTCATTCGACAGCACCTTTCATATCAAAAGGTGCCGCCGACGGCGTATGCAGACTTGTCGGCTGAGCAAAAGCCCATATGCCGTTTTGTGTGCGATGGCAAAACGTAGCAGCAGATATCAAAGGCTCGCATGCCGCCGCGATATAAAGCGGTTCAAGGGCGAAAAGGCCGCCACACCATATTTATTTTGAATTTCACTTTATTTTAAGGCAAGATTCTGGCACTGTTTGCACATGGCCACTCATTCATAAATTTTACTTAGTTCCCACTGTAAATGCTTCCAATTTGTTAACTTGTTGGTTAGGGTTGGGTTACATTCTTTTTTACATTCATTCAGTGTCATTATTACTGGAAAATAATCAAATGTAAGATCAAATGGTTTCTCCACTTTTATATAATTAGCTGTTATGTTCTTAATGATAAAGAAATCCAGTAAATCTGATATTTTATTAGGATCTGTTGGCCGATATATAAGTTTCCATGTGGAATGATATTGTAGATGCTTCATGTAAACATTTGTATTTAGTTGTGGTTAGCCTAGAGTCCGATCTAATGTTTTTAGCATTAAAATTACCTCCTATAATATAGCGTCCTCTAAATGTCTGCAGGAATTTTGGACAGTCATCCGTATCGATTCTATGCCGAGGTGGGCAATATATTGCTGAAATAGCAAAGTTGTTTCTTCCATTTGTAACTACTATTGTGGTTGCTTCAATTGGTTCGGTCTCGTATTTTAATTCTTCATATTTTACTTCCGCCTCTTGTTGCACCATGAGGGCGGAGAGTGTGATATGTCTTATATTCTCTTATTTTTATGTGCATTTGTGTGGTTAAATGTGTCTCAAATATCAAACACACATCTAAGTTATGCTTCTAGCTCATACTTCCTTATTATATCTCCATTTTAAGCTTGATGTTTACCTGCACATTTAACGCACCTGGAATCTGTATTGCAGTATCTTTGAGCATGTCCAAACTCTTGGCATCTTTTACATTGGGGTACAATTCTCGATTTCCCTACTGCTTCTATCTTCACTTTCGTTCCCTGAATTTATTTCATTTATTTCAAATAGTTTGTTAGAGTCCTCGCCATTTTCTAAGGTCAGCATAAACTGCACTTTTCTTTTTAAGTTACTATCTCTATGATTTTCTTTCACGAAGTTCCTGTATTGTATTTTCTGGCTTATATGTGGGATGTAGTCTTCTTGCCATTACTTTTAAAGGTCTCGTTGTTTGTCTTCATACGAGTGCTGTTCATATGTTTCTTTTAAGTATTTCGTTGTTTATCTATATGTTATCTGGTCTTGTGCGTTAATCTTTAATCAATCATTATTCATCATAGTTGCGTGATACTTGATGGCTGGATCTAACAGATTCATTTGTAATTTATTGTAATCACGTATTTTACTCTCAATTATAGGAGGGGAGAGGTGAAGGTTTTTTAGCCGCCTATTTTTGGGTTTTGGCAACTTTTATGCCACTAGCGGTGACTAGCTCTTTGGGTGCTTTTCCGGTGACATATCCATTATTTTCTTGTTTTTTTATATAACACCCAGTCATATATCAAAATTCAACTGTTTTCACTAATTTCATTGGGTAGTTCCTCTTTATCGGTGCTATATTTATTCAATCCGATACATGAAAAAATCCTTTTGGATTGGTAATAGAACTTTTATGCTTAACAACGAACCTGATCTAGACATACTGACGCAAAATTTAGTGAAAATAGGACTAGAGTCCAACGCGGGTCGAATATCCTTCAGTTCAATTCAAGCCGCGAAGGAATTAGCTCATATGTTAAGAAACTTTAATGGTAATACGGATCATTTAGAATGTTTTATTTAATACGTGGATAGATTTTATAATAGATATGTTAGAACTAGGGATAATAATCTTTCAGAATGTGTCTTCGAAGTGATTCAATTAAAATTAGTTGGTAAAGCAGCAGTGTTTATATCATGTAAGCCGGAAATTCAAACCTGGCCTGAGATGAGGGCAACTCTACAATCAAAGTTCGGAGATAAAACAACAGCAATTTTTATATACAATAATCTTAAGGAAGCAAAGCATACCGGATTTTAAGGACATAAATAAAATGTTAAGATACACAAAAGGAATGAGAATGTGATCCTGTTAGGGGATTGGAATGCAGTAGAAGCCAACATCGCTTGAAACGTGCCAGGAGATTAAAATTAATTGATGAACAACAAAACAAAGGATTAGGAACAAAATCAGAAACAGCAGAAGTTGACGACGTAGATATAGACAGCGACTACAATTTGGTTATGATAAAAATAAAACTAATATTTAAAATGTAAAGGATAAGAAGTAGTTGGCTGAAATATTGCAAAGCGAATAGACGACAACCTACGGCAAGAAGTAGTAGAAGAAATTATTGTATCAAAAGAAATAGCACTAGGAAATAATAAAAATATATGAAACAGTTTCAAACAAATTTCAATACAAGTTGATAATACAGTACCAGGTCCAAAAATTAGACAACATTAGAAACGAACAATAAAATGGCAGAAGAACACCAAAAATATAAAAATGCACATAATAAATAACATACGAACAGAAAAAATATAGAATGTTGAGGAATAGAATAAATCGAAAACTAGAAAGCATGTTATTAAAACCAAATACAAAGAAATCAATAGAGACATGAAAGGTGGTAACGCAGGGAGAGTTATAGAAACAAACAAAAAAAAAACTTTCAACCAACATAAGACAAGGGACCTTGCAACATGCAAAGAGCAGAAAGATAGTAGTGCTAGATTGAAAAGGTTTATAGAGAATCTGTATGAAACAAGTACGGAAAACTGCAACAGAAAAACAAGAAAACGTAGGAGAGGTTGAAAAGAAAAATTCAATATTAGGAGATGAGATTGATAAAGCAATAAAAGGTTTAAGGTATGATAAGTTCCGGCAATAGATGCATTATGAGCAGAAATTATTAAATTCGTAGGAATAAATGCTCTTCAGCTTCTCTTTAGAATTATCATCGGATTTCACAAAAACCATCGTGATAATAATGCGAAAGATGAATAATAAAAGTGCAAATAAGTGAACTATTAGCCTAACATCACATGCATCAAAAATACTCATACGTATAAACATAGCATACATATCTCAATCTAATAGAAATAAAATAAAGAAAAATGTAGGTAATATTTAGAAACCATAGAAGGCATCTTAATTTTAAATTAATCGTAGAAAAGAATTTGAAAAGACAAATTTATAGATTTTAATGTAAACGAGCATAAGCTGTTTAAGGCTCTTAAACCGATTGAACCAGAATACAACGATAATAGAAAAACAGTGATGTAGATATGTGCACTAACACCACCTTTATTTAATATATACACAGATAATTAGAGCAAGCATCAAATTTCACTCATTTAAAACTTAAAATTAGACCTCCAGAAATCAAGAGGCTGAAGATACAGAAACCCAAAATAAAAATTAATGACATAAATATGCAAAATGCCTTTTTTTAGATAACCGACAAGGAACATGCGCAAGTGCAGTATCGAATCCAGCCCAGAACTTACAACTACCACATAACAAATTCACATACACGTTTTGGCAACTCATGAGTCAATACGGCATGATATTAAGCTTATCAACAAAAGTAGTCGGTAAATAAAATTCTCGAACATATTGAGAATTGCAACATGGAACGCCAAGTGTCTGATAAACCATAAGCTGGAACATTTTACTTATTTTCAAAACTCACTTCACTAATTTAACAACATTTAGTATACTACTCTATTCTAGCTAAAGCAGTCCTCATCCTGTACAGTTCAAGGTGGCTCAGCAATACATAATCATTTGCAGTTGCATATAGCATTGTGAGAACCAAAATACCAAACTACAAGTAGGGTACTAATGGAATCCCTGCATACTGCCTGAACGATTATAGAAAACTTTTCGACCTACTGGACTTCTTTATAACAAAACAAATATTTAGAAACAACTGCTTAATAGAATCCAATTGTGACCTCTCACATGATCATATACTAGTTATGACCAGCATAAGTACTGCAGTCATAAATAAATCACCTTCGCCTCGACTTATTTTGAGAAACACTAATTGGGCTGCCTAAAAGAAAACATTTATTTGAATATCAGGAATTAAGTTTCCAAAACCTCATTACACTTGTGCAAAGAACCGTTTGGTAATCTACTCCTCAATTTGAATATAAATGAACAACTACCTCCAAGGTGCCTTTTCATAATCGCCAACTCATTGCTAAAGAAGGTTGAACAAGAAAAATTTAGCACAGATCTAGAAATAAAAGATCATTTTTTACTGCGTTTTTCTAAGTGTAGCTTGGATTATTGTAATTACTGTCTCAAACATTAGGAATATTCTGTAAAATTCATTTCTAATTTTGGTATGTCATCTTTTGGTTCTTTCTTAAGTATCCATACTAGTCTAATTCTCTCAATTTACATGACTATTCCTGTAATTTTTTCCTCATAATACGTGTTTGGATTTCCACTTTCACCGACGAATATCTGTCGCAATCTTTTCTGTAGTCTCTTATGTTAAAGTATTTTGGTCAATTTCTATAATCTATAAAGCAATTTTAAGCATGTGGCACTTTATAAACGAACAGAATCATAACACCAGAACCAGACATAGCATCGCATGAAATACATTTGATTAAACCCAAAAGCTTATCTTTAAAGTATTACAAACTGATTTTACAAAATATAAAACATGTCTAAGATATTAAAATAATAATTTCAAACTATCACTTAAATTTTTGTAATCAACAGAAACAGATGAATATATACCAAGGGCAGTAGATAAAACGCACAGAAAATTTAAAAGAAAAATATTTTATTCTACAATATTTTTAGATTTGTCATGGTATGATACTCTAGATAAAGGCACCAATTTAAAAAAATGCTTACTTCATCTGGCATGATTTCATGAATTGTTACGTGTCAGAAAAACTTTAATTTGCAAAATAAAAAAATATTTAACCTGCGCATTTATGTATTTACAAAGTTGACATTACATTAACTACAAGATCAATTTTGTTAACATTATGGTTATTCTCGTTTTCCATGCCAAATAGAAATCTGCATTGCGATACCTGAGAGATCACCTTACTAAAATTCACGAATTATCTCAACATACTACCTTTGACATGAAAAACGAAAACTATCTCTGCCATCGACACTAAATGGCCAACAAATGCATTTAAACAAAAAGCGTAAATAACTTAGACTAGTTTAGTGTGCTAAATGGGGGAATAAGATGAATCTTTAGAGAATAAAATATTAATCTCTAAAGTCATCCCCAAACCAATCTGCATCTATCCAGTGACCATGCGGCTAACATCATGTTAATCCAACATAGAATTATTTGAACGATTATAAACCATAGTGCACCAAAAAATTATTAATCCTCTGAATTACCAATATAATTTTAATGATATCTTATTTAACATTAGATATAAAGGTGTCTCAGACATTTTAAATGAAATTGTAAAAGGCGTTCACTGCAACCTTACTTCACATGGCCAACTGTAATCAGCAGTGTTATGACCACGATTATCATGTATAATTTACTTATTGCCCAATTGATAGGTGTAATTATACAAACGCAGAGAAAAAAACTTATGCCGATTACTAATCTTACAAAAATCAACCATCGACAGATGTTTAATTTCCAACTATCTTTCCTATTATAACCACATTTAAAAAATAAAGAGAGTAAAAACATCAAAGCAAAACTGAATTAATAAGAAATAATAAGATTTTTTTGTTGATAATTGTTTTATTTGACAACTCTGAATCTTAACTGTTTCTTGAATTGACACTTCCAACTTTAAAACTATCACAGTCATATCAGAAGAAATCCACTATTTCTGTAAAATTTTCTGAAAATTAGCCAGTATGGTAAGAAAATGCTAGTAGAATCTAAAAAAATCGCAATTTTTTCGACTTCTGTAGAATATTCATGAGCCAGTCTTGTGATATGGAGAAACAGATATAAATTCTATTTGATTTTAATGGAGTTTGGAATTCTTTGGTTGATAACCTAGAACAGATAAAAAAAATAAAAGCATAAATGATTAACTATAGCCGTTAGTTAGCAGCTGACAATCCAATATTATGATATAAAAGTTCTCATTTCTTAAGTCTCTACCCTCTGTAATATTTTGCTTGCATTGTGTTTGTCTAAGAACAATTCTGGCAAATTATTATAATAAAGTGAAAACTTATAAAGCTTTTTTTATTAATATTCAGATCAAATGAATCATTTTGTACTTTCTATAAAATGTTTTATAACTACAAATAAAACATTCAATAGCCTAACAAGTTCTTGATGTGGAAGCAAATGATAGTGGTCTCTAGACTAGATATTGCTCTAGTCAAGACTTGATAAACATGCTCTTTCCTACCTAATAGGCGTCAGTTGCTCTGGTACAGCATGTACTTTAAAAGTTTATCTGCATCTTTGGCCTTGAGACAATTAAATTATGCTATATGCAAATTCCAATAAATAGATCCGCTTGTTCTTTAGGATGTCTGTGTTTGAGAAATGAAAATAAACGTGGTATGCTTGTATAGGTGGTCTAGACATTGAGTGACAACTGCATGCTCTAGAAGTCTCGAGCTCAGAAGAATGTGGTGGCTCCACTCAAAAACTGGCGCAAACGAGAGATCAGCTCTGGTAGCTTATGCATGTCCACCCTCTGTAGAAAATTAAAGATAAATACTCAGTCTTGAAAGGTGGACTTGAGCTAGGATCAGGGTCAAAGGTGCTGTTAATATTGAAACAGTAGAAATTTTTTGAGAGCCAGTGGTTGAGGTTTTTCTAATCATCTGAACATAAGAATTCCCGCAGGATATCCGCTATAGCAACAAGTGCACCAGCTGGAGTAGTGTGGCCTTGCATACTTTGCAGCATAAGATGGTGAAGCAGATCAATTAGCCATGACTAAAATTCTAGCCCTATGGTCTTCTTGTCAGGTTGTTTTTGAACAGTTACTTGCGTAACCTGGTAGAAGTTTAACAGCTTTCTTCTTGTGCTCTCAATTTCAACAAAGATGAGGGGCATAATCTTTTTCTGTCTTATCCAGCACAAGCGGTGCACTGCCCACTTTTCTTTACTATAAATATTCAGAGGAAAGAAAACGTTTCGTGGTTTTTGTAAAATGCCTTATAACCACAAATAAAAACATTCAAATCTCAGAGTTGCCACCTGATATCAAATTGAATAATTCATTACATTTATAAGTATTCTCTTTAACAAGGTTACTTAGATAATGTTTAAGAAGGCCTTCATTTAATGTCTTATAACCACAAGTAAGACATTCAGGAAGAGTTGCCATGTGTTCCTTTAAGTTATTCTTTGCAGCATCTTTATACAAACTGAACATTTGTAAGGCTTCTCTTAAAAATGTCTATTCATATGGTTTGTAAGATTTTTTCTAAGTAATGTATTATAACCACAAAGATGGCATTCAAAACTTTTCGCAATTCTATGAGTTGTCAAGTGGTTTTTTAAATGATCCCTTCTAAAACTGCTATAATCACACATTAAACATTTAAAAGTCTTCTCTTTAGCATGAGTATTTATATGGCTTACAAGATTGCATTTACGTAATGTCTTATAGCCACAAATAAAACATTCAAAGGGTATCCCAAATCCATGAGTCGCCATGTGTTGTTTTAAATTGATCTTTTTATAATTGCTATAATTACACAATGAGCATTTATAAGACTTTTCTTCAGAATGGGTAATTAAATGTTTTGCAAGGTCGTTTTTACGTAATGTCTTATAGCCACAAGTAAAGCATTTACAGTGTATTCCAATTCCATGAGTTGTCATGTGTTCCTTTAAATGGTGTTTTCTAGAACCGCTATAATCACATTTTGGACATTTATAAGACTTTTCTTCAGAATGAATGTTTAAATGGCTTTTAAGATCACATCTACGTAATGTCTTATAGCCACAAATAAAGCATTCAAAGTGTATCCCAATTCCATGAGTTGTCATGTGTTCCTTTAAACTACTCCTTCTAGAACTACTATAATCACACACTGAACATTTAAAATTCTTATCTTTAGAATGGGTATTTAGATGTTTTACAAGATTGCTTCTACGTAATGTCTTATAGCCACAAATAAGGCATTCAACACTTTTCCCAATTCCATGAGTTATCATGTGTTCCTTTAAATGGTACTTTCTGGAACTGCTAAAATCACACATTGAACATTTAAAATTCTTCTCTTTAGCATGGGTATTTATATGGTTTGTAAGGTCATTTTTACGTAGTGTTTTATAGCCACAAGTAAAACATTCAAGACTTCTCCCAATTCCATGAGTGATCATGTGTTTTTTTAAGTAATTCTTTTTATAACCCCTATAATTACACATTGAACATTTAAAGGTCTTCTCTTTAGCATGGGTATTTATATGGCTTGCAAGATTGCTTTTACGTAATGTCTTATAGCCACAAATAAAACACTCAAGACTTTTCCCAATTCCATGAGTTGCCATGTGTTGTTTTAAATTATTCTTTTTATGTCCACTATAATTACACAGTGAGCATTTATAAGGCTTTTTTTCAGAATGGGTAATTAAATGGTTTACAAGGTCCTTTTTACGTAATGTCTTATAACTACAAATAAAACATTCAAGACTTTTCCCAATTCCATGAGTTGTCATGTGCTCCTTTAAAGAGTATTTTCTAGAACCGCTATAATCACATTTTGGGCAATTATAAGGCTTTTCTTCAGAATGAATATTTAAATGGCTTAAAAGATCTCTTTTACGTGACGTCTTATATCCACAAATTAAACATTCAAGACTTTTCCCACTTCCATGAGTAGCCATGTGTTGCTTTACTTGTTCACTTTTAAATGTGCTACAATCAGATATTGAGCATATATAAGTTTTTTTTTCAGGATGAATATTTAAATGTTTTGTATGACTGTTTTCATTTGTGTTATAACCAGAAGTACGACATTCAATTTCTTCTTTTGTTCTGTGAACTACCAAGGGATCACTTGCTTCTATTCTATTATTGCTATAATCAGATACTGAAATATTAGGAAAATTTTCATTCATGATAACACTAATGTCACATTTTGAACATTTAAAACACTTTTCATTTATGGGAATTTCAGTATTCTGATGATCACTTTTATGCAAAGTGTCAGAGTTGCACAATGTACACCAAAAGTAGTTTTCAGGTGTTGTATTTTGAAGTAATAGTAAATCGTTAGAATCATATTCATCCTTCACCATAATTTCATCAGTTACTAGGTCAGATATTAAATCTCTGTCTATCTTTTCAATTGGTAACTTGCAATCTAAAACAAATGTTATTAATCATATCTCAAAGTAGTTGTACGAGTAGGTATACCATCTAAAAAGTTCTGGTTATTTTGAAAGGGGTACACCCTTATGTCGAGCTTTTCTTTTTTAACTTCTACCATTTTTATAGTCTGATATTAAAATTTTCTAAATACAATTTTGTAAACCTCAACGTTGTTTACAATATCGCATTGTCAATACAAATTGACAGTCAACTAGCAAAGGTAAATAAAAGCGATGATACATGGTTAACCTAAAATGTACATAAAAGTTAGGGTGAAGTATACTGTAAACCAAGGGTAGTTCATATATACCCATATCTATGTAGTTTGCGTTGTAGATGCACCAAGAATGAATTTTAAAAGTTATCAACTATACCACTGATCAGTTTAAAAATTTAAAAAATTTTAAAAATACCACAGATCACATATAAGATAATCACTTAAATGGAAGAATTAGCGATAAATCATTTGGTGAGAAACTTGGCTAAAACTTTCCCCTGCGAAATTTGTAGGGCGCTGCACCTGAAAAATTCATTGAATGTTGACTTTACAAACTATGCGAACACACTTGCTTAATCAAGGAAAGATATATGCTTACCTAATGTGAGCATAATTATTACAGCGTTAACTATTCGCCATTGTAGTTATAATTTTCTATCAGATACTTTTGTGCGTTGAATTTCAGTGTTTTTGTGTCGTATAGGTTAAATAGTATAATATATAGTAATATATAAAATTCGTAGGGCGTAGATTGTATTATAGAATTGTCGTTTATAGATTGTTTTGTGTGTATTTGCGTTTGATTGCTTAGGTGTGTCTGTCTGGTTTTTTTTTGGAAGTAAAATATAAAAATACATGTGTTGCTGAATGTAACGATAAGGAAAGCAAAAGACCATCGCTTTCCAAATGATGCTGAATTATGTAAACGTTGGACCGAAAGTATTAAGCTTATACATTTTGAAAATTTTACACCGACTCAAATTAACAGATGATTTTCTATGCTATATGTAGTAGTAGGTATCGTGAGAGGACTTAGGAGGGATGCTATTCCTACGTTGCATTTGGAGTGTAAAAAATTTCACAAGATTGTTAGCAAATGGTGCCGACAGGCAGCTAATTTACAACATTCGATCAAAAAAGATGTTTCTCCCCAAAAATTGGACCCCTGCCAAGCGAGGTAACACAGCTATTATAATAATAATGTTAGTTGGCATGATATACAGTTAGTATTCATATGTGTAATATAAAATTATTTTGGTTATTAAAATGTCTTATATAAGGACAAAATGACTGTATTGTTGGTTTTAATAGACCTCATAATTTGAGAAGGCCTTGTCACATGAACCCTGCGGGAAATGCATGGTAGTGGAAATTATTGTAGACCAGTCTATTCACCTAAAAGGAGAGTCGCGTCTCAATGTTATGGATTTTTTTTTAGTGTTGAAGGGATTAATAGAAATCACTGTAAAAATCTGCCTTTTTAAAGACAATGTATATTTTGTGTTGTATTATTTTTGTAAGATAAAGTGCATTTTTGTGAGTTAATTTCTTACTTCAAAATCAGATATAGTTTGTATTTAGCTAAACAGGCTCGGCTGGCAACGTTAACTGCAAATTGCTAACAAATAACATACTACAAAAACAATGTGAAACTACTTGCAGAGTCAGCGTCACTGGTTTACACTTTACGATACTGTTTGTTGCAAAGAAGTTCATGGTTGCACCAATTAGCTCCGACTGCAGGGCCTTTATGGGTTGGGGACATTCTAGTCATAAATTATATATATTATTCTACATGTCACAGTTTCAGTAGTCGTAATATGGCAGCCTTTATGTCATTTTATGGTTCATTAAATGTCACAAAGGTACGCGATGAGTATGTGGAAGTGTTTGTCGTTATGCAATAATATAATATACATATTATAGGCTTGTATTTTCATGGGATCTACAGATTGTGGATTTGGTTTTGTTTTCAGAAAGCCATGAAATTTCTTATTTTTCCCATTTAAGATCAAATTAACCTATTTTATCCATGCATATATTATAGTTTTAATTAATAACGACTAGGCCTTGGTGCATATATCTGTATAATGAGGACAATCAAGTGCTGTGAAATCTACATAGTTGCTTACAATCTGTTGAAGCGTTACTAATATATTCGTTCTTAAGCAGACACGTAAAATGACATACATTAATGTTGTAGTAACATCCGATGTAGCCCAGTACAAAAAATTTCCTGGTTTAATAAGGCCTGATGAATTACTACATGTCCTAGCTTCTATGATTTCTGAGGGCACATTGTTATTATATTGAAGTAGCAATGCTTTGCAGGTATTACAATTACCAAATGTTTTTAAAAGGCATCTTGCAACATAGCCTGCAATATATGCCAACGTCGCTTTTGCCACACGTGATTTGTTGTGGTGTAATTTCAAAGGTGGAAATTGTATTATGGGGATGGTGTCTAAAGAGGCTATTCCTTCACTTGTTCCTCCTGTTACAAAGCTTCTTAAATTGTCTAATGCTCCTACAGAATTATCATTTTCTGAATTGGCATCTGATGAATGACGTGTAAAAAAATTATTTACTAGCAAAGTCTTGAAAGAAATTGTGAAGGGTGCTGCATCTGGACAGTTATTATGACGTCCATGACCACGAACGGCAGAGAAAAAATTCTCTAGACAGTCTTCATTTAATGCACGTGGTAAAATATAAGACACTCTACCTATCAATTTTTGTTTCAAATTAATAAAAGCTTTTAAGGTCTTTATTAAATTTACCACAGACGGAATTTTCACTAATTTGTGTTTAGTTGAATTATAATCAAATACTGTTTCCAAAATGTTTATTGGACAATACCAATACCTCTCATGATCAGATGACTCAGAAACTCCGCCTTTCAGGTGTTTGCTTGTAGAAGCTTTTTTTCTGTTTCCATTAAGGCTGTCAAATAGTGCATCAATAAATAAAATAAAATCTGCAGTGTCTTCAGCGTCTATTGGCAGATTATATTCAGTTTTTGTATCTGCAACAAATAATATATTAGAATTACTAAACACGGGACAAATATAGTACTTACCCCATTTAACCAGCCGTTTCATTAAGGCTCCTACAGTAAGACTAAACACCTGTGTCATAATTTTAACTTTCATTTTATTCATTTTACTTGGATATATATGACTGTCCGTTAATTTAGGGCATAATCTCATGTCTTCCATTGAATCTATAAGATATAATTGTTCAATATGACCCCATTTGGCTACTTTTCCTTTTTCATTTTCGCGGAAATGAAGATTGATTGTAAGTAAATTATTACGTATACCCCTAAAGAGATGCGGTACATCATATAAAGGAATAATATCGTGACTATTAATTTAAAACGACAATATTTCTTTGTTTTTCCTTTTACATTTTTCGTCTGTCTCTTTCAGTAATGCATTTACGGCTGCCTGATTAGCTGTTCCTTGATCACAGACTGTTGCCACCACTTCTAAACCAATTCTTCGGGTTTCCTCTACAACCATTTTAAGCAGTGTTTTCAATTTTTGAATTTTTATAGGACCATGAGTAAACGTAAAACTTATTGATTGTTTCCACTGTCGATGTATCCCCTTCAACATAAACACAGTTGCATAGTCAGCAATTTTTGAATTTTTATCATTATTGCCATAATCTTCTATACCTTCTAAACACTGAGTTTTCTTATTATATGAAAGCAATGATTTTATTGTTACTTCATCAAACACAACCACGATCACAAGACGATCATTCGTACCTTTTCATTTACTGACGCTATCTTCTAAACTATTAAATACTTGCTTATTAAGTTCAGGACCATATGGAATTTTGTTTAACATTAATATTAGAGTCTGATATGGAAGACAAAATATAGATGACAACTTTAGGACTTGCTTTATATAACATATTGTTACCTTTTCTGCGTTCCTCAATCGATCTCGGAAATTTTTGATGGAATGTTGTAAATTAGTCGCCCGACGGCTCCACTTACCAACAATCTTGTAAAATTTTTTACTCCTTGGCGTAAGGTTACGTTGATAGTGGACTCTCACTTGTTCTAAAATCCCAGGGTTTTTTCTTTTTCCTACAAAACAATACATTTATATTACAAATGCAATCTTTACAACTAATTACACCTGATAGTGTAGCAGTGTTTGTTTTGTTCATTTTTTTCTTTAATACATATGGATTGTGGTTGTATTGACAGTCCATGGGTTACTAACGTGCTTTGCACATTGTAAGCTTTTCTGGATTTTTCATTTGGCTTTATACTTTTTATGTAACACTATAGAGTAATTGTGTGACCATTGCTAGGCTTCGTGCCATTTACTTATACGTTACGCAAAATTATTTGGTATTATTAATGCATAATTAATTAAACCATTCATGTACAATGACGATTTTGTTATAATACTGTGTGTTAGATTAGTGTATTATTGTGTTATAGTTATTTAGTCAAGTTACAAATAGCATATCATTTCTGTAGTGCATTTTTAAGCAATACTTTTGCAATAACGTTGTTAAACCATATAAGAGTACTTGGGATAAAAACTATTTATATGAAAATTCTGTAACCTGGCATATATAGTAATGGTGAGATTCTAATGCTTTTTGTAGGAGCATAGCTTGCAAACTAGAATAAATATGGGGAACTATTATTAATTATTTGTAGTGACTGAGGTGTTTGCCTTCAATATCTGAGCCCAAGATTGACCCATGTCCATTTGTACTGCAACTAAGATACATGTATAAATATTACTTGGAGTGAATGTTTGAGGAA
Organism: Sinelater perroti; assembly: GCA_036346155.1. Taxonomy (NCBI): domain Eukaryota; kingdom Metazoa; phylum Arthropoda; class Insecta; order Coleoptera; family Elateridae; genus Sinelater; species Sinelater perroti. Next base: position 4,357,129 of record JARFIY010000344.1, read on the forward strand.
CTTCTTACATTTGTAGACAACTGATCATCAAAAGGTCTTGTAAAATGCATATTTGGGTTTTTGTAATAGTTTCAAACTTAATACTAATATATAACAGAGGGGTGTTAGTAAGTGGTTGAAGCCATTTCTGTTCTAGAGGCAAGAGCACAGGACCATCCATGATGTTTTTAAGAGTTGAAATTTTTCTGCATAACATATGCCATCGGTGCAAACAGAATTTTAACATCCCTCTGTGATACAAGTTTACTGCTAGCACACTATAAAGGACAAATACTTATAATGTGATTCTTATTCATAAGTGCATCTTTTATGTATTTGAACAATGCATTTATGGACATGTTACAGAAATGCACCTTTCATCATTGTAACAACTCATTTGGATAACGTGCTTCTATGAATGTTGGGTTGAATGATTATATAGCATAAACTCCCTATATCTGACATCTTCAGATTTGTTTTATTACGGCTGCTTAGCAACATCCCAGTGGCAGATTACGTGAATTTACATCTTGGAACCGTAGTTACTTCTGAATCTGTCATTGTGGATATGCTAAGAAAAACTTCAATACATGAGATGCATATAAAGAGAATAATTTATATAACAACAAATTGAGCCGTGGTTAGATAACTTTATATTTATAGTTTTTTCCCACGTACCCCATATTTGTACCAAACGTTTGTTATATTTATATGAGTATGTTTATTCGTAAAATGCATTTAACCAAGTCCTACTTAGAATGACTATTTTAGCGTTTTCACACATTCGCTGTTCAGGGGTTATTCATTATAATTTTTACTTATTAATAGTGAATTTATCATAACTGATTTATTGTAAATAATTACTAATAATTATAATAAAATATTTTTTTACATATTGTGTATCGTGTAATCATTTCCTATACTTTGAGAGAAAGTATAATAATTGTTGCTTTAATAGTAACAATTGTTTACACTTTCTCTGAAAGTAATAAATATTAAAATGTTAGAAAATTATTATAGCATATATAGTTAGTGTTGCCTGACGTCACTGAGGACACTGTTACCGGTGTTGGTATAGCAGTTTTTTATTTAAAACGTATATTTTTACTAAAACTTGCCCGTGCATTCGTTGGGATCGCTGCCAGATTCTACATACATGCTGACATGACAGTTTCCTATCTAAGCATACGTAATCTGTGATTAACACCATTAATGTAAAAAAAAGACGTGTAGGCGGTTAACCTAATATATGCAATATATAACAACCAACTACGTATATATAGGATACATAATCTGTGTAGTAAATTAGCCATAGATTAGGAATTGCATAGATAGGCTACTTCTATGTTAGCACTTCTCTAGAATCCTGCAGCATTCCCAACGGCTGTTTTTTTTCTTGTAGATTGATATCTGTAAAATTTTATTGTGCAAACAAATTTGTCAAAAAATTATAAAAGCATTAAATATTAATAAAAAATATTTTCTGTATTTTTTACGAAGGTATCTTTTGTAATTTAATTAGCAATCAAAATACAGAGTATTCATAAGCTAATTTGCTATCTTACAATCTAAGTATTAACAATTAGACTTAGATGAGGTATAATGAGATCCCACCTAATGATAAGATCTCTTCCATTTTATAGGTCAGCTGGCCACTGTTTTTTTATTCTTCTTGCAGGGTCTTCCAACAGGGGTTGCATTAGAGGATTTGTATGTATTTCTAACTTTTTACGGTGAGCAACACTTCTCTCATGGATGACTTCCCGTACAGTTGGTATTTTCAGGTCATTGTGGATCATTTCATTGCTTATATACCACAGGGCATCAACTATGATTCTTAGTATTTTGGATTGACATCTTTGAATTATTGCGAGATTCGTTTTACTGGCACATCCCCATAGTTTTACTCCATATGTCCATATGGGTTTGATAATTGATTTGTATAATAGTAGCTTATTATCAATAGTTAGTGGGGACCTTCTTCCGTTCAACCAGTTCATCTCTCTCTGTTTTAAGTCCAGTTGCTTTCTCTTTTTGTATCCAACTGTAGCTAGCCCTAGATATTTTACTCTTGCAATTTGTGGTATTTCTATGTTATTAAGAAAAATGAGTGGGCATGGGTCTCTGCGTAGGGTAAATGTTAGATGTGCAGATTTTGTTTCGTTTATTTTTACATTCCACCTTTTAAGCCAGTGCTCTAGACTATACAGATATTCTTGGATTAGAATGCATGCCCAAACAACTTCATTGTGGCTAGCCATGTTGCTAAGTCTGTTTAGAATAGTTTTGTCTGCTGGGGCATGTGTTCTTTGTCATTTGGCTCCTGCTTTTCGTTTTTCACGCACTAATATCTTAATTTCCAGAGGAATATTTAGAGTGTCTTTTTTATGTGTTATGGTAGGAGTAGCTTGTTGTACTGCTTCTTGAACAGTAGTGATAAGAAGTTGTGGCTTCCTCAATATCATTTGGATTTGCAAGTTTTAGATTAATATTTATTGTGTCTGTCAGCTTGTGTCTATATTTGTCCCAGTCTGTTTTTGTATTGTGTAGCCTAGGTGCAGGTTGTATGTATATTGGGTATGTGCTGTAGATGGATTTTACCGGTGAGTGGTCCGATGATAAATCATAACTAGGTGTGATGTCCATGCAAGTTGAAAAAATACCATTGGTGACGGAAAAGTCTAGTAGATCTGGCAATTTATTTATGTCTGCTGGCCAGTACGTTGGAGACCCAGTAGATAAACAAGAATAACGTTTATATTGAATAAGACTATAGCTCCCTGCCTTTTGTAGTAGTTGTTCGGGATCCCCAAACAGTGCTGCTTTTGCTATTGTAGTCTCCACCTGCCAAAAATTTGGCGCCTAGATTATTGAAATATGGTTCAAATCGATGCTTTTTTATATTATGCTTTGGAGGACAATATACTGCACTGACAGTTATTTCAAATGGTTCAATATATACACGAATAGAGGTGGCTTGTAGGTAGTCTTCAGCATACTTAGGTAATTCGTATTGTCTTATTGCTTGTTTTATTACAGCTGTGCCTGCATGTGCAGAACCATCTGGGTGATTTGTGTAGTATACGGAATATTGAGGTATTTTGAAGTAGGTCTTCTCAGTGAAATGAGTTTCACTAATTAAAAGACTTAACACATAGATAGGGCCGATTGCAATAAGATTTTGTATGTCCGTATAGTTGACATCTAGCACACTGCACTAAATTATTGACTTCAATTTGAATAACATTGTTTAACATTTTTTTTAATTTTATATATATCCTTATTATTTTCTGAAGGTTCTAGGTGAACAAAAAACATATTAAGAGGTTCTTTGGATATTCGGTGTTTGATGTTTATTACATTTCTCACTTTATGACCATGTTCTAAAATTTCATATTTTATGTCTTCTACGTCAACCGAGTGGTGTAAATATTTAACTACTACTCTATATGATCTTTCCTCCTTAGGATGGTATGTGTCGTGGATTATATTATTTTCCTTCATATATTTAGCTAACTTTCTAAATGTATCTGAACTTTGACATGTTAATTTTACTGTATTGTTGGCCATACTTCTAATTGAGTATTGTTCTATTTCAACTAACTCCTCAAACCCATGGTAATGATTCAAAAACAAGGAACACATGAATTAAAGCCGAAAGATGTTGAACGGTATTTGTTTGCTTGTAAACAGTTGCTTGGACAAAAAATGGGTTCATTACAATATAGGGACTTCCCGGTCATGCTTCCACGTCAACGGCCAAACCGAATATTCACAGCTCCCAAAGCCATGCTCTGTATTTGGTGGGACCAGCTCGGCGTAGAGCTGCTAAAACCGTCTGAATCAATCACAGGCGATCTGTAACGAAAGCAATTAATGCGTTTAAACCGAGCATTGAAAGAGAAACGGCCGCAATGCAACGAGAGACACCATAAAGTGATTCTCCAGACATTGCTCCCTCCGATTACCAGTTGTTTCAATCAGTGACACACGGCCTGGCTAACCAGCACTTGCGTTCTAATGAAGTCAAAAATTAAATCTATAAGTGGATCGCCTCAAAAGATGAGCTTTTTTTCGGTGCGAGATTCGTACGGTGCCCAAAAGATGGAAAAAAGTAGTAGCCAGCGATGAACAGTATTTTAAATCGTAAATGTATAACCAGTTTTTTACACTAAAGCACCTATTATATAATTAAAAAACCCCATAAGAAAGCCTATCTGCATTTCAGTCATCCACGAAGGGAAAAGCATCGTTCAATATTGTAACGAATTTTCACCACGCTTCCATGGTCGAGCTACGGATATGTCTTCCAGGAATGAAGCTGTGCAATTAATGCAAAGACTCGAACAATTCGCGTAGGCCCTAGAACCGATCCTGAATGGCTTAAATGTCAAAGACATAGCGAAACATCTAAGGGAAGTTCCGGAAGAAAAACTTTCTGTGCTAATGCAACATAAATAGTGTTTCAGATAATTAAATAATTTTATGTTAATAATTATTCGTGTTGTGTACTTAAATTGTACTTGGTAATTTTGATTGACTGTAAGTAAAATAAATAAGTACATTTAATAAATTTACGTATTATATAGTACTGTCGAGAACAAAAGTTTTGCAAATTGTCGTGAACACACCTAGGTTTCAAGATATAATACTTTGCGATAGTAGTAGAAAACATTAGATATTTGATTACGTTTGATGTATGATTTAAAACTGACTTGTTTGTATAGAAATTTTTTTAAATCAAGATTTGTTTAATAAGAAAATATTTAAATGAAACTGGATACTTAAAACGTTGATCTATAGCTTGTATTAGATCACAAAATACAAAAACTTAAAAAGTATAGCAAATTGTCTAGAATTAGACAATAGATGCGCACACTAAAATTACAATAATTTGTCCAAGTCCTTAAAAAATATACCTAAAAGTAGAAAAGCTTAGTTGCCAAAGTTGTAATTTTTATTAATCTGAATAGTTAACACTGCAATTCTTTCTGACACTCCACGAAATCCTTGAATATTTGATGTCCATTTTATCCACATAACCATAATACAAAAACCAAGCAAGATATCAGATGAAATAACTTTAAACAGACCTATAAGCTTATATTTAATGTTATCTAAAGTATTACAAAAACTAATTTTTTTCAAAAATAAAACCTAAGATAAAATAATCATTTAATTTTTGTAACCAACGCGATACAGTTGAATAAGTACACAGGATATTAGATAAAAATTGTAGATAATTTAAAAAGAAAACATTTTATTCTGTGATATTTTCAGATTAAATACTTAACTAGTATATGGTTTCATGAATTGTCATATATCAGAAATATTTTGCAAAATCAAATGAGAATATATGAATATCTAGCATATACATTTAGGTATTTTTAATTCCACACTGGTAGTGATCACAGGCTAATAAGAGCGGCTGTTGTGGTTCATACTCAGGTAAAAAGGAACAAACTAATTTCAAAGAGTAACAGTCACCTAATAACAAAGCATATAATGGAAAATACAGACAAACACCAAAAAGAGCAACGAAATATACTAGAACCGTTACATCCTCTCAGAAATACAGAACTGAATCAAATATCGGAAAAAATCACTAAAGCTATTCAAATATCCACAAAAAAATCTGCATTCAAGTTACAGATAGACATAAACCAAGATAAGTGAGAATACAATTAAACTTATACAAATCAGACAAAAAACAGATCTAAAATCAAATAAATACAAGGAGCTGAACAAAACTATATAAAAAAAAATTTTTAAAAAGACATAAATAGTCATAACATGCAAATGATAAAAGACACCATAGAAGTCAATTGAAACATGAAAGTCTTAAAGTCAAAAATGGAAGTGGAAAAACATGTCAAAATGAAAAAACTTGAAGGTACTGTTCATTTCTTAAGTCTCCAGCTTCTGTAATAATTTGCTTGCTATGTGTATGAAATCAATTCTAGTGATTTATCGTAACAAAATGAACATATAAAGCTTCTCTTTATTATAAATATTCAGATGGAATTTGTCATTTCGTAGTTTTTGCAGAATGCTTCATAGCTACTTCACCTTTTTCCATGAGTTGCCATATGAACCTTTAAATTATTTATTCTAGTGCTTTTATAATCACACATAGAACATTTATAAGGTTTCTCTTTAGCATGAGTATTCATATGACTTTTAAGATACTTTTTACGTAACGTCTTATAACCACAAGTAAAACATTCAAGAAAATTTCCAGTTCTGTGAGTTGCCAAATGAGACTTTAAACTATCCTTTCTTGAACTGCTGTAAGCACAAATAGCACATTTGTAAGTCTTCTCTTTACCATGCCTATTTACATGAGCTTTAAGATTGTTTTTACGTAACGTCTTATAGCTACAAGTAAAACATTCAAGAACATTTCCAATTCCATGAGTTGTCAAATGATTGTTTAAATTACCTTTGCTAGAACAGCTATAAGCACAAGTAGAACATTTATAAGTCTTCTCTTTACCATGCCTATTTACATGAGCTTTAAGATTCTTTTTATATAACGTCTTATGGCCACAAGTAAAACATTCAAAAACCCTTCCAATTCCATGAGTTGCCATATGATAGTTTAAACCATATTTTGTAGAACTACTGAAAGCACAAATGGAACATTTGTAAGGTTTTTCTTCAGAATGAGTAGTTAAATGTACTCTAAGACTCTTTTTACGTAACGTCTTATAGCCACAAGTGAAACATTCAAAAACATTTCCAATTCCATGAGTTGCCATATGACAGTTTAAGTGACACTTTCTAGAACTGCTGTAAGCACAAATGGAACATTTATAAGGTTTTTCTTCAGAATGGGTATCTAAATGTTTTTTAAGATTGTCGCTACGTACTGTTTTATAGCTGCAAATAAAACAGTCAAAACTTTTTCTAATTCCATGAATTGCCATATGACCATTTAAACGACTCTTTGTAAAACTGCTGTAAGCACAAATGGAACATTTGTAAGGTTTTTCTTCAGAATGTGTAATTAAATGTACTTTAAGACTGTTTTTACGTAACGTCTTATAACCACAAGTGAAACATTCAAAAACATTTCCAATTCCATGAGTTGCCATATGAGAGTTTAAATGACTCTTTCTAGAACTGCTGTAAACACAAATGGAACATTTGTAAGTCTTCTCTTTAGAACGGGTACTTTCATGACCTTTAAGGTGGTTTTCATGTAACGTCCTATAATCATAAGTAAATTGTGCAATTTCTTCTTTGGTTCTGTGAACTACCAAGGGATCATCTACTTCTGTTCTACTACTGCTAGGTTTTTCATTCGTGGTAACACTAATGCTACAAATTGAACATTTCAAACACTTTTTGTTTGTGACACTTTCAATATTCTGATGATCATTTTTATGCAAAGTCTCGGAGTTGCATGATGTGCACCACAAGTAGTTTTCATGTGTTGTATTTAGAAGTGATAGTGAATCGTTGCCATCATATTCATCCTTCAACTCAATTTCATCGGTTACTAGCCTAGTTATTACATCTGTGTCTACCTTTTCAACTAGTAACTTGCAATCTAAAACAAATACGTTATTAAGCATCTCATAGTATGTGCATGCATGGGTATACCATCTAAAAATTCCAGGTTATTTTGAAAGGGGTACACGGTTATGTCGAGCTTTTCTTCTTTAATATCTGCCATTTTTATAATCCCATATTTACATTATAATTGTGTAAATCTTAACTTCGTTTATGACACTGCATTAACAACATTAAACAAAAACATCGTTTTTTATATATATGTGTGAGTGTGTGTATTCTTATGACCACAGATTACATATAATGGAAAAATAACTTAAATGGGAGGATTATCAATAAACTATTTGGTGAGAAACTTGGCTAAAACTTTCTCCTGCGGAGTTTGTAGGGCGCTGCACGTGAAAAATTCATCGAATGTTGACTTTACATGCTATGGGAACACATTTGCTTAAATAAGGAAAGATATATGCTTACCTAATGTGACTATAATTGATACGTCGTTAACTGCTCGCCATTATGCAGAGATTACGTATAAAGGATACGATGAAGATGAGCAGTTTGTGCCTTCTACAAATTTTATTTACATTTCCATGTATGTAATCTGTGTCCATCACCTAGAAATGATTGTAATAAATTGTTCCTTCTTAAAATAAAAATTAAGTAGAACATCATTAGTTTATGTTAATAAGTTCAAAAATGACCTTAAAATTACATATTTATATCAATTTTAAAAAAGAATTATAGCCTTTGTGTTGTCATAAACCTACAATGGATTTAAAATTGACGTTAACAGTGAGGACGCTGTTGACAAATGCAAAAAATCTGGTGTGAACATCACACGACTTTCCTTATCCTATTATTTGGGTAATTCTGGCAAAACTCCTGGGCTTCAATTTTTTTTCGAGTTCCTATTTTACCAACTTTTACTTTAAATTCATGTTTATCTCGTGATAACAAGTCATTTTTATTCTCATGAATTTTTTGTATCTTCAACCGTTTAGATTCGCGACCGCTTTGCGACCGATTTTGCGACCTTGTGACCAATTTTTACCAAAAGTTTCGCACTGCGTCCCCTAACCTACAAGTAACTTGCATACCAAATTTCAAGTCTCTAGCTCTTACAGTTCTCGAGATATCCTGTTTACTGACAGACCGACAGACACACACACATACACACACACGACCCAATGGCTCAAACCAACTTTTTTGGTGTCCTGAGACTATAATTCGTCCAGAAATGTGAAAAACTGGGTAGGTCAAATTTTCGCCGATTACATTACTTTCCTTATTATATATAGGATAAGGAAAGTAAAAAGGCTGGGAAATTGATATCACTTATTTTCCTGATGCTGATTTTCTCTTATCTAATAGGCAAGGATGAAATCTGCCGTTGTTCATAATCTAAATGAATATTCAAAATATCCTCCAGTTTACTTCTTATTTTAAGATTCATTTCCATAATTTTGTTTTGTATTTTTCACGACAGAGTTGTTCGAAGCAAATATGTCAACTTTGGAATACAAAAACAATGACATAACAAGTAATACGCCATGTGACATTTCATATCTTTTAGTCTAATGAAAAGAAGCAACATTTCCTCGAATTTTGCTTGTAAACACTCTTCAAAAGCCTTTTCCGTAATGGGTGCTCCCAGTACATACAATTTTCCTTTTAAAATTCGAATACCGGGTGATGCAGAATTGAATTTTTGGACAATTGATTCGTCTTGGTCGCCAGAGAAGTAAAACTCAGTTTTAGAAAGATTTACGTGAAGTCCAAAATCTTTGCATTTTTCCATCAAAATAATTTTGTCAGATATGTAACACGGTGCATTAACAATTGTTTGGTGCACTATGGTTTACAATCATTCAAGGATTTCTATGTTGGATTAATACGCTGTTAGCTACAGGGGCATTGTATAGATCCAGATTGGTTTGAGGGCGACTTTACAGATTAATATTTTATTCTCCAAAAATTCTAATTATTTAGCTTACTAAATGCAGCCCTAGCTACTTTGCTATTTTAATATGACTTAATTGTTGGCTATTTAGTGTCACTGACAGAGATTTTTTTGTTTTTCATGTCGAAGTACCTTAGTCCTCAGTATGACACCATGGCAGTAGAATACAATAGAAAACATTGAAGATATGTTATAGGCTTGTACAAATTTACTTCAACTGATGCCTTGCATGGTTTTGGTGTTATGATTATGTGAAATAACTTCCATTTATTTAAAAATTGCCGTGATGTTAAACTGCGTTATATGTTGTAGCAATTGTCCCCGGAAAATCAAGAAGCAATAGTAGAACAACACGTAAACATCTATATATACTCAGTCCTGTCGTGAAGGAAGAATGTTCCAGTAATCTGCTCGGTGCCCCAACGTGGAGCTAGTAGAATGCTAGAATCAAGTGTGCAGATACTTAAGCATAAGAGAGATTTAGATGCATAAATGCAAAGATAAGGAAAAGTTATAAGAATAGTCTTGCAAATTGAGAAAATTAGGAGAACCGTCCAGATATTTGGAGAAGTACAAAAATTAAAAATGAATATTCCAAATATTTGAAAACAGAGAATATACTCAGAAAAACTTAATAAAAAGAAAACGTTCTAAATCTTTCAATAAAGAATACTATGAAATATTGAAAAAAAGTATTGGGAAGGGAATTGCTAGAAATAAAAGTGTTATATCCTTAAAAGTTACAAGCTGCCTATATATAGATGGCGACTGCGTTTCCTCTATTTGTCGATAAAGGCTCATTAAATACTTTAACACTCAAAGATAATAACAAGCAATTCCCAGACATCACCAACAATAATACGTCATCGAAAAATAAATACACCCTAAAGTAACACGTTTCCAGAAAACTTCATTTTGAGGATGGACCTTTCGAAAACATTGTGGGGTAGACACGAAGAAGTAGACAATGAGGAGCTCCCGTTCATGAATTTCAGGAAACCACTCGTGTAATCATAACTAAAGACGTCGCACTAACAGTCCAGAGGTATACCTGGAATGACACACTAAATAACGAAGCCTATAACTAGTAGAATTGATGATTGATAAAGCAACTAGAAAATCCTAAGATTGTCGTGTTTTTGGGCAGATCTTTGAATTTCTGCTTTAACAATTTTTATTTTGAGGCCTGTGTAAATCTGTATTCCAAATATACCAGGGAACATCCACAATATTTCGGAGTACTTTATTTTGAAATTTTTATATATTATCTACATTAGTTGGCTTAGCACAGCCTCCAAAGCTGTATAGCATAAGTCCATAGCGGTTTTAAGATTTGCTTGTACACAAGCGGTTTGTTGTGTACGGATAATTGCAATCTTCTGCCAATTAACAAGCACAGTTTTTTATATTTTGCACTCAGGTCTTTTCTTTTCTTCTCGATATGCTCCTTCCATCTAAGCTTTGCATCTAAGTCCATTAGTAGATACTTGACAGTATTTTCATACGGTACCTAGGCTCCGTTTATGGTAATAGGTACATTGTTTTGGTAATTTTTATTTGTAAAATTTATACTTACAGATTTTATTTCGTTTAGTTTTATTCTAGTGGATAGGTCGCTAGACTACGAAATCAGAGATGCGGGTTCGAATCCCGCTCTCGCCAATTCGATTATTGACATTGTTACGGCCCAGCTTGACTCAGGCTGCAATAAATGAGTACTTGGAGGTGTCAAACTCTGGGGTACTAATAGGCGGTCGGTACATAGCTTTAGCCACGTTACTACCCTTGTGTAGCGTAGGCTCTAGTAGTAGCAGACCTACGCTGCTACGACCCCAAAGGGTCTGTGTGGCCTATTATTATTAATTTTATTCTGCACTGTTTAGTCCATCTACTAAATTCGTTAGTGTCTTCTTGTAACTTTTGTGTTACTTCGTTTACATTTGCAGTGTGATCTACGGTTTTGCTAACAATTTTTAGTACAAAAGTACCAAAGGCAGTAGAAGTTCCCCTTATGCCAGTCCTGCTTTAGTTTGTTTTAATTTTTTTGCATTCCTCTTCATTTTTCACTCTGAAAAATTTATCTGTTATGTATGATTCTAAGAGTTGTACATACTACTTTGGGAGCATTTGTTGCACTTTTATTACAAGTTTTTTACGCTAAACTTTATCAAACGACTCCGCGATGTCGAGGAACAACGCGGAACAGACTTTCTTTTTATCAACTTTTGCTATAAGGTCTGTAATCCTATGGACTTTATCTACTGTGGAGTGTTAAATTCTAAATCCAAATGGATCATCTTTTATTAGATTTTTTTCTAGAATTACTTCAAGTCTCTTCTATAGCAGCTTCTTGAAGAGTTTTGATATCACTGGCAGTAGGGAAATAGATCTGCATCATTTAGATTCGTTTAGCGTTTTTCCAGATTTGGGGTCATAAAGACTTCTGAAATCTTCTACACGTTTGGTGCATGTTTCAATTTAAAGATTGCATTCATCAAACTTGTGAGTTTGACCATGCCTTTCCTTAGAAGCTTCTTCAGTACGGTCCTGCAATAAGATCGTAAGTAGAGGCCTGAGATGGGGGCAGCTCTACGATCAAAGTTCGGAGATAAAACCGATCGAAATGTATTACAACAGCAATTTTTACATACAATAATCTTAAGGAAACAAAGCATACCGGATTTTAACGACATAAACAAAACGTTAAGATACACAAAAGGAAATGAGAATGTGATCCTGTTAGGGGATTGGAATGCAGTAGTAGCCAACATCCCTTGAAACGTGCCAGGAAATAGAGAAAGGTACCAAATTAATTATTGAACTACAAAACAAGAATTAGGAACGAAATCAGAAACAGCAGAAGTTGACGACATAGATATAGACAGCGACTACAATTTGGTCATGACAAAAATAAAACTAACATTTAAAATGTAAAGGATAAGAAGTAGTTGGCTGGAATATTGCAAAGTGAATAGACGACAACCTACGGCAAGAAGTAGAAGAAATTATTGTATCAAAAGAAATAGCACTAGGAAATAATAAAAATATATGAAACAATCTCAAACAAATTGCAATACAAGCTGATAATGCAGTGCCAGGTCCAAAAATTAGACAACATTAGAAACGAACAATAAAATGGCAGAAGAACACCAAAAATATAAAAATGCACATAATAAATAACATACGAACAGAAAAAATATAGAATGTTGAGGAATAGAATAAATCGAAAACTAGAAAGCATGTTATTAAAACCAAATACAAAGAAATCAATAGAGACATGAAAGGTGGTAATGCAGGGAAAGTTATAGAAACAAACAAACAAAAAAAACTTTCAACCAACATAAGACAAGGGACTTGCAACATGCAAAGAGCAGAAAGATAGTAGTGCTAGATTGAAAAGGTTTATAGTGAATCTGTATGAAGAAACAAGTAAGGAAAACTGCCATAGAAAAACAAGAAAACATAGGAGAAGTTGAAAAGAAAGATTCAATATTAGGAGATGAGATTGATAAAGCAATAAAAGGTTTAAGGTATGATGAGTTCCGGCAACAGATGCATTATGAGCAGAAATTATTAAATTCGTAGTTCTTTTGGAATATTCTGTAAAATTTTGGTATGTCATCTTTTGGTTCTTTCTTAAGTATCCGCACTAGTCTAATTCTCTCAATTTACATGACTATTCCTGTAATTTTTTCCTATTTTCTCTCACAATACGTATTTGGATTCCCACTTTCGCAATCTTTTCTGTATTCTCTTACGCTGAAGTATTTTGGTCAATTTCTATAATCTATAACTCAATTTTAACGACGTGGCTCTTTATAAACCAACAGAAGTTATCCCACAGAATCACAACACCAGAACCAGCCATAGCATCACATGAAATAGATTTGATTAAACCCAAAGCTTATCTTTGATGTATTACAAAACTGATTTTACAAAATATAAAACATATCTAAGTTAATAAAATAATAATTTCAAACTATCAGTTCAATTTTTGTAATCAACAAAAACAGATGACTATATATCCAGAGCACAGAAAATTTAAAAGGAAAATCTTTTATTCTACAGTATTTTTAGAGTTGTCATGGTATGTTACTCTAGATAAAGGCACCAATTTAAAAAAAAATACTTCAGCTGGCATGATTTCATGAATTGTTACGTGCCAGAAAAACTTTAATTTGCAAAATAAAAAAATATTTAACATGCGCATTTATGTATTTACACAGTTGACGTTACATTAATTACAAGATCAATTTTGTTAACAATATGGTTATTCTCGCTTTCCATGCCAAATAGAAATCTGCATTGCGATACCTGAGAGGTCACCTTACTAAAATTCACGAATTATCTCAACATACTACCTTTGACATGAAAAACGAAAACTATCTCTGCCATTGACACTAAATGGCCAACAAATGCATTTAAACAAAAAGCGTAAATAGCTTAGACTAGTTTAGTACGCTAAATGGGGTAATAAGATGAATCTTTAGAAAATAAAATATTAATCTGTAAAGTCATCCCCAAACCAATCTGGATCTATACAGTGACCATGCGGCTAACATCAAGTTAATCCAATGTAGAAATACTTGAACGATTAAAAACCATAGTACACCAAAAAATTATTAATGCAGTGTTACATCTGTATATTCCTACATTCAAACATGAAATTCAAAACTGCAACAAAAGAACAAACTTAATGCTTATTCCAAGAAATTTATAACAAAAAAAAAATAAAAGGATTCAAATTCTCTGAATTACCAATACAATTTTAATGATAACTTATTTAACATTACATATAAAGATGTCACAGACATTTTAAATGAAATTGTAAAAGGCGTTCACTGCAACCTTACTTCACATGGCTAACTTTAATCTGCAGTGTTATGAGTACGATTTTCATTTATAATTTACTTATTGCCCCATTGATAGGGTAGATTGTACAAATGCAGAGAAAAAAACTTATGCTGATTACTAATCTTTCAAAAATCAACCAACGACAGATGTTTAATTTCCAACCTTCCTTCCCAATATAACCACATTAAAAAATACAGAATGAAGACAACAAATCAAAACTGAATTGATTATAAAATAGCAAGTACTTTTTTGATAATAAGTGTTTTATTTGTCAACTCTGATTCTCAACTGTTTCTTAAATTGACGCTTCCAACTTTGAAACTTTCACAGTCACATCAGAAGAAACCCACTCTTTCTGTAAAATTTTCTGAAAACTAGCCAGTGTGGTAAGACAATGCTAGTAGAATCTAAAAAAATCCAGTGGACTAGCTAGCATCAGGAGACTTGACAGATCTTACTATTACTTATAAACTTTGGGTCGTAATTTTTTTCGACTTCTGTAGCATACTCATGAATCTTGTGATATAGGCAAACAGATATCAATTCTATTTGATTTTAATGGAGTTTAGAATTGATTGGTTGATAACCTAGAATACACAAAAAATAAATGTATAAATGATTAACCATAATCGTTAGCTAGCAGCTGACAATCTAATATTACGATATCATAAAAGTTCTCATTTCTTAAGTCTCTACCCTCTGTAATAATTTGCTTGCTACATGTTTAGAACGATTCTGGCAAATTATTATAATAAAGTGAAAACTTATAAAGCTTCTTTTATTATAAATATTCAAATCAAATCATTTTGTACTTTCTATAAAATGTTTTATAACTACAAATAAAAAAATTCAATAGCGTTCAAATATTTAGAAAAAAACATGCCTAACAAGTTCTTGAGGTGGAGGCACATGAGAGTAGTCTCTAGATGTTGCTCTAGTCAATACTTGATAAACATGCTCCTTCCTACCTAATAGTTATCAGTTGCTCTGGTACGGCATGTACTTTAAAAGTTTAATTGCATCTCCGTCCTTAAGATGCATCCTGAACTGGTTGGCACTTCAATTATGCTGTACGCAAATTCCAATAAATAGACCCACTTATTCTTTAGGCTGACTGCGTTTCAGAAATCAAGATCGGGGTCAAAGGTGCTGCTAACATTGAAACAATAGCAGAAATTTTTTGAGAGCCAGTAGTTGAGGTTTTTCTAATCATCTGAACATAAGAACAGCTGGAGTGGTGTGGCCTTGCATACTTTGCAGCATGAAACGGTGAAGCAGATCAATTAGCCGTGACTAAAATTCTAGCCCTATGGTCTTCTTGTCAGGTTGTTCTTGAACAGTTACTTGCGTAACCTGGTAGAAGTTTAGAAGCTTTCTTCTCGTATTCACAATCTCAACAAAGTTGAGGGGCATAATCGTCTTCCGTTTTATCCAGCACAAGTGATGCACTGCTCACTTTTCTTTATTATAAATATTCAGAGGGAAGAAATGATTTCGTAGTTTTTATAAAATGCCTTATAACCACAAATAAAAACATTGAAATCTATGAATTGCCACTTGATATCGAATTGAATAATTCATTATATTTATAAGTATTCCCTTTACCATGGTTATTTAGATGATGTTTAAGAAGGCTTTTATGTAATGTCCTATAACCATAAGTACGACATTCAAAAAGAGTTGCCATGTGTTTCTTTAAGTTATTCTTTGCATTCTTATACAAATTGAACATTTGTAAGGCTTCTCTTAAAAATGTCTATTTATATAGTTTGTAAGATTTTTCTATGTAATGTATTATAACCACTAAGAAGGCATTTAAAATGTATCCCAATTCCATGAGTTGTCATGTGTTCCTTTAAACTATCCCTTCTAGAGCTGCTATAATCACACATTGACCATTTAAAATTCTTCTCTTTAGTATGGGTATTTATGTTTTATAAGAATGCTTATACGTAATGTCTTATAGCCACAAATAAAGTATTCAAGACTTTTCCCAATTCCATGAGTTATCATGTGTTCTTTTAAATAACATTTTCTAGAACCGCTATAATAACATTTTGAGCATTACAAGGCTTTTCTTTAGAATGAATGTTTAAATGGTTTATATGATCACTTTTACGTAATGTCTTATGACCGCAAATAAAGCATTCAAAGTGTACCTCAACTTCATGAGTTGTCAAGTGTTCCATTAAACTACTCTTTCTAGAACTGCTGTAATCACACATTGAACATTTAAAATTCTTCTCTTTACCATGGGTATTTATATGTTTTATAAGAATGCTTCTACGTAATGTCTTATAGCCACAAATAAAGCATTCAAGACTTTTCCCAATTCCATGAGTTATCATGTGTTCCTTTATATAATATTTTCTAGAAGCGCTATAATCACATTTTGGGCATTTATAAGGCTTTTCTTCAGAATGAATATTTAAATGGTATGTAAGGTACTTTTTATATAGTGCCTTATAACCACAAATAAAACATTCAAGATTTTTCCCAATTCCATGAGTTGCCATGTGTTGTTTTAGATTATTATTTTTATAACTGCTATAATCACACAATGAGCATTTATAAGGTTTCTCTTCATAATGGGTACTTAAGTGGTTTATAAGAACTCTTTTACGTAATGTCTTATAGCCACAAATAAAGCATTCAAGGTGAGTTCCAATTCCATGAGTTGCCATGTGTTCCTTTAACCTACTCCTTCTAGAAGTGCTATAATCACACATTGAACATTTAAAATTCTTCTCTTTAGCATGGGTATTTAGATGTATTATAAAATTGCTTCTATGTAATGTCTTATATCCACAAATAAAACATTCAAGACTTTTGCCAATTCCATGAGTTATCATGTGTTTCTTTAAATAACATTTTTTGGAACCGCTATAATCACATTTTGGGCATTTATAAGGCTTTTCTTCAGAATGAATATTTAAATGGCATGCAAGATTTTTTTTACGTAACGTCTTATATCCACAAATAAAACATTCATGACTTTTCCCAATTCCATGAGTTATCATGTGTACATTTATATCATATTTTCTAGAAGTGCTATAATCACATTTTGGACATTTATAAGACTGTTTTTTAAGATGAATATTTAAATGCTTTGTATGACTGCTTTCACTTGTCTTATAACCAGAAGTACGACATTCAATTTTTTCTTTTGTTCTGTGAACTACCCAGGGATCACCTGCTTCTACTTTATTACTGCTATAATCAGATACTGAAAGATTATGGGGGTTTTCGTTTGTGATAACACTAGTGTCACAAATTGAACATTTAAAACACTTTTCATTTGTGGGAATTTCAATATTCTGATGATCACTTTTATGCAAACTGATGGAGTTGCACAATGTGCACCAAAAGTAGTTTTCAGGTGTTGTATTTTGAAGTAATAGTGAATCGTTAGAATCATATTCATCCTTCACCTTAATTTCATCAGTTACTAGGTCAGATATTGCATCTCTGTCTACCTTTTCAATTGGTAACTTGCAATCTAAAACAAATAAGTTATTAATCATATCTCATGGTAGGTGCATGAGTAGGTATACCTTCTAAAAAGTTCATGTTATTTTGAAAAGGGTACACCTTTATGTCGAGCTTATCTTTTTGTATATCTACCATTTTTATAGTCTGATATTAAAATTCTCTAAATGTAATTTTGTACACTTCAACGTTGTTTCCAATATTGTATTGTCAATACAAATTGACAGTCAACTGGCAAAGATAAACAAAAGCGATGTAACATGCTTAACCTAAAATATACAAAGGTTAGGGGGAAGTAAACATTAAAACAAATGGAGTTCATATATACCCATATCGATGTAGTTCTCGTTGTAGATGCACCAAGAATGAATTTTATAAGTTATCAACTATAGCACAGATCAGTTAAAAAATTTAAAAAATACCAAATATATTTAACAGATATATCAGGTAAATGGGAGGATTAGCAATAAACAATTTGGTGAGAAACTTAGCTAAAACTTTCCCTGCGGAGTATGTAGGGCGCTGCACTTGAGAAATTCATTGAGTGTTGATTTTACGTACAATGCGAACACACTTGCTTAAACAAGGAAAGTTGTATGCTTACCTAATGTGAGCATAATTATTACTTCCTTAAACGCTCGCAATTGTGTACAGATTACGTGTAAAGGATAGGATGAAGGTGGGCAGTTTGTGTCTACATAGAAATTTAAAAAAATGAAATATATAATCTAGATAACCGGATAACCTAGGAAAATTACTACAAAATATAAATTACGGTCAAAATTGAACTCGAAATGCTATTTTCTTTGGTATCGATGCTACCCGGGTTTCAGGGGCCACAAAAATAAATTTTTTATTTCATAAAATTTGTGTTTTGAAACAATTGTAGATTGATTCAAAGTTTTTACTACTAATTGCAAGAAATAATTTCTGCCAGCGTCCTAATTTCACTGAAACATGATAAATCACAATGAAGGATTTTGGAACTGCCTATGTGGAGTCAACACAGATCTTCCCAACTCCGAAGGTAAAATTTTTTACTTTCCTTACTCTATAATAAGGAATGCAAAGCATACATCCTGGGGGTCTAGATTAATAACGACAAAAGGGCGCAACTTACTTGACTCAATACAACAAAATAATTTAAGACAGTTATCTACTGGGCAGCCCACGTATTGGCCTACCGATAGGAACAAACTTCCAGATCTACTTGACTTTGCGATAACCAAAGGTATCTCTAACATTTACTATAAAATAGAATCTTGTCTGGATTTGAGCTCTGATCATAGCGCTATTATAATAACGCTAAGTAAGCACGCAATATCAAAAGAACCACTCTTGACTCTGTGCACAAGAAGAACTGACTGGGAACAATTCCAATGCTTGATAAATACCAACATTTAACTAAACTATTGGATTAAGGAACCGACTGAGATAGAAGAAGTAATCCAACATTTCACGACAGTCATTCAAGATGCAGCCTGAAAATCCACGCCCTTGACCACCAAAACCACACACAACACTGATGTACCCTTGTACATAAAAGAAATGGTCATCGAGAAGAGAAGAGCACGAAGCAAGTTGCACCGATCCAGAAATCCACGCGATAAGACCCGCCTCAATAGACTAACTCATAAACTGAGAAAGGCCCTACAGCAGAACCGGAATGACACTTTCAACCTCTACTTAAGTAATCTCACGCCTTCGGATCTCTCGCTCTTGGAGAACGGCTAAAAAGCTTCAACGACCAACAGTTCCTAACCCCCCTCTAAGAAAACAGGATCGAAACTGGGCCCAGTCTGACGAAAAAAAGGCTGAAGTACTAGCCAAACATTTAGCATCTGTGTTTACTCCACTTCCAGGTAATAATATAGAAGACGAGGAAATAGAGAACTATCTCAGTGCAGCCTGTCAGTTATGCTTGCCAATCAACCCATTCACACCTGCAGAGGTTCTAAAAGAAATTCGACAAATTAAACCATTCAAGGCACCAGGTTACGACCTAATAATCGGAGAAGTTCTGAAATATCTACCTAAAAAAGCAGTAGTTCTTCTAACCACAATATATAACAGTATACTGCGTCTAAGCTACTACCCAATCCAATGGAAGTATGCACAGATTATAATGATAGCAAAGCCGGGAAAGCCACCTACAGAACCAACCTCGTACCGTTCCAATAAGTCTTCTGCCAACAGCATCTAAAATCTTTGAGAAACTACTTCTCCATAGAATACATGAAAGCACACCCATTGATGAACTAATCCCTGAGCATCAATATGGTTTTCGACAAAAGTACTCCACTATTCAGCAATGTCATAGAATAGTCAATACAATTAAAGACAACCTAGAAGACAAGAAATATTGTGCCTCAGTCTTTCTTGACGTCCAACAGGCCTTCGACAAAGTTTGGCACGAAGGTCTTTTATACAAATTAAAACGATCATTGCCCAGCCAAATATACCTCATCCTCAAATCCTACATCCATGAACGTTACTTCCAAGTTAACCTTTATCCGGTATTCTCTGGTGTTCCCCAAGGTAGCGTGCTTGGACCGTTCCTCTACTTAGTCTTTACAGCGGACATACCTGTAAATAATGATATCACTATGGCCACATTCGCTGACGATACGGCAATCCTGACGTAGACCCTATTCATGCTTCGGAAAAATTACAAAGCTGCCTGCAAATTAAGGTAAACAACGAAAAATCTACACAGATAACCTTTATTACAAGAAAAGGTGTATGCCCACAAGTGATGATTAATAACTCATCCATTCCAATAAAACCTGTAATCAAACACTTAGGGCTACACCTCGACCAAAAACTAAACTGGAAGGAACATATTAAAGCCAAAGAAACCCAACTAAACCTGAAAGTGAGACAGATGAACTGGCTGATAGGTAGACGATCAAAATTGTCATTGGAAAACAAACTTAGCATATACAAGATAATTCTCAAGCCCATATGGACTTATGGCATTGAACTATGGGGATGCAGCAAACCATCAAATACTAAAATACTTCAAACTTTCCAGTCCAAAACACTCCGCATGATCACTGGAGCTCCATGGTATGTATCCAACCTAACCCTCCACACCGATCTTGGAATACCATTCATCAGCGAAGTAACTACCGTCCATGCAACTAAAGCAAAACAACGATATGCAGCACACACCAGTCCCAACATCAATTCCATGTATCGCCCTCCGCTTGTCGAACGTAGACTTAAACGAACGTGGCCAGAAGACCTAATTAGGGATTAAAAATTGAAGAACTGTCGCTGGATGGTACTCAATACAAGTCACAATTCCAACATAAAATTTACTAAATACTCTATGTATATTGTTGAGTAGATTGTAAATAAGCAAAATAAAAAAATAAAAAATAAAAAATAAGAACTCAAAAATCTTAGTTAAGCTATCCAATTGACAGCCTTGTAGAGGGACTAGCAACTTTTAAAGACCCAATGCATTTTAAAAAGCTGTAGCTGCCGCAAAACTGAAGACTATCATTGATCAATGTTTGGAGCATAACAACGTTCAGTCATGGGAGGCCTTGCTTCTATTTAGCTATGCTGCCTTTCGGATTCCCGAGAAGTCCAACAAATCACTTAGCACATTGGTCAAAAACAATATCAATTCCTTTGCCTTTGCTGAAAATCCCTCCGATAGTACTAAGACTTTTGCAAGTCTGCCAAGCCGGATTGAATCAAAGGTTTCAGAAGGAGATAGAGGCGCAGCTTGGAATGATACTATAGGCGCCGAAGACGAAGAAACGTTTAAAAAATTAGAACAAAACCACCCAGCACTGTCAAGGCCCTTGAATATACCTGAGCCACCTGACCCAGATGTGCACTCATTTGTTACCTCAACGGAGAAAGTTCTACCTGGAATTCGGTCATTCCCTAATGGTTTTGCTGGTGGAGTCGACAGATTGCAACCACAACATCTCAAAGATTTGCTCTCCGAGTCAAATGGCGAAGCTGGTCGGAAACTTCTTCTCTCGATTACTAAACATTTAAATCTGATGTTTTCTGAAAAAGTCTGCATAGATATATGCAAAATTATATATAGAGCTTCTCTTTGCGCATTATCTAAGAAGGATATGGTGGAATTCGATCCATTGCAGTTGGCTGCACTCTCCGACGGCTAGGATTAAAAGTATGTTGCAAACTAGTTGGTGAGGCTGTTGGACCCTACCTTAGGCCACACCTGGTCGGCGTAAATACCAGGGGAGGTTGCGAAGGACATCCGTGGAGTCCCATAAACTCACTAATTATGTTTTGGTAAAAATTGATTGTCGAAACGCTTTCAATTCGGTGGAGAGAAACCAGCTGCTATTAGTCCAGTTGCCAGGGATTTTTCCCAAGTATTTTTTGGCGAAGCCTTAATTTTTCATGATTCCTATGTATTTTTTCCCCTATAACACAATGGCGGGGGCCCCGTACAGTCAAAAGTGTGTGCTAAATTTTTTATTCAACAATTTATGGAAAAAAAAGTTTTTTTTTCACGTGTTTGCTTATATTTCAGTTCCCTGGCACTTTTTGTATAGCTTATGCATTTAGGAAGTTGTTCTATATTTAATTTTTTAAATTTTAAGCCCAACCGGAAATCGCAGAGGTTTTTGTTGTTGCAATCAGCGTTGAAAGTTGCAAACCTCCTTTTTTGACATTTTTTTCTCAATAAGTAAAATGCTTAGAGGGCTGAAAATTCTTGGACAATATGCTCTCCGAGATCTAAGTAAGTGCTATTTTTTCACGGTGATCGATTGTTTACTTTTTGGGAACAAGACAATTTCGTCCGAAGTTGGGGCTCAACAAGCAGATCCATGCGGCCCACTGATTTCAGTTTAGCAATCCATCCTATTATCTCTGCTCCCATATCAGACTTAAATATTTGGTTCTTAGATGATGGAAGCTTAGCTGGCACCCGAAACGGTACTAGAAGATTTCAGGACGTTAATTTCTAGATATAAGGAGATTTGATTAGAGTTGAATATTCAGAAATGTGAAATCTTTTTTCTATCTGATGAGGATGAAACCGTGTTGTCAAGTTTTGATGCCCTTTCTCCAGGAATACGATTAGTTACTACTGACTTGGAACTTCTAAGCTCATCTCTTATCTTTACTGCTTTTAGCAAAACGTTTAACAAAAAGGTAGATGAACCACAACTTCTTTTCTCCACGCTAAAGGCCTTACACCACTACATCGCTTATTACTTACTTCGTCATTGCTTGACCCCATCCCGAAGTTGACCTATTTTCTCCGTACTACCCCATTATGGAGATACTCTAATGAAATTACGGATTTAGACGAGGTCATCAAATCAACGCTGGAGGAAATTCTGAACAACCATCTAGATAGAAGCCAATGGACCATCGCATCATTACCAATTAAATTTGGTGGTCTAGAAATACGAAAAATTGAAGATATTGCCCTTCCGGCCTTTCTCAGCTTTGCTTACGCTTCTTTTACTCTCGTCAGTCATATGTTGAAAATTAATTTAGACGAAGTAGTAACCGCAGACGTTCCAGAAGCTTTAGATAAATGGAACAAAATTCTACCAGCGTTATGAACTCAAAAAAATGGGGCGAAGCCAACATCTCCCGAATTCTTGAAGTTTCTGCTCTTATTAATTACGTTAGCAAAGCACGGCTTCTCGCTTCATAGAAACCTGAACTGAACGGCTGCTCAACGTTCTTCCTTCAAGATGTTTGGGAACTTTACTAGGAAATAATACATTTCGGATTTCCATCGGAATTTGTAAACCTCATACTTACCTGTATCTGTGGAGCAAAAGTGGAAGCTGAAGGAATTCTTGGATTATGCGGTATCAAAAGTGCTGGTAGACACTCCCGTCACCAGGAGTTAAATAATAATATATCATTTGCCGTGCTTTGAAAGCTGCAAAAATTTCTTCAGTGTTGGAGCCAACAGGTCTTTGTCAAGAGGATGGAAAACGAGTTGATGGGATGACATTAATCTCTTGATTAAGAGGTAGCATGCTTATCTGAGATACGACGTGCGTTGACACATTAGCAAGCTCTTATCTGGATGGTATTTTACTAGAAGGAGGCTTTGGTTGCACAAAAGCTGCCGTTCACAAACGCATTAAATATAAGGAACTTGAGGATCAAAATTATATATTCATTTCATTTGCAATGGAACAGACAGGATAGAACTTTCTATAACAGACTCACTCACCAACTCCACAAGGCGATAGCAGAAGCTCGCAATGAAACCTTCAGACAATACATCATAAAACTAACATCTAATGACAACTCCATATGGAAAGCAACCAAAAAATCCAAACGACCGATTGTAGCAAAAAGAAAGCAAGATGGTACTTGGGCTAGATCTGACGAAGACAAAGCAAACGTATTCGCTGAATACCTCGACACCGTTTTCCAAACCTCACAGCGACAAGACAATCCCGTGCCAGTTATCATTACCACTCAAATATTTTTCACCGGCGGAAGTTCTACAACAACTTAAACTAACAAATTTAAGAAAAGCTCCTGGATATGATCTTATAATAGGCGAAGTTCTTAAAAATTTTCCTAGAAGAGCCACACGACTACTCACTACAATTTACAACAATATCCTACGACTCTGCTGTGTCCCTACTACATGGAAATATGCCCAAGTAATAGTGATTGCTAAGCCTGGTAAACCACTTACAGAACCACAATCCTACAGACCAATAAGCCTTCTACCCCTCCTATCCAAAGTCTTCGAACGACTCCTACTTAAACGAATCAAAGACGTTGTAGATCTCGATCAACTTATACCAGAATACCAATTCGGATTTAGAGAATCCCACCCAACCGCCCATCAAACCCATAGAATCATTAATCACATACTGGAAAGTCTAGAAACAAGAAGTATATGCACAGCAGCATTTCTGGACATAAAACAAGCATTGGACTCTTCTATAAGATTAAACTATATTTTCCAAGTCAGGTGTACCTACTGCTTAAATCATACCTAGCAGATCGAATTTACCAAGTAAAAATTAGCATCACAACATCCTCCTATCACCACATAGGTTCTGGGGTACCACAAGGCAGTGTCTTGGGACCACTGTTATACTTAGATGTTCCAACTACACCAAATACAGTGATAGCCACGTTCGCTGACGATACAGCCCTCCTATCAATCAACAGATCACCTACAGGTCCACCTGGACTCTTTACAGAACTGGTTTTCTGACTAGAAAATTAAAGTTAACACCGATAAATCCGCGCATGTAACATTCGCCACTCGACGTATCGCATGTCCACAAGCCAGAATCAACCAAGTCCTTATCCCAATAAAAAACAGAAATAAAATACCTGGGGATGCATCTAGATCAAAAACTCACATAAAAGCTAAGAGAAAGCAATTAGACTTAAAACTTAAGCAAATGATGTGGCTACTTAGTACCCGATCACAGCTCTCTTTATCTAACAAACTTCTAATCTACAAAACTATACTGAAGCCTATATGGACCCACGGGATCCAACTATGGGGATGTGCCAAGGCGTCACACACAAAGATTCTACAGATTCCAGTTAAAGACCATCCGCATGACAGCCAATGCTCCTTGGTATATCACAAACGAAACCCTTCATAACGACTTGAACACCCCGTATATAGCCAGCGAAATTAAAAGACTGTCAACTGCATACACCAACCGCCTCACAGGACACAGCAACAACCTTGTCGACCAGCTTTCCATTCAACCACCCGTCACGAGACGTCTCAAGCGCTACTGGCCACTTGATCTACAACTGCATCCTAACCTGCACTAACGCAGCCTCGGGAGCCTAGCGATTGCTACAGTTTCCCTCATGACATCAGGCAACAGAACATTTACTTAATACTTAATACTGACTATGGGTAGATTGTAAATCTGCATATTACTTAATAATAATTAAAAAAAAATTGCAGTGGAGACGTTAGGCTCTTGGTGTCAAGATGCAATCAACTTTATAGATACTTTAGAAAATACTCTTTAATCTTATTACTAGTTAATGTAAATCTAAATTATATTTAAAACAGAGAATTAGCCTGGCTACACAGAGAATGAACCCAGTTTGTGTGATGGGAACCTTTAATTCCCATTCCATGAATGAAATTTTCTGTATATTGTAGTTATTTAATTATTCTAAATTACATTAAAATTCTACAAATTATATTTACATTTCCATATATGTAATCTGTATCCATCACCTAGAAATGATTGTAATAAATTGTTCCTTCTTATAATAAAAATAAAGTAGATCATTATGTTCATTATCAAGTACAAACATGACCTTAAATTTACATATGTATATCGGTTTTAAAAAAGAATTATAGCATTTGTGTCGTCACGAACCTACAATGGATTTAAAATTGACGTTAACGGTGAGGTAAACATCAAAATACTTTTTGAAGGTACCCGTAGCAACAGCTAATGGCTTATTGGAAATTATATTTGTAATAATTATAAATTAAAAATAATAAAAAATTATGGGGAGAACATTACCCATCAGTAGATACAAAGGCTTTCACGGTCAGTGTTTAGGTGCATTGTGTGACTGGTTCTCGAGTTGTTAGGTCGTGATCGGAGATCAGAAACTTCTGGCATTTTGTCCACAAGTGCGGCGGGATTTTTTTTTAGATTTTCTTCTGAAGAGGTCTGCCGCAGTTATGGATGAAACCTCAAGAGCTTCCAAACTAACAACCTAAAAATCAGGCACACAATGCACCAAAATATCAGAACGTTTTCCCAATTACTATAATACAATTCAAATACACCAAACATGTTTTTTAGAATAGTCCACTGTCTCAACTAATTTTTC
This sequence comes from Sinelater perroti, assembly GCA_036346155.1. NCBI lineage: Eukaryota > Metazoa > Arthropoda > Insecta > Coleoptera > Elateridae > Sinelater > Sinelater perroti. The sequence goes on from JARFIY010000344.1 coordinate 4,383,752, forward strand.
AAAGGTCGAAGGTGCGTTGGAAATTCCGTAAATTGCCTTAGTCCAGACCCAATAGAAAAGCCTTGTTTCCTTTAATCCATTTCAACTTGCCAATATATGCTCTTTAGATCCAAGGTTCAGCGTATCATCAATACGCGGTAGTGGGCAACTATCTTTCTTTGTGACATCGTTGAGCCGACGGTAGTCAACGCAATACCTGGTAGACCCGTCCTTCTTGACTAACACCACGGGCAACCTCCAAGGGCTTGTAGAAGGTTTAATTACGATAACCTTTTCCATATACGAAATCATCTGATTCATTTCTTTTGGGTGGTGGCAATCGTCTAACACTGTCGTATAAGAGTAGCATCGCCGGTATCTATTTTGTGACGCACGATATTTGTCCTGTCTTTCGAACTCTTGTTGTATTGGAACACGTCTTGATTCCGGTGCAACAGATTTCCAACTTCTGACTGTTTAGGAACCTTGCTTGATCTTGGCTGAATGCTATTGATTTGGCGAACCACCGAAGACCGAAATATAATGACCGAAGTTTGTGCCTTCCTTTAACGTCCAGGGATACAAATTAACCTTCATTACTTGGACTTGGAAAACCCATATATTCAACAAACGCAAACAGCTTGGGCTACAATACAGAAAAATGTAGTGGATGATTGGAAGGAAGTCTGCCACTAGAAAACAAATTACTGCTCTATAAAGTAACCTTAAAATCTATTTGTACGTATGGTCTTTCCAACCTGGCTATCATCGAGAGATCTTATAATTGTCTTATCTCCCTAACTTTCTTATATATATATATATATATATATATATATATATATATATAAAAGAAAATATATATATATATATATATATATATATATATATATATATATATATATATCACCCACCCCAACGGTTGTCGACAGAGATCAAAGCTCAGTGCTTGCACTAGCCGAGGTATCTTATAATATAATTGTCTTATCTCCCTAACTTTCTTTCTTTCTTTCTAAACTTATAATTCTATCTCCTCCTAGACGCTTCAACCGATTTCCTTGAAACTTGCACACCACATTCACAACTATATTTGCTAATTCGGCGCAAATCAGCTTTCTAACTTTAACAGTTTTTGAATAATTTAAATATTTTGATTTTTGTATTGTATAGATATGTATAGGGGTGTAGGGTCGCGTCATAGAGGTAGTACCTTTATACCGGGAACGGTCACACCAACGGTCTTACCGGAAGTGGTTCTCGATAACTGGTCCTCATGAGGCACCCAATTCTCACCTATGGCTCCAAGTGCCACACCCCGGAAAACTGTAGTGACCTACAGGCTAAACTAGGTGAGAATAGCCAGATATGGTGAAACCTGACATAGGGCAGCAGCAATGTCAGTACTAGGTTAAAGTGGAAAAGAAAATCTTTGGTACAGTTTATCACTAGAAAATCGGAGGCGACTATCACGAACTGATAAACACGGCTCCGGTACTGCGACTTGCCAACACATCTGGCCAGCGCGGTGAGTTAAGGCCGAAAACCCAACAAATCCCTTCATGAATACACAAATAAACGAAAGGCCCTCAGTCCCCGGCAGGTTGAAAGTAGCTCACCACGGCAGCGGTGAATCCTACCGACAACCAGAGGTGCGAAGAATCACCGGATGAGGAAAGGCTGCCAAATGACGACGAAGTTGACTATAGCTACGTACAACGCACAGACCCTCAGAACTGAAGAACGACTAGTAGAATTTGAAAATGAAATTAAAGATAAAAGGTGGGACGTAATAGGACTAAGCGAGACAAGAAGAAAAGAAGAACAGTGTACAAAACTATCATCTGGAAATACATTATATCATACCAAAAGTATACTAGAAAATAACACAAACACAGGGGGAGTTGGATTTATGATACACAAAAGGTAGAACAAAACATAAAAGAAATAAGATCTATCTCAGCAAGAGTGGCATACCTAATACTTCAAATATCCAACAGATACAATCTTAAAATAATTCAGGTATACGCGCCCACATCGACACACGAAGATGAAGAAGTCGATCAGTTTTACGAAGAGATAAATGCCGCAATAACATTAAACAAAACACACCACTATATCATAATTGGAGATTTTAATGCCATAGTAGGAAAGAAAGAAGATAATGAGAAATCAGTAGGATACTTTGGAATAAGGCAGAGAAACCAAAGAGGCCAAACATTAGTCCAATACACAGAAAGACAAAACCTATATATTATGAATACCTTCTTCAAAAGAAGGAAGGAAGAAAGTGGACGTGGAGAGCCCTGAATGGAACTACAAAGAATGAGATCGACTTTATTATATCATCCCATAAACATCTAGTTACAGATGTGACGGTAATTAACAAATACCCAACAAGCAGTGATCACAGATTAGTAAGAGGAAATATAAGGATAAATACACAAAAGGAACGAATAAAACTAATAAAGAAAAATAAACAAGAAATAGATAGAGAACTTCTTAAAGAAAAACCAACGAATACAGAATAGAATTGAGAAAAACCTCTGGTACAGCAGAATTAGAAAACAAGACACAATAGAACAAATAAATAAAAAGATGACGAATGCAATATTACAAGCAGGAAAGAAAACAGCTAAACAACAAAAACAAAAATGTAAAAATATCAGGAACGAAACAAAACAACTATTAGAAAAAGACAAGAATTAGCAAGCCAGGTAAACGAGGTACGGTAGAATACACGGAACTAAACAAAACTGTACGAAAGAAAATAAAAGAAGATATCAGAAGAAATACAGAGGTTTTAATAGAGAAACAATTGAAGAAAACAAAAGCTTAAAAGTGCTGAGAAGAAAAATAAACACAAATATCAACATCATTAGCCATCTGAAAAAGAAGACGACACAATAACGTATGATAGAAAAGAAATCATTCACACAACAAAAACTTTTATCAAAAGCTGTACAGCGCCAAGGTAAAAAACCAGATAAAATAAAAGAAGACATATTCTTAACGTCGGATCGGAAGAAATACCGGAAATAGAAGCAGACGAAATAGAAAACGCAATTAGGGAAATGAAACTAAACAGAGCTCCGGGAGAAGACGGAATAATCCCGGAACTTATTAAATACGGAGGAGAACAATTAATAAAAAACCTAAAGATACTACTAAATAAATGCTTGGAAGAACGGAAAATACCACAGAATTGGAACAACGCCGTAATTGTGTTGTTACATAAGAAAGAAGATAAGTCAGATCTAGGAAACTATAGGCCAATAAGTCTTTTATGTCAAGTATATAAGATGCTGACGAAAATAATAACAACAAGATTAACAAGCGAATTCGAACAGTATCAAAACACCGAACAAGCAGGTTTTAGAAAAGGGTACAATACTTTGGATCACATACAGTCACTCCGAAACATCATCGAGAAAACAACAGAATACAACAAGGACATATATCTAGCTTTTATAGATTATAATAAGGCATTTGACTCGATAGAAATATGGGCAATTATAACCTCATTACAAAACTGCAGAGTGGATTCCAGATACATAGAACTCATCGAAAATATATACAAGGAAGCAACAAGCACTGTGAAATTACACTCAGAAACAGAGAAAATAAAAATCCAAAGAGGAATAAGGCAAGGAGACTCTATATCGCCAAAGCTCTTCACATTGGCAATGGAGGACATATTCAAAAACCTTAATTGGGAGAACCATATAAAAGGACGAAAATTAAATACACTAAGATACGCAGACGATGTAGTGCTTATTGCAGAAAATCGATTGGAACTGCAGGAGATGATGGAAGAACTGAACGAAAAATCAAAAGAAATAGGACTAACTATGAATATGACAAAAACAAAAATAATGAAGAGATCCTCTAACCAAGATGACGGTCCCATTACGCTAAATGGGGAAACTATAGAAGAAGTAGAACAATATATATACCTGGGACAAAACCTGCGAGTAGACAGGAAAATGCAAACGGCAGATGTAAATAGACGCATTAGACTCGCATGGACAGCGTACGGAAGATTGAAACATATATTAGAGAGTAAAGAAAAAAGATTTAAGATACACATGAAGATAAAACTATTAAACCAATGTGTAATACCGGTCTTACTATGCGGAGTTGAAACATGGGCAATGACAAAGAAGACCATGAGTAAGATGCAAACTACCCAACGACACATGGAAAGATCCTCAACATAAAACTGATTGAAAATGGATTAGAGAACGAACCAAAATGGAAGATGTCAAAAACAAAATAATACAAGCAAAGTGGAGATGGACAGGACATATAGCGAGGATGGAGAAGAAGAAATGGACAAGAAAAACGACTGAATGGAAACCATGGGGAGAAAAACGAAACCCAGGAAGGCCCATACTAAGATGGTACGATGACATCAGGAAAGTGGCAGGAAGGGGACGGATGAACGTAGCACAGGATAGAAACAAATGGAGGGAAATGGAGGAGGCGTATGTTCACCTATGGACAACAAACGCTAGATAGAGAAAGAGAGAGAGAGATGTGACAGATAAAAACATTTTTTTTTTGAAAAACAGCTCCATCTGTTGGACGTAAAAGCAAAGCCACAACAACGTGTGGACGGGTACAGCTATTTTAGAATAAAACAAACATTCTGTTACTGTTACCAACATTAATCTAGAGAAAAATTAAAAATTACTGCAAATGAACGTAAAACGTAAAAATTACGGGAGTGCATTATGAACGAGAGCATAAGCTTTGCATTAATTCAACTTTACGTATTACGTATTTCCTATGGGCGGCTTATGCTTACGTCCACCATGAATGGGCGTTAAATTGTTCCATGTTTCTGATCCAGAGAAAAAGCCGGTCTAATTAAACATTTATACGTTCGCACCTTGCAAAAATTCGAGGGAAGGCGGGTGAAAAATCGTCAGTCTAGGACGCCAAAAATATCTTTTGGCGGGCAACTCCTAGATACAAAATAAAATGCTACGTGCTTTAGTCAGTGCCCCGTGGTACGTACCAAGCTTTCTTTCCTTTAAAATTTATGTTAAAATGTTCACTTGTATCATAAACTAGTGAAATTTATAATAGAGTAGCCCTACTCTACATGTTTATAAGCAATTGACAGTTTTAACTGGTGCTTGCATTTATTGTTAAATGTACCCATTAATTTCTTATTGTTCCTTGTAACTAGGGTATATTGTATAATAAAGGAGCTTTAAAAAATGTTCAACATATATTTAAAGAAATAAAGTACACAAATAGAAAAATAGACCAAAAAGTTTTGGGCCTAACATAGAAGCAAGCATTTTTTCTGCCAAAGTTAATTTTATTTTTCAAGTTAATCTCCGTTTAAGTCGATACACTTTTTCTAGCAATGTACCAACCTCTTTAACCCTTCCAAATAGTAGTTGGCGTCTTGGTCTGCAAAATAGCGATAGCCTTCTCGTTTGATAAAAATCTCTACCCTCCGAGCCAAAATTTGTGCTTGAGAAACTGAAAATAGTCGCTGGGGGCCAGATCTGGTGCATATGCTGGGTGGCCAATCAATTCAAACTGTAATTCGTGAATTTTGGTGGTGGTGACCGCCGAAATGTGAGCCGGTGCGTTGTCTTGATGGAAAAGCACTTTCTCCCGTTCCAAATGTGACCGTTTTTTAGTAATTTCCGCCTTCAACTGGCCCAATAACGAAGCGTGGTACTATAAACAATCGATGAACAGAATTCCCCGACTATCCCAAAAATCAGTCGCCATCACTTTGGCGGCCGTTGAGACCGTCTTCGGCTTTTTTGGAGGAGGTTTACGCTTTGCAGTCCACTGTTTTGATTGTTACTTTGTCTCAGGAGTGTAATGGTGGACTCAAGTTTCATCGACATTGATAAATCAACCAAAAAGTCCGACCCGTTTCTCTGAAACCGTTTAAGCAGTGTCTTGGAAATGTTCATTCAAATAAATTTTTAGTTAAAAGCCAGCAAGCGCAGGACCCAACGCCCCAGTAGTTTTATTACGCCCAACTCTTCAGTCAGTATATGACAAAGGCGTTCTTTTGATATGCCCACAGCCACTGCTATCTCTCTGACTTTTATTTGACGGTGAATTTTTTCAATGCAAACGTTCATCATTAGCCAAGCTGGTACGGCCACATTTAAATTTAGCTGTCCCTGCAAACGGCATCTAATTCGGCTTTAATTCGCATAGGCGTATTGCCTTTCAAATGCAAGTGCTTAAGTACGGCATGGTATTCGATTTTTTCCATTTTTACAAAAAACACTGACATCGACTGATACAAACGACTGTCAAACAACAACTACGCGTCCAAAATAGCTGAAATTTTTATAAGTTTCTCTAGAAGCAAGTACGATTGTAATGTTAGAATAGGTTCATCTTCACGTCGAGGCTCAAAACTTTTCACAGTACCCACGTACTTTATATTTTTCGATAAGTACCGCATCTCCCAAAAAGCGTCGGTTTTCTATAAATGGCTGTCAGGATTTGCTCCTCCTCTTTTTTTTTATTTACAGTAACAGTAAACATACACGCGTTCTCTGTCTTTCATAAATTAACTATATATCTTTTTTAAGTTATAATTCATATATTTCATCCATAGCAAGGGAGTTTGGGAAAGTTCCTAGAACGCTGGCAGCGTTTCCACATTGAGTTGCGAGTTAAATCCTTTGGTATAGGTAATGTTTAGCTTTTGGATCACCTGAGTCTGTTATAAGGAGAGAACCAATCTAATCCACGAATTCCTTTGTTTCATTACACCAAGGCCCCATTGTTTCAAAGGAGTTCCAAGAAGATGAAGTTAGTGGATTTTATCTCCGAATAATTTTCCATGCAACTTCTGCTGCACTATCCGCCTCCTTTGAAGTAATTGGTAGATAAGTACTGGCCAGTGTGTCAACGCGTGTTACGTCCCAAACTAGCCGTTGACCTTTATTCCAAGGTATAATGGTCATTCCGTCGGGGCATTTACCATAGTCACGGGATAGTCCAGTTGGCTCGAGTGTAGCAGCTACATGTGCAGATGTGAGGACGCGATGGATTATTTGGTTTAGTTCTGAGTGACGTGAGAACTGGCCCTTACTCATAGGGCAACAAAGACCGTGAGTACCGTCTTCATTGAGTGTAGAACCACAATAACATTTGCGACTTTTAACGAAGCTGCAGCCTAGTCGAAGTGCTATGCAATCTGGAAGTATTGGTTATTCAGAGTCGTCCCAGTATTCTTTGAGAGAAGCGCTTGAAGCCAAGACCCGGACTCTTTGCATTGGAGGGCAGTGAAACGAACCACATCCTTGTTGTCAGAAAATTTTAGTTTTCCCATAATGATCCTTTCTACGTTAATTTCATCCCAAAATTTTTGATAGATTTTGTATTCAGGTAAAGACGAGTTAAAGGTGTTCCATGCTTCTTCCGCGGTTTCTTGGGGGGTGCGACTCAATATTTTCATCCGTATTGGGTAGAAGGCGAGATACAATATTATGAGCATCGTAGGTAGAGCTTAAGGAAGCAGGTAAACCGATATCAGATAACTTCCTGATTCCTAAACCTCCTTTTGAAATTGGAAGAATGGCCTGTATCCAGGCTTGTTTATTGAGTTCTATGTTTAGGATGAATTGTAGGCAGGTTTTAAGCCTGTAATAAATTAGGAGACTTCCAAAGTTGATAAGTTCGTAGAAAATATGACATTTTCGGCATGAATAGGCAGTTCTTAAGCAGAAAGTATGCAGTTTGAGTATTCAGACTGTCAGGTCGAGATAGTAAAGTATTCATTCGTTCAATTTTGAATGAAACTATTTAACTATTCTCTATCGAAGATTGGGGTTCCGAGGATTTCCACTGTTTCTTTGATTTCTGAACATATATTATTAAACTCTCTAACAATATGTTGGTCAACAATCTCAGAGGCAAAGGATAGTTCACATCTGCCGATATTGATTTTTAATTCGATTTTCTTCGTCATTCTAATAATCTTCTTAAAATCCTCAAGAACAGTGTTTGGGGCGTCTTCTAGTGTTGCGTCATCTAAATACCATACATTAAGTTCGGATTTCATGGATTCTACATTCGGGTGTATCATCACGCTGAAGCAAAGCGGGCCGAGGTTATCACCATGTTGACAACCTATCTCTGAGGAAATATGTTTTCGCCGAAGAATAAATATGATTCTTCTTTATATGCGTCTGCCAAGAAAGTTGAAGAGTTGAAAGCGTTCGCAAAATCGATCTTCAACACCACGTTGTCTAAATTGATGAAATCGTTAAGGTATGTACGGACGGTATGTATAGCGCTTTCACATCCATGTTTAGTAGCCACTCCAAGCTAATGTGGAGACAAGTATACGAAGACCTTGCCATGGATTTCTGTGCAAGCTACTTTCCCAATAAGTCTTAGTAATGCATTCCCACAAGCGATAGGTTCTACACCTACATCTTTCTTCGTTAGGGCGCAGAGGAAAGCTCCGAAAAAAATTGGTGCATACAATAAAATTGCATAGCTTCGTAATAGAGGCTAAAGCACGAGTTCCAGCTTTTTCTGCAGGTTTGGAGACCATATCTTTTAAGAACTGGGGTCGCATTCCGTTAACACCTGGTGTCGACCCGTACTTGAAAAATTAATGGCTTTTAAACCTTTTTTGGTTAACACTGATGATTTTATGATCGGAACTTGGTTTAGGCGGTAGTGACATTTGCTTCCCGGTGGAAGGGTGTTTGGTTCGTAATTTTTGCAACGTGTCTTCAGAATATGAAGCAAGTGTGTTACTTGAGCCGAGTATGTTAATTGCTCCTTTGATATCAAAGTCGTTTACTTTTGTTTCTACACGTTGAGCCAGGGTGTATTCAGCTTTTTTAAATTCCCTGTGTCTGGGAATCTTTAAGTTTGAAATGAAATATTTCTCTTTTTTGGTATCAATATAGAAGCACGCATACCGCGTTAGTCTCAATACAAACGTTGATAATTGATTAAATTTGATTGCCGATTTCGGAATCCTTCAAAGTGTATGCATCTTCCGGTTTAATGCCATGATCTTCTTCACAAGGGTTTCTGCAGTGGGAGTTTGGGGGATTTGTGTTTGTGACTAAATCACATAGATTTCATATTTCTTTTTCAGACGAATTGTCATCTTTAAACGTTCTATTGGGCGAAAATGGACAAGATACTCGAGAGAGACTGCCAATTGGGAGGTTTGAGTTTGTGTCTGCGAAGGATGTGTTGTGATCAGGCTTTTGGATTTGCGAGAGACACACAGCCAAGGGTGTTTTTTGGATTGTTCTAGTGTTTTGATTTGCAAATGAGGAAGATTGATACAGTCAGCGTGGTACCGTTTCAAGCAGTGAGAACATTGAATCATAGGGTCTCAATAATCAGGTTTTCTACAGATGCAATAGATTTGGGCATTGTTCATCGTTTGGTTCCTGGACTGGCATCTATGGTCCATTGAATCCACAGATTGAAGGGTTGATATTTTCCAAATTCCTAAATTTAATATCCGAGGTCAAAATTCAATTGTCAAATTCTTTAAAATACGACCACATCTAAAGGACACTAATGGGGAGGGGGTATTAATTTTACTAATATTATGTTTCAAAATGCTTATAAACTAATTCTTTCTTTAAAGATGGCACTTTAGAGATCTACATGAAGGCCAAAGGAAGATTAGCGGTAAGAGAAATAGTAGAAGTAAATAAAGATGCGTTATAAAATATAACATTAGAAGAAGTAGAATGCATAAAAAATTTAAAAAGCAGGAAAGCAGTCGGAAGTAATAGAATTTGCGGGGAACTATTAAACTGTGCTTAATAGGAACTGGAAATGATAATACTCCTATACAAGAAGATATGCCAGCTTGTGCGAACTGGAAAAATATAACTTTGTAAAATATTACGTACAAATTATTAACAACTATTCTAAAAAACACCCAACATATTGAAAAGGTAATTTGGGAGTAACATTTCAGATTTAGAAGAGGGAGACGCGATACATATTATGAGGCAAATCGGTGAAAAAGTTACGCACACAGTATAGATCTGCATATTCTTGTCATTACTGCAAGCAAGCTTTTGACAAGATTGGAAGAATAAAGCTCATACAGGATCTGAAAGATATTAAAACACCAAAGAAAGAAAACCCAGAATTTTAACGGATGAGCTCTAGAGCAATCAAACGGAAAACGAGATAGAAGAGCTGGTGAAAAACGACTAAAAAACAATGGAGATAAGAAACTGGACAAAACTTAAGTGTTTATAGAAGGAAATGGAATAAAACAATGAAAATGGCAAAAGTACAAAATAAGTTGTAGGAGCCAAAAGAAATGTAAACAAATCAGCCACGTTAATAAGATTTTTATATATATAAGATATTACCTAGGTTTTGTTACTCATCGAAATAATAGGTGTATAAATAAGTTCTCAGCTTTAGATTTCACAGGACGCAAATCACCGTTTACATGTAACGTATTAGTCCGCCCTCTTGCGGTTTTAAAGCAATGACATTTGGTCTTTCGAAACATCATGCGATTTGGCGTTTAATACACATAACCTCAATAATCAGCTGTGTTCACGATGGCAATCACAAAAGAGCATATTCGATTTTCTATCCACTTCGCGTTTCATCTTAAAGAAAAACGCTGCTGAAGCCACCGAAATGGTGAGAATGCTGTAAGTCATGCAACGTGCAAAAAGTGGTACCAAAGATTTCGCGGAGGAGAGTTTAGTCTTGAAGATGAACCACGCGCTGGACGCCCTCAAACATTCGACACGGATGAGCTGCAGACGTGTTAGGCTGGGAATTTTTCCCACATGCGGCGTATAGCCCAGACATGGCCCCTTCCGATTATCATTTATTCCGGTCGTTACAGCATCACTTAGCTGATACGCACTTCAAAACAGAAGAAGTCCGAAAATGCATCGATAACTTTATAGTCTCGAAGCCGGTCAGCTTCTATCACCAGGGAATTTGCAAGCTACCCGAAATATGGCAAAAGGTCATCAATGCCAACGAAGAATACTTTTATGCTTAAGCTTTTTTTGTTTGTTTTTAAATAAAACTTTAATTTTGCAGAAAAAGCTGAGAACTTATTTATACACCTATGTATTAACAAGCCCTTATCTTACAGTTTCCGCAAGTTTCACCATGCTACAATTAATTATCGATTTAGTTAGATATTAAATAACCTTGTAGCAAAAAAATAGCTGATGGTTTATTTGTAATTAACTTTAATGATTATGTTTTTTAAATGTACATCCGGTTGATATCTGCAATCCAACAATGAAACAAAGTATTTTTAAGTTGAGCATCTCGCTTCAGTTCCAAATACGCCGCTTGCCAGTCAACAAATTGGAACGATGACATTGGTACACTTTGTCGACATAGAATTACGTGTATTTGTGGCTTTTGCCGTTTTGCTTAAACCACCATCAGCGGTAAATCTATTTTTGCCTGGTAATTGCTGAAAACTGATTGCAACTAATTTATTGAAGGCTCAAAATTCGCCACAGTGGCACTTGATGCACCAAACGGATTATGATGTACTGCTGCACCGAGTGGAAGTTAAGGCTATAAACAGCAGTTATTTTAAAGACTTTCGAGGAGGATATGTATTGTACAACAGGACTCAGAGGGTCTTCAGCTGTAATGTGACGTTACTTAGGGATATTAAACAAATTAAGGTAAAGTTAATCTAACACAATTCTATATACTCTGTGTACTGATTTGTTAAAATAATTCCTATTTTTACGTGGTTCATGTTTAAAAACATTTTGCAATTTAAAACAAATTCTTTCTGGAAGTTCTTAAATCATCATCGGTCTTATATAATCTTTCTGTTGACTTTAAATATACTCTGGATAGCTTTGTACGTGTACTCCCTACTTCTAACTATTCATTAACTTTATAATATTTCATAAAATTAACATAACGTTTCTGTAACACATTTCGAAGGCAATTTGAAAAGTTTGAGCCTAGACATGAAGATGGCCCTACTTCTGCTATACAATCGTATATGCTTTGAAAGACACCTGTAAAGATTTCGGTTATTTTGACGCTTAATTGTTGTTTGACAGTCTTTTATATCAATCCATGTCAGTGCTTTTGTAAAAAATGGAAAAACTCGAATACCGTGCTATAACTTGCATTTGAAAGGCAATACGCCTACGCAAATTAAAGCCGAGTTAGCCACCATCATTGGCCACCACAAAACGTTTTGACTGCTGAGTGCCCAATTTCAAATTCATGAAGTGAACGTTATCAAATTTTTAATTTTTGTAGGCTCTGTTTAAAAGATGCAGATATTTTTGTATAATAGACACACTGAAATACATTATCATAAAGAATAAGTTCTACTTTTACTAATTCAAAAAATTTTAATAATTTATTTGAAAATAAACACTTGTTCGTTTGCAAAATATTCTTAGATAAAGTATATAATATTGTACTTAGCAACATTTGATTTGTGTTTTTGTGTCCGCCAGTCTTTTCGAATACTTGACACTTTTCACCCGCGGAAGATTTACTCCATTTTTGTGATATACAGATACTAGGGTTTAAGCTCATCTATTGATGGAATTGAGGAAATTCAGCAAGTGGAAACATCAACAATAAAACGATGTATACGTTTATTTCAGAAGCTATCAGATTTAGATAACTTTGTGAAACATAATTAAATGTATAATTTTGGTCATAGTCATCAAGTGCTTCCTGTTGGTGTCCACCTGTAATGTAAATTTTTATCTCTACTTTTAATGTTGCTCTTCAGAACGCAGCATAGAATTGACCATGGCTAAATACCGGCTCTGAAAAGTAAATTTCAAAAGTTTGTCTTTATGCTTTGTTGATTGTCATGAAGAACTCCAAATATTACGGAAAACTGTCTTTTTTTTAAATCTAAAAGATAAATGTTTATCGTCTGATACCAAGTCTACTTATGGTATAGATATTAAATGCCTCTACAAGATAAATTTTAAATATTCATGTTCCTGAGAAGCATAATAATAGCATCTTTTTTATTCGTAAAAGATGCTGTGGTAATCCAAAGGATCTAAAATTAGTTATAAAATCAGTTGGGTAATGGCTAACGTCATCTTTTTTGGTTGTTCGCGCCAATCATCAATTACGTTTATTTGGATTTTAAATTAGAGCCGGGCGTCTTTTGACTTCCTCTGTATACGCGCTTTAGTTTTGATTTTAGATAGCGGCGGCCAAATTGCCCGCCTGCGCGGTGCGCCGATATATAAAGCAGAGCGGCTCGGTTGCAGCTTGGCTCTTCGCTCTTTGGCTGGCTTCGTTTTGAATTTTAGTTGTGATAGTTTAGAAAGCAGGCGACCGGCTTTAAATTTTCCGTGACTAAGGCCGTTTTGACCGAAAGTTCGCCGACGTGTTTTGTTTTTGGCGGCAAAAGTTTCTACATCCCGGTGACCGTTTTGTTGGAAGCTGTTTATTGCGGGATTCGATATTTTACCTCCTCTTCCCAAAGGTCGTTTTGTCGGCTGATTGCATTTCTGGCGTTCAAATTTTGCCGGCGAAAAAACTCGGTTCGGTTTCCTTGTATCTGACCCGGCGAGCAACCAAGGAAAACCTAGTAGCAAACTTTGGACACCATCCAGTTGGAGGACCCACATCAGGAAAGACGCTTCCGATCGGCCCCGCGGCGAAGATTGGGGTAACTTTTCCTTTTTTCCAGACACACCCTTTTTCCTCTTTCTTGTCTCCACAGAAGTTCAGCACGGGGAGCCGATTTCTGCAGCAGAGCGTCCAAAAAGCTCTGCCTTTGATTGAAGTTCCTTTTTTTAAATTTTAAAATTACGATACAGTCCACTTTTCGCCGAAACATTTGGTCCTAGCGAGCCGGATTTGAGCCATTTTGTTGTTTATTCCAGACCGGAGTCTTTCCGGGTAGTCGTGCCGCGTTAGATTAAACTGTTCGCATAAGCGTTGGAACGTTAGGCCCTAATCGCTTGGGACAGACCCGTTTTAGAGATTGGTTATTTGCAAAATTTGTGAAAGTAAATTATCTCACGGTCGAATTAAATTGCTTGATTATTTAATTTGTTAAATTGTAAATTTAATTGATTGTTGGGTATTAAAACTAATTATTAGTCGCAATTGTATTATATGAATTTTAATGACAAATACTTGTACTGTTTTCATTTTGTAAAAATGTATTATAATTTGTTAAAATAATTTATAAAACTATTTCTTAAATCTATTAAAATTGTTTGCGGGCCATTCGCTCGAACAGAATGGGTTTGAGCCCCCAAGATTTATATTCACGGGGCATTCTAACGGAGCAATTTAAATGTGGGACTTGTCAATTGCCCTAGCTCTCATTCACAAGACTGATGTAGTTGATAAAACCAACTGTGGGCAAACTCCGGAAGAGCTGCCCCGCTTGTTGGATCAGTGCGATTTGAGCCTCTGCTCTACACCGTACATGTCTCCATCACCTTCGCTAGCTGCTGCTTCGCGTCTCAAGTCGAGCAACATTGCGTTTCTAAACCACCACAAGATTGCGATCGTCCTCCCAATCCAAATTAGATTCGCTAATGTTTTGCTCAATTTTTTGTTTCTGCAGCTAGAGGCAGTGCTACGTTATAAGGAAATACTGCAGGTTTGCTGTTGTTGCTAATAAAGCTGCCGTTCAAGGATGTAGAAAGTAAGACTAAGTAGGCATAGGTTTTGCTATATTTATTTTGTAAGTTTTTAACTTCTAAACGTTCTGTGTTTTTAGTAACCTTGTACAGTCAGAGATTTGTATAATGTTCAAATTATTTTCCATATGTCACACTAACCGCTCTAATACGTTGAACAAAGGGAAAGGAGACGAGAATAGTATATGTGTTTAAGAAACTTCATTGTAGATAAAGTTTGTGTTTCCGCATCCCCTGTGACAAATGCGGCTTATCTCATCGTCCTCTCTTGCATTTCGAATTTTCGAAAGGGAGTAAACCTTCAGGCCGGTCTTAGGAGACGAAACAGACGAGTCTGTGTTCGCTGGAAAATCCGAAAAGTCCGAGCTCGCGGAAAAGTCGACGATTGTTTTGTCGACTGTTGTCGGGAGGGCTTACAAGTCGAGGAATTTTTTAAAAATATAAGATTGTTGTTGGATTCGGGAAACCACACACATTTTTAACTTCCAAGGCGTGCCGGCATTTGAACTTGCCAGTCGAACGCCCGAAGTCTTCGGTATTAAGTTTTGGAGAAGCGTCACAAACAGCACCAATGGAAAATCCATCGTTTCTTTGCCTTTCTGGGAGAATCCACAAAAGTTAGGGAGCTCCTACGATCTAGTTCTTTGACGGTCGTTGGGCCTGGAGGCACGCTTCCGGCGTTTTTCAGTGGGGGTCCTCTATCAGAACGTCATGTCGGATTGTTTGAGCGGAACCACGTGTCATTAGCGGGCGATTCTAGCCTGACATCGGATGTTTCATCCTCCATTTTGGTGTTCTCAAACTGCGGAACGTTTTTACGCCGCTTCGCGTAGTGTCTGGGAGCACCACCTGGCGATTTCTTGCACGTGGAGCCAGGACTACAAGCCGATATATTTGATTTGTTAGTGGATTTCCTTCTATTTTCGCTTGCTTTGTCAGCACATGTGGAGCGGGTGTATCGGCAAATTTTGGGTAGTCCGATGTTTCCCAGGAGAAGGCGTGGTAGAATCTTTAACTCACCTATTCAAGAGCTAGTTGCAAATATGATTTCATAATTGGTGAGAGGTTGTGTTCCTTAAGTTTCCGCTGCAAGGCAAATGATGTGTACATACACGTTTAGCATATAGAAGTTTCTTTCCTCTAGTCACTAGAATATTTCTTTTGTATAGTCGTTTATTAAATACAAAAATAAAAAAACTGCTGTGGAGCCTGAACTGGAAGGCCCTGGAGAGGTATTCAAGTTGAGTGCAGTTTCCTTTGGTCTTTCTGCGTCTTCCTATTTGGCGTCGCGGAAAAATGTAGTTAGGGCTCGCAAGTTGAGGGTTCAAGCAAGGCGGATAATGTTGGCGGCTGGGGGATTCCTCTTGGTAGAATGGGCGTCTCATGAGCCGGAATAAACGGGTGGCGCTCTGGTCAGAGAGTTTGACTATGGAGATGCGTTCAACCGGTGTTGGGGTTGCTTTGGAGTCGGTCCCCATTCGGATTGTTTTGAGTTTCGGATTGCAACGGAAGATAGAAGATGTACCGGGCGTATGTGATGCTTACATTTGCACGTGTGTTTGTTCCTTTGGGAGTTTTGGCTTCGACTATTTTGTTCTCCGGCATGTTTGATTGGCGGCAGGAGTTTTCTCGTTCCCGTTGGTCATGTGTTGTTGGCCGATTGTTATACCGGAATTCAATATTCTGCCGACCAGCGTTTTCTCATCCCGGAGGTCTCTTTTGGCCGATCGTGTTGCGGGAGTCGAAATTTTTGCCGGCGGTGAGTATCGGCCCTGGGTGGTTGGTTGTCAAGAGTTGTGTGACAATAAACCGGACCGAAACCATAATTACGCGAGTGAAGCAAGTTGTTATGAAAGACCGTTAATTAAGTGTGCCTGATATCGCCTTTAAACTTGGCATTTCCGTAAGATCTGTGGAGTCAATTTTGCATGATAACCTCAAAATGCAAACAGTTTCTTCAGACCACAATGCTGCGCAGGTGGCAATGTCTCACGATATGTTGATACGTGATGCCGTCATGAATTTACGACCACAGATACTCTCCGAACGCTCATTTTCCAATCTAGCCGCTGTTGCATCAGCGATTTTATATTGTAAATAAGTGTTCTCATCAGCCATTGAATCATGTTAATGAGGTTATGGAAAATGTGTACGTTTAAAGTAGCAGAAGTTTCAAATTATTTGGGTAACATTTCAGAAAAAAAATTGGTGATCTTAGAACTTGAACGCACTTCGTATTTCGACTCGAGTTATAATATTTGCATCTTTAATTTTTTGGTAGTCAGGATGTTTTGGATTTAGTTTAGAAGTTGAAGTATTAAGCAAAGGAAGTGGTAGACCAAACTGTGAATGGTAGGTTCTACCACCTTTCAATAGTGTCTCAAAGTCTTCACTTTTTGTAAAGTTGTATTGATATCGTTCAAAGCTAGAGCAACTTATCAATCAGTATTACTATCATGCTAATAATCGAATATTTTAATTCCCCGCAAAGAACATTAACCCACACATGTGGGTTCAGTAGACTCCAAAACAAACAAATTTACGTAAATGGATATCGAAGCTATGATAACATTTTGGAATTTTGCCTGTTCAAGTGTTTCTTTCAAACCGTATCGTTTTCAACTGTCTCTCAGACGGTTTAAAATTCGCGACCGTTAACTGCTTTAAGGTCTTTCTCACTCCAGCAATATTTAATGACAATAAAGATAAAATCGATTTTTCAACAGCACACATCATTGCTAGTAATAGTTTTGTTCTCAAAATAGTACAGGTGAATAATTTTTCTAAACCACAGTGCACACCAAACAGTGCCTATTTGTGGATCCATTGTTTTTTCGTCAATAAACAGCACGTGTAAAATACAAAAAAACGACATAAACCAACTTTCGTGCACTTACCCTTCAAACTATTATTTATATCCACATAAAAGTGGTGAAATAAGTAAAAAATGTACTTATATGACAAGTTGTTCTAAAAAACACATAAAGAAAAATAAAAAGAAAAAGAACGAAATGTTTCAAACACTTTCTTGAATTTGCTATTATGTTTAAGTAATTTAATTGGTTTGAAAATTTTGAGACTACGTGCGAAACTCAGCTGGACGTGCTTCACATCTTTGTTTAAGACATGAGGACGATTACTGGATTTTCCTTTACACAGACCCGTGTATTAGAACTGTCTAGACTAGAGTTTTCCAACCTTCTTGAATACGCGATCTCTTTACAAGTTTTTACTGTTTTTTTTACCAAAAAATCGATTGAGATTTTTATTTTTTCAGAAAGCTGAAAACTCTAAGATCATAATGCTTTTTTTATTTTTTCTATATCTCAATTTACCGCAAAGATATACATGTATATACCTATATATTTCCACGCTTGCCAAGCCATTTTTCCGCCCTGGAAGTTGTGACTTGTTTCTTCGGAAGAAACGTCGCGTTTTTTGGGATCAAAAAATTAATTTCAGGTTTTTATATTTTCGAAAGGCTAACGACTTTAGAATCGCAATGTTTTTATTAATTTCTTCGTATCATTATACCTATACATCCATGCTCGCCGCACCAGTATTTCCGCGGTGCAAGTTTCAACTAGTTTTCTCGCTAGTTACGTCGTGACCTTTGAACGGGCGTTGAATTTGATATCATAATGTTTAAATGTTTACAAAACAAAGGACCTCGTAACGATCCAAATAAAACAAATTTTGGTAGGAATAAAAAAGAAAGTTTCATGTGCCGATAAAAAATCTCAGCAATCCTCAAAAGATGCGAGAATCAAGAGAAAAAGGAGCTTGATGTGCAAAAAAACTTTTTCAAGAGTCCCAAGGATTAGTAAGCATTTTGTCTGTTATAATTGTAAATATTTGAATGCGAAATAAAAAAAAAACTTTAAATGCGTTTCTCTCAAAATGAGGGGGTTTCGCGCGATCGACACGATTTCTCGGAAACCATTAATCCGATCGACCTAATTTTTTTTTATGTATTTATTGAAACAATAGCTTGTCTGTATTCTGCAACCAACTCTCCAAATTGAACCTAAAATATTTTATTTTACTTTATGAGAGTTCCTTGTCAGTGGAAAGTCGCAGAAATTATGATGATACCAAAACTGGCAAAAAACCCAATGAACTCTCATCCTACAGGCCGATCAGCCTTCTCCCAACTCTCTCAAAGGTTTTAGAAAAAATTATCCTAAATCGAATAACACCACTCATTGATGAACAGCAGCTCATTCCAAATCATCAGTTTGGTTTTCGGGAACAACATGGCACTCTAGAACAAATTCACCGATTAGCCCATCAAATCAACTGCGTATTCGAAGCTAAACAGTATTGTTCAGCCGTATGCATGGACATAAGTCAAGCATTCGATAAAGTTTGGATAACCGGATTGCTTTAAAAACTCCACTCACCCAATCTATGCCCTACTAAGATCCAACCTTACAAATAGAACCTTTCGAATTAAATATCAAGAAGCTCACTCTAGCATCCCCCCAGTCCTATCTGGAGTGCCACAAGGAAGTCTTCTTGGTCCAGTACTATATTCCCTCTACACTGCAGATTTACCTGAAACTCCTCAAACAATTATTGCAACCTATGCAGATGATACAACCATATTGGCATCACACGAAGATCCCATCACTGCTTCTCAAAACTTACAAACTCACCTCACTCACCTCGAAGAATGGCTTCAGCGTTGGAGGATTAAAGCAAACGAAACCAAATCAACTCACATAACATTTACATTCAAGCGTGGAAACTGTCTAGGTGTAACGTTAAACGGAACTCTCATACCGCACACGGATAACATGAAATATCTCGGTCCTCACTTAGACAGAAATCTGACATGGCGTACACACATATTTAACAAAAGAAAACTACTAGGGAAGAAATTTAGTCAAATGTATTGCCTCCTGGGTAGAAACTCTGTACTAACGACTGACAACAAATTATTACATTTTACAACCAAACTGGAAATATGGAATTCCACTCTGGGACACTGCTAGTAAGTCAAATATAGAAATCATCCAAAGATTCCAAAATAAAGATCTACGAGCTATAGTAAATGCACCTTGGTATGTGTTCAACGCAATTATACACACAGACCTAGGCATACCCACCGTACGGCAAGAAATCACAACTATCAGTGCCAAACATGCAAACAAGATGATAACACACCCTAATCAACTGGCAAACACGCTCTTTGACGATGATGAAGAGCGAAGAAGACTGAAAAGGCTCAAACCTACAGACCTCCCAACCCGCTTCGTCTAAATTGCTATCATTTTTAATCATATTATATAAATATAAATTGTATTATACTACACATGTTATAGTTAACTTCTGAGTATGCTCATAGGAGCACTTCTCTTCAAGTCATAATTTAGTTATTTAAGAAATAGTTTTAAGTATTTTTCATAAGATGTATTTAATGTCTGCTTTCACAGACAGATAGTACAACAATTTGGAGTCATTAAAAAAAAATTTATAAGAGAGTAAAAGGACGTTTTTCGGAGAAATTGTTTTGCAGACTGGTATTTTTTTTCTACTGACCTTGACAACTTGGTTGTAGAATACAGACAGGATATATACGTTTACTTTAAGATGCCCTTTGATTTTTTTGTTTTAGCAGTACTGGTGCAAAGATATCCTGTCCACCGCACAACGCACGGTTTTTCAGGAAATGGCATCGGCGCCCTCTGGTGGAGTTGAAATGAATAATATAATATAAAAAAAATTGTTTTTGGTGCCTCTTAACATATCTTTTCAATTGCACGAAATCTCATATCTCCGAATAAAATAGATTTCTATAAAAAAAATTATAAAAATTGGCCAATTTTCACCCAAAAACCCAGACGTCCCCCTTAAAAACTTCTGACAACCCCCCAAGGCTATAATAAAACTATGTCAGTGATTTTAAAGACTACGTATTTAATGTTCTTTTTCTTGAGACCTATAGACACTTGTCTTTTTCTTTTACCTGCGACCTCTGAAGTAAGTCTTTGCGACCCCTGGGTCGCGACCCACAGGTTGAAAAACACTGATCTAGATCATCGCTTAAAGCTCTGAGCGGTAAGATTAAGACCATATTGTCGCCAAAAATCACGCTGAACAGTTGTTACGGACTCACATTTCGCGCAGCGTATAAAGACAAAATGATTTCCGTTGTCCAATCGCTATTTTGACAAACACTCAAGTGGCAGGTGAACGAAGCGCGCTGATGCTACCTATCGGCAATCGATTGATACTCGAGAGTTCCTTCTTTCAACAGTACATTGTTCGATCAAAACGGATTAAAAGCTAAATAGTTAGGATTTTTTAAGTTAAATTATTCTTTTTGAAACACCCTGTATTTACAACTTTTCTTTTAAAATTTTTGAAAAAATCATATTGATATCATGCATTACAAACTCTATCATTTTGTTAAATGAAATTTAATATAAATTTTTCTGTCATTATAAACACAACGTAAAATAAAATGGGATCTGAAACACCGTTCTACAGATATCCCGGGCTTTTATACGTATAATGACGTCGTAAAAGCTAGCTTGGCAGCACATTTAAAATTTAGTTATCACCCACATATCCATAAGTGTTGAACCAATATAACGTTGCCTTAATATTTACCAAGTTAAACTCATATTATTAGTAATATCGAGATGCAATTATAAAGCATTAGATTTTCTGCCGTGTATCTCACCAGCCGACCGCTGTGTAGTGGTTATCGTCTGACAAGGTAAATCTTCGAGCATTTACGTGGCTATCTGGAAGAACACGAAACTGAAAAAAGCGACAGACAGACCGTATGCAATAGGTTTTTTATTTTTATATGTATAGAAGCCTAAAACAGTACTTAATGCCAACCACAAATAATACATTTCAGGAAACAGCAATATATTTCCGTGCCAGACCGATTTGCATAAAAAATTTTTGTATTTGAGGTATTAAATAGCACCTTGTACATATATAAATGAAAATAATACTCTATAATATTTGTATAATAAAAGACTTGGGTACATAACGTTACAAATTGCTTTGTAGATTTTAGTTCAGGCCTATAAATTTGCAAGCAATGAATACCGTTTTTTTCCTCTCACGGTGACTTTGGACCTTTGTAGAGAGTATTCTATGAACAGTTTCATTATGAAGGATATCTTAGCCAAAACATCTAATTTTCGAGGGTGTCCGGTTTTAAAGGTAGGTATTATTTCTTAATTAACTTTCACTTACCAAATATTAAATTTGTTTTAGGGAAAGTTTTATGTTAAAAACGCAATGATGGATTATTCAAAGTTACCACCGTACATACCTAACGGCGACTATAAGTTAACATACTTCGCAAAGGAAGGGGATTATCTACTAGGAGAATTTCACGCCTATGGAAAAGCTCAGAAAAAAAACGTCTACTGATATTTTATGTGCAATTATGGCTGTTTCCGGATATTCACTGAACATTTTGATTTATTGAAGCGCAGCTAATATAACTGGCGTAATTTTGTATAGCTTTTTTTATTTTTTTTTTGTTGTGTGTGGTGTGACTAAATAAAAAACAATTGTTGAATTAAAACCTTGCCTTTTATTATATTTTACAGAAATTTTAGAAAAACAACTTTAATGCTTTCAAAATCGCTAGTCATTAACTATTTCTCTTTACTCGGTTCGCTAAGTTTGTTTTTGAGAGCCGCTCAAATCAAATAAATTTGCACATTTTCAACTACAAACAAAAACCAAATTAAGATGAGCGTGTAATTTCTTTATTTAAAAGGAAAACTACAGGGGTAATGAAATCCAGATTCTTTAATCCTGTGACGAGGTCAGCATTACTTTTATTACTTTTATAAATTTTTGGACTTTGTAATTCAAACTTATTTAAATATTGTGGGCCGTATCCATCACATGGTTTTGTCAGACTGCCAATTAGAGGTGGATGAAGTTAAAGAAGCTCTGATCACCACTATATTTTACGTAATAATAGATGATAATATATAAAACCTTTTAGAAAGATGCATGCCACTTTTCCTCAGTCTAGAGCAGAAACATGTTTCTCCAAATATTAAGAGATCATTTACGACTTTGGTTAAAACCTAGATGGACCATTACACACCAGAAACCCAAACGTCTGCACAGCAACATTCGCGGACGATAAAGCTATCTTAGCAAAGCATCCAGACCCAATTATTGCAGCCAGGTTACTACAACACTTAAATGTAATAACAAAATGGACGTTGCTAGGTCGCATTAAAATAAACGAAAACAAGTCATTAGAGGTCACATTTACCAAATGCAAAAGAGCTACCCCACAAGTTATGTTCAACGGTCAAAACTTGCCACAATCAGATAATGCCAAATACCTAGGGATGCAGCTAGATAAAGGACTAACCTGGAAAACACATCCTAAATAAACGAAACAACTAGGTATGAAATTCACATAGCACTACTGGTTGATGGGGCGCAAAACCAACTTATCACTCAAAAACAAGTTATTAATCTACAAAGTTGTCTATAAACCAATAAGGACCTATGGCATAGAACTATGGGGGACAGCAGCAAATTCTAATATCGAAATCAT
The DNA here is from genome assembly GCA_036346155.1 of Sinelater perroti. Taxonomy (NCBI): domain Eukaryota; kingdom Metazoa; phylum Arthropoda; class Insecta; order Coleoptera; family Elateridae; genus Sinelater; species Sinelater perroti. Next base: position 4,406,936 of record JARFIY010000344.1, read on the forward strand.
GGAAAGATTTCAAGCAAAAGTTCTGAGGACTATAACTAACGCACCCTGGTTTATACCAAACAGTGAAATTCGTAATGATCCAAAAGTTCCCACAGTTAAAGAAGAAGTGAGCAAGTGTAGTGAGAAATATCTAAAAAAAACTAGAAGTGCACCTGAATACTCTCGCGATAAGTCTCTTAGACAATAGTGAAGCTCTACATAGGCTTAAAAAACAAAACTAGACATGCCAACGAGGTTCATGTAAACAGTATCAATAGTATCCCCAAACTAGCTGTGCCTACGGACACCTAAAATAAAATGTAGAAATTACTGAGTTAGCTGTCACTGGATGGCAACTCTCTTTATTATTCAATACTTGTACACACAACTCAAAATATTTACTTATAGTATTAATTGTATACTGATTGTAAATAGTAATAAACAATATATATAAAAAATAACATGCAATTTATTGATTAAAACTGCTATGTTGGCCAATGTTACGCTTTGCGACACTACACTAACATTTGCTCTTATTGGATGACAACCGTCAAGAGGTCAGTCAGTCCTGGTTACACGCTAATCAAGCCGCCGCCTCGCTTCGACATTTTTCCTTTGTACAGGACTATGGAAAACTCAAATCAGAACAGTTTATCTGGAGCAACAAAGTCCCTCCAAATTCACAATATTAAGTCACCTCATTTAATTTCTATCCATCCCATACTATGCCTACTAGTGTCATTTTTACTTTTTGAAGCATCCCTAGCAAAGATAAACACCATTTTACATGCTAAATGCGCTTAAACTAAGTGCTGTTTGTGTATTTTTACTTACTTCCACAGAAGAAATGAACGCTCTAGCCAAGGCCATCGTCGACACGGCTTGCTATCTCACAGGGTTCCTTAAGCTCTGATGTCGAATTTTATCCTCTCTTAATCTGTCGATTGTTCCCAAGTCTGGACCCTGCAAGCGTATCTTCTATTTGGCCTGGCCCAAATGGAGCTCCTCCAGACCGTCTTCACTTTCCGGTTTTTCTTGGCCATCATGCTTTGCAACACAAGACCGACCAACAGATGTCTGCTCATAATCAAGGTGACCTCGGTAGCCATCATCCTGTAAACACACGTTGCCCTAACCGCTAAAATGCAATGCACGGAAAGCAATTACCTACTTACCTTACTTTACAGCCCCCAAATTTCCGCCGCATATAAAACCGCTAGTTGCATCACTCCCTCATATATACGGTTTAATACTTTTCAACAGAACCCCAAGTTAAACCCGCGACTGCACTTGTATTTGTTTGCTCTTATATACTGCTGACCAAATGTGGTATTTTTAATCAAGTTTTTCGTCTAGTTATAGCAAAATTTTGGTAATCTAACGCGAAAGATACTCTCATAGGAGTACTCAATATACTGGCCTAAGGAATAGGACTTAGTCGAGGCAAATTAGTAAGAAAAACGCTAAAAGCTCGAAATTTTTAGCGGATACACATATCGAGACGTTCCAAGGCGCATTCGATTAGTAAAAAAGCCGACAAGAGCCGTTCAGCACTCGCACGCTTGCGCAAGCCGATTGTGAGAATGAATATTTGCGCATGTAGCCCTGCTCGGGCTCTTGCCATTTCTGCCCCCATCTTGCTCTCGTCCTAGATAGTAATCGGTTCTTTACAAGCCCCTCGGGAACGGTTTCGAAAATCGACAGCCCTAGTCTTGCCACTGGCTCTTTGGTACGTTGGTTTTGACGTGCACTTTGGTGCAATGCAGATATTACAGAGCATCTTAGGATAACTGATCTGTACCTTAGACTTTCGCAATGAAAAATCCATCTACACAGCACCACACTTACCCTGCCTCAGACTCTTCGCTAAATATGATGCTATTTCACTCGCCTAAATTCCCAGTTTGCTCAAAGGATCGTTGTAGCAGTTGTTCCGAGCTGGTAGTTAGCCGCCTCCTGCAAAATAAAATGTAAAGCAGTAGCTGCTTTAATAACGTCGTTGTGGTAGCTACCATACTGTAACCATCTAACGCCTTACTCGCGATTATCCTTTCTACGCCAAGCAAGTCCCTACGCTTTCAGAACTCGCGCCCTTCCACCTGTGTCGACTCTACACGTCCGTCTCGTTAATCGTGCTCATATACGACTTTTTCTACAACTCATTGTCGTTTTCTACTATAAGGAACCTGATGTAATTCTTGAAGTAGACACGCTCGCTATTGAGCAAGACAGTCGGCCTATTTTGTTCAGGTCCTATTCTGAAAACTACCGCTTTGGCCTTTTTCGCATTAAATCTCTATCTCGCGCTATCCGCCCACGTTTTGAACACACCAAGGGCTTATTTCCACATCATTTCAAATTTTTTAATTGCGCCGCCTGAACTATCAATAGGGTGTCGTTTATGAACACCATGGTTCATCCTAGCAGCAACGTAACTATGAATATACCTTCTTACCGATCCGGAGTACAAACCCTGGGGGCACCCCTCGGTAACTGACGTCTTCTACTTCGACCTGCGCTAACCTTTGGAAAAAGTAATGTTTTACTAGCGAGAGCAAATTATGTAGACATCCTTTCGGCTAGTTCCTGAATTATTTTCAATCACCACGTACTGTTGAACACCCACGCGATACATTTAGCTATTAGCGCGCAATATTACTTCGCCATGCTCTACAAATGTCAGTCCGTTATTATTGTTTATAACCCTAAAGCATTCAAATAGTCTGGCCAATCTAGCTATGTCCCCATTATCAATATTGTCGCCTTAAAATCGCCTTTTATTACACCACATCCGATTTTTGACATTTCGAAAATCATGATTTTCAAGCTACCAATGAGGTGATCTTCATTTACGCAAAGTTCGCTCCGATTGTTTATTAATTATGGTTAAATCAGGGAAAAATATTATTACGCGTCCCCTCATGCTCGGCTCGCGAATCATAGCGAAATCAAGCTTTACTTCTAATTTCGATTATTTCTCGCCGCTGTTCAAATATATATTCCCGATGCTGTGTATGACATCTTTATTTCCCATAGTTGATTTCGAGTTTTTGATCCTTTTTCACAATGAGAAAGGTACTAATTTCGCCTCGTGATCCGTATTCACCTAGGGTTTCTTCTTTTCGCTCTTGCTTGTACGCATACAGCGCATCGCTTTTGATCGCTCTTGCAAGCATGAAAAGGGTGCTTTTTCCACCGCACTTTCCGCACAGATAGTTCTCCTCTTCACATTCTCGTGCCTTATGACCAAAGCCACAACGCTGGTAGTACCCTATAACGTTGTCCTCTACCTTCACAGTCTCCCACTCCCGGTTACTTCTGCGGCTCTTCAGGATCTTTTGTGCTTTGAGATAACCTCCAGTATGATGTTGACACTGCCGTGGAGCTACTTGCAATCACCGTAACGGTACTTCTCGAAAATCCCGTCGGCCATCTCCGCACCGTCAAACGCCTCAACCATCTCCGGACTGTGTGCGCAAGACCATCCGAAGGCAGCTTTTGCCATACTTCAAGCTCCGCGCTCTCTAGTTCTTCGGCTTTTGTGGCAACAGCTATTTTCAGCTATTCGATGTCTTCGAGTCTGCGCAGCTCCACGAACATACTACAATTGGACTTTTGAAAGTTCATCTTAGCCTCCCGCACCTCTATCGCTTTGTCGACTTCCGTCGTTTAGTTTCGTAGTAGCTCGTAAGTATATAAAAAGTTGGTAGGCAAAAAGAATTAGATAAATCTGTTCCACTCGTTAATTAAAAAATTAAATGCACTCATTGTCTGTTCATTGGTATTACTGCAAAAAGGCGTTAGAACTTCTCCAACTGGTTGTTATAAGTATTTTGTACCAGAAGTACTCAAACACCATGATAGAATATTTTTTTGGCATAGATATAAAATCTCTCTCTTTTTAGTAACACGTTCGCGCATCTTTGTTTTAAAAAGATGATCAGTGCTGATAAAAAATCTAATTATGCATCCTTAGCATTAAAGATTGAATAATAAAACAATATAAGATGTTCAGGATGACAGCGATTTAGGTTACAAGATACTTTGGAATAAAGAAATCTGCCAAAAATAATTGGTGAATAAGACAGCATCAGCAACAACGACAAATAAAACATCAGTGATTATCACAACTATCAGAAACGAGTCAATGTTTGGAAATTGCTGTAGATCACACTAAAAAATGAAGATGTGAGCATACACACATTTGAAGATTCCAAAAAAAGCTAAAATATTTTTTAATATCTTTTCGGAAAGATTAGAATCTGTCTTAAACATAAGTAATTGTTATGGAGATAAATTAAGTAGAAGTTCGTCCATTGGCAAAATCTATAAACATACTAACCTTCAACTAGTAAATGATTTATATATCCTCTCAAAATTTTTTAGTTTATGAATGCATGAATATACTGATAAATTGTTGATTGCCGATTACTGATTCTATCATTATACAAGGTGATTGAAATATGACTGGGATTGATTATTTTGCAAAATATATATACATAAATACTTGCACATTATCTTCAATGTAGTCTCCTCTAGAGTCAACGCATTTTGCTAACGTTCTGGAAGTATCCTGACGCCTTTTTCAAAAATGGCTTTTGAATGGCAGCGTATCCACTTCCGAATAGTTCAAATGGCGACGTCATCCACAAACCACATGCCTGCCTGTCTGATGAGTCTTCCAAACAGATAGAATTCACTTTGGGCTAAATTGGGACTGTACAGCGAATGTGACAGAAAGTTCCATTTCAATTTCTGGAGAGTTTCCATAGTAGTTTTGGCCATATGGGGCGTACATCGTCTTGAAGGAAGACTACCTAATTTCTACCTGTCTTCCGCTTGGATCGAATCTTTTCCTTCATGTCTGTTGCTAGAAGGTCCGAGTAATAAGCTGACTATTCTGGCATCCGTCTGAAAGGCTACATAGACATAGTCTACAGTCGGAGAAGAACTTTGTCGTTACTTTCCTGTCGCTCCTCCGCGCTCTTTTAAGTCACTCGCGTGATAACGGCTGAGACTCGTAAATAAAGCAGTGCACCCACGTTTTATCGGTGGTAACTACACTTAACAGCAAAACAATCCTCCCACTTGCTGCACGCGTATTTTCGCCTCCTGTCTGTCTAAAAAAATTCAAATAAAAACATTCACGTGCAGAGTACTTTATTTTTGGGCTTTAAAAAAACTACTGCTATTGCATTAAGCGGATGATGCATTCAAAAAAATATACATCACAAACTGGCTTTTTATCATTTTTGCTAATTGGAACACATGTGCACGACAACTTTGATTCATCTCAGTCACTTATCCAAAGTTGGCATAAGTAAGTAAGTGATGTAAGTGCTCGAGTGATTAGGGAAAAAAATGGATACTAGAACCGCCGAAGCAGTCCAGACAGTTGCATTATTGAGAGGGCCGTGGAAAATCGACTGAATTTGAGTCAATCAGCTATGTCAAGAATGTAGCGTCGGTATCCGGAAACCGATGGCTACGTCCGCCGGGAAGGAGGCAGCCCTTAAAAATCGACCTATGACTGACATACAAGAATGGAGTGCAGTCAGAGGTGTGGTGGTCGCCAGCGTTTAAACAGTAAGAAAAAGACTAAAGCAAAAAGCAGCATCCCAAGCTGATTGCAGTCCAAAAGCAAAGGGAACTGGAATTTGCTCACGAACATCTCGATTACGTCCTCGGTCATTGAAGTCGATTATTATTCACCGACGAGTCCAGGATGTGCTTACATGGCAACGACAGGAGACGTCGGGTCTATAGAAGGCCAGGGGAGAGATTTGCTCATTGCTGTATTCAAGAAACTGTCGCCATTGTATGTTCTGAGCGGGAATTTCCATGCACGGAAAAACCGAGTTAGGTTTTCGTGCCTAGTGAAGAATGCGGAAGAGGTTTAGCAGCGAACCTCTACATCAGAGCCATTTTAGTGAAACATGTTTCGTTTCCGAGATTTTTTGATGAGAACTTTATGCTAACACATGACGATGCGCAAGGGACCATTACCTACCTGAATGACGTCGGTATACCAAAAATCGACTAGCCTCCGTGTGGCCTAGTCTTAAATCCAATTGAGCATGTTTGGGATGAGCTTAAGCGAAAATTTCGGGCCAGAAATCTTGCACCAGGGAGCGTGATGGAACCGAGAGCGGCGTTGATTGAAGAGTGGGAAGCACTCCCCCAAGACACCATAGGAAAAGTCATGCAATTAGGACTAGAGGTGACAACACCATCATTAAATTAATTTCAACTGAGAATTTCATTTTTTTTATAATCATATATTCTCTTTCATCTCTTTTATATTATACATATTAAGCCCATAACTTTGTCAGAAAATGTCTAATTTCAATCAAAATGGTATACATAAATGCTGTTATAAATTTGGATAATTGCAAGTACAAGAAATATGTAGTTTCAAATAAATTAATACATTTTATTCACCAATGCCAAGAGCAGAAACGTTATGTTATGAATATATATATATATATGTGCTTCAATATTCCTCCCCGTAGACTTTATATTTGGATATAACCACCAGACAATGAATTAAAGTGTATTTGCAATCAGATTAATTTTATATTGATAAACAAAAGGTTTAGAAACGGCGTTAAGTCTGCAAAAAATTATCCTGGTGTAGACATACCATTAAACCATAATTTGTCAGCCAAAATAACGGTACATTCAAAGAAATTAGAAAAATTATTTAACAAAAAATATATTTACATTCATTCAAAATTAGAGAAATGCATTACGAAGTCGCTATAACATTAAATAAAAGCCTTAAACAACTTAAAAAAATTAAACATCAGTAGCAAATAACGACGAAAATACACTATGAAAAAATTTAAACGAATGCTAATTAACACACAGAAACAAATGTTAAAACCAACAAACAGGTACCAAAAGAAATCTTTGGATAACTGTAGATATTAAAATTATTGGACTAATGATCACATTATAGACACACGTACACAGAAAAGTACAAAACAAAAAAGAAATTGAAAATTACAGAAAAAACATGACGACTTGTATAAAAAGATAAAAGAAATAGCTAGTTTATTTGAAAATAAAACTTATAACAGGCACTAGACGACGGAGTTAAAATAACAAATAGTTAAGAGGAAGTAAAATGAGTGTAGACGAATATATTGTTACCAGGTCGGGCCCCGGGCGGTGGTTAATCGAGCGTCGAGACTCAACGGAGCCGGGCAGCAGGCCGGGTAGCGAGCACCGGTGCCAGTAACTAAGATGGGTGACAGGTCGGGCAGCGAGCAGGAGGGCTGGTGATGGAGCTGGGTAGCGAGCAGCAGGGCCGGGCAGAGCAGCAGGGTCGGTCAACGAGCAGCAGGGCCAGACAACGGGACCGGTAGAGGAGCCGAGCAGTGAGCAGCAGGTCCGGGCAGCGGGCGACAAGGCCGGTAGCGGACAGCGAACAACAGGGCTGGTAGCGGAGCCGGGTAGCGAGCAACAGGTGGCGGAGCCGGGCAGTAAGCAGCAGGGCCGGGCAGCAAGCAGTACTATTTATTGTTTCAAAAGTATACATAACGGCCGATGCTCCGCCTTTCGGCACTACATCGGCGCTTTCCGCAATTGTACATTCTTTACTTTAACAATTCGATTAATTATCTTGAACCGTGGTCCGTGCGTAAACCTGCCCCGGCATTCGCCTTGGTGCAGGACTCGGGGAAAACCACGAAACCCGAGTCGAGCAAGAAGCTGCTCTCGGTCTCCTTACTTTGACATTTCTAACTTATTCTAATCTATGCTAACTTAACTATTACAATAACCGCATTTTTATGCGGTCTCCCCGTCTTCGGCGCATGCGATTCCGCGATTCTGAGTCTTTCCTATTACGCAGTCTCTAGCACTATTGCCGTCCGTACAATATCACTCGCGAGTCCGCAATTGTGAGTCCTTGCTTTTATGCTAGTCTCTAGCGAGGCTCAATTCCGAGTCCGGGCTGTTATGTTCACTGTACGCAGTTCTGAGTCCCAGCTATTATGCTTGTGTATGATTCACTTCACTGCCCACCCCCACGTTCGCGGTCGGGCCTTCCCTCGCGCCCAGCTTCTCGGCTCGTGCCGCTAATCGCCCCAACGCCTCGCACCAGATGTCTTCGTTTGCCAGTTCGGTGACTTCCTCCGGCGTTCGTGGCCATCGCAGTCCTCTCGTCGTGAGAATGGTTTCTGCTCCCGCTCGTGTTCGTTCTTGGAGTGGACAGCTCAGCAATATGTGCAGGACGCTGTCCTCTCCCCTCTCGCACTCGCAGCTTTCCTCCCCCGGCTGAAGCTTTCCTATCCGCACGAGGTACGTGCGAAAGTTTCCGTGCCCCGTGATCAGCTGCGCGGTGTGGTAACTGAGGTGCCGCACTCAGAGTTGGGAGGAATACCCTCGCCTGCTGCCCCGTTGTCACTGTCCTCCACCTCTCCGCCCATCTGCTGCGTGTCCTTTCTTGGAACTTCTTTTTAATTAGGCTCCTTGGGATTCTGAAAGCTGCTCGGGTCCGTCGAGTCCGTTTTACTTGGCTTTGGTATAAATCTGACAGTTTGGGTCTTCCAGCAGGGCCGGACAGCAAGTACAGGCAACGGGGCAGGTAGCGGAGCCGGACAACGAGCAGCAGGTTGCGGAGCCGGGCAGCGAGCAGCAGGTGGCGGAGCCGGGCAGCGAGCAGCAGGTGGCGGAGCCGGGTAGCGAGCAGCAGGTGGCTAAGCCGAGCAGCGAGCAGCAGGTAACGGAGCCGGACAGCGAGCAGCAGGGCCGGTAACAGAGCCGGACAGCGAGCAGCAGGGCCGGTAACAGAGCCGGACAGCGAGCAGCAGGTCCGCGTAGCGGGGCCGGGCAGCGAGCAGCAGGATCGGGCAGCGAGCAGCAGGATCGGGCAGCAAGCAGTAGGGCCAGACAGCGGGACCGGTAGAACCGAGCAGCAAGCAGCAGGTCCGGGCAGCGGGCGACAAGGCCGGTAGCGGAGCCGGTTAGCGGGCAGCAAACAGGAGGGCCGGACAGCGAGCAGCAGGGCAGACAGCGGGATCGGTAGAGGAGCCGGACAACGAGCAGCAGGTTGCGGAGCCGGGCAGCGAGCAGCAGGTGGCGGAGCCGGGCAGCGAGCAGCAGGTGGCGGAGCCGGGCAGCGAGCAGCAGGTGGCGGAGCCGGGCAGCGAGCAGCAGGTGGCGGAGCCGGGCAGCGAGCAGCAGGTGGCGGAGCCGGGTAGCGAGCAGCAGGTGGCTAAGCCGAGCAGCGAGCAGCAGGTAACCGGAGCCGGACAGCGAGCAGCAGGGCCGGTAACAGAGCCGGACAGCGAGCAGCAGGTCCGCGTAGCGGGGCCGGGCAGCGAGCAGCAGATCGGGCAGCAAGCAGTAGGGCCAGACAGCGGGACCGGTAGAACCGAGCAGCGAGCAGCAGGTCCGGGCAGCGGGCGACAGGACCGGTTACGGAGCCGGGTAGCGGACAGTGAGCAGCAGGGCCGGTAGCGGAGCCGGGCAACAAGCAGCAGGGCCGGTAGCGGAGCTGGGTAACAAGCAGCAGGGTGCAAAAATAACCAAAAAGGACTCACCTGGACTTTTGATTTCTTCTTGAAGGGCTGGAGACAGAGACCGAATGCTTCGGTGACTCAGATTTTAAGAGCTCAGCGTGAGCCCCACTCTACTGGTGGGGTACAAAGTTTGACCGTGGAAGCACGCTGAGCCAGTTGGGGGATGCAAAGAACTTGTTTGGGATTGGTGGAGGACTCCGGGGACGCCTTCACGCTGGTTGGTAAATACGCCGGCGCCCTTGCGCTGGTTGGTAAATGCAGTGTCAGCTATAGTCGGCGACGTTCGGACAGATTTGAAACAGCTTGGCACGACACGGCGCGGTAGGGCAATGGCCCTGAGGCTGCGCACGGCCTGGCAAAATTGAGTCCAGGTAACATCAAGACCGCCAAAATTGGGACCAAGTAAGTATTATCAATCATTTATTGGGCGACAATAGAACAGAGCCAACAGACTAAAAAGAACAGAAAGAATAATCTCTGCCAATCTTAAAATCCGAAGTGAAACATGCTATAAAAATCACTAAAATAGTAAAATACTATTATTTCTCATGTATTAAATATTTGTTTAAAGAAGGCATAAGCTATATCATCTGATCTAGAAAAGGACTTTTACAAAGATTCAATGCAGTTGAAAACGTTCATAGAAGTAATTAAAATAAATAAAACGTATGAAAATCATCGCTAGAGTGGTCCAAATGGTCTCTCTGATGCCTGGCGGGTGGCTTACTCAGTCACTAAAAATAATTAAGTACCTGCGCTCGCTCGAGCAAAGGGTAATAATGGCGGTCATCGGGGGTGCTCCTCATCAGAGATGGTGCGCGACGACCGGACAGTAAGTCGGACGTTAACCTCTCAGTTCGCAGGCCTTGCTATCACGCGAGGCGTCAGAGCCTTACCATTATTATTATTGTATAATATCGCCACCGGATGTTCAACGAGAGATACCGTAGCAGACTTCCTCTTAAATGATGAAAAAAGTGTTAATGCAATGGGTAAACAATTTATTACCGAATGTTCAATTTTAAATACTCGCTTTTAAATATTTTGTTTTAAAAAGTGCATATAAACAATACAGTTCAAGAAGTACGTCCACATGGAGATCTATTTTGACGAATGCTCAGAATATCAATATCGGATGATAATGCCCATATCGAAAATGTTTTTACTTTCCATAACACACGGAACTAGGTAATTTAGTCAATTTGCCATGACCATTTGCAAAACCAAGAAATCTGCTTTGATGAAATGACTAGTAGTATCCCTCAGCGTACAAACATACTACATATTGATGGTTTTTATATTGCAATATGACGCCTCACGACTGAAAAAATAAAAAAGGCTTAGAAAGGTTTTGAATAGGCACATATAAATTGTCTGGTTGTAACAACCCAAACGAAATGTAAGTCAATAAAGTGATTTAAAAAAACTCTTAATTGTATGTATCCAAACTAAAGAGAAATCCCACAACAATTGGTGACCCCAACGTGATCCGACTCTATCATGGCTGAAGAAAAACAATCTCGCAGCACCGAGGCATCAAGTCTATCATACCCCGACACCTCTTGATCGAACCGAGGTGTGTCGAGTTTCAATCCTTTTTGGGATGCGAAACCGGAGATCTGGTTCTTCTAGGTCGAAGCTCAATATGCGATTAATAACATTACACGGGAGGGCACAAATTTCGCAGTTGGACCCAAAGTATGTTGACAACATTTGGGATATTGTTAAAGGCGAGAACGTCGTTAACAATTATACGCTAGCAAAAAAAGATTATCAGACCTTTTCAAAGAGAGTAAAGAGCTTAAATTGAAGCGTTTATTAACGTGACTCGAATTAGGCGACTTAAAACCTAGCCAACTCCGAAAGTTTCAAAGCTTGGCAGGAACAGAAATTTCCGACGGGGTGCTTAGAACTCTTTGGTTGGAGAACTTCCAGCTTCAGTTCAAAATATACTGGTCGTGGGTAAAGAGTCTCGGCAAGATAGCAGAAATGGCTGATAAAATAATGAGAGTAGGTCTTTTGCCGCTTTTGACCAGGTTTGTACCCAGTCTACAGAAATTTCTTTGCAAGAATTGTATAAAAATATCGTCACAATAGACAATCGTCCACGAAGTCAGACTGCGGTGGACAGAGATAGTCGCCGAAGCAGCCGTCGCAAAAAGTATAATCCTCGTAGCAGATATTGTTTCTACCATTTTCGTTTCGATGGCAAATGTAGGCCCGACTAGTCTAAACCACCCTGCTCGTATAACGATAAGGGAAACGGGAGTCCTAGCACCAATAGCGACCGCCGATACTGCCGGTGAACGAAGTGATCAAATTTGACAAAACCAAATATGTGACACACAAGTTGAACACCACATTCAGACTTGACCTGCGACTCTCATTTTCGGGACAAAATGACAAGTTTGTGGAAATTCCTGAAATCTAAACATCACTATATCTTATAGTCATCTCATTTCTAAAATCGACGACGTGCAATGCATCTTCAAAACAAAAAAGAGTTTACAAAATTGGATTTACTGCAAGCGTATTACTAGTTTCCAGTAGCAGCGATCGTCAAAGAAAATACCGCCTTAATAACTCCATTTGAATTTATATGCCGTTGAGCTACGCAATACACAGTCTCCGTTCCAGCATTTTATGATTTTTGATGCTTGGACCTTGATTATACCCTCACTGTTGCCAAGTCAGTTGAATAGCACGAACGCCATTTGGACGCAGTTGGAAGACGATTACATAATTACGGATTGCGTATTAATTTCAGCTAAATCAATCTTCGGTGTTCAATAAGTGATCTTTTAGGGTTACTTCATAGATTCAAAAAAAACGAGACCAAATTCCGAAAAGGTTAAAGTAATGGCCTATGCCGAACACCCAAACGATATTCATTCCAGAACCACGAAAATTTGATCAGACGGAACCGTGCAGTTTCCAACCGGTAGTTACAAAGTCCTTGTAACCATGCGCATAAAGTACGACACAATCAACGTCATTGATACGATTAAATCTTTCATAATCGAATGATTAAAGTAGAATTGGTGACAACACTGTTACTTAATACGCCACCCAAATCCAGAAGATGCAAGTACTCATTAAATTGACACTATAAGAATAAATTGTAAGAGAACAATTAGATTTCGATTTCTCATATGTAATACGATTATATCCCCCCGAAAACAGGTGTATGCAAAGTCGAGCAATTCCAACCACTCGGGCATTAAACATAGAAAAATGACAAATGCAGAATTTACTTTGCCGTATATATTGAATGCTGCGACATTGCCATACCCTAGAATTGAAACGTACATTAGGATGACAAAATATCTGCCACATCGGTGAAGAGTTCCTATCATGTAACGGCTCAGAAATGCACCAGCCAAATAAAGGGGGAATTTTCCACAGAACCAACAATATATATTTGATACAGAAAAACTACTGAACTGTGAACGATATTGTAATAATTGTAAATTAGTCACATCAGTAAAGTCTAAAACGGATAGAGTATAATCATTGCCACGCTTCTAATAAAAACAATACTGCACAAAACACCAATAATAAAACCTAAAAAATGAGGTCAAATACATTAAACGTTGTTTCAAACAGTATCTGTTAAAAGCGTATATATTTATAATGATTCGTTACCATGGCTCCACAATAAATCGGAATCAAATAATGACAGCAGGCTTTGCCACAGTACCAATAGACACCACAACATAATAGGATTAGACACATTGGTGGCGAGTATCCCTGCCGACAGCCGACGTGTTCAAAGCTGTTACTGCCACGGCTCTCATAAGAACGACAGTTCACTGACGAGAGCAGATTTTGCCACAGCATCACTAGGCACCCCAGCCAAGGTCGGACCTATATAATGCTGCGATATTGCCAAGCTCTCACATGACGACATAATAGGATATTTCCATTAGCCATATTAGTGGAGAGTATCCCTGCCGAGATACGATGTGTTCAAAGCTGTGTCACTGTCACAGCCGAAGTCAGACCTATTCAATGCGGCGACACTGCCATCTCCTCACACCGCAACATAATAGGATATTTCCATTAGCCACATTGGTGGCGAATATCCTTGCAGAGAGCCGACGTGTTTAAAGCTGCGTTACTACCACGGCCCTCAAAAGAATCATAGTTCAATGGTGAGAGCAGGCTTTGCCACAGCATCAATAGAAACCGCAGCCGAGGTCGGACATATTCAATGCTGCGACACTGACATGCAATCCATGACATATTTCCATTAGCCACATTGGTGGCGAGTATCCCTGCCGACAGCCGATGTAATTAAAGCTGTTACTGACACGGCCCTCATAAGAACGACACTTCAATGGCGAGAGCAGATTTTGCCACAGCATCAATAGAAACCCCAGCCGAGGTCAAACCTATTCAATGCTGCAACATTGCTATGCCCTCACACCACGACATAATAGGATATTTCCATGCGACACTGACATACACTCCATTACATCATAATATTTCCATTAGCCAAATCGGTGGCGAGTGTTCCTGGTGACCGCCGATGTATTCAAAGCTGTGTCAGTGCCACGGTCCTCAAAACAATCATAGTTCAATGGTGAGAGCAGGCTTTGCCACAGCATCAATAGAAACCCCAGCCGAGTTTGGACCTATTCAATGCTGTGACATTACCTAGCCCTCACTTCACAACATAATAGGATATTTCCATTAGCCACATTGGTGGCGAGTATCCTTGCCAAGAACAGATGTGTTCAGAGCTGTCATTGTCACGACTTCTATATGTATCATAGTCCAAAGATAAAAACAGGCTTTGTCACACCATCATCAATAAATACCCCAGCCGAGGTGGCACTTATTCAATGCTGCGACATTGCCATGCCGTGAAAATAAAACGTATCGAAATCAGATTTTGATTTGGTACATTGGTTGGGAGTTGGGACAGTGATGAATGCAAAATTTATTAAGTGCTTAAGTTAATATCAGATGTATTCAGAGCTGCGTCAATGTCGCGACCCTCATATATATCGCAATCAGATAATAAAAACAAAATTGACTACGGCAGTATGTATATACCCCATTCAAGTTGGACGTATTCGATTTTTCAAGGCATTGCCGCGCTTTAAAATAAATCGTAATGAAATTTAACACACTAAAAACATTTTTACACGCCAGTGGTTGCCCACCCCCAAAATCAGATATCAATCTACTAATTGTTTCCGAAGATGAGATTTTTTAGCGATAAGGTCTTTTAAGAAGGGGTCTGTCGGTGGTTTGGATGCAATTAAACCCCAACATATAATTGATTTATGCTCCTATCTTGGTGACTACAGAGATAAGGTGATACTTGAAGACTCCTAAATTGGCCTGTAAATCGGTTCATTCTGATATAGGAGACTACTTATAATAGCGTTTGCTCTAAGAAGTTTTGTGGATCATTACGCAGATTCGGAGATGTTCATCGAAGAACGTGTTCAACACTAAAAAAAGGACAAGTTATTAACTTTCAAGGAAAGGATATCACATTGTTATCCTTCTTTTACCAAGATTGTAGTCAAGATTCTATTTTCACACGTGAATAACGATTTCTTAATTCTTCTAATGGAATGCAGCAAGGAGATCCTGCGAGACCTTTGCTCTTCGCCCTTTAGATCCATCCCATTATTCAGTCTATTACTTGAACTAAACGTTTGATATCTTGATGATGGGACATTAGTTAGATCCTTTGACAGTTTTCAACGATTTCGGAACATTTATATCCTGTGAACCCCTCAATTCTTCTAAATGTGAACTATTTTTTTGCCTATTAAATCAATCTATCGTTAACAATTTTTGCAAGGTCCTCTCCTGGAATTAAATTTGTTAAAGATGATCTATCCATCTTAAAGGTACCCATTATAGAGAGCAGCATACACCCTACCTATCGAGAATACACTAAAAAAATTAAAACTCCGACTTTCTGCTTATCCTCAATCAAATCACGCCTTGCTTCATTTTTAATTAATCATTGTATTCTTGTACCAAAATCGATGTACCTCCTTCGATCTACGCCTGTATTCAAGTTACCCAACACTTTGGAAATGTTTTAAAGTCTATTTAGAAGGAATTTCAAACATCTCCTTAGAGGATAATCGATAAAGTCAAGTTTCATTTTCTATTAAATTTGGTGGCTTGGGTATAAAGAAAACATTGGATATTGCTCTTTCTACTTTCTTATCCAGTTTACATTCCACAGATGCTTTAGCCAATTTGATCCATTCATTTGCTCAAGGCTTGGCAAACAATGAAATTTATGAGGCTTTGAATTTGTGTGAATCAACGAATGGAGAAAATCTCCGTGCAACTAAAACCATCCAACGCTTTTGGGACTACATTGAAGACTAGCAGACTCTTTCAATTGTAACTGAGAAGTCAACCGTATTAGATTTGAATCGTGTAATAACTATAAATCTGCTAAATGGTTATCTGTTGGCTCCTTAGATTTAGACACTTTTTTGAACAATAATTTCATTCGTATTGCCGCATTGAAGGATTAACGATATCATTAAGCGAGCTATCCCTTCAACCGAAGTTCCTTCATAATTTGAGCCTATTGGATTTTGTCGTGATGTTGGCAAACGACCTCATGGTATGACTTTTGTGCCCTAGTCAAAAGGAAAAGACCTATGACGTATAAGACTTTACATGTCGCGGCACTCTGTTCAGAAGCGGAGGTTCTGTGACAGAATTAGCAGCTTAAAAAAGAAAAGCAAATATAAAACTATTTCTAAGCAAGGATATGCTTTCGTTCCTTTTGCAATATAAACATTTTGACCCTGGTATGATGATGCTATTTCAATTAATCGTTAATGATATTGGTTTTCGTTTGAAGTTAATTTCTGGCGACTGCCGTTCTCGTTCTTACTTAACTTTGCCCACAGCTGTTTCGTTCCAACTCACTGTTTAAGGTTATTTTTCCCTTCAGTTTTGCCTTGTAGAATCACTTGTACAAGTTCGTACGTTTCATATCACATAACGTAGCCAAAGCAGTTAAATTGTCTTTATTTGATAATGTTTATTAGCTCTTTTTCCTTCCTCACGCGTTATAATATCGCATTATTAGGTTTGTGACATATACCATACGTGATATTTGGAACATACCTCTAATACCAGCATTCAAAGGATTCTAAACGCTATATAGCATACTCTTTGAGGGTTCAAGCTTCCGCTCTCTATAATAAATCCGTAAAAACATAACATTGGAGGACACATGTTCTTACTCTCAGACTTAACCTTGGATGGATAGAACTGTTCTTCACTTGTTAAACGCAGTTCTTGCTTCTTCAATGCGTAGTTTTTTTTTCAATGGAAGAATTCCATTTTTCATTTAACGTGCAGGGTGTCCCAGATTCCATGGGATTTGGGAGTTACACCTATTTCTGTACAAGATAGAAAAAAACTTCATACCGTATTCTATACTGCAATCGACTATTGCCTATTAATCTTTGCAAACCTTCTTCTATGCTTACTATAAATACGCTATCATCCTCATATCTAAGATTATTGATCAGTTGGCCATTGACAAATTTCTTCATTCAAGTTCTCTAGGGCTTCTTTAAAAAGTTCCTCTTAGTAAGTGTTAAACAGGAGTGACGATAGTACACATCCTTGTCTTGGTCCTCAACTTTATCAGGTGTTTGACCATCTACTTTTACTGTCGATTTTTAATTCCAATATAAATTGTGTATAATTCTTAGATTTTTGTCATCCAAATTCGCTTGTTGTAAGATAATCATCAGCT
Source organism: Sinelater perroti (assembly GCA_036346155.1). NCBI lineage: Eukaryota > Metazoa > Arthropoda > Insecta > Coleoptera > Elateridae > Sinelater > Sinelater perroti. Next base: position 4,424,210 of record JARFIY010000344.1, read on the forward strand.
CTCCGTATTGGACTTTGTTTCCAAAGCTAGCTGTGTTCTGCTAAATTTTCTTTTCTAGCTTTCTATATATGCGCTCATGGATTCTATAAAGAAAGCCCTTTAGAGTAATTGACTCATCAAGCTTATCATTCTGTGGTCTTCATATCCTTTTAAATTGATTTTTTTGGATGAAAGTATAAATGTAGAATCAATTTTATGGAATATTGCCTGTATTGTATATGTTATTAAGAAAGTTTGTTAACGTTCTATGTATTCGTGTTTTAATAGTTATGGTAATTCTCCCAGTATTCCATCAGGACGTGTTGCTTTTTTCTTTTTTATCTGCAATGCAGTTTTCCTTGTCTCTAATTTGGGCATTGTAGGACCAAATGTACCTTTTACCAACATAGGTTTTCTCTTTCATTGTGTTTAAACAATTCTTCTACATACTGTTTCCCTGTAGTTAGTGTATCTTCCGTGTCCATTATGGCTTTACCTTTTTCATCTAATAGCACAGTTGCTCTTCTAGTATTCCACCTTCTCTTTTCGAATTCTTCTTTTTTGGGCATTTATTTGTTAACTATAGTCTCAACTTTATTTCTGAAATTCCTTCCTTCTTCCATTAGTTCTATAATTTCTTTTGTCATTTTTTAGCACTTTTTTTCCATTTTTAATTTTTCTTGTTTTGAGCACTTCTTTCATATTTTACCACTTTTGTTGAATGGTATTATCTGTTTTACCTTTAAGTTCCTCCAGTTCTTCATTGAGTTATTAACATCCTCAGCTTTTGATTGTTTAATTTCTGGGCATCTATTTTCAAGCACTTGTCTTTTTATATTTGTTTTTCAAAAGCAGACCATGGTTAGTGGTCCTGAATATGTTTTTGCTGAATTAACTAAATTGCGAAACTTACTGTTAATCAGTATATAATCTATTTGATTACGAATTATCTTATTGTCTTTGTCTACTGGGACTTTCCAGATATAAAGTCGACTGGATGGTGAATGATAAATGTTTGAACATTTATTTATAGCCTTTATTTCATAATACTTGAAAAAACATAAATTTAATTTAAATTATTGTGGATGAAACAAATATCCTCACCAATTTAGTTTAATATTTTTCTCTCAACTTGTATGACGTTATTGGCTTTTTTATCTGCCTTCGGAAGTTTTTGCTTTGCTATTGTTCAATACTTCTTTATTAGACTAGGTACAGGACAGTTGTGATCAAATTCAAGTTAGTGTTTATCCATTTCACTGTTTTTGCTATAATAGGTAGAGGCCGAATTTGACAAAAATATAAGTAATACACTTCAAGATTCCTTAAATAGTTGAATACTTGCTTCTAGGTACTCTTTGTAAATTATTTCATTAATTGCACTTTTCATTACAAAGATATCACTAAACTAAATACTATTTGGTAAACTTGGTAATTCATTTATATTTTTTCACCATTGCAATTATGATAAATTCTTGATAGTAAAGTATTCTTGACCTGGAATCTGCAAAAAATCAACTTTGACATTGTCGATCAAATTGTCATACAGCTTCTTCACTTGGACTTTTCTCGAAGTTTTACATTATGATAGCATCTAGCGTTTTGGGAATAATTTAACTTTTAAGCTGTGTGTTAGACGAAAATGTTGAGATTCACATTAAACCGTATCTTGGTCTTTTCATCTAGCTTTGGATCAGTTAAGTTATTTTTGCGATCTGATTTCAGTCCTCTTTTTGTACTCAGGTATTTTTAAAATTACTGGATAATATTCATACATTAGAAGAGCATGTCCTAGTTTTATAGTGGTCATTTTGCACAATCATCTAGTTCTTCTATGCATTTATACACAATTTCTTCATATCGCCATAAATTAGAAATTAACTAAAACATACAAAGCTATACAATAGATGTATTGAAACTTATTCCCTAGTCAATTAGAATCATTTGCAAGTTTGTTGCGATTCTTCTAGTTTTTGAAAAAAATCTTAGATTACCAATTTCGTTGTACAAGTCAATATAGTACTATTGAGCAAGTGCACTAGATAGACAATTAAAATGCATTTAAATAAAAAATGTTCTGTTGAGCTGATTTTCTGGATATCAAACTTAAAAAAATTCTCCCACACAATTTTGTCAATTAGAACAAACTATTTACTTTACGAAACTCAAAATAAAAAAACTCCTCTACTTACCACTAGCACAACATAACACAATGTAACCAAAAACGAAAATTTGTACAAAAGTTTTATTCAAAAATTATACAATTCGTGACTTGTATTCTGGTATCAATGATCGCAACACAGATGCACATGTAAGGCGCACAGGAACCATGGTATGGACTGGAGCGCCAAGCAGCTGCAACAGAATAACTCATTTTATACTATTTACCAACAACTACAATAGACACACCTTTTTCAATTGTTTATTGCTAGACATGCTCGTCAAATGCTGCACTGGAGCATCTATAAGACTTGTAGTAGATCTGTGCTTGGCCAGCATAGATGTGTATAAGCTTCTGGAGGAGTCTTCATTCAGCAAATCTTGGGATTCGTTGTAATGGTCTTCATCCGCGTCCACACAGTAAAGTTCCTATCAAAGCGAATAGAACAATTTAACTCATTAAGTACCAAACCAAATCATATAACTGTTTATTATAATTAGTACTGTTTAATCAAATATTATTAACATCCACCAATATAAAACAATATAAAACAAACGTTTGATCTGTTTTGATAAGTTTATAGAGTAAAAGAATTTGATTAATATAAAGAGGGTCAAACCTACAATGTTCTCCACTCTAGATACATCTGGAAACATACATAAACGTTTAAAGAATTGAACATTTTTCTAAAAACTTTCCTCTATTGATTCTGATAACATTTTTCTGTACTAATATTGAGATCAATCTTACACAAATTTATATCATGTTATTTTATTTTTTCACTATTTTCTAACTTTAAGTCCAATTAGGGTAGATTAAAAGCGGAGTTTGAGTATGTCCATTTAAATTACCACTATCTACCCTAAATGAAAAAGACCTTAAAAACAGTGAGTTAAATATAAGAAGTCATATGTACCTAACATGACAAATGTATCCAGGAGTGTGACTCCACATGTGGGTAGAATCTTTTAAATCACATGATTATTTTAATCACGACGTGGAATATTAAAACACCATCTGATACAAGAACACCAACAGGCCTAAAAAAGCATTCATCTACCACAATTTTGTAATATTAATCAGTATTATTGCCTCAAGTGAAACGGGAAGAATTATTGAGTTCAAATAAGATTACTCCATCTTTAAAGACGGAAAAACAAACACCAATTCTCTTTAACTGCAATCAGTAAAAGAACTACAACTCTCTGGAAATATACTCATCACTCATTTCCTTAAATAACGATGAGAATATTAAGAAGCAGTTCTACCGTCAATTGAGCATAACCATCACTAAGGCATTAATCAGGGACAAACTTACTACTTGGAAATTTCAATGCCAGAATTAAAAGAGGCAATTGGCTCTGAGATAATGTGGACTTCAAAATTAACTATGTCAATGAATTACTATGAAATATCAATACTTAACTAACTATTGGTACACCCTCAACTGTATCATTAGTTAGCTATAAGAGAGGGAGAATGTTTCCATCATCAAGAGTGTAACCAACACTGATGACTGTTGAACAAATGTAGCAACTATTATTGTATATCATTCGTATTATCTGAGCAAGTAAACTTCTTACAAGAATTCTGCTGAAACGCCTCCAAGTGATCTCTGAGAAGATACTCTCCAAATTTCAATGTGGTCTCCAAGCCCCCAAAACCACAATTAATATGATCTTTTGTATAAGGGAACTCTAGAATGAGTGCAACCGTCAATAAAAATGTCTTTTTGATGTTTTTCGATCTAGAAAACTCTTTGACACTTAGATATCAGTTATATACAGCAGTAAGATACATAGCAGCTTTTATAGGCTGAACTTGCAAACTCGGTTATCATACTTCATAAACAAAAATAGAAACTACACTAATTTTCTAGCCATTTCGAAACTTGCAAAAAAATATTATTAAAAAAGTATGTAGAAACAGTATTCAAGAATGTAAAAGAACAAGCAGAAACAACCCAAGAAAAAATCTTAATTGAAAATAGTAACACAATTTTGAATATTAAAATTCAACTTGATAACTATTCAGATATAAAGCAAACAAAAAAGTTTTAACTTCAATGCATAACTATCTAAAACGGGAAATATATGTTTTCCTACTTTTTTAATCTGCAGATTTTACATATAAAATGTGTATTATTTTTTATTAAATAGACTGCCATCAAAAAGCATTGTCGCAAATCCTGTGTTGCCTATATGATGGAACAATGAGCAATAACTATGAAATTTAAAAAATATGGACGATTTGGAAATTATTCCATTGGATAAACTGTGATAAGGCATGTGTGCAGGCATACATGTGCATGTGTTTGTGTATGAATTGGCATGCAGGGATGTGACCTATTGATCTGTTATTCATAAAATCACTGGCTATGCCTTAGCCTGGATTATGCCTAAAAGAGAAATCTGGTCTGAACTTCAGCTTAGAAGCAGACCATCGAAAAAGCATGTTACTGGAAATGATTATGTTAATTAACTAGCATAGTGCAAGATTTTATCTATTCAAACATTGTAATGAGATGGGGGGAAGAGGGAAAGGGGTGAGAGAGATAGAGAAATTGGGAGGAAGAGGAGAGACAGCAGGGAGGGTAATAAAGACATAAGAAAAAGGAGAGAAAAGAGGGAACAGGGAAAAAAAAGAAGTGGGCAAAGAAGAGAGAGAAATGAAAAAAAGGAGAGGGAGAGAGAAAGATGTGATAAATGGGAGAGAAAAAGAGGGGTAAAGATGGAAGAAGAGGGGAGAGAGAAATAGTTAGAGATGGGAAAAGAGAGGGGCAGAGAGATTAAAGAAGCGGGAGGAAGAGAGGGAGAGAAGAGGGGAGAAATAGAGATAGAGGTGGAGAAGGGTAGAGAAGAGGAAGGAGAGATAGAAGAGCGGGAGAGAGCAGGAAAGATGAAATAAAAGGGGGAGGGGGAGGGGGTAGGATGGGGAGGGAGAGGGGCGAGGAGGAGGAAGAAAGAGGAGGGAAAGAGGAGGAGAGGGAGAAATGGAAAGACAGGAGGAGAGAGAAGAAGAGAAAGAGAGTGGAGAGAAATATTTGTAATGTTTTATAATATTAATAATAATATAATAGTAATAATAAAAATTTCTTATTAGAATAACCATGGCTCTTTAAAATTTGAACTACAAGGAACAGAAACAAAACACCTGTCTATACAGCGTTAATTGCAGCAGGAAGAATGAATGGTTTATTACCACCAGATAACATGCAATTTCAGAAAAATAATAATTCCAAGTTATGTAAAAATTACGTTTCGAGAGTTATAATTATATCACAGAGTTCAATTTTAATTCTGAAAACGTAATAATCCAAAGAGAAACACAATAGGTGAGAAGAGAGCAAAAATCAAATTTTGTAAAAAACAGGTTTTAATAGATTTAAATGACACTCAATTTGATTTTAATGTCGTCATTTTATACTTCAAAAGGAAAGGATTCTAAGTTAGGCGTGAAAATAAAAATAACATCTCGTAAAAATATTTCAAAATAAAACATATAGGAAGGTGGAGAGTCAATACTTTCCTAGATGAAATATATCAATATCAGAAAACCTGCCATGCCCTGGTATCCATATTCTTTCCGTACAAAAATAAGTTATACATTTTTATATTTTTCGTGATTATTCGTGGACTAGCACCCATTTAGAAATAAAAAAACAAACAAACAAAGATCAAGATAGTATTGCTTTTGTTAATCTCATATTTTTAGCAAACCCAGCTTCCAATATGTCCAATATGATCGAGACAGCTTCCAAGCTGGAGACCAGCTTCTATTTCTGTCATTTCTGACATCTGTCACGCCTTACAATTTTTGATCTGTGATAGATAGAGAAATAACGTTTTCAATATTTAACTAAGGACCGTTAAGTCAAGTCCAGACGCCAAATATCAGCCTGATCGGAAAATCTTGAGACTGGTTTGACCGGAAGTGGCCGGTTCCGGCCGCTAAATTTTTGTCGCTATTCATTCTCATTTGAATATAATTCACTGTCATTCCTTTCAATAAAATTTCGTTAAACCCTATAGTTTAGTTTCATACATAGGATCCGCTCTGCTTTACCTGTGAAGCAAATTTTCGCTTGTTTAAGAAATTTATACTATATTTTCGGATGGGGGGAGTAGAAATCACCATAGCTTATTGTAATTATAAAACAATAGATAGGTTTTCGCGATTTTTTTTCGACTCTTATGCATTCCTTGCATTTTTGGAATAGTAAACTCATAATTAATTGCACATATTTATAGAAATGTCAAATAATAAAATTCAGTCTAACAGAAATACCATAATAGATCAACATAAAAAGGTAAAATTTAGTAATGACCTTTCCTCTAATTCCGGCGAAAGAAATAATTACATTAAAGGTATCTAACTGAGGGTTGCTCAAAAGCAATCTACCATAAAACACACAGTTGAGCAATTAGTGATGATAGTCCTTACTAACAAGCATATTTTGGCAATGGCTCTTGAAAAGGACAGTACCTGTAACAGATGGAGCTATCGATATTAACCCTTAAAGGTCACACTAGTGCGAATTCGCACCACCTTTTTTTTAAACAGCTGGCATTTTTCAGTTAGCAGCTACCGAGGATCCTCCCCCCATGATAATTCCTTTTATGGCCCAAAAAGTCGAGCCGTACCACAGCTGGCCTTAGTCTGTTATTGTCGGCAAAGCTAGAGTGGTGAGAAAGCTCGACCGGTGTAAATTCGCACTAGTGTGACTTTAGTGTGTAACAAGTGTGGTCCAAAGTATGTTGAATGCGTTCGAGATTTTGATTAATTGTGTCAATTGTAATAGAATTAGTATTATATTTTGTCTTTTTACTATTTTTCATATTCGATAATCAAGTAATCTTAAAAAAAATGAATTGATATGTAAGAATCTGATTTTAGGCTTTTATGCATTAAAGTGAGAAACCTTATATAAAGAGTAATGTCATCTGTCTGTCCTTTTATTTTTAAACTTTTGATTAAAGCAGCTTTCAAGCTGGAGACAAGTCTCTATTTGTGTCATTTCTGATATCTGTCAAGCCTTATAATGTTTGATCTGTGACAGATAGAGACATAACGTTTTCAGTATTCAACTGAGGACCATAAGTCAAGTCCAGACGCCAAAAAATCAGCCAGACCGGAAGATCTCGAGACCGGTTTAACCCAAAGTGGCCGCAAATTTTTGTTTATGTATAGAAGCCCTGGACATCTGTGGTTTTCCAACATATTTTTCATTAATATTTTAATCATAAGATATATTTATTAATATTTATGATATTGTTTAAATTGTTATCTTTTACAAGAGACTGCAAAATAAACATCAAATTACAGAAAATAAACCAAAAATCACATGTTCAAAAAATGCCCATATTCGAGGTACCGGGAAAAATCGTTAATATCATTTGACAATATGGGGTATTTTTTTCTTAAAAGTATGTACTTTCAACTACAAAAATTTTCTTTTACTTTATTTTTAGCAATTATCTTAAAAAAATTACAAATTTTTCAAGTCATTTTTCAAAAAATAATTTTTTTCAATTGCATTTTATTAATAAATTTTTGTTTTTTCACATAACTAACTACTCCATTCGATCCCTCGGAAAATTTTACCCCAATTTTATATAAAATTGGTTTAATTTTCGTTGATAAAGAAGATATGAAAATTCAAAGTTTGAGAATCCCAATTGGCACTAGTGTGACCTTTAAGGTCGCCCAACCCAAGTGTGACCTTTGAGGAAACCTTAATTAAATACCTTTAATCTAGTTAAAAACAATTGAGGTTTAAAAAATATACTTCATTAAAAAAGATAACTAATTTTTAAATGGCATGGTCTGAACATTAAACAAAAAAATAGAAGACTACAAATAGCACTACAATTTGCCAATAACATCGAATGATAAGTTAATATTATTTAAACCTGAAAGTACTTATGAAAGTTATCGATTAAATAAGATAATAAATCAGCATAATATGTTACCGTTAGCAAGAACTTTATAACATTGTATTGTCAAACTAAATCAACTATAACATGACTGCCCGTCATCAAAGTAAGCATCTAATATTAGTAGTAATTATATAAGACGATTACAACATTAAATTTTAAAATGGTTAATTAAAATTCTCCGAGGAAAAATATTAAAACTCAAAAGATTAATCCTAATACATCCAGCAGTTAAGATTCAAAATCAAAAATACACCCGATTTTCGATGATCAACTTTGCAAATTCAAACATACTGACATTTACAAGGACAAGATGACATGATATAGAATTAATTGGTATGCTTTGCCCTATACATCATGAAGTTTAGTAATTAGGATAGCACTATTATCCTGCTTCCCCTACCCCACATGCACTAATTATGAATACCGACAGTACATAACAATTCTGAAGTTAAAAATAAATTGTTTTCAGATTATCCAGAAAGCAATATCATCTGTAAAATTACAGCAATGTAATCTATCTATATCTGCATTATAGGCCTATGATTAAATAGCAAATGTTAGTTATTTTTATTTTCAAAACCAAGAATATCTAACTTGCATCATTTTATGTCACAACCACTAGATATTGTTATCAGGAATAGGTTGGTTATCATCACCACTGAACTACTCTCTTTTCCACCCCCATCCACCAAATGATAAAACAGCAAGTATGAGTAATAATTTCAATACTACAGTTATTTCTTAAAGATAATATCACAAATAAATTTATTAATTAAGAAAAGATAGTAGAAAACTTTGAATTATCACTAGAAAATATTTTAATAAACTCCACCACTCTAATTAATTAATGTAGGTCAGTAGCATTTACTACATCACTAAATTACTAAAATTATAATATCACCAACAAGTGCTTTTTATTAAATTTTGATAACTTAAAGTAAGGTCTACATTGGTTTAGTAATAGATAAATGTATAAATCAAACGCATAATTAAGTAGTTAGATTGTTAATTTTTAAAAATAAAATGCAAACTTTTAATTTAATTATAATTTTCATTGTTTGCAATGTCGTGCACGTTTTAGAAAGATTAATAAATGATTTAACTATATTTTTATCAGGGTAAAGCAACTGCATTATGCAAAGTAGGAGAAAGAACTGAAAGCGGGAGTTACCAATCTCACGTCAAAAAAGTTAGACGCATAAAATTATGAAAATTAAAAAGCCCTTCTTAGACTTGAACAAAAACAAAAACTGTGTTGCATAGTAAATGAGTTTGTCCACTTGTATTAGAAGACTGTCTGAGAACATCAAAATACATATAAAAAATCTTCAAAACTGCAGCTATAAATGTTACTAACAAAATTGTTAAAAAAAAGTTGTGTGAGAATAACTTAAAGGCTAGGATAACCAAAAAACATTTCTAAATGAAAAGCAAAAGAAAACAAATTGATCATGCAAAAGCACATCAGCACTGGTCAATGCAGAACTGGGAGGGGGTTATTCAGAGCGATAAAACGCGCATTTATATGTTTGGAAATGACGGAATTAAATCTGTGCCAAAGACCTGCTGAAAACTTACTGCCTCAATGTATGACTACCTTAACAAAGCATTACAATACAGGCATGCAAATCAAAAAGACAAAATACAAGTAAAAAAGCATAAATATCAAGAATATTCAATTTTTAATTTCTTTGTTGTGGGCTAATAAATGTGTAAGACAAAATGATTAGTAGATTAATTATATACAAAACGTTACCAGACATAATATTAAAGATTTAAATACAACTTTATTATTGAAAGACCACTCCTATAAGTTTTTCTTATTACCTCAACATTTTTTATGCCACTAGAATCACACGAAAATGAAATGAAAAATTCTTCCATATAAAATATAAAAAAAAAAATAGAAAACTTGCCTGCTTAGAATTGATGAAAAACAGTTGACTATTCTGGTACCAGCTCAAATTGGTATCGCTGCTGGAAGCAGTTGGAACAAACACAGCAGCAACAACATTTCCCTTCTTCTGATACAACTTCTGTGTGTAGACTGGTGATGAAGATCCAGGATGGAAAATGTACACTGAAAACACTTTCAGTAAATCCTTTATACAGGCACAGTACCAGCTCCATACATCTATCAGTAGTAAAAACAGCCATATGGGAGAACATCGCGCCACCGACTAACATAGACACCTGTAGTTGCACAGTCCACAACATGGAAAGGGACAGCAAATTCCAAATGCTGAGATGTTCCTCAGTTGCAGCTACTAGCAAGTGGCACTCGTTAGCAGTCCCAAATTGCAAAGCAATCAACCTCTGCCTGTAGGAAGGGTGCAACAGCGAGCACTTCAGCTCGCAAGAGTCCGGCAGCCAGGTTGTCGCAATAGGTCCAAAACCAACTGCAACTAGAGATCCATCAGACGAGAATGCTAGCGCATTGCACGGCATGTCGCGGTAAAAGGCCACGCGAGAGCAATTCCAGACGCCACCTGCAGTAAAAACAACCAAGTTAAGTAATGAAATAACAAAAAATTAGGTTTACACCATGGTTATTAATATTCCAAACACAAAACAGATACTCCCATATTATATCTCAATTGACTAAATTCTCCATTTTGAAAGCTTCTCTAATTAAACATAATTTTGAAATAGGTAAAATTATGGAAATAGACCTACTAGAAAAAGCAATAATGCGATCGCAAATAAAAACTTACCAGTCTGAATAGATATTTATGCAATAAACATTTGTTTAAAATTGCAATCCAACATTGAAGAAAAACTGATTATAGTCAGAACAAGGAAAAAATCAATGAACAGAATAATGCAAATACAGAGAGGCAAAATAATGAAAACCTGCCTTAGTAAACGTTTCAGAGTATATTAGCTTAAAACTAAATAAAATCAACTATAACATAAATACTGCTAAAATAAGCAAATCTCAATATAAACTCAAATATTAATGACACATATGAATGAAATAAAACAGATGTTCGGGCAAATGCAAAAGCAAATAATTATATTAAATGATAAAATAGAAGTAGCAAATAGTCAATACACAAATATTTCCACAGAAAATAACAAGCAGAAACAAAATGAACTTCTCCTTACAGAAAGCACTACTGCCAAAAAAAATATGCATAAATAAACACGTTTTGGGGGATAAGAGTAAAATACTTGAAGGGAGAATTAATACTGTGATACTATAAATAAAGATAAATATACAACAAAACAATAGCGAGAAAATGAATGGGCATTATCAAAAAAAAAAAAAAATGCAAATGGTGCTAATAAAATTAAAAACGCAAACAAGTACGGACATGGAACTCCGGTTCCACAGATGTCCAAGACTTCTATACATAAACAAAAATTTGCGGCACACTTCCGGTTAAACCGGTCTCAAGATTTTCCAATCAGACTGTTTTTGGGCGTCTGAACTTGACTTATTGTCTTTAGTTGAATACTGAAAACTTTATTTTTTTATCTATCGCAGATCAAAAATTATAAAGCTTGATAGTTGTCAGAAATGACAGAAATAGAAACTTGTCTCCAGCTTGGAAGCTGCCTTGATAAAAAGTTGAAAAATAAAAGGACAGACAGATGACATTACTCTTTATATAAGGTTTCTCACTTTAATGCATAGAAGCCTAAAAATACCAGGTTCAAATACTATAATTGCTAAAATGCTTAAGAATGGTAGAAATAAATTAATAAGATGGATTCAACACTTAATTCAACTAATATGGTGAAAAGATAAGGCTTCCAAGAACCTTCAAAAAAAGGACAAATAAGAATGTAAAAATTACAGTCTGATTACTCTGTTAAATATAACATACAAAATATTGTTATTAATCATAAACAATAATTTTAAAAACCACAATAAAAAATAATAGATCACTAAAAAAAGATTTAGAATAAACAGATCGACCAACAACTGATAAATTAGTGAAAAATCCTTTAAATACATCTTCCATATTTATCGGTTGAACTGCATCGTATTTGAGAAAAATTTCGACGTTTCGGTATAGGCTTTGATGCCATTTTTAAGAGTCTAGCTCTTCACTGTGGGCTCTCAATCCCCAATGAGAGCTGCGAGTCTTTCTACTGACCTTTCATGGGTCCTGATTTGTCATTTATAGGGCGGGAATGTTGTTTGGTGGGAGATGCATTGGGTTGGGGTAAGTTTGTTGATTTAAAGGTAGTGCGCAATTGACGATGCGAGGTAACGAGAGATTTCGAATATGACGAGTAAATGTTGGCTATCATCTCTTGTGTTCAGGCATTGTGGGTGTTTTTCTATTTCAACTAGAAAATCCATCCAGCTATGCTTAGCTGCTATATAGAATGCAAGTGTTACAAACTTTCTCTACCAATCGTTACTATTCTGCAGCTATTTCTTCTGGTGTTCTTTGAGAATGTCGCAGTCGCCTTGCTTGGTTTTCTACTTCAACTGCCTCCGGAGTTTTTTAGGCACATATACGTCGCCTCGCTTCATTTATTGTTGCCCTTTCATCCGGAGTCTGTTCACTTCTTCGTTTTCTCATGTAATTTCTGTGATGCTCAGCTGTTTGTACCAGTTCCATACCAAAGAATGCTTATTTGCAAAAAAGAACAGAAAAACTAAAACAACGGGATAAACAATTTAATTTAATTTAAGTTTTTAAAATTGCAATGGCTTTAAAGATATGAAGATCATTCGTGTATTTCCGCGTGGCCCCGAACGCGTTACTCTGGCAACCAATGCTTTTGTACACGGCCGCGCATGTGTGACGAACCAATACATCGCCTTTTATATATAAGTATGATTATTGCCTCACATACAATCCTACTAGTAAAATGGGAAATGGGAGCAATTGTTTTAGCCTGAGGAATTCGGATTTCTGAAATGTACTTTTTTCGGCTGTCCTGTATAAGATCCGCAAAAAATTTATTTCTGAAAAAAAGGGTCCCCTTTTAGGCCCTAAAGAAACTTGGTAAACTTAGTAATAGTTTTTGCATGTTATTAGGAATATATTTATTAAAAGATTCGTTAGTTTTATTTAAAATAGGTCAAAGAAAAGTTCTTTTTTTATATATAGAAAAAAGTGACTCTATGATGGGCACACATTGAAATAAGTTCAAACCTATTAAAATTTAAAAATCTGCATTACAACCAGCAGGTCTACCTCTAGGTGTTGGTTTCTGCTGTGAAGGTGAAAAGAGCTTGCAATATTACAGTGATAGAACTAACTCTGGCACACCGTACACTAGGTGGAAATACTTGTGGTGGAGATGGAAAGTCTTAGCAATACATTGCAACCAACCGCAGTTGGATTATGGATCTAGTGAACCTTTGTGCGAGTAACGTGACAAAAAAATGCAGCGTTCGATCAAGCAGTGGTACACGATCAAATTTTGCGTTACACTCAAAAAATGGCACCCATTTAGATCCTCCACCAAGACAATGTGTCAAGTCACATGATGTTGATCATGAGGGAGTTTCTGGTAAAAAAAAACATGCCAATGCTGTCACAGCCTCCTTACAATCCCAACTTATCTCCCTGCAACTTTTTTCTGTTCCCCAGCTGAAGAGAACAAGGCACCTCAAAAAAGGTAGACCAATAATGGAAAAATCGCTTAAAGCACTGTGTGGCTACACAAGAGGCCAATTTTGAAGATTATTAAATGTATTTGATGTCTTCAACAAATTAAGTATCAATCTGGTTAATTTCAAGACAGAATGCTGGGCAATTCAATGCTATGGCTTTACACACAGTTCAAGTGTTAATGTATGAAGAAAATTGTTATGTATATTGAAAGTTCTAATAGACCGGTTCCCAAACTTTTTATGGTCATGTATGATCTAAGCATCTCTAAAATCCTAATTCCACTCCTATCACATATAATTCTTATTATTCAAAAAGTGAACTACAACATGGAGGAAGCCTAAAAGGATATTAACTCTTAACTCTTTTTCAAAATGTCCCACATTGGAAACCACGGTTCTAGAAAGTAAATTTCAGTCTAGAAGATGCTCCAAAGTCAGGACACTAGATCACAACACAAAATTTAAAAAAAGCCTTTATACGTTGTCACCCACCATGTTCCTTATCAGTCTTAATAAACTGCCAAACTTTAAACTTCTTGTCGTTTCCAACGGTGACACACCTGGATTCCTCCCCAAGTGAAGGCTGGAATAATATGTGTGTTATGCTTTTCTCATGGGGCAACTCAATTGAGGTGTTTAGCTCAAATCTAAAACATTTATATGAATATTTAAAAATACTTAGAGTAGCAGTCACTTACATTTGTTTGACTGTATTGAAAATCCAGAACTTTAGCCGCAACTCAAAACTAAAGCTAACATCCACACGCTCTTCCACCGTTGCCAGCCACAAACCTTGGCTGTCCATCGCAATCTTTGTCACATTAGTGTTCTCGATGTGACAATCCCGTTCTTGTGTTAGCTTATTTTGATTAACTATATCTAACTAGAATATAACGAGCATGAGTTTTAATTTAATAACAAATTTAAAGATTTACATTGTACAATAAAGTCTTGTCATAGGGAGAATAAAACTGCACGTGTCCTGTTAACCCATTCAACGCCATAGATCTAGAACGCTGATCATAGACAATCCCAGCCGGAAAGTGTTGCCCCAAAACAAGATGCTGAACAACACTGACAGTATCAAACTTTGAGTCTAATATGCGCACAGCATTGTCGGCTGTGGCAACAGCAACATACTGGTTTTCGCTTGAAACTGTAATATGCTCAAGCGTCGAAGGCAGGCGTGGTAAAAATTTCTTATGATGTGGGTCATCGATGTGCCATTTCACTAACACGCACTCGCCAGCCCCACTGAAGAAGTTGGTGCCAGAGCTGGAAAAGCTCAGGCATTTCACGGAAAGCGTATGCCAGTGGAAAACTGCGCGAGAAGGGCCATTACTGGTTAGATTATGCCACATTGTTACGCGGCCTAGGCTGTCGCCCGTAATCACACATTGTCCGTCGGGATGGCAAGCAACGCATGTAAAAAACTTGTCGCGATCCGTTTTATAACTAATGAAAATGTTATTTAAATAGAGCACATACAAATCATCAAAAATTAATACCAGAATGTTTCCACAGGATGCGTTAATGTGACAAAGTATAGGTTTCTGCCCTGCACAACTGCAAAATAGGGGTTCCTGCCGCGGCTCACTGCAATCTCATACTTCTTGTTGTTTAGCCGCAAGTCAAACGGCTGCCACTTGTGGGTTAGTAGATGAAATGATCCTACTTCAATATCGTTTCTCGTCTGTTGAGTTGTCCATGTAAGTAAGAACCTTATATTGTTCTTGTTATCATCATATATAGATGTAATTAAATTAAAACTCTGGACAACAACGTCAGGCTGAGAAATCGCCTGCAATAATTAGAATAATTAAATGATTTCGTCGCATTTACCTGCTTTACTACTCACGGTCTTTAGCAATCTGAAGCCAAGATCGGAATTCCAAACTATGATCTCGCCTGTTGATGAGCAAGCTGCGACTCGCTCTTGGCCCTCGACATGGTGCACGCTGAATCCCACGACAGGGTCCTGCAGTCCGTACAGCTCCTTGAGGCGCTTGGCAGTTTTAGTGCTGTAGCTAACGATTACGTTTCGCCACGCCAAGAACAGCGTCCTAAAAAGTAGGGTTAGGGGTGCTACACGTAACCAAAAACAAGCGTTTACTGGCCGTCCGCGGAAAACTGTGGCTGCTTCTTCACAAACGAGCCACCGCCCTTGAATTTTACTTTTGGCTCCATATTCTAGTATCTACACTTAAATTATTAAAACCGCATCGTTTGTATTCCCACTTCACATGGTATTCTATGTTACATGCTGATGAATACAACGTAATCCGAGGTTAAATGTTGATTAGGCAACTTTTAGCGAACAGTGGTAGGTATCTACTAGCTATCAGCTACCAAGTACCATTTTTAGGAACTAACTAATCTCAAAAATAATTAAAAAGCTAAATCATCTTCTTTCTAAGGGTTTAAATCAGAGGCTCCCAAACTTTTTATTCTCATAGACCACTTTGAAAGTTTTGCTGGTTCCGGTGGACCCCCTGCAGCTGCATTTCTACCATATTCCCAAAACTCGAAAAAAATGTGAAGATTAGATCTAACTATGGAAATTTGCGCTGCGGCTGAGTTATTGGTTAATTAATTAACAGATTGTGTTGTGAGTGGATGTCAAAAAAGTAAAGTTAGCCAATCAAAAGTTATTCCATCCAACTTTACTCCTTTGACATCTACCCACAACACAAGAAGCCAATCAATTCTCACATATTTTATTTAGAAAACTCCCCATTTGGAGTGGTAAAAATACAAAGAAAAATAGTATATCTCCTTGTGTTGTATTTATTCAAATATGTAATTATTACACTATTAATTATTATTGTTATCATATTACATTGTAATATGATAACAGTCGTAATACAATTAAAACAAAAAATATTAATAACGTAACGTAGTCTTAATTTTAGTGGGAGGGATGTACTTGATGGATTGACAGCAAATTATCAATATTTGGCTTCAGTTTTGTTAGGAATAACCGCAAATCTCCCCGTTCTGTGATATTCAATCTGCTCCATTTTTTTTGTTAAAAGGTTTGTAACGACAATAAAACTTTTCTCGACAAGATATGACGAGGGAAACGCTATCAAAAGCTATCTCGCAATTCCCCACAGTCCAGGATATTTTTCGGGTATTTCTGCCTGCAGCCAAAATGTTTGATACCCTCTTTTAAATTTCACCTTCAGTTCTTCATTAGTGCTAAGCTCGAGTAGCTCTTCTTGTAATATCACATTCCCCACTTTCGTTTCATCAAGTGGATTTACGATCCACGGTGGTATTTCCATCGTCAGAATATCTTCAAATCTGATTTTAAAGTCATCATGCAGGGCAATTAAATGTTGAACGTATGTGTGAATATCTTCATTAAGGCATTATACCTGTGACAAGTTTGAAAACTGGGAAGATTCGCGCCCTCTACTATTTTGCTTCATAAATTTCAATTTTCCAAGAAAAGCTGAAATTACACCCTTTGTTTTTATTAAATTGAGGCTGTCTCCTTGAACAAATCTGCCAAATACACGATGTCTGCTTTCAAATTGATCAGGTTTTCTTTTAAATCTGGATCTTTACTTTCCAGAAACTCTAAAACTCTAAAACTGATTCAAAAAGTGAGAAAAATCTTGTTAAACATCCACCTTATATATATATATATATATATATATATATATATATATATATATATATATATATATATATATATATATATATATTATACCGAGTCGTTCGGAGTAAATCCCTTGGAGTTTATAATACCATAAGTTGACATAGTTCGACAAGCTATTGCAAACCTCAAAATTTTCAATTCTATGTCTTGCCGAATCCTCGTAAGCATATTGGGCAAGATATGAACGAGAATATGGAAAACTATATTAAGAGAAAAACCGGAAAACTCGTTATAAGACAGTTAATGCGGCTTTAGAAAAGGAAGAGAAGTACAAGATAACATTATTTATACTTGACAAGTTAGCTAATAGCTAAAAAAAATGGGAAATAAGTTCATCTATGCTTTATGGATCTTAGTAAGGCCTTTGGCCGAGTTATATGAAAATATATGTGGAAGGTACTAGTAAATAGAGGTGTAAACGCAATGGGAAAATGCAAAAATCAAACATGAAGATTAAAACAGAAAAGACAAAAACTATGGTTATAGCAGCAGAAGAACGAAGGCACAACGTTACAATACAAGTGAAAAAAATAAATTCAAATACCTATGGACATAATTAGGAACAACAGGAAGATATATGATGAAATAAATGAGCGTGTAGGCGTCGTAGGAAGAACTTTCAACGCTAAAAAAAAACACCTTTCTGGCAAAAACCTAAAGAAAGGAAAGTGAAAATAGTGACAAAAAGTAGTGTACTCGGCTCTAGTTTACCGAAGTAAATCGTGGGTGATCTTAGATAAGCAACAAAGTAAACTGACGAGCACAGAAATGAGGTTCTGGAGAAAAATAGAAGAAAAAACAAGAGGATATATGGGTTACCAACATAACGTATAGAGAGCAGTGATGTGTAAAGGCAGTGAAAGAAGTGATACAAGAAAGACAATTGGGATGGCTAGGACATGTGTATAGAATGGGTGAAGATCGACTGGCGAAACAGGCATTCAATGCAAGACCAGAAGGAAATAACAGAGTGGGAAAATCGAGAAGGACGTGGACAGAAGGGGTGAGAAAGGCAGCGCAACAGAGGGGGTTAGAATAGAATACAAGGAGATAAAAATCACAAGACAGAAAATAATGGAAAAAGTGGTGCCGAGAAACTCCAAATAATGAAAACTGACAACCAACGCACACCAAACCTTACACCTTACGGTAGAAAGGCTCAGGATTATGTATGAATGTATGCATGTACGTATTTATGTAAACAGTGTTCCTGAAATGGACCATATTGAACACACGTGTGTGGGTTAATTTTCTTCACGAGGAACTAAAAGATTCGATTATTTGCATGATAGTAGTACTGACTGATAAGTTGCTCTACCTTTGAACGATATCAATACGACTTTACAAAGAGGTAAAAACTTTGAGACACTATTGAAAGGTGGTAGAACCTACCATTCACAGTTTGGTCTATCACATCCTTTGCTGAATACTTTCACTTCTAAACTAAATCCAAAGCATTCTAACTACCAAAAAATTAAGGTGTGTTTAAATTCTAAGGTCTCCAATTTTTTTCTGAAAAGGTACTTCCCCAAGAAATTTGAAACTTCCGTTACTTTAAACGTACATATTTTCCATAACATCGTTGACATAATTCTATGGCTGCTGAGAACATTTATTTACACTATAAAATCGCTGATGCAACCGCCGCTCGATTAAAAAATGAGCGCTCGGGTAGTGTCCTTCGTGGTCGGAAATTCATGGCGGCATCACGTGTTAATATGTGAGACATTGCCATCCGCGCAGCATTGTGTTCGCCGGTCAGCATTCGTGGGACCCACCATCATACAAAATGGATTCCACAGATCCTACGGAAATTCCAAATTTAAAGACGATATCACGCGCACCTAATTAACGGTCTTCCATATAAACTTGCTTCACCCGCGTAATCATGGTTTCGGTCCGGTTTATTGTCGCACAACTATCGACACCCATCCACCCAGAGATTGCCATTCCCGACAAAACCGGTACTCACCGCCGGCAAAAATTTCGACTCCCGAAACACAATCGGCCAAAAGAGACCTCCGGGATGAGGAAACGCTGGTCGGCAGAATATCGAATCCCGATATAACAATCGGCCAACAACAAACGACCACTGGGAACGAGAAAACTCCTGCCGTCAATCAAACATGCCGGCGAGAAAAAAATAGTTGGAGCAAAAACTCCCAAAGCAACAAACATACGTGCAACTGTAAACAACACATACCGCCCGGTACATCTTCGATATTCTGTTTCAATCCGATACACAAATAATCCGAATGAGGACTCCAAAGGAATCCCATCACCGATTGAATGCATCTCCACAGTCAATCTCTCTGACCAGAGCGCTAGCCGCTTATTCTGGCTACCAAGGGGGCAACATCTTCCGCCGCGCTTGAACCCTCAACTCGCGGCGCGACCAGATCGTCCACACACATGACTCCTGGTACGATTTTTGCCGCGACTGGAAAACCGCTCGCAACGCCATATAGGAAGACGCGGAAAAACCAAAGGAAACTGCACTCAACTTAAATACCTCTGCAGGACCCTCCAGTTCACAGCTGTTTTTTTTAAATTTTTGTATTTAATAAAAAAACAACTGTACAAAAGAAATATTTTAGTGACTAGAGGACTTCCAAATGCTATACATGTATGTACACAGTATTTTCCTTGCAATGGAAACATTAAGGAACACAACCTCTCACTAATTATGAAATCATATTTGCAACTAGCTATTGTATAGGTTCTAGTACACCTTCTCCCGGGAAAAATCGGACTACTCAAAATTTGCCGATAAACCCGTTCCACGTCTGCTGACAAAGCAAGCGAAAACAGACGGAAATCTAATAACAAATCAAACATATCCGCTTGTAGCCCTGGCTCCACGTGCAACAAATCAGCAAGTGATGCTCCCGGACTCATTTTTGCACTCGCATCAGATACTACGCGAAGTTACGTAGAAACGCTCCGCAGTTTGAGAACGCCAAAATGAGGGATGAAACATTCCACGTCAGGGCTAGAATCGGCCGCTAATGTCACGTGACCCCGCTCCAAACAATCCGACATGACGTCCCACTCCCGGAAAACGGCGGAAGCGTGCCTCCAGGCCCAACGACCATCAAAGAACTAGATCGTAGGAGCTCCCTAACTTTTGTAGATTTTCCCCAAAAGGCAAAGAAACAATGGATTTTCCATTGATGCTGTTTGTGACACTCCTCCAAAACTTAATACCAAAGACCTCAGGCAAGTTCAAATACCGACACGTTTTGGAAGTTAAAAATGCGAGTGGTTTCCCGAATCTAACAACACTCAGATTTTTTAAAAAAATGTCCGACTTGTAAACCCTCCCGACAATCGTCGACTTTTCCGAGAGCTCGGACCTTTTCGGATTTTCCAACGGACACAGACTCGCCCATTTGGCCTCCGAAGACCGGCCTGAAGGTTTACTCCCTTTCGAAAATTCGAAATGCAAAAGGGAGTGATGAGATAAGCCGTATTTGTCACAGGGGATGCGGAAACACAAACTTTATCTACACCAAAGTTTCTTAAACACATATACTATTCTCAAGTCTCCCTTCCCTTTGTTCAGCGTATTAGAGCAGTTAGTGTGACATATGGAAAACAATTTGATTACATTGTACAAATCTCTGACTGTACAAGGTTGCTAAAAACACAGAACATTTAAAAGTTAAAAATTAGCAAAACCTATGCCTACCCAGTCTTACTATCTGCATCTCTTCTTAAATGCTGTCGCTCCAATCTCGAGTGCCAAAATAACATACAGCTTTACATCAACAAACGAAATTTTCTGGACAAATACCAGATACTGATAGCATGTGGCAAATTAAGAAGAGAAAAAGATCAGTCAAAATATTATAATAAATTTTACTAGGAATGGGTGCAAGACCTCTAACATACAACTCATGAAAACTACTTTTGGTGCACATTGTGCAACTCCATCACTTTGCATAAAAGTGATCATCAGAATATTGAAACTGCTACAAATGAAAAGCGCTTTAAATGTTCTATTTGTGACACTAGTGTTATCGCAATGAAAAGCTCTCTAGTTACAGCAGCAATAGAACAGAAGTAGATGGATCTGTGGTAGTTAACAGAACCAAAGAATTTGAATGTCTTACTAATGATTATAAGGCATTACCTGAAAACCATCTTGAACATCAAGTAAATACTCATGCTAAAGAGAAGCCTTATAATGTTCCATTTGTGCCTATAGGAGTTCTAGAAAGAATTGTTTAAATGAACATATAGTTACTCATGGAATTGGAAAACGGCTTCACTGTTTTATTTGTGGTTATAAAACATTACGTAGAAGCAATTTTAAAAAACATTTAACTAACCATTCTGAAGAGAAGCCTTATAAATGTTCTATTTGTGCATACAGCAGTTCTAGAAAGGCAACTTTAAAGGAACATATGACAACATATGGAATTGGCAAAAGTCTTGAATGCTCTATTTGTAGTTATAAAACATTAAGTAGCAGCTGTCTTTCCAAACACTTAAATACCCATTCTGAAGAAAAGCTTTATAAATGTTCAATATGTGATTACAGCAGTTTTAGAAAGAATAATTTGGAGGAACATATGCCAACTCATAGAATTGGGGAAAGTCTTGAATGCTTTATTTGTGGCTACAAGACATTACGTAGAAGAAATCTTAGAAATCATATAAGTACTCATTTTGAAGAGAAGCCTTATAAATGTACAATTTGTGATTATAAAAATGACACAAAGAATAATTTAAAGAAACATATGGTAACTCATGGAATTGGGAAATGTTTTGAATGCTTTATTTGCGGCTATAAGACATTTCGTAAAAACGATGTTACAAACCTATTGAATGTCCATTCCGAAGAAAAGCCTTATAAATGTTCAATGTGTGATTATAGCAGTTTTAGAAAGAATAGTTTAAAGGAACACATGACAACTCATGGTATCGGGAAAAGTCTTGAATGAATATAATCCTTAATATTTTGGATTGTAGCCCCTGGATGATTTTGGTATTTGAAGGTTTAGCACAACCCCAAAGTTGAACTCCGTATGTCCAAATAGGTCGGATTATACATTTGTACAGGAGAATTTTGTTGTCAGTTGTTAGTTTCGACTTTCGGCCGATTAACCAATTTATCTGTCGTAGCTTGAGGTTGATTTGTGTTCTCTTGTTCATGATGTGTGCTTTCCATGTTAGTCTGCTATCTAATGTTAATCCTAGATATTTTATCTCATTTGTCACAGGAAGTTGGATACCGCTTACTGTTACTTCAGGGCATTTAATATGTCTATTTGTAAATGTGACCTGTGCTGATTTCAGTTGCTTCACTGTTACTCGCGACCTGCCGAGCCAGTCTTTGAGGAGGTTAAGGTGGTGCTGAAGGTTAGCTGACGCCAATTGTGGGTTTTCATTTGTAGCGATTAAGGCAGTATCGTCCGCAAAAGTAGCGATTTTTGTGCTGGTTGTTGGAATGTTGGCAGTAAAAAGTAGGTAAAGGAAGGGTCCCGGCACACTACCTTGTGGCACTCCTGACTTGATGGGATAACATGTGGATGTTTCCAGATTGAATTTTGTTTGGAAACAGCGGTCGGATAGATAGGATTTGAGTAATACATAATAGGGTGTGGGTAGAGTAAGCTTTAATTTGCATAATAGTCCAATATGCCACACACGGTCGAATGCTTGCTTTATGTCCAGGAAGGCAGCAGTGCATAACTTTTTCTCTTCAAGACCTTTAATTATTTCATTCACTATTCTGTGCGTTTGTTGGATTGTTGAAACCGAACTGGTGTGATGGTACTATTTCATTCAGATCAACTGCCTGTGTAAGCCTTTTTAACAAGAGTCTTTCAAATATTTTGGACATAGTTGGAAGTAAGCTAATGGGTCGGTATGATTCAGTCTCTTGTGGTGGTTTACCGGGTTTGTAGATCATAATACTTCCAAGTTACTGGGTAGTAAGCTAACCTTATCATGCCATCATAGATGGTCAGTAACACTATTGCTTTCCTGAATAGTTGTTTAAGTATTAGAGGCGAGATTAAGTCAAACTTAGGAGCTTTATAGTTTTTCCTTTAAATATTTCGTGTTTCACTTCCGCCGGGAAAAAAAGTTTAATAGGCAATGTCATTGGACAAGGACTGTCCAAAAAGTTATCGATTTTTTGATCGTTATTGTTGTTGTTTGCCTGAGGTGAACTAAATACAGTTGATAAATGCTCCGCGAAGATGGTTGCCTTTTCCTGTTCAGTTTTCCCCCAACTACCGTCTGGTTTTCTTAAAAGAGGGATATGGGCAACTGGTCTTTTGATTTTCTCGTCACTTTCCAGATGGAATGGTCCTCCTTTGATAATGCAATAATATAGTTTTCAAACGTAGCATTTCGGATTTCTTGCAATGTTGACTTAGTTGTTTTGTAAGTCTATTGTATATGTTTCTATCAATAGGATTTTGACTTCTTTGCCATCTGCTTCTAGCTCTCCTTTTTTTTGCAACAAGTTCGCGAATATGAATTTCCTTGGTTTACAGAGTTCGAACATACTCATCTAAGCGTTGCCCCCAAAATTTTCACCCCTAACCTTTATGAATATTTTAGGTTAGCCATGTATACATCGCTTTTGTTTACCTTTGCTAGTGTCAAGTTGACTCAATTTGTATTGACAATACAATATTGCAAACAACGTTAAGGTTTACCTAATTAAATTTAGAGAATTTTAATATGATACTATAAAAATGGTAGATGTTCAAAAAGAAAAGCTCGACATAAGGGTGTACCCTCTTCAAAATAACCCGAACTTTTTAGAAGGTATACCTACGCATGCAGCTACTTTGAGATTTGCTTAATAACTTATTTGTTTTAGATTGCAAGTTACCAATTGAAAAGATAGACAGAGATGTAATATCTGAACTAGTAACCGATGAAATTGAGGTGAAGGATGAATACGATGATAACGATCCATTATTATTTCAGTATACAACTCATGAAAACCACTTTTGGTGCACATTATGCAACTCCATCACTTTGCATAAAAGTGTTCATCAGAATATTCAAACTCCCACAAATGAAAAGTGTTTTAAATGTTCAACTTGTGACACTAGTGTTATCACGAATGAAAACCCCCTAATCTTTCAATATCTGATTATAGCAGTAATAGAGTAAAAGCAGGTGATCCTTTGGTAGTTCGCAGAACAAAAGAAAAATTTAAATGTCTCACTTTTAAGACAAGTGAAAACAGTCATACAAAACATTTAAATATTTATCCAGAAAAAAAACCTTATAAATGCTCAATGTGTGATTATAGCAGTTCTAGAAGAAATCATGTAGAGCAACACATGCCAACTCATGGAATTGGTAAAATTCTTGAATGCTTTATTTGTGGCTATAAGACATTACGTAAAAGAGATCTTATAAGCCATTTCAATGTTCATTCTGAAGAAAAGCCTTATAAATGCTTAATGTGTGATTATGGCACTATTAGAAAGAATCATTTAAAGCAACACATGGCAACTCATGGAATTGGGAACACCTTGAATGCTTTATTTGTGGTTATAAGACATTAAGGAAAAGAGTTCTTATAAGCCATTTAAATATTCATTCTAAAGAAAAGCCTTATAAATGCTCATGTGTGATTATAGCACTTATAGAAAGAATCATTTAACACAACACATGGCAACTCATGGAATTGGAACTCACCTTGAATGCTTTATTTGTGGCTATAAAACATTACGTAAATATAATCTTTTAAACCATTTAAGTACTCATTCTCAAGAAAAGACTTATAAATGTTCAATGTGTAATTATAGCAGTTATAAAAAGAATAATCTAGAACAACACTTGGTAACTCATGGAATTGGGAAAAGTCTTGAATGTTTTATTTGTGGCTATAAGACATTACGTAAAAGCAATCTTACAAACCATATAAATACCCATGCTAAAGAGAAGACTTTTAAATGTTCAATGTGTAATTATAGCAGTTTTATAAGGAATAATTTTAAAAAACACATGGCAACTCATGGAATTGGAAAAAATCTTGAATGCTTTATTTGTGGCTATAAGACATTACGTAGAAGAAATCTTACAAGACATATAAATACACATTTTTAAGGGAACGCTTATAAATGTTTAATTTGTGATTATAACAAAAATCTTCTTAAACATCCTCTAAGTAACCATGTTAAAGAGAAGACATAAATATAATGAATTATTTAATTTTATATCAAGTGGCAATTCACAGTTTTCAATGTTTTTATTTATTATAAAGCATTTTATACAAAAACCACGTAATGCTTCCGTCTCTCTGAATATTTATACTTTAGAGAAATGGGCATGTGCTGGATAAGACAGAAGAGGACTATGCTCCTCATCTTTGTTGAGATTGAGAGCATGAGAAGAAAGGTGTTAAACGTCTACCAGGTGAGGCAAGACCATAGAACAGACCACTGCTAGAATTTTAGTGATGGCTAATGGGTCTGCTTCACCGTCCCACACTGCATTCAGTATGCAGTGCCAAACCACTCCAATTGGAACACCCATTGTTGTGGCAGATATCCTGTGGGAATTCTTATGTTTAGATGATTAGAAAAACCTCCCTGGCTCTCAAAAAGTTTTTGCTATTGTTTCAATGTTAGTAGCACCTTTGACTCCGTTCCTAGGCCAAGAACACCTTCCGAGACCGAGTATTCATCTTTAGTTTTCTGCAGAGAGTGACCACCCTCTCGGTCATGTATAAGCTATTGGAGCTGGCCTCTTTTTTGTGCCAGTTCTTGAGTGGAGCCACCACAGCCTTCTGACCTCAAGACTTCTAGGGCATGCGGCTGCCAATCGATGTCTAGACCACCTATACAACCATCCCACGTTTATCTTGAATTTCTCAAATGCGGACAGCCTAAAGAACAGAGCAACTAACACCTACTAGTTAGACAGAAGCATGTTTATCAAGTCTTGAGTGGAGCAGTATCTAACCTAGAGACCACTATCACCTGCCTCCACATCAAGGAGTTGTTAAGCTCGTTTTTTTCTAAATATTTCAACGTTTAATTTGTAGTTATAAAACATTTTATAGGAAGTACAAAATGATTCATTTGATCTGAATGTTTATAATAAAGAAAAACTTTATAAATGTTTACTTTGTTATTATAATAATTTGCCAGAATTGTTCCTAGACCAACACGTAGCAAGCAAAATATTGCAGAGGGTAGAGACTTAAGAAATGAGAACTTTTATGATATCATAATATTGGATTGTCAGCTGCTAGCTAATGGCTATAGTTAATCATTTATACTTTTTTCTTTTTTTGTAGGTTATCAATCAAATAATACCAAACTTCATTAAAAACAAATAGAATATCATCATAAACATATGACAAGACTGACTCATGAGTATGCTACAGAAGTCGAAAAAAATTGTGACCCAAAACTTATAACTAATAGTAAGTCTCCTGATGCTAGCTACTGTAATGGATTTTTTTAGATTCTACTAGCTGAAGCAGCCAGCATTGTCTTACTACATTGGCTAGTTTTCGGAAAATTTTACAGAAAGAATGAATTTCTTCTGATATGACTGAAAGTTTCAAAGTTGGAAGTGTCAATTTAAGAAACATTTGCGAATCAGAGTTGACAAATGAAACAGTTATTATCGACCGTTACTATTTTTTTAAATCAATTCAGTTTTAATTTTCTGTCTTTACTCTCTATATTTTTTAAACGTGGTTGTGTTAGGAAGGACAGTTGGAAATTAAACATCTGTAAGTGGTTGGTTTTTATAAGATTAGTAATCTGCATAAGTTTTTTTCTTTGCATTTGTACAATCTACCGTATCAATGGGGCAATAAATAAATTATAAATGAAAATCGTACTCATAACACTGCAGATTACAGTTAGCCATGTGAAGTAAGGTTGCAGTGAACACCTTTTACAATTTCATTTAAAATGTCTGCGACACCTTTATATCTAATATTAAATAAGATATCAATAAAATCTTGTTGGTAATTCAGAGGATTTGAATCTTTTTAGTTTTTTTTTGCTATAAACTTCTTGGGATAAGCACCAAAAATAATATACTTGGTATAAGGTTTAATCCACAAAAATGTTCCCTTCGGGGAACTTAGCAGGGTTTGACAATAATGATCAACCTGTTTATATACAGGGCCAGTCAACAATAAATAACCAGATCCCTCAATTACAAATAAGCTTACCCCAAAATAACTCGCTGCAGAATCACGCTTTTACTAACTTACAAACGAATAATATGCAATTATATCCGTCACAACTATTCCAATCCCCAATAAATCCCCCGCAACAACATTCCATTCCATCACATCACACTAAAAACCTGCAACTGCTTGCACCTCCACAAAACAATCAACAAACGACAAACTCTCTATCCCACACAAGCCAACAATATGACATTGCCTGATGAAGATACAGAAATGAATGACGATGCCACTCAAAACAAAAACACAGTACCATGGCAATTAGTAAGAGGAACTAAGCGGAGAAAAACTGTAAATAATCCACCAAAAAATGATGCAAACAACACTGAAATAAATACCAGCAACAGATATTCCTCACTTTTAAACAAAGGCAATAGCAAAGACAACCCTACTGAAGAAGAGCAAACAAAAAAGCCTTAAAACCACCACCTATATTTATCTATGATGTCATAAATTATCCTAAAATGATAGAACAGCTAGAAGAAATAGTTACTAAAGAAAATTACTCCACCAGATCTATGGCAAACAACATTTTTAAAGTAAATTGCAATTCCTCAGATTCATACAGAAAAATGGTAAAATACTTAAAAGACAAAAACGTCAAATATCACTCCTACCAATTAAAAAAGGAACGAGCTTACAGAGTTGTTATAAAGCATCTCCATCATACAATAGAGTTAAAGGATATAACAGATGAGTTGACTGCTAAAGGTCATAAAGTAAGGAACATTATCAATGCGAAACATTACCAGATCAAAAAACCTTTAAACATGTTCTTTGTAGACTTAGAACCGGTAGACGATAACAAGGAAATATATATAACATAAAAGCCATACAAAACAAAATAATCGTAATAAAACCCCCCAACAAACCCAAATCCATAATACAATGTACAAGGTGCCAATTATATGGCCACTCAAAAAGTTACTGCAAGAGAAACTATCTTTGTGTAAAATGTGGAGCTCAGCATAACACATCAGACTGCAAAAAAAGCAAAGATACTCCTGCTACGTGTGCACTATGCGGTGGACCACATCCAGCAAACTATAAAGGATGTAGCTACTACCATAACCAAAGAAGCATCACACAAAGACCCCAATATATTCAAAACATCAATTCCAATGTACCCCGTACACAATCAAATATAATACCTCCAACTACAAATAATAATCCAACTTATTCAACTATTACTAACAACAATAAAAACACACAAGACATTACTCTAGTTAAATTTCTAGAAGAATTCAAGCAAATGTTTAATCAACTCATGCAACAAAATACATCAATATTAAACATGCTAACCATGCTTGTTCATAAATTAAAATAATGGCTAATTTCTTGAGAATAGCACTTTGGAACGCAAATGGATTAATACATTATAAAGACGAAGTAACGCTATTTCTTAAAGATCAATATATCGACATTTTACTTGTTAGTGAAACTCGCTTCACAGCAGAAAGCCACTTCAGTATCCCAGGTTATAAAATATACCATACAAATCACCCGGATGGTACAGCACATGGGGGTACGGCCATTCTTATAAAACAGACATTGGACTATTTTCAATTACCTAACTACGAAGAAGACTATCTTCAAGCTACTTCTGTCAAGGTTCGAACACAGCACTATGAACTAACTACTTCAGCAGTATATTGCCCACCTAGGCACAACATTAAAAAAGAAGAATTTAGATCATACTTCGATACTCTTGATTACAACAGTAAAAATACATTATGGGGCTCAAGACTCACCACGACCAAGGGAAGAGTACTTGCTAGTCTAATGCAGGATTGTAACTATTCATTCCTATCTACAGGTACCCCAACATATTGGCCAACAGACCCCACAAACATACCAGAGCTAATAGACTTTTTACGTAGCAAAAGGACTGACATGCTTATAACACCTAATTTAGATCTATCTTGCGATCATTCTCCTATCATAGCAACTATTTCCTCGACTATCCTACCAAGACACGAAGATACAAAACTCCATAATAACAAAACAAACTGGGAAGAATACAGCAGCATAATTACAAACAGTATAAATCTGAATATACAATTGCAAACTCCCGAAGATCTGGATATCGCTATAGAAAACCTAATCAAACTACTGCAAGATACTGCTAAACAATCCACTCCACCACAAGACCCACAGAAACTTGCATACAATATTCCTCTTGAAATTAAACAACTGCTACGTCAAAAAAGAAAAGCTAGAGCAACATGGCACCGTACACGCAACCCACTAGACAAAACCAGATATAACCAACTAACAGAGAAATTAAAGACTAAACTTAAACAAATGAGAGAAGAATCATTTGCTGACTATTTAACTCACCTAAACAGATATGACAATTCGATATGGAAACCTATTAAAAACGCAAGACAACCCAAAAACTCTATACCACCCGTTAGACAAACACTACCTACAGCCGGACCTTGGGCAAAAAACAACAAAGAAAAAGCTGACCTTTTTGCGGTACATTATTTTAACATTTTTACTCCCCACAACGACGATCCAGATGCTGAAATTGAGTCGAATCTCGCAAGGCCAATTGAAACTGAGCAACAAATAAAAGTTGCCACTCCAAGAGAAATTAAAAAGGAAATCAAATACTTGGGTCTTAAAAAAGCACCGGAATTAGATAAAATAACGCCAAAAATATTAAAGCAATAGTGCTATTAACATATATATTTAATGGAATAACAAGGATACAGTACTGGCCAAAGCAACTTAAATTATCCCAAATAATTACAATAGTCAAACCAGGAAAAGATCCGACAGATACAAATTCCTATCGTCCCATAAGTCTTATTTCAGTAATCTCTAAAGTTTCCGAAAAAATTTACTAAGACGAATAATCAATGATATTCCAGAAGAACAAATCCCACAACACCAATTTGGGTTTCGTAGTGGCCACTCGACTATACAGCAGGTTCACAGACTAACAGATATAATCAATAAAGCACTCGACAACAAGTGTTACTGTTCCGCGGTATTTCTGGATGTGAGCCAAGCATTCGATCGAGTCTGGCATCTTGGACTATTATTTAAAATCAAACATATCCTTCCCTCTTATTTCACCCTACTGAAATCCTACCTCAGCGATCGACAATTTCAAGTAAAAATAGGAAACGATAAATCTGAATTCTATTCAATAAAAGCAGGAGTACCACAGGGTAGCGTCCTTGGCCCACTACTGTATGTTATTTACACTTCAGACATACCAACCTCCGCTAGTACAACACTTGAAACATTTGCTGACGATACCGCCATTCTATCAGTAAATGCCAATCCTGACAATTCAGTTATGGACCTACAAGATCATCTAAACTCACTACAAAAATGGTTCAAGAAATGGAGAATCAGAATAAATGAGAATAAATCCAGACACATCACATTTACACTTCGCAAATCCCCAACCCCAGAACTTTACATTAATAATGAAGTAATTCCTAAAAAAGACGAAGTAAAATATTTAGGTATGACTATGGACAGCAAACTAACATGGAAAAATCACATAGATAAGAAAAGAAAACAAATAGACCTTGTTACCAAGCAACTGCACTGGTTAATAGGCAGAAGATCAAAACTAACCATAGACAACAAACTTTTAATCTATAAAACTATCATTATTCCAATTTGGTCTTACGGTATACAACTTTGGGGATGCACCAGCAAATCCAATGTCTCCATTATCCAACGATGTCAATCCAAACTCCTGAGAACAATTCTAAATGCACCATGGTTTGTTTACAATGATACAATACACAATACCTCAAAATAAACGATATTAAAGAAGTCATCCAACAAAAAAGTAGTACACACCACTCAAGGCTTGAAACACACGAAAATCCCTTACTAGAACCCCTATTGATGCGAGAAGAAAACAGAAGATTAAAAAGAAACTGGCCAATTGACTTGCTGTGAAGTGCTGGAGATTTCTGTCAATGGACGAAATCTCATCATGTCAACCTGTTATTATTACATACTATTAGCTTACAGAATATGTATTCTGATTGCTGATTAACGAAAATTAAAAAAATTCTTGTAAGTCGTCTTTTGGTACTTTTCCAAGTATTTGTACGGTTCTCCTAATCTTCTCAATTAGCCAAACTGTCCTCATAATGTTCCTCTATCTTTTGCGCAAATGCATCTTAGTCATTCCACATGCCTATTCATAACACCAAAACCAGACAAGGCAACAGATGAAATACATTTGTCCAAGCCTATCTTTAATGTTCTCTAAAGTATTATGAAAACTGATTTTATAAAAAATAAAACCTAAGATAATAAAATAATAATTCCAAACTATCAGTTCAATTTTTGTAATCAACGCGAAACAGCTGAGTATGTACACAGGGCGGCAGATAAAACACACAGAAAATTAAAAAATATATATATTTTATTCTGTGTAAGGTACAAACTTAAAAAATACTTCATCTAGCATATGGCTGCATAAATTGCTACGTGCAAAAAAAACTTTTATTTACAAAATCAAGCAAGAACACAAATATCTAACATATGCATTTATGTGTTTACACAGTTGACCTATCAACGAGACTAACTATAAGATCAAGTTTTGTTGACAATATGGTTATTCTAGCTTTCCATGCCAAACAGAAATCTATATTGCGATACCTGAAACGCCTCCTTGCTAAAATTCATGAATGATCTCAGAATAGCAAAATTAAAGTAAATAAATCCAACATACTACCTTCGACATGAAAAACGCCATTAACACTAAACGGCCAACAAATGCATTTAGACAAAAAACCGTAAATAACTTAGACTAGTTTAGTAGTAAAAGAAGGCGTTCACTAAAACTCTACTTCACATGGCTAAATGTAATCAGGAGTGTTATGAGTACGATTTTCATTTATAATTTACTTATCGCCCCATTAATAGGGCAGATTGTACATAGAGAAAAAAACTTATGCAAATTACTAATCTTATAAAAAATCAACCACCTATAGATGTTTAATTTACAACTATCCTTCCTAATATAACCACATTCAAAAAATACAGAGAGTAGAGACAAAAAATCAAAACTAATTTAATATTCTTAATTTTGTAAATATTTATATATTATATAATTTTGTAAGCTGCTTTTACAATTATCTATTTGATTAAGTCGGGAATTCTAAACACTACTAATTGGACGTATAACTCTTTCAGCTGAATAAGCTCAAAAATGGAAAATCCATGCCCTTGTGATAGACCTCACCTTGATGATAAGGAAGATATGATCTTCTGTGACAACTGCAGATCTTGGTTCCACTCGTCACATGCACTTTTATTCAGTCAACAATTTAAAATATTAAATAAAGATAAAAACAATGAATGGTTTTGTACCAAATACATAATAGAAGAGTTCGCTCAAAAAACTCAGACATCAACACACGATATCCCGTTTCCGGTCTGTTAAAACTAAATAAAGATCTTACTGGATTGAGAATTCATTACGACCTTTCTACCAAGGATTATACTTCTGATTTGGAAACTCAAAACGATTACATCGAAACTTTGTCAAACAAGTTAACCAGCCTCAGAAAACAAGTAAATATCCTTAAGCGAATTCCCAGGGAGCTCGAATTGGTGTTGGCGAATAAACTCTCATCGTTAAAAGACTTATGTACCTCCAAGAATGACATCCGCTCTTGGGAAAACCTTCCAATATTTTTGTACATTGTTTTGCGCGTGCCAGCTAAAACATCTAAGAATCTAACACAAACCATTAAAAGAACGCGAATGAAAACGAAATATTTCCGACTCGACCAGTACAACAGTCGATATATTTCAGCAAGTCTTTCAAGACGCGTGGAAGCAAAATTTTGTGAAGGAGATATCAATGGTGCTGTCAAGATAGTCTTCTTCTGACAGTTTGGTACTTGAAAACGATGATACTTTTTGTAAATTATTGGGAAAGCATCCGCCACCTTTGAGACAAATATTTTTTCCAACACCACTAACACCTGAAGATCTTCATCTAACTGTAGCAGAACCAGAAGTGCAAAAGGCAATATTTAATTTCCCGAATGGATTTTCAGGCGGCATTGACAGGATTTGCCCACATTTGAAAGACCTCATTTCAAAATCAAATGTTATCAGGTTCTGTCAATGACAACAACAAAAATTTAGTATGGGGGCAACTTTATGTGCACCGAACAAAAAAGGAGATGGTATACGCCTGATTGCAGTCGGTAGTACTTTTCCCCGTTTAACGGCTAAACTAGCATGTAAATTAGTCCACGATGAGCTAAAATGATTTTTCAGACCAACACAACTTGATTTCGGTAGAAAAGGAGGCTATGAGGCGATAGTTCATGCAGTGCGTACATACATCTCAAAAAAACAGCAACATCGCGATCCTCAAAGTAGATTTTCAGAATGCATTCAACTACATTGAGCAAGATGTCATGCTGAGTGAAGTGAAGTAAAAAGCCCCTTGGTTGTTCCCTTTCCTTTATTAATGCTACTCCATTACTTCGTCACTTTTCTAGGAAGGAAAATCAATAGCACCACAAGTCAGGTCACAAGAAAAGGATCCTTTGGGTGTTGAGTTTCTAGCTTAGTAATTCAACCGGTCGTTAAAATTGAATGTATGGTATCTAGATGATGGTACAATAGGTGGAGACCAAAACACTGTGCTTAACGATTACAATTTATTGATGGAGAAATGTAATAAAATCATTACTTCACGTAAATAAATGTGATTTGTACTTCTGCGGCGACCAAGACAAATTAATCGTCCAAAAATTCAATTCTGCATCACCCAGTGCTCTGATTGCAAAAGAAAAACTGTATTTACTTGGACCACCCATTACGGAAAAGGCTTTTAAAGAGTGTTTGCAAGCAAAACTCAAGGAAATAATGCTTCTTTTAAGTAGACTAAAGGATATGAAATGTCACATGGCATATTTCTTGTTACGTAATTGTTTTTGTATTCTAAAGTTGATATATCTGCTTCCAATAATTTCGTCGTGAAAAATACAAGACAAAATTATGGACAAAATTTTAAATTAAAAAGTAAACTGGAGGAGATTTTGAATATTATTATCCCTATTAGATAAGGGAAAATCGGTATCGGGAAAATTAGTGACATCAATCTCGCAGCCTCTGGAATCTTGTCAAATCTATGTTACCATACAGGAACCAACCGGGATGTTAAAAGATAATAACTGTAGACCAGATGGTATTTACTTAATACCTTGGAGAAATGAAAAATCCCTGGTATGTGAAGCAACCTGCTTCGACAATTTAGCCCCCTCCAACGTATCACTGGCAGCAAAGAACCAGGATGGTAGCTGAGAATGTGGCAGCATGCAAACGTTTAAAGTATCAGACTATTATTAAAGACGGGCACCATTTTGTTCGTTTTGCAGTGGAATCTCTAGGACCTTGGCCTGAAGGTGCAAAAAATCCACCAAGATCAATTGGAAAGATTTTGGCAGAAGATACTGGAGAAGACATATCCAGAACTTTCTTGGAGCAGAGGATAAGTGTTCTACCTGTTTTAGTTTCAATAAAGAACATTTTTTTATTTAATTTAGTTCGGTTAAGTTTGTTTCGTTCTTTTTATTAGAACATCCTACAATATGAAATGGTGAAATGTGAGAAAAATTCTCAATTGCTTTCAGAATGAATGCTTCCAAATTTGAAATATCGTATCAGAAGAAATTCACTCTTCCTGCAAAATTTTCTGAAAATTACTCAATCTGGTAAGACAATGCAGAACAAAAGCTGGCTGTTTCAGCTAGTGAAATTAAAAAAAAAATCCATTGGACTACATATGAAAGTATAAATGATTAATTATGGCCGTTAGGTGGCAGCTTTGAATCCAATATAATGTCGTAAAAGTGCTAATTTCTTAAGTCTTTACCCTCTGTAATAATTTGCTTGCTATGTGTTTGTCTAAGAACAATTCTGGTAAATTATTATAATAACAAAGGGAAAATTTATAAAGCTTTTTTAAATATAAATATTCAATTGGAATGAATCATTTTGTACTTTTGTAAAATGCTTTATAATCAGAACTAAATCATTCAAAACGTTCAAATATTTAGAAAAAGATGAGTCTAACAACTCCTTGATGCAGAGGCACTAGGTGTTAGTTGCTCTGGTTCGGCATGTAATTTAAATGTTTAACAGTATCTCCGCCCTTGAGATGTGTCTTGACATGGTTGCCACCTAAATTATGCTATATGTAAACTCCAATAAATAGACCTTCTTCTCCTTTAGACTGCCTACATTCAAGAAAGCAAGATAAATGTAGTATGGCTATATAGGTGGTCTAGACATTGACTGACAGTCACATGCCCTAGAAGTCTAAAGATCAGAAGACTGTGGAGGCTCCAGTCACGAAATGGCGCATACAAGAGATCAGCTCTGATAGCTTCTTGAACAGTTATGTGCATAACCTGGTAGAGGTTTAACATTTTTCTTCTCATGCTCACAATCTTAACAAAGAGGAGTCCTCTTCTGTCTTATCCAGCACTACCTTTAATATAAATATTCAGAAGGGAGGAATAATTCCTTAGTTTTTGAAAAATTCTTTACAATCCCAAAAACAATCAAAACTATAAATTGCCACTTGATATCAATTTAAATAATTTCATCACATAAGTCTTCTTTAACATGGCTACTTCAATGATGTTTAAGATGGCTTTTATGTAACATCTTATAACCATAAGTAAAACATTTAAGAAGATTTCCAGTTTCATGAGTTGCCATATGTTTTTTTTAAATCATTCTTTAAAACATCTTAATAATCACAAAATACACATTTGTAAAGATTCTCTTAAAAATGGCTATTTATATGTTTTATAAGATTGGTTTTACGTAGTGTCTTATAGCCACAAGCAAAGCATTCAAGGTGTGTCCCAATTCCATGAGTTATCATGTGTTGCTTTAAATTACCGTTTCTAGAAGTTCTATAATCACACATTGAAGCATTTATAAGGCTTTTCTTCAGAATGAATTTTTAAATGTTTTATAAGGTCGTTTTTACATAATGTCTTATAGCCACAAATAAAGCATTCAAGACTTTTCCCATTTCCATGCGTTGCCATGTGTTTCTTTAAACTAATCTTTCTAGAACTACCATAAGCACACATTGAGCATTTATAAAGCTTTTCTTCATAATGGGTGTTTATATGGCTTGCAAGATTTTCTTTATATAATGTCTTATAGCCACATATAAAACATTCTAGAGCTTTCCCAATTCCATGGGTTGCCATGTGTCCCTTTAAACTACTCTTTCTAGAACAGCTAAAAGCACAAATGGAACATTTAAAAGACTTTTTTTCAGAATGGGTAATTAAATGATTTATAAGAGTGTTTTTACGTAGTGTCTTATAGCCACAAATAAAGCATTCAAGGTGTGTTCCAATTCCATGAGATGCCATGTGTTGCTTTAAATTACACTTTCTAGAAGTTCCATAATTACACATTGAGCATTTATAAGGCTTTTCTTTAGAATGAATTTTTATATGTTTTGTAAGATAGTTTTTATGTATAGTCCTATAGCCGCAAATAATGCATTCAAGAGTTTTCCCAATTCCATGTGTTGCCATGTGCTCCTTTAAACTATTCTTTCGAGAACTGCTGTAAGCACAAAAGGAACATTTATAATTCTTCTCTTTAGCACGAATGTTTACTTGATGTTTAAGATGGCTTTCATATGTATTATAGCCAGAAGTAAGACATTCAAATTCTTCTTTCGTTCTGTGAACTACCAAGAAATCACCCACTTCTGTTCTATTACTGTTATAATCAGGTTTTGAAAAATGAGGGGGTTTTTCATTCGAGATAATACTAGTGTCACAAATTGAACCTTTAAAACAATTTTCATTTGTGGAGTTCGAATATTCTGATGATCACTTTTATGCAAAGTGTCAGAGTTGCATAATGTGCACCAAAAGTAGTTTTCAGGTGTTGTATTTTGAAGTAATGGAGAATTGTTAGAATCACATTCATCCTTCACCTCAATTTCATCAGTTACTAGTTCAGATATTACATCTCTGTCCATCTTTTCAATTGGTAACTTGCAATCTGAAACAAATAAGTTATTAAGCACATCTCAAAGTAGGTGCATGCATAAGTATACCTTCTAAAAAGTTAAGGTTATTTTGAAAAGGGTACCCCTTTATGTCGAGCTTCTTTTTTTGAACATCCACCATTGTTATAGTCTGATATTAAAATTTTAAATTAAATTTTGTAAACCTTAACGTTGTTTGCAATATTGGATTGTGGATAAAAATTGACAGTCAACTTAACACTGAGGTAAACAAAAGCGATGTATACATGGTTAACCTAAAATATACATAAAGGTTAGGGTGACATAAACTGTAAACCAAGAGCAGTTCATATATACCCATATCGATGTAGTTCTCGTTGTAGATGTTATCAACTAAAGCACAGATCAGTTAAAAAAATTTAAAAATACAGATTACATTTAACAGATATATCACGTAAATGGAAGGATTAGCAACAAACCATTTAGTGAGAAACTTGGCTAAAACTTCCCCTGCAGAATTTGTAGGGCATTGTACATAAAAAGTTCACTGACTGTTGATTTTACCAATTATGCTGACACACTTGTTTAAACAAGGAAAGATATATTCTGTAAAAATGCTCCCCTGGTACCTAATGATTTTTAAACAAGTACGGACATAGAACTCCGATTCCACAGATTTCCGGGACTTCTATACACAAACAAAAATTTGCGGCCAATTCCGATCAAATCGGTTTCGAGATTTTCGACCAGACTGATTTTTGGTATCTAGACGTGACTTATGGTCCTTAGTTGAATATTGAAAACGTTATGTCTCTATCTACCACAGATCAAAAATTATAAGGTACCACAGATGTCAGAAATAAAAAATAATCTCTAGCTTGGAAGTTCTCTTGATCAAAAGTTATAAGGAATGACATATTGGAATCTGGGAGCATTAAAAACCCTTATTGCATTGTTGCAGGACGTTCCACCTATGCCAGGTCGCGGATGTGAACCCCGTAGGTCATAGGCTTTCCAATGATACCCCCCTTATGTCTTTAGGTCCAGTAACTCTCAGAGTAGAAAGTCGCGACAGACGGGCGGACGGACAGACAGACGTCCGCACCGATTTCATAAGGCGTCCCTTTCAGGTATAGAAGCTTAAAAACTATGTATTTATAATAAGTACTCGACGGCCTCAGTATAATGACCCTATTTAAAAAAAGGGTTATAAACGATACAAATATTTGATTATATTTGTATTTGAATATATTCTACACGGTCGCCATGGCGACCATTGAAAATTAATTATATAGCAATTTAGCGCTCTTGGTTGATATTGCCGCCACTGTGACCATTTTCTTCGAGTTGAAGGCAACAGTTCATTTTTTTAATTACTAAGCAAGCAATCGGCTAATTTTACTATGTGTCCATATCCAATCCATCTCTCATATCTCATATTGGGGTTTTTTGGCATTTGTCCAGAAGTATCTCATGTGAGTCCTTGTTCGAGACATTAATTAGAGGATGCGTATCTATTCCGAGTATCAGTTACTATATTTTGTAGTTTTCTTTAACAATTTGCCAAGCCCGCCGACACCGATATCATATATTAAAGCTTCAATAAAATGCATTTTTTACCAACAATTCTTTATTTTGTAGCTTACACTAATCTACATTAAATTAAATTGCTGGTTGTTTAGCTAGTTAGAGGGTTGCTCGGAGATCACCGCGCTGAGGCGATCAGCGTCACTCTCCCCTCTCTTCAGTAAATCTTCACTAGAGAGTAGCCCTGAAAAGGAGTGTTTGAGTACGAACACATCTAAGCACAATGGTCACCATACTCGACGCGGACAGCTTCCAACAAATAGTCGAAACCTGTCCTTGTTCTCTTTTGCGCAGTACTGGCGCCACAGGTACTCTCCGAGGTGGTCAGCAACCATCAGTATGGATGATGCTGTAGGGTGCCACGTACTTGCCGGGATGTGTGTCAGCATGCCGGTGCTCCACGTTCACCATGCGGACGTCGTCAATGGCATTGGCTGTCATCTCCGGTGCTCCAGTGCCCAGCGCTGATGCGACTACGCTCGTATTTTCGGTGGCCAAGCACAGATTCATAGATCTGAACTACCATGCCTGGTCCACCAATTTTTACGCTCCAGTCTTGGTTGCGGGAAAAGTGGTCCACGACCATCTCCCTGCAATATCGATACCTAAAAAATAAATTATCAAAGGAAAATATTTCAATGGAAGACCACTACGCCATATGCCCTTGATTTACACGAGGAGGTTCGTACGTAGTAAACAAAGACAGGTTATACATTTGAACGGTAAGTAAACAAAGATGGCTGACAAAATTTAGCGTGCCGCGCTCTGAACGCGAGGAGGTCCGTGCGTTAGTGCATGCACGTCGGGGGCGCTCTGGCTCCTCCGGACGGCCGCTCTTGTCTTCGGGCCGTCGCAATGGATCTGCCGAGAGAGGGTTTGCGGAAGTAAACGCCCATTCATAATGGACATAAGCATAAGGACGGAAGCCTTATGTAAACATTTGAAAGTAGCGCATGTTCAATAAAAGTAGCGGCAGCAATATCCTTCCAGGCAGTTTGCATAATTATGTTGCCTTTATACCTGCTATCCCTTTTAAGGTATAGGAACAGATGCATATTTATTAAATTAATTAATAGTTCCCTATCCGTTGTAAAAACAACGCCAAAATTTCGACAATACTAAATTTAGGTTACGCAATTTCAGAATCAAAACAAACATTCTGTTACTGCTGCCAACAGTAATCTAGAAAAAAAATATTGCAAATAAAGGTAAGAAATACGTAAAGTTAAACAGATTTCTTACGTATGAACCTAAAATGTAAAAATTACAGGAGTAAATCGTGAACGAGCGCATGAGCTTTGCATTGGTTCAACTTACATATTACTTATTTCTTATGGGCGACTTATGCTTACGTCCATTATGAATGGGTGCTAATTTAAATTGTTCCACGTTTCCGATCCAGGGAAAAAGTCAATCCAATTAAAAATTAATACGTTCCCCTTGCAAAAATTTGAGGAAGGCAGGTAAAAAATTGTCAGCCTAAAACGCCAAAAATACCTTTTGGCGGGCAAACCCTTGAATCAGAATATTTCAACGGTCAATAATGGAGCCAAATTGTTCAATTGTTTACAACTTTTTTTTATCGCTCCGAAACATAAAAGGGACCATTGTATTCAGCAGGCTGAGCACTTTCTATAAATATATGGTTTAATTGTTTATCGCCGATGTCCATATGAAGTTTCACTATAAGAAGAAATTATTTATTACAAAAATTCTAGGTCATGGATCAGGAAATATAAATAGTAGAAAACCCAGACTGCGCATCTTCATATAATTGTATGTAGAACAGTGAATATTATTTCTACTACATACTGTGGATGTAGCCACAATATTTTTTTAGTTTTATAACTGATATGTGATATTTTTGATAATTCTTAAAATCCATTCTTTGTGCATCTGCAACGCGAACCTCATCGGTATGGGTATATATGAACTCCCCTGGTTTACAGAGCTCAAACACGCATCTTAGGCGTGGCCTCAAAAACTTCATCCTAAACTTTTGTATATTTTAGGTTAACCATGTATACATCGCTTTTGTTTAGCTTTACTAGTGTCAAGTTGACTCGATTTGTATTGACAATACAATATTGTAAACAGAGTTAAGGTTTACAAAATTACATTTAGAGAATTTTAATATCAGACTATAAAAATGGTAGATATTAAAAAAGAAAAGCTCGACATAAAGGTGTATCCTCTTCAAAATAACCTGAACTTTTTAGAAGGTATATATGTATGCACCTACTTTGAGATGTGCTTAATAACTTTTGTTTCAGATTGCAAGTTACCAATTGAAAAGGTAGACAGAGATGTGATATCTGAACTAGTAACCGATGAAATTGAGGTGAAGAATGAATATGATTCTAAGGATTCACTATTAATTCAAAATGCAACTCATGAAAACTACTTTTGGTGCACATTGTGCAGCTCTGGAACTTTGCATAAAAATGACCATCAGAATATTCAAACTCCCACAAATGAAAATTGTTTTAAATGTTCAATTTGTGACACTAGTGTTTTCATAAATGAAAAACCTAATATTTCATTATGTGAGTATACCAGTAATAGAATAGAAGCAGTTGAACCCTTGGTAGTTCGCAGAATAAAAGAAGAATTTGAATGTCGTACTTCTGGTTATAAGACACATGAAAACCATCTTAAACATCAAGTAAATACTCATGATAAAGAGAAGTCCCATAAATGTTCTCTTTGTGTCTATAGCAGTTCTAGAAAGGGCCATTTAAAGGAACACATGGCAACTCATGGAATTGGGGAAAGTCTTGAATGCTTTATTTGTGGCTATAAGACATTACGTAAAAACAATCTTGCAAAACATTTATATATTCATTCTCAAGAAAAGCCTTATAAATGTTCAATGTGTGATTATAACAGTTCTAGAAAGAATAATTTAAAGGAACATATGGCAACACATGGAATTGGGACACATCTTGAATGCTTTATTTGTGGCTATAAGACATTATTTAGAAAAAATCTTATAAAACATATAAATACCCATTTTGAAGAGAAGCCTTATAAATGTTCCATTTGTGATTATAAAGATGCTACAACGAATAATTTAAAGAAACACATGACTACTCATGGAATTAGGAAAACCTTTGAATGCATTATTTGTGGCTATAAGACATTACGTAGATATAATCTTACAAACCATTTGAATGTCCACTCTGAAGAAAAGCCTTATAAATGTTCAATGTGTGATTATAGCAGTTCTAGAAAGAATAGTTTAAAGGAACACATGGCAACTCATGGAATTGGGAAAAGTCTTGAATGTTTTATTTGTGGCTATAAGACACTACGTAGACGTAATCTGACAAACCATTTAAGTACCCATTCTGAAGAAAAGTCTTATAAATGCTCAATTGTGACTATAGCAGTTCTAGAAACAATCATTTAAAGGAACACATGGCAACTCATGGAATTGGGAAAAGTCTTGAATGCTTTGTTTGTGGCTATAAGACATTACGTAGAAGAAATCTTACAAAACATATAAATAGTCATTTTTAAGAGAAGCCTTATAAATGTTTAATTTGTGATTATATCATAAAACCCTTCTTAAACATCATCTAAGTAACCATGTTAAAGAGAAGACTTACAAATGTGAATAATTAATCAATTTGATATCAAGGAACGATGCTTAGTTTTGAATTTGTGGTAATAAAGAATTTTATAAAAACCATGAAATTATTACTTTCCTGTGAATATTTATAATAAACCTGCAAAGCTTGCAACGCATAGCGAAGTGGCGAAGCAGTCTCCCAAATTTGAGAACCCTCTAGTTGACCTTTGACCAATCAGTTTCAAAATCATTAGCCTTTTTGGTCACCTGTCGATTGGTGAAAACAGAATTTGGAAATTTCCAGCCGTTCTCTAGTTATTGCTCGGACGGACGGACAACATGAAGTTAGTAAGTGACTCCGCTCCGCTTTGGCACTTAATAAAGAGAAGTCGGTAATGCACGCATGTTTTGGATAAGACAGTAGATGATGATGATGATGACGGCATGAAAAGTGAAGTGTTAAACCTCTACCAGGTTATGCAAGTAACTGTTCAAAGACCATAGGGCAGACCACTTCTAGAATTTTAGTGATGGCTAATTGATCTGGTATGCAAGGCCACACCACTCCAGTTGGTGTACCCGTTGCTATGGTGGATGTCCTGTGGAAATTTTTATGTTTAGATGATTAGAAAAATCTCAACCACTGGCTCTCAAAAAGTTCCTGTTGTTGTTCCCATATTAGCAGCATCTTTGACCCCGATCCTAGCCCAAGCAAGCATTCCAAGATGTGAGTATTCATCTTTAGTTTTCTGCAGAGAGTAAACATGTCTAAGCCACCGCAGCTGATCTCTTGTTTGCGCCAGTTCTTGAGTGGTGCCATCACGGCCTTCTGACCTCAAGACTTCTGGGGCATGTGGTTGTCACTCGATGTCTAGACCACCTATACAGCCATCACACATTTATCTTGCTTTCTCAAACGCAGACAGCCTAAAGGACAAGAAGGTCTGTTTATTGGAGTTTGCATGCAGAATAATAAGTGCCAACCAGGGTAAGACACATCTCAAGGGCGGAGAAGCAGTTAAACTTTAAAATACATGCTGTACCAGAGCAACTGACACCTAGTAGTTCGGAGCATGTTTATCACGTCTTGAGTGGAGTCTAGAAATCACCATCATTTGCTTCTACTTCAAGAAGTTGTTCGGCTTGTCTTTTTTTAAGTTCTAAGTTTTTCAAAGTTTTATTTGTGATTATAAAACATTTTACAAAAGGTACAAATTGATTAATTCCATCTGAATATTTATAATAAAAGCTTTAT
The DNA here is from genome assembly GCA_036346155.1 of Sinelater perroti. Taxonomy (NCBI): domain Eukaryota; kingdom Metazoa; phylum Arthropoda; class Insecta; order Coleoptera; family Elateridae; genus Sinelater; species Sinelater perroti. The sequence goes on from JARFIY010000344.1 coordinate 4,468,172, forward strand.
AAATTTTTACTTTGTTATTATAATAATCTACCAGAATTGTTCTTAGATAAACACATAACAAGCAAATTATTACAGAGTGTAAAGACTTAAGAAATTAAGATCTTTTATAGATTATTGAATTGACAGCTGCTAGCTAACAGCTATAGTTAATCATTTATACTTTCATTTTGGCGTCTGTTCTAGGTTATCAACCAAATAATTCCAAAATCCATGAAAATCAAATAGAATTTATATCTGTTTGTCCATACTGCAAGATTAAATTAGGAGTATATCAAAGAATTCAAAGAAAATTGCGGCCTAAAGCTTATAAACACTAGTAAGATTTCTATCAAGTCTCTTGATGCTAGCTAGTCCAATGGATTTTTTTAGATTCGACTAGTTGAAACAACCACCATGTGTTCTGCATTGTCTTACCACATTGGCTAGTTTCAGAAAATTTTGCAGAAAGAGTGAATTTCTTCTGATATGACTGTGAAGGTTTCAAAGTTGAGAGCATTAATTCAGGAAGCAGTTGATAATTAGAATTGTCAAATAAAACATTTATTATCAAAAAAAAACTTACTAATTTTAATTATTTCAGTTTTAATTTGTTGTATTTACTCTCTGTATTTTTGGAATGTGGTTATATTAGGAAGGGTAGTTGGAATTTAAACATATCTCGATGGGTTTTTTTTGTAAGATTTAATTTAAAATGGCTGTGACACCATTGTATCTAATGTTAAACAAGATATTAAAATTGTATTGGTAATTGAGAGGATTTGAATCTTTTTTCTTGTTATTACTTCTTGGGATAAGCACTAACAATAAGTTTATTCTTTTGTTGTAGTTTTGAATTTCATTTTTTGTTGTAGGAATATACAGATTTCTCAAAGTAATTTTGTTAGAGATGTAACATGGTGCATTAATAATTTTTTGGTTCACTATGATTTATAATTATTAAAGGATTTTAAGGTTGGATTAACATGCTGTTAGTCGCATAGTTATTTTATAGATTCAGATTGGTTTGAGGGCGACTTTACGGATTAATATTTTATTCTCAAAATTTTTTTATCCCATTTAGCTGACTAAACTCTAGTCTAAGTTACGTTTTTTGTCTAAATACAGCCTTAGCTACATTGGTATTTTAGTATGACTTAATTCTTGGCTATTTTGTGTCAATGGCAGAGATCATTTCCGTTTTCATGTTGAAGGTAGTATGTTGAGATTTTGATTTATTTAATTTTAAAAACAGCCATTCGTAAATTTTGTTAAGGTGAGCTTGTAGGTATTCCAATGCAGATTTCTATTTGGTATGGAAAGCTAGAATAACCATATTGTTAACAAAAGTTGATCATGTAGTTAGTCTTACTCCTGATAGTTCAGCTCTATAAATACATAAATGCATATGGTAGATAGTCTTATATTCTTCTTTGATTTTGTAAATAAAAATTTTTCTGACGCGTAACAATTCATGAAATCGTGCCAGATGAAGTAAATATTTTTTAAAATTTTTAAAAATACTGTAGAATAAAATGTTTTCCTTTTTAATTTTCTGTGAGTTTTATCTACTGCCCTGTGTATATATTCATCTGTTTTCTGTTGAACTGAACTGATATTTTGCAAATATTATTTTGTTATCTTAGATAGGTTTTATATTCAGTAAAATCAGTTTTCTAATATTTTAAAGATAAGCTTATAGGTTTAATCAAATTTATTTCATGTGATTCTTTTCTTGGTTCTGGTGTTATGATTATGTGAGAACTTCCATTGGTTTATAAAGTGCCGTGTCGTTCAAATTACATTATAAATTACAGCAATTGACCCAAGTACTTAAGCGTAAGAGACTACAGAAAAGATTGCGACAGATCTTCAACGACGATAATGCGAATCCAAACACGTATGTGTCTGTTTAGAACGATGGAATTAGACGAGTCCAGATTCTTAAAAAAAGAACCAAAAGATGAATACGAAAATTAAAAATGAATCTTACATAATATTTCAAATTAGAAATTACAATATTCAAATGTGACAATTAAAATGAAAATTGATGGACAGATGAAGAGAAAGGGGTCTCTTTAATGATTTCCTCTGTAATGTTTTTATGCTACACTAGTGTTCGCGCCAATCTCGAAATTATCTTTAATTGCACTTGGCCTTTTGGCTGTGTTCTCGCAGGCAAATTTTCCGTAAGACGAGAACATTTTTTTTAACCGAGAGTTTGCCGACGGCTTTAATTGGCAGCAGAAGTTTTAATTTTCTGCCAGGCCTTTTGTTAAAGGCTAATTTTTCGGGGTTGAAATTTTGCCGGTAAAAAGTCGGTCCATTTTCGTTCATCTGGCTCGACGAAGGAACCTTTCACACCAGGAAAGACGCTGCCTTTCGACCTCGCTGTGAAGATTGGGGTAACTTGTCCTATTTTTTATCCATATCCTTATATTTTTAGCCCTAGGACCCAGAGCAGGGAACCGATATCTGCGGGGAAGCGCCGTTTCCACAGGTTAGTGTTTTAACTTTAGGTTTGTTTCAAGTTCTTTATTCAAAATTTAAAATTACCTATACAGTCCACTTATTCCGACCGCACCACCTAGAACACCGATAAAAAGGCCACCGGTTCTTAGCTCTGCCATTACAGATAAAATGTGATACACATCTTGAAGTGTATCATGCATAAGTTAAGAACCTAGTCCGACGGTCTGGGAAGAGCTTGCAAGAATTCGGATCTTATATTTTGTAATTGGATCGCATATCCCATTGCAGCCAACAACTTCTCGGGAAATTAGCCGCGCAAATGTTTATAAATGAACTTGGGGACAACGACATGCAGTAGTTGCTACATTAGCTCCCCAATAAAATGGTTGATTACAGTAGCATGTGCTTTGCAATAAGAAACCTTGAAACAAAGATTGCATGGGCAATACCGTATCAGAACCGCTATAGAGTAACAAAAGAACGCTCAAGAAGAAATAGAAAACAAGTCAAAAAACGGAGATCATTTTGTTAGTTTTGAGATCCATTTGCAACTAAACGAAGTTGGTATGAAGCGGCAATTGTTCACTTCAAAAGGCAAAGCCTCAGTAGTCACTGCCAATGTTATATCCTTAAAAGGCACAAACTGCCTATATATAGACGGCGACTTGAATGGATTAACTGTTCCCTTCATATATCGATAAAGGCTCATTAAATACTTTAACACTCAATGGTAATAACAAACAATTTTCAGACATCACCAACAATAATACGTCATCGAAAAATAAATATACCCTGAAGCAACGAGTGGCATTGGCTGACATTTAGACAAATTAATTTTGAGGGTGGATCTTTTGAAAACATTGTGGGATAGGCATGAAGAATCGATCATTGCTAAAGCAACTAGAAAATGCTAAAATTGTCAAAATCAGGAATGCCATGTCTGTTAGACTGATAAATAATTTGATAGCCCAATGTCTGCACATTTTTAAGTATCTTATATGGAGGGAACAGATCATATCCTCGCATATCCATACTCTATTTGTCTCGTTCTCGCTAGTCTTCTTTTGCTCTCTTACCTTCGCGCGCATGCGGTTAGCGGGTGTGGCGCGGCCGCTATTATTAAATTAATTTTATTATAAAAATTAATAGGAATATATTATCCACTCTATAAAACCAAAAATGTAACTATGTGCATAATATTGCAACTCCTACATTTTTAAACCGATTTCAAAGGTCAATACCTCATTTAACCGGTTTGTTGCCAAAGCTCGCATGAAGGTTTTAGATTTTCAATTTAGGTCACTATTTTCACTAGTTAAATTAATAGTATAATATTTAAAAAATAAATAAAATATAACGAAGAAAAGCATTTGAAACTTTTTTCTTTAATAATTATTAAGTGCCGAAGCGAAGCGGAGTCACGTACTAACTTCATGTGGTCCGTTTGTCTGGCTGTCCGTCCGTCCGTCCGAGCAAAAACTCGAGAACGGCTGGGAATTTTCAAATTCTGTTTTCACCAATCGACAGGTCACCAAAAAGGCTTGCTTGCTAGTGATTTTGAAACTGATTGGTCCTTCTTAACGCAGGGTATAACTAATATGAGTAAGATGGAGCATGCGCGTTTATGCGAGGGAGACGGATAGAGTCTTCAAATTAACGCTTTTTTGGGCAGCACGTTCGCTCCATATAAGAACTACTACGTTCAAGGCATTCCCTTATACAAAGAATTTTCAATTTTCTTATATTTATTATTTGCCAAAGTGCAATTTTAAATATACTGCTAGTTCTCGCTTGACTTTTATACTGTAAAGACGTACTAATTGACGTTCCAGTTCACAAAAGTTCAAGTGATAACGCGTATAACAATCATTAAGTTAAGTGAATGCGGCTTATCCGTACCGCGGAGGCCTTGCAGATAGCGCTATCGGATAGCAGCTGTCCAATTTCCAACTCATGTGTAAGTTTAAACACGCAGAAGAAGCTGATATCCACAGCTTCCTTGAAGCGCCATTTCAAATGCACTTACCCGTAAAGAAGTTCACATCTACTGAAGTCCAGAACGTGATCTCCTCCGAACTTAATCCGAAGAAAGCACCAGGTTGGGACCTCATCACTGGCAAGGTGTTACAAGAAATAACCCCGAGATGCATCAAACTCCTGACCTATATATATAACGCTATCCTTCGTCTCAGATACTTCCCCATCTCCTGGAAATTAGCCCAAATCACTATGATACTGAAACCAGGAAAAGCCCCAACTGTAATAGACTCCTACCGACCTATCAGCTTATTGTCTGTACTGTCTAAAGTGTTTGAAAAGCTACTCCTTAAACGACTTAAGCCAATACTGGAAAACGAACAGCTTATACCAAACCATCAATTTGGCTTTCGAACCCACCATAGCACCATCGAACAAGTACATCGAATTGTTAAAAAAGTAAGCAATGATTTTGAACGAAAACGCTACTGCTCTGCGGTATTTCTTGATGTCAAACAAGCCTTTGACAAGGTTTGGCACATAGGCTTATACTACAAACTCAAGCAAGTGTTACCACATCACTTCTACGAAGTCTTGCGATCTTTTCTTGAATACAGATGGTTTACGGTCAAACTGTGTGACGAATACTGAATCTCCATCCTATCCAATCCGGCGTTCCCAGGGTAGCGTATTGGGACCTGTGCTCTACTTACTCTTCACAGCTGATATACCAACCACAGCACTCACGACAATGGCAACTTTTGCTGATGATACGGCAGTCTTAGCGTCGCACACTGATCCTATCATGGCATCTGAAAATTTGCAACAAGCTCTCACACTAATTGAAAATTGGCTGCACAAATGGAGAATCCAAATTAATGAATCTAAATCCTCACACGTCACATTTACTACCAATAGAAGCACTTGCCCAGCAGTAACCTTAAATAATATTGAAATTCCGCAAACCCTAGACGTTAAATACCTAGGAATCCATCTAGACCGACGACTCACGTGGCGTAAACACATATTTACTAAAAGGAAACAACTGGGCCTCAAATTTCGTCAAATGTACTGGCTGATAGGTAGACAATCCCAACTTACGCTCGAGAACAAGTTATTACTCTACAAGTCTATTCTAAAACCTATATGGACTTACGGCTTGCAACTGTGGGTACTGCTAGTATCTCCAATATCGAGATCTTGCAGCGATTCCAAAATAAAACGCTCAGAACTATAGCTGACGCTCCCTACTATGTGCCTAATTTTGTGTTACACAGTGATTTTAAAATTAAAACAGTGCGGGAAGAAATTAAACAAAATATATTAAATATCGTGATCGATTGGAGGTACACCCTAACGAGGTAGCCAACGAACTATTGGACGATAGTGATGAAATACGAAGACTAAAACGCTTTAAACCATCGGATTTAGAAAATCGATTTAATTAAGTACTGTCGCTCTACTAAATACTTCACGCGTTGTGTTTGTAATGTTCTTGTTGGTTTGTTATACGAATTACCTATCTTTTGGCTAATTTCTACAAGCAAGAGGATTATCAGTGGATTATCCTTACCATGTCAACCTTAGATTATATTTATTTAGAATGTAAGTCTTGTCATAACATTTACTTATTGTTTTATAGAAACAGATTGTAAATTTAGTTGAAATAAAAAAAAGTTTAAACACATACAATAACCTTTTAAATTCAATAATTTGATTACGTTACCGAACTTTGCTTCGGCAAATTATGCAATGTCCTGATTAAGATATGTATTCACCACAATCGCAACTTGCGCAAATCCCATTCACCATGCTACAGCCGGTGTTTGGTAATCAACAATCATCACAAAACCCTGGATTTCTACAATTTGCACCAAATAATTCCTGTGCACATCTAGTTCAACATCCAAGTAATACATCGGCATTTCCACGATCAATGAACACACCCTCATTCGTACCAGTAAATAGCCAAAATTATAATCCTCAAAGAACTTCCAATACACAATCAACACTTGTTGATGATTCCAACGAGGACATAACAGATAATCAACATGATTGGCAAGAATTTAGAAAACACAAGCCAATTACATGTACATCAGGGATAAATTTAATAATAGATAATCCGACTCCAACTCAAAACATATACAAAGTGTTAGCCGACATTAGTACCAACGATACAACGCAAACATCAGAAAAAAAGAAAATTTCTAAACCTCCCCCAATATTTATATATGGCGTAACAAAGTATGCTAACATGATTAAAAACCTAACAAAAGTTATAGAAACAGAGCAATTTTACACAAGGGCCCAATCAAACAATACCATTAAAATCAACACAAACACACCTGACTCATACAGAAAACTAATTATACATCTCGGAGATGAAGGGATATACACCACACCTATCAGCTAAAGGAAGACAGGGCCTACAGAGTGGTACTTAGAAACAGCCCCAAGCGAACGGAAAAACAAATCATTTAACGAATTTGTTAGCACTTTATCTCCTTCAGCAAATAGCAACTACACGCTTTGGAAGGCAACAAAGAATTTAAAAAATGTTCGTACTCCTATTCCACCAATAAGAAAAGTAGACGGTTCTTGGGCAAGAACAGAATCTGAGAAAGCAACAGAACACCTATCTACGCTATTTCAACCGCATCCCATAGCTTCTACCCCAGAAGAGTAACAGGAGATTGAAGACTACCTGCAAGCTCCTTTACAATTAAGCCTCCCTATACAGTCTTTTACCCCTGAAGAAATTATAACTGAAATCCATCATCTAAATAACAAGAAAGCGCCCGGGTATGACTTAATTACTGCTAAACTATTGAAAGAACTGCCACATAAAGCTATAATGTGCATACTATAAATATTCAATGCAGCCTTGAGATTGCAGTACTTCCCACTGTTGTGGAAATTCGGCCAAATAATACTAATATTGAAACCGGGCAAACCTGCACATGAGGTTATTTCATATAGGCCAATAACGCTCCTACCAATACTGTCAAAAGTATTAGAGAGATTAATACTAAAGAGAATGGCAACCATAATTAAAGAAGGAGAAATTATCCAACATTCGCCAACAACACTCTGCATTAGAACAGATACACCGAGTCGCAGATGTAATCGAAAAGGACTTTGAAGAACAAAGAAACTGTGTTGCGGTATTCCTTGATGTCAGCCAGGCTTTTGACCGCGTCTGGCATCTCGGCCTACTATAAAAAATTAAACGTTCGTTTCCACACCAATACCTTTATCTCTTTAAAGCATACTTAAGTGAGAGGTAAGGTACGGCGACAGCCAGTCTGGACTCTACCCAATAATGGCAGAAGTTCCTCAGGGCAGTGTTCTGAGACCAACCCTATACCAGATATTTACAGCTGATCTACCATGCAATGACAACACAATGATGGCCACATACGCGGACGATACGGCGTTATTAGTTTCTCACCAAGATCCACTACAAGCTTCGACAATTCTACAAAGTAGTCTCGACATAATACAAAAATGGTTGTACAGGTGGCGCATACAAATTAATGAAATCAAATCTACAACTATTACGTTTACGACGAAACACAGCTCTGCTCCCCCGGTTACACTAAATGGTATACAAATCCCCATCCAACAGGAAGTAAAATATCTTGGTTTGACCCTTGACAGGCGATTAACATGGAAACCCCATATTATAAAAAAGAGAAGGCAACTGGATACTATGGTGAAAAAGATGTATTGGCTTCTAGGGAAAAAATCCAAGTTATCGATAGAAAATAAAGTGTTAGTATACAAGACAGTTTTAGTTCCGGTGTGGGCGTACGGCATACATCTATGGGGCAATGCTAAAACATCAAACATTGATATTCTACAAAGATTCCAGAGCAAAACTCTTCGTGTAATGACCAACGCTGAATGGGTCATTAGCAACAAAACACTTCACGACGACCTAAAAATTCCATGGATTAGAGATAAGGTAAAAAGATGAACAGTCACCTATGTCAATCGAATAAGAACTCACCCAATGTGTTAGTGCTAAATTTACTAGACATTTTATTTAACTTTTATTTTTATTTTATTTAATTTATTCTACTGTTACATCCGACGACCGTCTTCATGCCAATGGTTAATACATAAAAGACATCGCGATACTATCAAATTTGTTTCTACCCTCCCTAACGTTAAGTATTGGTAGATACCTGCTTCATCAGGTTCTCTAGGCAAAAAAAAAATTATCGAACAGTAATCCTGAAGATACGTGTCAAACTTCTCAGGATCCAGGAGCTATGCGTAGCTTCAAGGTTCAGGTTAGTTGAAGGCTTCTGTTGCTTCAACAGTTTAATAACTCAGTAGACAAAATTCATATGGTCAAGATCAGAATCGGTGTAGTCGACAGTGTTTTAACACTCGACACTGTGGCGAATACTTCGTCTTTGGACTAAGTCTTTGGACTTATGTGTTGTGATGTCCACTTTTATCTGATTTTGGTTATTTTGGCAACATTTTAGTTTGGATTTAAAAACCTTTCGAGTATTACGCGTACGTAATGGTCGCAACGGATCTCTTGTCATCATCACCATCCTTTACACTATTGTCCTTTGTGGGCCTTGGCCTGCATTACTAAAGAGGCCTACATTCCGTTGCGATACCTTAAAAGTATAATTGCAACTTAAACGTTGCAATTACAATTTCCAATACTGGCTTCAAACAGAAAAAACTTATACCGCGGACTCAGAAGACACATCCCAAGCTGAGCAAACTAAGCCACCCACAAATTAGGATTTTCAAATAATCTGTGTATTGCTCCTTCATTGCACTGCAGAACTGTAAAATCGTACCTCATGATTTAACTCAAACATCGAAGAGTTGAAGTCCATCGCCAACTTTATAATAATTAATCATGAACGTATTTTAAAAAATTATAATTTAATTAAATATTTGTATGACCAATCAAAATTTGGTTTTTATGCCTGATATTAAACAAACAGACTGTACAGTATAGGTTCTAGAAATGGCCAAATTCCTATTTTAAGAAATAATTGAAAGTTCAAATTAGTGCAATTATTATTAATTGTATTATCTCTATTTTAGCAAAGCATCAGTTAACTGGACCCTTTACTTACCTACAGGGTGCGAGATAATTATTTGGTCAAACGTGTTTATGTATGTTTCAGCAAGTAAACATTATAAATTGGTAATGATAATGCAATAGGCGTTTTTGCCGTCTTTTTCTCTACGTTTTACGTTGTTTTCATGTCTTTATCGTGTTTCTTTAGGTAATGGCGTCGCCTAAATGGATTGCCCATGATTCCCGAGCTACTCAAGTCAGGCGTCCGCCTTGCAGACATCAGGAAACGCTTCGCTGCCCCGAAATCAACCATCCATAACACCATCAAACGACACAAAAAGCTGAAGACAGACTAGGAAATATCTGGCTAAGGCCGACGAGTTACCGTTTCCACACTGGCTGTTGTCAAAGCCATCCGAGAGAGACTCATGAGGAACCTTCAACGATCCATGTGCCAACCCGCCCAGGACTTTGCTAGGAGCGATTTTGTCATTCAATCCATTGATACCCTTACCATATGATCTATAGTCAGCAGCTGACTAGAAAAACTTGTCTAAGGATTTGCTGACCCGATTCCATCCGGCATGCTGGCACAATATCGTCTGAACAGACAAAAAGATTTTCACTGTCCAGAAGGTGGCAGACAGTGAAAACACCAAAATACTTGTCTGATTTTCTGGGGATGCCGATGCCAATAGGAGAACCGTTGGCTGATAAAAAACCTCTCTTCTTTTCAACAATCAGAGAGTTAAGAACAATGCAGAAGTGTACAGTAAGGCATCCTGAAGTCCATCTGTCTCGACTGGGCCCCCAAACACTTTGAATGTTTCTATTGGGATGAGACTCTCGGACATCACGCAAGACTGGCTGCACATTCCTGACTTCATTGCTACCAAGGAGTGGCCCCCTTGCTCCCCTAATTGCAATCCAATGGACTTCTCTGTCTGGGCGGAGTTGGGGAAAAAGACCTGCGCTATTTCTCACTCATCTGTGGGATCTCCGAAGCGATTCCTTTCCAAAGCCTAGGACAAACTCTCCACCGAGTGCCTGCGTGCCACCGTCGATGCCATTCCCAAGACTTCACTCTCTTATTTGTGTAAATGGAGATCGATTCAAAAACTAGCTGTTATGTTGTCCTAAGACCGACAAAGTATTATTGTTATAGCTCGGTTGGCATTGCCTTTGAAATAAGAGAGATCTGGTGCAAAATTTTTGTCCAGGTAATGTTTTTCTGAATAGCTATTTACTATTTACTAAAAAACCTACTGATATTCTGATGTGTTATGTGGCTCGTTTTCGGGTCGTTAATTTGGAAACTCTTGATGTTTCATCTAAACCTGCGGCAAACATCTTCATAAGAAAAACTATAGAAAACTCCGCAGCATTTGTAAACAAAACGCCAATAGTTTCCAATCTCCGAACACGACCTAACAACTTGAGAACCAGCCACATAATGCACCAAAACACTGACCCTAAAAGCCTTCGCATCTACTGATGTTCTATCCATATTTTTTTTAATAATGTACATGTATGGCTGTTGCTATTGGTATTCTCAAAACGTATTTTGATAATATTTGCCTCACCGTTAATGGCATTTTAAAAACCACAACATAGAGATTAATCATTTCTTAATATCTAACCGATATGTGTGTGTGTCCAAAAAAACTAGATGACTGTATCTGGATTTGTTGTAACCTTCTAAGTCGTGACAGGTCATCTCTCCTTCTTCTTCTTCTTTTACTGTTATATATAGGCTATTAGCCTGTTTCTAACTACACATTTCGTGTAGTACTATGAGCCATGTTGGGCGTACCCCGGGCAGGTGGCTAGTCTGACCCGTTAGAAGAAGGAGAATGTACTTTACGACCGCCAAAGGTGTTTGTATGGTGGCCGGAGAGCACTCGATGTTTGCCGTTATTTTTGACCTGGGAGTCGAACCCAGGGCCCGCCGCGCGTTAGTCTGGCAGGCCGAAGCCTTTACGTCGCGGCTGTCGCGCTCTCAGGTCATCTCTTGACTCCTATAATTATTTAATTTCTCTAAACAGAGGGACATTCTCCATCTGTATATTTATTAAAGATATTTGAAAGGAATAAACTATAGTTAAAATTAGAGAATCCATGTTTCAGGAAATGAACCGCGGGTTCATTTTATTAAATGAAAACGCATCCCCGCAGGGCTAGATGGGGAAGGTGAGCCGAAGGCAACCCGAGCCGCCTAGTGTATATATAAATCAATGTAACGTTTTATTCGAAATCGGATGACTGAAAAACTGTTGAACAGATTTAAATGATTTAGGGCATGATGATTACTGGCACTGAGCTGCTTAAGATTTATATCATTTTACTTTTTGGATTACAATGGGAGCGGCCGGCCATCTACATTGTCTCTCCAGTCAAGCTATCCGTTGTTAAGCATTCAGATATGGAGTAACAACCACCAGGCAACCAAATGAAATAGTTTATTTAAAAAAAATTTCTTTCAATAAAATCTAATTTCTGCAAAACTGGGTGAACGCGACTAGTAAATATATAAATGTGGGATCTTGTTTGTACTTATTAACATAAACTGCTTTAATTTAGGTACTTCATTTTTATTATAAGAAGAAATGAATTATTAAAAACATTTCTAGGTTACCGAACAGGAAATATAAATTGTAGAAGACAGACTTGCGCTTGTTCTTATGATTAGATACATCAATAGTATTTTTGAAAAATTTTAAAAATTCATTTTTGGGGCACATGCAACGCGAACAGCATCGATATAAGTATATATGAAATCCCCATAATTCGAAGATACACATCTTAAGGGTGGCCATAAAAACTTCTTCCTAACCTTAACGTATATTTTAGGTTAACCCTGTATACTTCAGTTTTGTTTACTTTTCATACTGTCAAGTTGACTGTCAATTTTTATTGACATCAATTGTTGTAAACAAAATTAAGGTTTACAAAATTACGATTAGAGAATTATAATATCAGACTATAAAAATGGTGGATACCCAAAAAGAAAAGCTCGACATAAAGGGATATCCTTTTCAAAATAACCTAAACTTTTTAGAAGGTATACCTACACATGCACCTACTTTGAAATATGATTAATAACTTATTTGTTTTAGATTGCAAGTTACCAATTGAAAAGTTAGACAGAGATGTGATATCTGACCTAGTAACCAATGAAATTGAGGTGAAGGATGAATATGATTATAACGATCCACTATTGTTTCAGAATACAACACACGAAAACTACTTTTGGTGCACATTGTGCAATTCTGCCACTTTGCATAAAAGTGATCATCAAAATATTGAAACTCCCACAAATGAAAAATGTTTTAAATGTTCAATTTGTGACACTAATGTTATTACAATTAAAAATCATCCTAATTTTTCAATATCTGATTATGGCAATAATAGTATAGAAGCAGGTGATCCCTTGGTAGTTCATAGAACAAAAGAATTTGAATGTCCTACTTCTGGTTATAAGACACGCAAAAACCATCTTGAACATCAAGTAAATACTCATGCTAAAGAGAAGCCTTATAAATGTTTTATTTGTGTTTATAGCACTTCTAGAACGAATCATTTAAAAGAACACATGATCACTCATGGAATTGGCACATGCCTTGAATGTTTTATTTGTGGTTATAAAACATTACGTAGAAAAAATCTTATAAAACATGTAAATATTCATTGTGAAGAGAAGCCTTATAAATGTTCGATTTGTGATTATAAAGATGCTACAAATAATTTAAAGGAACATATGGCAACTCATGGAATTGGGAAAACTCTTGAATGCTTTATATGTGGTTATAAGACACTGCGTAAAAGCAATCTTATAAAACATTTAAATAGCCATTCTGAAGGAAAGCCTTATAAATGCTCAATGTGTGATTATAGCAGTTCTAGAACAAATCGTTTAAAAGAACACATGATAACTCATGGAATTGGCACACGGCTTGAATGTTTTATTTGTGGCTATAAGACATTACGTAGAAAAAGTCTTTTAAAACATATAAATAGCCATTCTGAAAAGAAGCTTTATACATGTTCAATTTGTGGTTATAAAGATGCTACAAATAATAATTTAGAGAAACATATGGCAACTCATGGAATTATAAAAAGTTTTGAATGCTTCATTTGTAGCTATAAGACATTATATGAAAAAAATCTTACAAATCATATGAATACCCATTCTGAGGAAAAGCTTTATAAATGTTCAGCATGTGGTTATAATACTTCTAGAAGGAATAATTTAAAGAAACATATGGCAACTCATGGAATTGGTACATACTGTGAATGTTTTATTTGTGGCTATAAAACACTACATAGAAGCAATCTTACTATCCATTTAAGCACTCATTCTGAAGAGAAGGCTTATAAATGCTCAATGTGTGATTATAGCAGTGCTAGAAAGGATACTTTACAGGAACACATGACAACTCATGGAATTGGGAAAAGTTTTGAATGCTTTATTTGTGGCTATAAGACACTACGTAAACGTAATCTGACAAACCATTTAAGTATCCATTCTGAAGAAAGAACTTATAAATGCTCAATCTGTGATTATAGCAGTGCTAGAAAGGATACTTTAAAGGTACATATGGCAACTCATGGAATTGGGGAAAGTCGTGAATGCTCTATTTGTGGCTATAAGACATTACATAAAAGCAATCTTACAGACCATTTAAATACTCATTCTAAAGAGAAATCTTATAAATGCTCAATGTGTGATTATAGCAGTTTTAGAAAGAGTAGTTTAAAGGAACACATGACAACTCATGGAATTGGGGAATCTCTTGAATGTTTAATTTGTGGTTATAAGACATTACGCAAAACCAATTTTACAAACCATTTAAATACTCATTCTGTAGAAAAGCCTTATAAATGCTCAATGTGTGACTATAGCAGTTCTAGAAAGAATAATTTAAAGGCACACATGATAACTCATGGTATTGGGGAAAATTTTGAATGCTTTATTTGTGGTTTTAAGACATTACGTAAAAAAAATCTTATAAAACATATAAATACCCATTGTTAAGAGAAGCCCTTTAAATGTTTAATTTGTGATTATTAAGATGCTTCAAAGAATAATTTAAAGAAATGTATGGGAACTCACGGGATTGGAATTATTTTTAAATGTTTTACTTGTGGTTATGAGAAGTTACATGAAAACCGCCGTAAACATCATCTAAGTACCCATGCTAAAGAGAAGACTTATATATCAAGTGGGAATTTATAGTTTTCTATGTTTTTGAGATTATAAAGCATTTTACAAAAACCTCAAAAGTATTCCCTTCCTCTGAATATTTATACTAAAGAAAAGTTGGCAGTGCACTTCATGTGCTGGATAAGACATAAGAGAACAACACCTCTCATCTTTGTTGAAATTGAGGCCATTAGAAGAAAGGTGTTAAACCTGTATCAGGTTATGCAAGCAACTGTCCAAGAACAACCCGACAAGAAGATCATATGGTAGACATCTGCTAGAATTTTAGTAATGGCTAATTGGTCTGCTTCACCATCCCGCATAGCATACAGTACGCAAGGCCGCACACTCCAGCTGATGCAGCCATTACTATGGCTGATATCTTGTGGAAATTCTTGTCTAAATGATTAGAAAAACTTCAACCACCAACTCTCAAAATTTTTTGCTGTTGTTCCAGTCCTAGTCTCCCTAGAACACCTCTCAAGACCGAGTATTCATCTTTAGTTCTCTGCAGATGGTGCACGTGCATAAGCTAACAGAGCTGATCTCATGTTTGCGCCAGTTTGTGAGTGAAGCCACCACAGTCTGCTGACCTCAAATTAAATATCTAGACTACCTATATAAATATCCCACGTTTATTTTGCTTTCTCAAACGCAGACAATCTAAAGGACAAGAAGTTTTCATAAAGCATAATTTAGGTGCCAACCAGGTCAAGACACATCTCAAAGGCGGAGATGCAGTTAAACTTTTAAAGTACATGCCGTACCAGAGCAACTAACACCTACTAGTTAGACAGAAGCATGTTTAACAAGTCTTGAGTGAAGCAGTATCTAGTCTACCGACCACCATCATCTTTCTCCATAAATATTTGAACGTTTTGAATGTTTTGTTTATGTTTATGAAGAATTTTATAAAAGTCTGAATATTTATAATAAAAGAAATTTTATAAATTTTCACTTTGTTATTATAATAATTTATGAGAACTGTTCTTAGACAAACATAAATTATTACAGACAATAGAGTCTTAAGAAATGAGGATTTTTATATCATATCGGATTGACAGCTGCTAACTAACTGCTATAATTAATCATTTATATTTTCATATTTGTGCGTGTTCTATGTTATCAACGAAATAATTTCAAAAATCCATCTCTTTGCCAATACGGCAAGACTGGCTCATGAATACACTACAGAAAGTTAAAGAAAATTTCGTTCCAAAGCTTATGAATAATAGTATAGTTTTTGTCAAGTCTTCGGATGCTGGCTAGTTCAATGGATTTTTGTAGATTCGACTAGCTGAAACAGCCACCATGTGTTCAACAGTGGCTTACCACATGGCTAGTTTTTAGAAAATTTTATAGAAAGAGTAGATTTCTTCTGATATGATTAATAAAGTTTCAAATTTTGAAGCATCAATTTAGGAAACGGGTGAGAATTTTTTTTCACACTTTACTATTTCATATTGTGTGATATTCTAATAAAAACGAACGGAATAAACTTAACCTAACTAAATTAAATAAAAAATTTCTTTTATTGAAACAAGCAGATAGAATTCTCATAACACACGCAGCGTTCCTCTTCTGTATCACAACACTTATCCTCTGCTTCAAGAAAGGTCTTGATCTGTCTTCTCTTGTAACTTCTGCGAAAATCTTTCCAATTGATCTTACTAGATCTTTTGCACCTTTAAACCAAGGCCCTAGCGTTTTCACTGCTAAAGGAACAAAATGGTACCCGTCCTCAATAATAGTCTTGTACTTTAAATATATAGGTTTTTTTTGTTGACTTGTATGTTGAACAGTCGGAATAGGTTGCATCCCATACTATGGATTTCTCGTTCCTCTACAGTATTAGGGACATATGTTAATTCTCCCCACAGCATGTCATTTAGTCATAAACGTCTTAATTGACGACCAGCGCTTTTTCTACACGATAAACCATGAGAATCATTTGAGGTAACACATGACAACTCATGGAATTGAGAAAAGTTTTAAAGCTTAATTTGTGGCTACAGAACATTACGTAAAAAAAAATTTATAAATTATTTAATTCCCCATTCTGAAGAAAACTTTTATGACTGTTCTATTTGTGCTTGTAGCAGTTCTAGAAAGAATAGTTTAAAGGAACAAGTGGCTAACCCATGAAATTGGAAAAAGTCTTGAATGTTTTATTTGTGGCTATAAAACATTACGTAGAAAAAATCTTACAAATCATATAAATTCTCATTCTGAATAAAAGCATTTTAATGCTCGATGTGTGATTTTAAGTTTTAGAAGGTATCAATTAAAGTAACACATGGCAACTCATGGAATTTGGAAAAGTTTTGAATGCTTTATTTGTGATTATAAGACAGTACGTAACAACAATCTTACAAAACATATAAATAGTCATTCTTGAGAGAAGCTTTACAAATGTTTAATTTGTGATTATTAAGATGCTTCAAAGAATAATTTAAAGAAACATATAGCAACTCATGAGATTGGAACTATTAAATGTTTTACTTGTGGTTATTAGGTGTTACATAAAAGCCATCTTAAACATCATCCAAGTACCTATGTTAACGAGCAGACTTATAAATGTGGTAAATTATTTAAATTGATATCAAGTGGCAATTTACAGTTTTGTATGTTTCTGGGATTATAAAGAATTTTACAAAAACTACGGAATTATTCCTACCCTCTGAATATTTATACTAAAGGGTAGTGCTGGATAAGACAGAAGAGGACTCATGTTTGTTGAGATTGTGAAGATGAGAAGAAAAATGTTAAACTTCTACCAGGTTATATTAAAAATAAATTAAATAATTGTTCAAGAAGATATCGGAGCTGATCTCTCGTTTGCGTCAGTTTGTGAGTGGAGCCTCCAGTCTTCTGATCTCTAGACTTCTAGAGCATGCGGCTGTCAGTCAATGTCTAGACCACCTATATAGCCATACTACGTTTATCTTGCTTTCTCAAATGCAGGCAGTCTAAAGAACAAGAAGGTCTATTTATTGGAGTTTACATACAGCATAATTTAGGTGGCAACCAGGTCAAGACACATTTCAATGGCGGAGATGCTGTTAAACATTTAAATTACATGCCGAACCAGAGCAACTAACACCTAGTGCCTCTGCATCAAGGAGTTGTTAGACTCTTGTTTTTCTAAATATATGAATGTTTTGAATGATTTAGTTGTGATTATAAAGCATTTTACAAAAGTACAAAATGATTCATTCCAATTGAATATTTATATTTAAAAAAGCTTTATAAAATTTTCCTTTTTTATTATAATAATTTACCAGAATTGTTCTTAGACAAACACATAGCAAGCAAATTATTACAGAGGGTAAAGACTCAAGAAATTAGAATTTTTACGATATTATATTGGATTGAGAGCTGCTAGCTAACAGCCATAATTAATCATTTATAATTTCATATGTAATCCAATGGATTTTTTTTAGATTTCACTAGCTGAAACAGCCAGCTTGTGTTTTGCATTGCCTTTTCAGATTGGCTAGTTTTCAGAAAATATTGCAGAAAGAGTGAATTTCTTCTGATATGATCGTAAAAGTTTCAAAGTAGTAAGCTTCAATTCTGGAAACAGCTGAGATTTTTTGTTTTCAAATTTCACTATTTCATATTGTATGATGTTCTAATAAAAAGGAACGGAATAAACTGAACCTAACTAAACTAAATAAAAACTTCTTTCATTAAAACTAAAGCAGGTACAATTCCCATAACACAGCATTCACCTTCTCTATCACAACACTTATCCTCTGTTCCAAGAATGTTCTTGATATGTCTTCTGCAGTAACTTCTGCCAAAAACCTTTCCAATTGATCTTCCTGAATCTTTTACACCTTCAGACCAAGGTTCTAGAGTTTCCACTGCTAAAGGACCAAAACGGTACCCGTCCTCAATAATAGTCTTATACTTTAAACGTTTGCGTGCTGCCACATTCTCAGCTACCACTCCCGGTTCTTTGCTGCCAGTGATAAGTTGGAGAGGGCTGAAGTGTTAGAGCAGGTTGCATCCCATACCAAGGATTTTCTCCAAGGTATTAAGTAGATACCATCTGGTCTACAATTATCATCTAGCTGCATCCCGGTCGGTTCTAAGCGCTTTTTCTACATGATAAACCATGAGTTTCTTTTTCATACACATACATAAACGTGAGGTTTATAGATATTTAAATCAAGTCTTCATGGTACTGAGATACGAAAAGTATAATCCAGTAACCGGTAACCAACCACTCAATTCCTTTTTGGTTTTAGCTAGAGCTAGCACTCGCTGATAATTTGAGTCGTAACTTATCGAATCTAGTATTTGTTTACAGTGAAAAGAATACCAAATACGTTGTGAAGTCTGAACAATGGGTAATATTCCATCATGCTGTGGTTTCCAAGCCTTAAACGCATTTTAATAACAGGCGACCTAAGATATGTCCTATATGTTAACAGAGTATGAACAAGATTCCATACATCAAGTTAACATATGCAAAATATCCCCCAGTTTACTTTTTAAGATTTATTTTGCCGGAATTGTTGGAAGCAGATATACCAACTTTGGAATACGAAAACAATGACGTAACAAGTAACATTTTAAATTTTTTAGTATAATGAAAAGAAGAATTATTTCCTTGAGTTTTGCTTGTAAACAATCTTCAAAAGCCTTTTCCGTAAAGGGTGCTCCAAGTAAATATAGTTTTTATTTTATAATCCGAATACTGGATGGGTCGTCCCAGAAGTAAAACTCATTTTTAAAAGGATTTGCGTAAAGTCCAAAATCATTATATTTCTCCATCAATAAATTGAAATCGTTAAGCACAGTGTTTCGGTCTTTTTCTATTGTACCATCATCTAGATATCATAAATTTAATTCTGACGCAAGAATTTCAATGACTGATTGAATTACTAGGCTAAAAACTAACATTCTGCATGATCTCCTTGTGCTCCGACTTGTAATGCTATTGATATTCCTCCATAGATTCTTTTTCTTGATTTCTCTATTTACCTATGCGTATGACATTTACGATGTATGGAAAAATGTTCCCCGCCGGTCTTGTAGATATTTGCCGCGTTATCGGCTGACCCCTAATCGACGTCTCGGAAGATCACGTCGATCTCAGCGTATATTTTACTTAAATTTAAATACAATGGATCCTAGCTTAGTTTTAATATTCTTCTCAGAATTCTATACAAAACCCAAGAAATCGCCACGCTGATATAAGCTGTAAAACTCCTGCATTTGCGCGGAGGCCGCGTGAACGACATACGTGATGCAGCACGCCGCCGTTACAGCGATCGGAAGACTGGGAGCGCTTCCCAGGCCGTAAGGACGGTGCTCGCCTGCCATCAAGGGCTCCGTGTATTTTCCCATAAATCAATCACTTTTATCTATGATTAATCAATTTTATCACGGCGTGCAGCCGACAAGCTTGAAAGAATTTTGGAAGAAAAATGAAAGGGGACGACAATAGGAAAATGCCTTTTGCCGCAGGTGTCAGAAAACGAGACTAAACCAATTGCATGTCTTCTGTGACGCAAGTTAACAGACATATTTCGCTGTGGAGTTTTTATGAAGAAAAGTCAGAAACGCAATCAATGTAAATATTATCATGGGAAAAGCTAGTGTTGTTCCTATTAAGATGGTGGTTCCTCGTTACCTCGACTTATGTACCTCCAAGAATGACCAAAATCTTCCAACATTTTCGCACATTGTTTTATGCGTACCAGTTAAAAAATCTAAGAATCTACCACAAGCTATTGTAAAGAACGTGAATGAAAACGAAGTATTTTCGACTCAACCAGTCGACAAGTCGGCAAGTCTTTTAAGACGCGTGGAATCAAAATTTTGTGAAGGAGATATTAATGGTGTTGTCAAAATATTGTCTTTCTCCGACAGTTTGGCACCTAAAAACGATATTTTTGTAAATTATTGGGAAAGTATCTGCCACTTTTGAGACAACTATTTTTCCCACCACCAATATCTAACTGTAACAGAACCAGAAGTGCAAACGGCAATATTTAATTTCCCGAATGGATCTGCAGGCGGCATCGACGGGATTTGAGCTCAACATCTGAAAGACCTCATTTCAAAATCGAACGGATATTCGGGAATGAAGCTTTCCAACACACTTACTAGCCTTTGCAACTTGATGCTATCCGGTTCTGTCAACGAGAATATCATAAAAATTTTGTATGGGGGCAACTTTATGTGCACTGAACAAAAAAGGATGTGGTATACACCTGATTGCAATTCTGCATCACCCGGTATTCGGATTGTAAAAGAAAAACTGTATTTACTTAAAACACCCATTACGAAAAAAGCTTTTGAAGATTGTTTACTAGCACAATTCGAGAAAACGATGTTTCTTTTTAATACACTACAGGATCTGAAATGTCAGATAGCATATTACTTGTTACGTCATTGTTTTTGTATTCCAAAGTTGATATATCTGCTTTGAACAACTCTATCACAGGAAGTACAAAACAAATTATGGAAATGGATTTTAAAATAAGAAGTAAACCGGAGGATATTTTGAATATCGATTTGCCTATTACATACGGGGAAATCATATCAGGAAAATTGATATCAATCTCTCAGCCTCTCTTGCATCAGTCAACAGCGTCTGGGATCTTGTAAGTCTATGTTGCCATTTTTAAAGGACATATCCCAGATTGCCTATTATTCAAATGCATTTGAGGCTTGGAAACCGCAGCATGATGGAATATTAACTCTTGTTCAGACTTCACAACATATTTGAGATTATTTTCACTGTAAACAAATACTAGATTTAATAAGTTACAACAAAGATGTGTGCTTGGTTAACGCTTCCATCAAAGAGCATAGGCATGCTGCTAGAAAATAATACTTTTTGTATCTCAATATCACTAACACTTGGTTTAAATATCTGTAAACTTCACGTTTGTGTATGTGAAGAGCCTATGGATAAAAAAGAAACTCATGGTTTATCGTGTAGAAAAAGCGTTGGTTTGTCAATCAAGACATTTCTGTCTAAATGACGAAACTCAATAACAAAAATTCCATCAGTCTTGGAACCGATCGAGATATTACATGGTGATAACTGCAGACCAGATGGTATGTCCCTAATCCCTTGGAGAAACGGAAAATCCTGGGTATGGGATTCTATTTTACCCGCCCCCCTCCAAATTATTAATGGCAGCAAAAGAACCAGGAGCTGAGAATGTGGCAGCATGCAAACGTTTAAAGTATATGGCTATTAATGAGGACGGATACCATTTTGTTCCTTTAGCAGTGGAAACTCTAGAACCTTGGTCTGAAGGTGCAAAAGATCCAGTAAGATCCATTGGAGACATTTTCGCAGAAGTTATAGGAGAAGTCAGATCAAAAACTTTCTTGGAGCAGAGGATAAGTGTTGCGATACAGAAGGGAAACGCTGCGTGTATTATGGGAACCTGCTTCAGTTTCAATGAAGGAAATTTTTTATTTTGGTTTAGTTAGAATGTTTATTCCGTTCTTTTTTATTAGAACATCATACAATATAAAATAGTGAAATGTAAAAAAAAGTTTTCAACTGTTTCAACTTTCATAATCATATCAGAAGAAATCCACTCATTCTATAAAATTTTCTAAAAACTAGCCAATGTTGAACACATGCTGGCCGTTTCAGCTAGTTGAATCTAAAAAAATCCATTGAACTAGCTAGCATCAGAAGACTTGACAGAAATCTTACTATTATTTATAAGCTTTGGACCACATTTTTCTTTGACTTCAGTAGCACATTCATGAGCCAATCTCACAGTATGAACAAACAGGTAAAATTCTTTGATTTTATTCTTTTTTTTAATTCTTTATTTGATTTTAATTAAGTTTGGAATTATTTAATTGATAACCTAGAACAGACGCAAAAATGAAAGTATAAATGATTAACTATGACTGTTAGCTAGCAACTGTCAATCCGATATGATATAAAAGTGATAAATTCTTAAGTCTTTACCCTCTGTAATAATTTACTTGCTATGTGTTTGTCTAAGAACAATTCTGGTAAATTGTTATAATAACAAAGTGAAAATTTATAAAACTCCTTTTATTATAAATATTCAGATGGAATTAATCATTTTGTACTTTTTATGAAATGCTTTATAACCACAAATAAAACATTCAAAATGTTCAAATATTTAGAAATATGAATGCAGATTATGGTCTCTAGGCTAGATACTGCTCCATCCATGACTTGATAAATATGGTTCCTCCTAATTACTAGGTGTTAGTTGGTCTGGTACGGCATGTAATTTAAAAGTTTAACTGCGCCTCTCTTAGGATTTGTCTTGGGAGGCTAGGATCAGAGTCAAAGATGCTGCCAGCATTTGAACAAAAGCAGAAACACTTTGAGAGCTAGCGGTTGAGGTTTTTTCTAATCATCTAAATATAAGAATTCCTACAGAATATCCGTCATAGCAATGAATGGAACGACTGGAGTGGTGTGGCTTTCCATACTGAATGCAGCACGAAACAGTGACGCAGACTCATCAGCCATGACTAAAATTCTAGCAATAATTTGCACTATGGCCTTCTTTTGAGGGTTGTTCTGGAACAATTACATGCATAAGCTGATTGAGGTTTAATATTTTTCTTCTCATACTCACAATCTAAACAAAGATGAGGGACATAGTTTTCTTTTGTCTTATCCAGCATATGTAATACACTGCCAAGATTTATATAAATGCTTTATAATCCCAAAAACATTGAAGACTATAAATTGCCACAATATTAATTTCAATAATTCATTCCATTTATAACTCTCTTCTTTACCATGACTATTTGGATAATGTTTAAGATGGCTTTTATGTAACCACAAATAAAACATTCACGAACATTTCCAATGCCATGAGTTCCCATATGTTTTTTAAAATTATTCTTTGTAGCATTATAATAATTATAAATTAAACATTTAAAGGACTTCTCTTAACAGTGGGTATTTATATGTTTTATAAGAGTTTTTTTACGTAACGTCTTATAACCACAAATAAAGCATTCAAAATTTTCCCCAATTCCATGAATTGTCATATGTTGCTTTAAACTACTTTTCCTAGAACTACTATAATCACACATTGAGCATTTATAATGCTTCTCATCAGAATGGGTTTTTAAATGGTCTATAAGATTTTTTCTACATAATGTCTTACAGCCACAAATAAAGCATTCAAGGTGTGTCCCAATTCCGTGTGTTACCATATGTGCCTTTAAAGCATCTTTTCTAGAACTGCTGTAATCACACATTGAGCATTTATAAAACTTTTCTTCAGAATGGGTATTTAAATGACTTGTCAGATTACGTTTACGTAGTGTCTTATAACCACAAATAAAACATTCAAGACTTTTCCCAATACCATGAGTTGTCAAGTGTTCCTTTAAACTACTCTTTCTAGAACTGCTATAATCACATATTGAGCATTTATTATGCTTTTCTTCAGAATGGGTAGTTAAATGGTTGCTAAAATTTCTTCTACATAATGTCTTAAAGCCACAAATTACACATTCTAGAGTTTCCCCAATACCATGAGTTGTCATATGTTGCTTTAAAAGATTCTTCCATGAACTGCTATAATCACACATTGAGCATTTATAAGGCTTTTCTTCTGAATGAATATTTAAATGACTTGTCAGATTACGTTTACGTAGTGTCTTATAACCACAAATAAAACATTCAAGACTTTCCCCGATTCCATGAGTTGCCATATGTACCTTTAAAGTATCCTTTCTAGTACTGCTGTAATCACACATTGAACATTTAAGAGACTTTTCTTTAGAATGGGTATTTAAATGGTTTATCAGATTACGTCTACGTAGTGTCTTATAGCCACAAATGAAACATTCAAGGTGTGTCCCAATACCATGAGTTGCAATGTGTACCTTTAAAACATCATTTCTAGTACTGCTATAATCACACGTTGAACATTTATAAATCTTCTCGTTAGTATGAGTATTTACTTGTTGTTCAAGATGGTTATCACTTAATGTCTTAAAACCAGAAGTAAGACATTCAAATTCTTCTTTTGTTCTGTGAACTACCAAGGAATCACCTGCCTCTGTTCCATTACTGTTATAATCAGATAATGAAATATTAGGTTTTTCATTTGTGATAACACTAACGTCACAGATTGAACATTTAAAACACTTTGCATTTGTGGGAGTTTCAATATTCTGATGATCACTTTTATGCAGTGTGGCGGAGTTGCACAATGTACACAAAAAGTAGTTTTCTTGTGTTGTATTTTGAAGCAATAGTGAATCCTTAGAATCATATTCATCCTTCACCTCAATTTCATCGGTTACTAGTTCAGATATTTCATCTCTGCCTATATTTTCAATTGGTAACTTACAATCTAAAACAAATAGGTTATTAATCATATCTCAAAGTAGATGCATGGGTAGGTATACCATCTAAAAAATTCATATTATTTAAAGGGCACACCCTTATGTCGAGCTTTTCTTTTTTAACTTCTACAATTTTTATAGTCTGATATTAAAATTCTCTAATTGCAATTTTGTAAACATTAATGTTGTTTACAATATTGTATTGTCAATACAAATTGACAGCACATAAAGTGAACAAAACCGATGCACACATGGTTAACCTAAAATATTCAAAAGGGTCACGGCCTCAGGTTACGTATCCTTTGGATAGGAAACTGCGATGTCAGCATGTCTGTAGAAATAAGTAATGATCACAACAGCTGCATGGGGCAAGTTTTTGCATAAAAATTACTGTTGGTCAGTT
The DNA here is from genome assembly GCA_036346155.1 of Sinelater perroti. NCBI lineage: Eukaryota > Metazoa > Arthropoda > Insecta > Coleoptera > Elateridae > Sinelater > Sinelater perroti. The sequence continues at coordinate 4,493,606 of JARFIY010000344.1, forward strand.
TTAAATAGAAAACTGCCAAATCAACGCAGATAACAGCGCTCCCGGTGGCGCTAAGGATAAGTAATTGTGCACTGTATAATTATTTTCAAAATATTTTAATCTCTATTACTTTAAAGTTTAGATAATTGTTGGTATTAAAACAAAAATTACCACACCTTTCCTCAAAGTACAAAAAATAATTACAATAATATGCAAAACGTGCAAGAATAAATATTTAATTAGAATTATTAACCGATAAACATTTGGTTTACGTTTGTAATAAATGTATGCCTTATGCAAGCATTCCAAAGTTACCCACGCCTAATCACAGTAGCTTTAGCAATTTCCGTTCGCGCATTTTTCACAATTATATAGTCTTCACACCTTTTATTCCTGTTATTATATAGGAGCAAATGCGCCTTACTAAATTAATTAGTAGTTTAGTATCTATTGTAAAAACGAAGCGAAAATGTGGATAATACTGAAATTCAGTTGTCTCATTGACTAATCAAAACATCTGACGGATAAGTGACGCAAACAATAGATAAGTAGATTTCAGTAAATTAGTACGTTTTCTTCACCGTTACCAAGATCAGAAACGATACAATATGAGCGGCGTAGTATTGCCCTTGGAAGCATTTCTTCTGCATTCTTTGCCACTGCAACCAGAAACTTTACATTTATTTTATATTTAGCTTTTATGTTCACCAATTTAACAAACAAGCAGACATATAAACACTCACACAAGCAATTTAACACAAACAGCAAATTCGAGCAGTTAGACACAAACAAAGAAAAAGTGGCCTGCAAACTACCCTACAGTAATAGTAATATTTTATCGGTCTTAGGATAACTAGTTCTTGAATCGATTTCCATTTACATGGATAAGAGAGCAGAGTCTTGGGAACAATTGACAGTGGCACACAGGTACTCCATCAAGAGTTTGTCCCAGGTCTTGAGAAGGAATCCCTTCAGAGATCCTACAGATGAGTGAGAAGCCTTCCTCTCCAATTTTTCCCAAACTGAGAAATCCATTGGATTGCAATTGGGGGAGTAAGGAGGCTACTCCTTGGCAGTGATAAAGTTGATGGTGTGGGTGTCCAGCTAGTTGTGCATGGTCTTGGGGCGATGTCCGGTGGCGAAGATCCAAATTGTTTTGAGGCCTAGTTAAGGCAGATGGACTTCAGAGTATCCTTGTACACTTTTGCATTAATCGATGAAAAGAAGAAGGATTTTTCTATCAGACGTGATGCCTTCGAAAACCATGACGCAGGCAGGGTGAGAGGAGCGCCCAATTGTTCTCCCTTTGACAATGGCATCCTCACGGGATCGGGCAAGTAGCCTGGCGTTTTGACTGTTCGCCAGCACCTGGCCAGTGAAATTCTTTTTGTCTGTTCAGACATCATGCCAGCATGCCAGATGGAATTGGATCAGCAAATCCTTGGCCAATATCGGTCAGCCACTGATCCTTGATCATATGGTAAATGTGAAGTGCCAAGCGAGATTTGAAAATAGTTATCACATAAATCCTCTTACTTTTCTCTTGAATGGTTTTGACAGCGGATAGCGTAAAAATGAAATCCTCAGCCTCGGCCACACATGTTTTTGTCCGTCTTTAGCTTCTTGTATCGTTTGTATTTGTTTGAGTCAAATGATTCTATGGTACTGCTTCGAATTTTCAAGTGTAATGATGGAGCAATGCACAGATTATTTGAAAGCGCCATTTTGTGGTTGAGTTAGTTTAGACAGCTTAAGACGTGTCTTTTGAATCCACCAAATAAGGTTTTCGTGCTGGAAGCCAATATTGGAATTTTTAATCGCCAGTTTTAAGTTGTTGAACTCATACTTTGACGCTATTGCAATTGAATGTAGCCCTATTTAATATTGCAAATGTTTTTTAGGCTTCTGTTGCTTTGTGACTAAGTTGGAATCTATGCAATTCCTGAACCAGTTTAATTTATCTTTTCATTTTTAATTTTTAAACTGGATTAACAACAATTCCTGTGGAATTATAACACATCACTCAATAAGTTTGTAGGATGACTAATAAAACAACTGTTATTCGACTTTATTCATTAAGATGATACATTCATTCCAACGCTTCTTTAACATTTCGATGCCTTTTGTTAGAACGATTTATCTCTGGCCTCAAAATCTCTTTTTAGGTTTGCAAATAGGTAGTAGTCGCTGGAAACCAGATACGAAGAACACGGTGGATGCAGAAGCAATTCATAGTGCGATTCGTGCCATTGTTGCGATCGACTTGTGACATGGTTTGTTGTCTTGGTGAACGACCACTTTTCTCATTTGGGGTCATTTTTTCACAATTTCTTCTTTCAAACGCACCAATAACGCCAGATAATATTCGCTATTGATGGTTCTGCCTTTCTCAAGGTAATCGAATAAAATACCGTGCGCATCCCAAAATATGGAAGCTAAAAACCTTACCAACTGACATTTGCGTTTTTGGTCGCTTTGGGCGGCTTTTGCCCTGTGCTGTCCACTCAGCTGACTGCCGATTTGACTCTAGAGTGTAGCAATAGATCTATGTTTTATCCATTGTTACATACCGGATGAAAAAATCCCTTTTATTGCTCTGAAACAGCTCCAAACAGAGCTCTGAATCGTCGACGCATTGTAGTTTTTGATCAACCCGGTACCCACTTCGAACAGAGCTTTCTCATGGACAAATGATTATGCAAAATGGTGAATACACTGCCTTCTGGTATCTTTAAGGTACTAGTTATCTCACGCAATTTTAATTACAATCTCCCAAAACTATTTTGTGGACTTTTTTTATGTTTTCTAGAACAACTGCTGAATTTAGGCGAACAGAGCGTTCAGCATCATCGGTGTTTTTTGGCATTTACAATTTGTAATTGGCGAAAATTTGACCTACCCAGTTTTTCACATTTCTGAACGAATTATCGCCTCAGGATACCAAAAAAGTTGGTTTGGGCCATTGGTGCGTTTGTGTGTCTATCTGTCTGTCGGTCTGTCAGTAAACAGGATATCTCGAGAACCGTAACAGCTAGAGACTTGAAATTTGGTATGCAAGTTACTTGTAGGTAGGGCGCGCAGTGCGAAACTTTTGGTAAAAATCGGCCGAGTTTGGTAGCAAGGTCGCAAAATCGGTCGCAAAGCGGTCGCAAATCTAAACGGTTGAAGATACAAAAAATTTATGAGAATAAAAATGATTTGTTATCACGAGATAAACATGAATTTAAAGTAAAAGTTGGTAAAATAGGAACTCGAAAAAAAAATTGAAGCCCAGGATTTTTGCCAAAATTACCCAAATAATAGGATAAGGAAAGTCGTTCACACCAGATTTTTTGTATGTCCTTTTTGAATGTTTGAGATATTTCATAAGGGGGCGCTACAATCGGCCATTTTCGAAAAACCGTAAAATCGCGATTACAAGCCGAAGTTTGAATTTTTTGACCCAAAACTAAAAACATTAGACAGATATTTCCACCTTGGTTTCCAAACTCAAGCATTTTGGTCCGAATGCGGCAATTTGGCGCCATGTTGAAATATTCTAACCTTGAAAAAATTGAAAAATGTTTAGGTTAGGATACATGTAAAAAAAAGAAATTATCAGAGCTAGTAGAATTTTTTATGATGAAAAGTTTGAGCCCAAGCAGATAAATGGAGAATAGAGAGAATTTAGGAGGAAACCAAACAGGAAAAAAATTGAAGACAGACTAAAAAAGAAATAGTTTGGACATATAACGCGAATGAATAAAAAAAGAAAAACAAAACAATACATAGAAGCAAAAAGCACTAAAAAGAGGAAAATTGGTAGACCAAAGAAAAATTGGGAAAAGAAAATAAGCATGTCCGCGTTTTGGTAGGGTTTGGTTAAGTCGGTTTTTGTGGTATAGAAAGTACGGTTTAGGAAAGCGTTGTTCAGGTTTTGTTCAATTTGTTTGATATTCTTTGTCTGATTGGCTATTGCTACTTCATCAATATATATAAAGCTTCCTGTATTGGGGCTGATTGGTTGATCTTCAGACAGTATATTAAATAATAAGGGTGACAAGACGCCATTAATTCATTTCACTTTGAAATTTGACGCAGTGTCGTCGATTAGACAGGAGATGGAAATCTAATGTGTGCTTATAGATTTGTTGAGCAATTGTCTCCGATTTATCGTGTCACATGCTGCTGATAGATCAAAGAATACCACCCCTGCTGCTTCTCTTTTAGAAATCCATCTTCTATGTGATGGGTCAAGTTTAGAATTTGCCCCGTGCACAACTTTTCAGGTCGAAATCCACATTATTCAGGCTGCTTTTGTGTTTTTTTTTAATTTTATTTATTATTTCTTCGATTTTCCTTTTTCTGGCTCTTTAATCTCTTCTTCCTGTGTTGTTGCTTGTTATTTTTCCTTCTTGTATTTCTTCATTTAGGTTTAACACCTTTTTAAAATAGCTTTTCCACCTTTATGTATTTTCTTGTAGATTACCTAACAACTTCCCATCTTTATCTTCGATATATGCTCGTCTTTTTTTATTTGTTATTCTGATATCTTTTACATCTTTATAAAAATTCCTTATTTCCTTATTCTTAAATTTTTCTTCTGTCTCCTATTTTCTCCTCCATGTATTTACGTTTCCGTGCCCTGCACATCTGTTTTACTTTGTTTTTTTAATTAAAATGAGAAGAGTAATGTCGCCTGTCTGTCTGTCTGTCCTTTTATTTTTCAACTTTTGATAAAGGCAACTTCCAAGCTGGAGACAAGTTTCTATTCCTGACATCTGTCAAGCCTTTTAATATTTGATCTGTGAATATGTGATCTTTCAGTGAAAACTTTAAATTTTTGAAAACTCAATACATGAATCTATAGAAAGCTAAAAATGTGTATTCCTAACTCATTTAAAAAAAATTGGCAGCGATTTGAACAAATAAAAAGTGTTAATTTTACTTTGGATATGTGAATCCAATTGAAACTTTTATTTGAAAATTCGTTAAATTCACATTTAAAGTTTTCCCTGAAAGACCTAAAATTGGACCCAGGAGAGGCCCAAACACGTTTACATTAATATCTCGGCTGGATCTCAACCAAAATAGGTCTGCTTGGGCTCAAACTTTTCATCATAAAAAATTCTACTAGCTCTGATAATTTCTTTTTTTTACATGTATCCTAACCTAAAAAATTTTCAATTTTTTCAAGGTTAGAATATTTCAACATGGCGCCAAATTGCCGCATTCGGACCAAAATGCTTGAGTTTGGAAACCAAGGTGGAAATATCTGTCTAATGTTTTTAGTTTTGGGTCAAAAAATTCAAACTTCGGCTTGTAATCGCGATTTTACGGTTTTTCGAAAATGGCCGATTGTAGCGCCTCCTTATGAAATATCTCAAACATTCAAAAAGGTATCTAGCTGTTACGGTTCTCGAGATATCCTGTTTACTGACAGACCGACAGACAGATAGACACACAAACGCACCAATGGCCCAAACCAACTTTTTTGGTGTCCTGAGGCGATAATTCGTCCAGAAATGTGAAAAACTGGGTAGGTCAAATTTTCGCCAATTACAAATTGTAAATTCCAAAAAACACCGATGATGCTGAACGCTCTGTTCGCCTAAATTCAGCAGTTGTTCTATAAACATAAAAAAAGTCCACAAAATAGTTTTGGGCGATTGTAATTAAAATTGCGTGAGATAACTAGTACCTTAAAGATACCAGAAGGCAGTGTATTCACCATTTTGCATAATCATTTGTCCATGAGAAAACTCTGTTCGAAGTGGGTACCGGGTTGATCAAAAACTACAATGCGTCGACGATTCAGAGCTCTGTTTGGAGCTGTTTCAGAGCAATAAAAGGGATTTTTTCATCCGGTATGTAACAATGGATAAAACATAGATCCATTACTACACTCTAGAGTCAAATCGGCAGTCAGCTGAGTGGACAGCACAGGGCAAAAGCCGCCCAAAGCGACCAAAAACGCAAATGTCAGTTGGTAAGGTTTTTAGCTTCCATATTTTGGGATGCGCACGGTATTTTATTCGATTACCTTGAGAAAGGCAGAACCATCAATAGCGAATATTATCTGGCGTTATTGGTGCGTTTGAAAGAAGAAATTGTGAAAAAATGACCCCAAATGAGAAAAGTGCTCGTTCACCAAGACAACAAACCATGTCACAAGTCGATCGCAACAATGGCACGAATCGCACTATGAATTTGCTTCTGCATCCACCGTGTTCTTCGTATCTGGTTTCCAGCGACTACTACCTATTTGCAAACCTGAAAAGAGATTTTGAGGCCAGAGATAAATCGTTCTAACAAAAGGCATCGAAATGTTAAAGAAGCGTTGGAATGAATGTATCATCTTAATGAATAAAGTCGAATAACAGTTGTTTTATTAGTCATCCTACAAACTTATTGAGTGATGTGTTATAATTCCACAGGAATTGTTGTTAATCCAGTTTAAAAATTAAAAATGAAAAGATAAATTAAACTGGTTCAGGAATTGCATAGATTCCAACTTAGTCACAAAGCAACAGAAGCCTAAAAAACATTTGCAATATTAAATAGGGCTACATTCAATTGCAATAGCGTCAAAGTATGAGTTCAACAACTTAAAAGTGGCGATTAAAAATTCCAATATTGGCTTCCAGCACGAAAACCTTATTTGGTGGATTCAAAAGACACGTCTTAAGCTGTCTAAACTAACTCAACCACAAAATGGTGCTTTCAAATAATCTGTGCATTGCTCCATCATTACACTTGAAAATTCGAAGCAGTACCATAGAATCATTTGACTCAAACAAATACAAACGATACAAGAAGCTAAAGACGGACAAAAACATGTGTGGCCGAGGCTGAGGATTTCATTTTCACGCTATCCGCTGTCAAAACCATTCAAGAGAAAAGTAAGAGGATTTATGTGATAACTATTTTCAAATCTCGCTTCGCACTTCACCCTTACCATATGATCAAGGATCAGTGGCTGACCGATATTGGCCAAGGATTTGCTGATCCAATTCCATCTGGCATGCTGGCATGATGTCTGAACAGACAAAAAGAATTTCACTGGCCAGGCGCTGGCGAACAGTCAAAACGCCAGGCTACTTGCCCAATCCCCTGAAGATGCCATTGTCAAAGGGAGAACAATTGGGCGCTCCTCTCACCCTGCCTGCGTCATGGTTTTCGAAGGCATCACGTCTGATAGAAAAATCCTTCTTCTTTTCATCGATTAATGCAAAAGTGTACAAGGATACTCTGAAGTCCATCTGCCTTAACTAGGCCTCAAAACAATTTGGATCTTCGCCACCGGACATCGCCCCAAGACCATGCACAACTAGCTGCACACCCACACCCTCAACTTTATCACTGCCAAGGAGTAGCCTCCTTACTCCCCCAATTGCAATCCAATGGATTTCTCAGTTTGGGGAAAATTGGAGAGGAAGGCTTCTCACTCATCTATCTGTAGGATCTCTGAAGCGATTCCTTCTCAAGACCTGGGACAAACTCTTGATGGAGTACCTGTGTGCCACTGTCAATTGTCCCCAAGACTCTGCTCTCTTATCCATGTAAATGGAAATCGATTCAAGAACTAGTTATCCTAAGACCGATAAAATATTACTATTTCTGTAGGGTAGTTTGCAGGCCACTTTTTCTTTGTTTGTGTCTAACTGCTCGAATTTGCTGTTTGTGTTAAATTGCTTGTGTGAGTGTTTATATGCCTGCTTGTTTGTTAAATTGGTGAACATAAAAGCTAAATATAAAATAAATGTAAAGTTTCTGGTTGCAGTGGCAAAGAATGCAGAAGAAATGCTTCCAAGGGCAATACTACGCCGCTCATATTGTATCGTTTCTGATCTTGGCAACGGTGAAGAAAACGTACTAATTTACTGAAATCTACTTATCTATTGTTTGCGTCACTTATCCGTCAGCTGTCAGGAGGCGCATGCTTTGATTTATGTGGCCCGTATTTGGGACGGGTCTTTTTACTAGTATATAATTAACTAACTGCACATTATTATTTATATAAACACAGCTCCCGCCTGGATGCGCCCGCTTGCTCTACTGAAAACCAGAATCGGCGTCTGAATTACGTAAAACATAAAGATGAATCAATGCAAAGCTTATGGGCCCATTCATTTACTCCCGTAACTTGTGCGTTTTACAGTCAGACATTCAACATTTATAGTGACTTAATCTTACTCCATGTGTGTTTTGATTAGTCAATGAGACAACTGAATTTCAGTATTATCCACATTTTCGCTTCGTTTTTACAATAGATACTAAACTACTAATTAATTTAGTAAGGACGCATTTGCTCCTATATGATAACAGGAATAAAAGGTGTGAAGACTATATAATTGTAAAAATGCGCGAACGGAAATTGCTAAAGCTACTGTGATTAGGCGTGGGTAACTTTGGAATGCTTACATAAGGCATACATTTATTATAAACGTAAACCAAATGTTTATCGGTTAATAATTCTAATTAAATATTTATTCTTGCACGTTTTGCATATTATTGTAATTATTTTTTGTACTTTGAGGAAAGGTGTGGTAATTTTTGTTTTAATACCAACAATTATCTAAACTTTAAAGTAATAGAGATTAAAATATTTTGAAAATAATTATACAGTGCACAATTACTTATCCTTAGCGCCACCGGGAGCGCTGTTATCTGCGTTGATTTGGCAGTTTTCTATTTAAAACTGACCAATTGTAATTTTTATGCAAAAACTTGCCCCATGCAGCTGTTGTGATCATTACTTATTTCTACAGACATGCTGACATCGTAGTTTCCTATCCAAAGGATACGTAAACTGAGGCCGTGACCCTTTTGAATATTTTAGGTTAACCATGTGTGCATCGGTTTTGTTCACTTTATGTGCTGTCAATTTGTATTGACAATACAATATTGTAAACAACATTAATGTTTACAAAATTCAATTAGAGAATTTTAATATCAGACTATAAAAATGGTAGAAGTTAAAAAAGAAAAGCTCGACATAAGGGTGTACCCTTTAAATAATATGAATTTTTTAGATGGTATACATACCCATGCACCTACTTTGAGATATGATTAATAACCTATTTGTTTTAGATTGTAAGTTACCAATTGAAAATATAGGCAGAGATGAAATATCTGAACTAGTAACCGATGAAATTGAGGTGAAGGATGAATATGATTCTAAGGATTCACTATTGCTTCAAAATACAACACAAGAAAACTACTTTTTGTGTACATTGTGCAACTCCGCCACACTGCATAAAAGTGATCATCAGAATATTGAAACTCCCACAAATGCAAAGTGTTTTAAATGTTCAATCTGTGACATTAGTGTTATCACAAATGAAAAACCTAATATTTCATTATCTGATTATAACAGTAATGGAACAGAGGCAGGTGATTCCTTGGTAGTTCACAGAACAAAAGAAGAATTTGAATGTCTTACTTCTGGTTTTAAGACATTAAGTGATAACCATCTTGAACAACAAGTAAATACTCATACTAACGAGAAGATTTATAAATGTTCAACGTGTGATTATAGCAGTACTAGAAATGATGTTTTAAAGGTACACATTGCAACTCATGGTATTGGGACACACCTTGAATGTTTCATTTGTGGCTATAAGACACTACGTAGACGTAATCTGATAAATCATTTAAATACCCATTCTAAAGAAAAGTCTCTTAAATGTTCAATGTGTGATTACAGCAGTACTAGAAAGGATACTTTAAAGGTACATATGGCAACACATGGAATCGGGGAAAGTCTTGAATGTTTTATTTGTGGTTATAAGACACTACGTAAACGTAATCTGACAAGTCATTTAAATACCCATTCTGAAGAAAAGTTTTATAAATGCTCAATGTGTGATTACAGCAGTACTAGAAAAGATACTTTAAAGGCACATATGGTAATTCACGGAATTGGGACACACCCTGAATGCTTTATTTGTGGCTATAAGACATTATTTAGAAAAAATCTTGCAGACCATTTAAAAACCCATTCTGATGAGAAGCATTATAAATGCTCAATGTGTGATTATAGTAGTTCTAGGAAAAGTAGTTTAAAGAAACATATGACAATTCATGGAATTGGGGAATCTCTTAAATGTTTAATTTGTGGCTATACAACTTTACGTAGAAATAATTTTACAATCCATTTAAAAACCCATTCTGTAGAAAAGCCTTATAAATGCTCACTGTGTGATTATGGCAGTTATAGAAACAATAATTTAAAGGCACACATGATAACTCATGGTATTGGGGAAAATTTTGAATGCTTTATTTGTGGTTATAAGACGTTACGTAAAAAAACTCTTATAAAACATATAAATACCCACTGTTAAGAGAAGTCCTTTAAATGTTTAATTTATGATTATTATAATAAAAGAATAATTTTAAAAAACATATTGGAACTCATGGGATTGGAAATGTTCGTGAATGTTTTACTTGTGGTTACATAAAAGCCGTCTTAAACATTATCTAAATAGTCATGGTAGAGAAGAGAGTTATAAATGGAATGAATTATTGAAATTAATATTGTGGCAATTTATAGTCTTCAATATTTTTGGGATTATAAAGCATTTATATAAATCTCGAAATTGTTCCTTTTCTCTGAATATTTGTACTAAAGAGAAACTGGCAGTGTATTACATATGCTGGATAAGACAAAAGAAAACTATGTCCCTCATCTTTGTTTAGATTGTGAGTATGAGAAGAAAAATATTAAACCTCAATCAGCTTATGGATGTAATTGTTCCAGAACAACCCTCAAAAGAAGGCCATAGTGCAAATTATTGCTAGAATTTTAGTCATGGCTGATGAGTCTGCGTCACTGTTTCGTGCTGCATTCAGTATGGAAAGCCACACCACTCCAGTCGTTCCATCCATTGCTATGACGGGTATTCTGTAGGAATTCTTATATTTAGATGATTAGAAAAAACCTCAACCGCTAGCTCTCAAAGTGTTTCTGCTTTTGTTCAAATGCTGGCAGCATCTTTGACTCTGATCCTAGCCTCCCAAGACCAAGTATTTATCTTCAGTTTTCTGCAGAAGATGTCCATGCATAAGTTACCAGAGCTGATCTCACGTTTGGGTCAGTTTGTGAGTAGAGTCGCCACAATCTTCTAACCTCAAGACTTTTAGAGTATGCAGCTGTAACTCGATGCTTAGTCTACCTATATAGTCATCTGACGTTTATCTCGCTTTCTCAAATGCAGACAGTCTAAAGGACCAGAATGTCTATTTATTGGAGTTTGCATACAGCATAATTTAGGTGCCAACTGGGTCAAGACACATCCTAAGAGAGGCGCAGTTAAACTTTTAAATTACATGCCGTACCAGAGCAACTAACACCTAGTAATTAGGAGGAACCATATTTATCAAGTCATGGATGGAGCAGTATTTAGCCTAGAGACCATCATCTGCATTCATATTTCTAAATATTTGAACATTTTGAATGTTTTATTTGTGGTTATAAAGCATTTCATAAAAAGTACAAAATGATTAATTCCATCTGAATATTTATAATAAAAGGAGTTTTATAAATTTTCACTTTGTTATTATAACAATTTACCAGAATTGTTCTTAGACAAACACATAGCAAGTAAATTATTACAGAGGGTAAAGACTTAAGAATTTATCACTTTTATATCATATCGGATTGACAGTTGCTAGCTAACAGCCATAGTTAATCATTTATACTTTCATTTTTGCGTCTGTTCTAGGTTATCAATCAAATAATTCCAAACTTAATTAAAATCAAATAGAATTTTATCTGTTTGTTCATACCGCGAGATTGGCTCATGAGTGTGCTACAGAAGTCGAAGAAAAATGTGGTCCAAAGCTTATAAATTATAGTAAGATTTCTGTCAAGTCTTCTGATGCTAGCTAGTTCAATGGATTTTTTTAGATTCAACTAGCTGAAACGGTCAGCATGTGTTCAACATTGGCTAGTTTTTAGAAAATTTTATAGAATGAGTGGATTTCTTCTGATATGATTATGAAAGTTGAAACAGTTGAAAACTTTTTTTTACATTTCACTATTTTATATTGTATGATGTTCTAATAAAAAAGAACGGAATAAACATTCTAACTAAACCAAAATAAAAAATTTCCTTCATTGAAACTGAAGCAGGTTCCCATAATACACGCAGCGTTTCCCTTCTGTATCGCAACACTTATCCTCTGCTCCAAGAAAGTTTTTGATCTGACTTCTCCTATAACTTCTGCGAAAATGTCTCCAATGGATCTTACTGGATCTTTTGCACCTTCAGACCAAGGTTCTAGAGTTTCCACTGCTAAAGGAACAAAATGGTATCCGTCCTCATTAATAGCCATATACTTTAAACGTTTGCATGCTGCCACATTCTCAGCTCCTGGTTCTTTTGCTGCCATTAATAATTTGGAGGGGGGCGGGTAAAATAGAATCCCATACCCAGGATTTTCCGTTTCTCCAAGGGATTAGGGACATACCATCTGGTCTGCAGTTATCACCATGTAATATCTCGATCGGTTCCAAGACTGATGGAATTTTTGTTATTGAGTTTCGTCATTTAGACAGAAATGTCTTGATTGACAAACCAACACTTTTTCTACACGATAAACCATGAGTTTCTTTTTTATCCATAGGCTCTTCACATACACAAACGTGAAGTTTACAGATATTTAAACCAAGTGTTAGTGATATTGAGATACGAAAAGTATTATCTTCTAACAGCATGCCTATGCTCTTTGATGGAAGCGTTAACCTAGCACACATCTGAGTTGTAACTTATTAAATCTAGTATTTGTTTACAGTGAAAATAATCTCAAATATGTTGTGAAGTCTGAACAAGAGGTAATATTCCATCATGCTGCGGTTTCCAAGCCTCAAATGCATTTGAATAATAGGCAATCTGGGATATGTCCTTTAAAAATGGCAACATAGACTTACAAGATCCCAGACGCTGTTGACTGATGCAAGAGAGGCTGAGAGATTGATATCAATTTTCCTGATATGATTTCCCCGTATGTAATAGGCAAATCGATATTCAAAATATCCTCCGGTTTACTTCTTATTTTAAAATCCATTTCCATAATTTGTTTTGTACTTCCTGTGATAGAGTTGTTCAAAGCAGATATATCAACTTTGGAATACAAAAACAATGACGTAACAAGTAATATGCTATCTGACATTTCAGATCCTGTAGTGTATTAAAAAGAAACACCGTTTTCTCGAATTGTGCTAGTAAACAATCTTCAAAAGCTTTTTTCGTAATGGGTGTTTTAAGTAAATACAGTTTTTCTTTTACAATCCGAATACCGGGTGATGCAGAATTGCAATCAGGTGTATACCACATCCTTTTTTGTTCAGTGCACATAAAGTTGCCCCCATACAAAATTTTTATGATATTCTCGTTGACAGAACCGGATAGCATCAAGTTGCAAAGGCTAGTAAGTGTGTTGGAAAGCTTCATTCCCGAATATCCGTTCGATTTTGAAATGAGGTCTTTCAGATGTTGAGCTCAAATCCCGTCGATGCCGCCTGCAGATCCATTCGGGAAATTAAATATTGCCGTTTGCACTTCTGGTTCTGTTACAGTTAGATATTGGTGGTGGGAAAAATAGTTGTCTCAAAAGTGGCAGATACTTTCCCAATAATTTACAAAAATATCGTTTTTAGGTGCCAAACTGTCGGAGAAAGACAATATTTTGACAACACCATTAATATCTCCTTCACAAAATTTTGATTCCACGCGTCTTGAAAGACTTGCCGACTTGTCGACTGGTTGAGTCGAAAATACTTCGTTTTCATTCACGTTTTTTACAATAGCTTGCGTTAGATTCTTAGATTTGTTAGCTGGTACGCATAAAACAATGTGCGAAAATGTTGGAAGGTTTTCCCAAGAGCGGATGTCAATCTTGGAGGTACATAAGTCGAGGTAATGAGGAACCGACACCATCTTAATAGGGACAACACTAGCTTTTCCCATGATAATATTTACATTGATTGCGTTTCCGACTTTTCTTCATAAAAACGCCACAGCGAAATATGTCTGTTAACTTGCGTCACAAAAGACATGCAATTGGTTTAGTCTCGTTTTCTGACACCTGCGGCAAAAGGCATTTTCCTATTGTCGTCCCCTTTCATTTTTCTTCCAAAATTCTTTCAAGCTTATCGGCTGCACGCCGTGATTAAATTGATTAATCATAGATAAAAGTGATTGATTTATGGGAAAATACACGGAGCCCTTGATGGCAAGCGAGCACCGTCCCTACGGCCTGGGAAGCGCTCCCAGTCACGACACCGTTCGAATGCAGGAGTTTTACAGCTTATATCAGCGTGGCGATTTCTTGAGTTTTGTATAGAATTCTGAGAAGAAGATTAAATCTAAGCTAGGATCCATTGTATTTAAATTTAAGTAAAATATACGCTGAGATCGACGTGATCTTCCGAGAAGTCGGTTAGGGGTCAGCTGATAACGCGGCAAATATCTACAAGACCGGCGGGGAACATTTTTCCATACATCGTAAATGTCATACGCATAGGTAAATAGGGAAATCAAGAAAAAGAACACAATAAAACATGGACTAGAGGACCAAGAAGAGGAGAGTAATTTACAGCTATTAGAAAAAATAAAGGTGACCTTTAGAGATATGGGAATAAAAATAATAATGAGAAAAGAGATAACAGAAGCCAGAAGATTGGGTAAATATCGAACAGGAAAAATCAGACCCATAAAAGTGGAATATGAAAAATGGGCAAAGAAAGTGGAAATTTTGAAAAGAACTAAAAACTTGAGAGGAAATAACATATACATAGAGCAAGATGACTCCAAATAAACGCAGGAAATTAGAAAAAATTGATTAATACAGAAATAAAATAAGAACACAAGGCCACCATATTCTTTGGAGATACAACAAATTAATAATCAATGGAGACGACTTCCATCTGGAACAATTGAATGCAACGGGAATAGATTTCGAAGAAGAAAAAGAAAAAGAAAAAACGGGTGCAAGAACATTCAGTGAGAGATCCCTTGATGAAGTTTTACAAGAAAGGCAAAATAACTAGAACAAGCAGAGACACAGGTACAACCTCAAAAAACTCAGATGGAATTAACCAGAAAACAGCTAAATACCAGGACCAGGCAAGGGAACAGGACATGAATAAGGACACGGATAAAAATAGTATAAGGAGCAACAAGGGAAAAGAAACAGTAGGTCGTCATTTTCTGTATATTCTGTTGCAAGCCCCAGATTTTGAACTTTTCGCCACAAGGCTTGATTGTAATGGAAATTACAGCCAGAAATTTCAACGTCAGGAAAAACACGCTTGAAGGTAGAGATGGAAGCTTGTTCGAAATCAATCTTCACAACGATTGGATTCCATGAGGCTTTAATTTTTAATATGGAAAATAATCTGATGCATGTATCCTGTATTTTATTTGGAAGCAAAGCGTATATAACTGGAATTGTGTTGGTTTCCCCAAAAGTACTTCTAAGATTCACATGACTGGTGTAAAACTGGTAAAATTGCTTACTGCAGCTTTTGAATGTTCCATCCATAAAAAAGTATATCCCTTTAATAATCTCTAACTTTTTGACTTGCAAAAATAAGAACTCTGTGTTCTTCCGTATCATCGACAAAAAAAAAAGGTTGATCCATCTCCTATCTTCAGTATGTCTTTGGAAAAAGAACATCCTGAGCTGTTGTATGGTTTTGTATCACGCCTCGTGCGTTGTTCCATATTCTATTTGAAGTTGATTTTACCGAGGAAAATGCAGGAATCTCAGTCACAAGATCTAAACTTCGATTAAATAATCCGTTTATTTTTTTCTTGTAAATCATGGACATTGGCAAAAAAATTTCTTCTTTCTTGGTTCTCTTCTTTAAAATACCACTCCCCCAAAAAAAACATCTAAAATTACACAGCGACTGGCCTGTACTATTTACCCCAGAGCCGGAAAAAATTGAGATTTCTCGGGATCTATCATCAATTTTCGTTCAGTAGATCCCGAGAAATCTCAATTTTTTCCGGCTTGTCAAATTTGAATGCGCGCGATCGCCTTCCGGGCGCCCGCTCCACCCGCTTGAAAGAGAGTTCCCCCACCACCGCGCCACTACTCTTTCGCTCGTGCGTCCACGCGGCCGCTCTCTAAAATTGCACGTTCTTCAGATGCGCTTTTGAGGTACTTATTATTATCGAATCGACTTCAAATTTGATATGGTTGTAGAGGAAGTCTTCAAGAGCAGGCAGCTTTTTGCAAAATTGCTCTACGACAATTATTGTGTAAATAGGGGTCGTTTTACTAAAGTAGCTGTTTTTACTTTTTCGAAATTTGCGCGAAAACTTATTGATATTTTTTGACAAATATTTAATTTTAAAAAGGTGTTGGAAAACCCTACAATTTGAGCCCCGGAAGACATTTCTAGGATAATTACAAAATGAGTAATTGAACATCGAAGAATCGCTTTTTTTCGCGGTTTTTATTTTTTTGTGCAAAAAGTTATCAACCGATTTTAATGATCCAAAAATATTTTTATTCGTCTTTTCAAGCACTATAACACTATATTTTTTGTTTTTTACTAAATGTTTTTTTTCGGGTCTAAAATTCAAAATACCTTTTTTTCGCACCTTTTTGAATTTTTTTCGCAATGATCCTACAATCGGATTTTGTCCAAAACATTTTCATTCGATTCGTACGATTTTTCTCCTAATTATTAATTTAAGAAAGTGCCGCAACTAATTATTTTAAAAAATCACTCATTTTTTGCTACCTCGCCTGGACTATAGTCTGCCTCAGGTGGACAGTGACGTCCAACAATGAGACTGAGCAGAAGGAAACGTCGACTCCGTCGAGGATTCTTAAAGTGAAGAGAACCGAATTGTGTAGCTCACTCACACAGTCTATCGTTTAACAATGCCAAGGACCTTAATGGGTGAGTGAGTTTCGGTGGATACATCCATGTAACGTACTGCCATTAGCATTGATCACTCCGAGCAATGCTTGACTTTTAAATCTGTGAAACTGTTGCGATATCCTTCTCGAAGGTGGTATTTATGAATCTCGGGGAGCAAAAGGTGTTTATATTAACATACAAACAGTGCAAGAAACAAGCATCGGAACGTTCGCAGACGATGTAGCTATACTGGAAATCGATAAAGATCTTGTAGCAGTTAGTCAACTTCTGCAACCACATGTCTACTTAAGTGATAATTGGCAAAAGATTGGAAGATTAAAGTCAACGGAAAAAAAGCGGTGCAGGTAAGGTTTACACTAAGGCGACAAGATATATTAATAAAAATTAGCACAATGCTGCCATAAGCTAAGGGAAAGCCAGATACTCTTGTAAGTACTTACACTCCAGATTAACTTGGAAAATACATTACTATATAGGAAAGCACCATTCTTCATCGAAAATGAAGTACAAAGTAATCATAAAAGCAATGTGGAAGTATCGCATCGAGTTTTCGGATGTTCAAATCGATCAAATATAGGCACCATTCAAGGTTTTCAATGTAAGATACTACGTACTACAAGTTTATTTGTAGCAAACCAAACTATATATAGATTTAAATGTAGTTTTCGTTAAGTCATTGAAGAAAAGCCGCGAAGAAGCAAAGTAAACTGGCAGCACACTCAAATGGAAGTGTCGAACTTCTACTGAAGCCGAGATACCCCAAAAGGTTAAAGAGAAAATAATCATGTGAAACACAGCTCAAGACTATTAAGACGAAATACTCGAAGTTTGTCAACAATTAGTGTAATAGCTTAAATACAAATATATTATACGTAAGTAATGAACTTGTATTATATTTCTGTAATTACAATTGTAATTAGTTCGTCAAAAAGTGAATATCTATATAAGGGTATATACCTTTGAGTGTCACTATCTACTTACTAGATATAGTCGTACTGTTAGCGTATAGAACAATTAGATATAGTTCTGATTGTTAAACAGTAAAAAAAAATAAATTGGTTTGCGGTTTCTAGATTCTTATTTTGGGGATATTGATTACTTACATAAATTTGTTTATGCTTATGTTCTTTCATTTTTAAACTGTTATTGTGCTGTTTTGCTACTGTACTACAATGTGGATGTATTACAGTGCAACACAAACGAGTATATCTAAAACGTGCGAATATTCAAATCTTCATCGGATATGTTTGTTAATCATTCAGTTTTCTAGAGTAAATTTGTCGCATAACCGCTGCGTAAGTGTAGCTCGATTTTAAGATCTGCAAATATAAGATTTATGAAGCGGGCTATCGAGGTTTATCGGATATACGTACCGTAACCATGGTCTGAGTAGACATGAGATAAAAAGAACCAACTGAGAGCCGGAGCGGTTTCTGCGCCCTCAGCATGATCTGCAGAAGGGTCTTTTTGGCACTGTTGTTACACTTGTACCACGGACTCTCCCATACTGCGTCTGCTACTCTAATGCTCTAACAAAATAAATTGAAAATTATGTTGCATTCGGCTCGAACTTCTTACTTCCAGGAAAACTTCGTTGCCGTGCCAGTAGAACAGAAACAGTTGGGTGATCATGGAGCCCAAGTAGATTATGTTCTTCAGGAGTTGGAATGAAAGTTCAGCCTGTAAATGGAAAGTGCTGCCTCTGTACTATAAATATCAATATCTTTTTGGATTCTATTATTATACAAATGCGGAAAAATCTTTTTTTTACTATCTAAGGATACTACAATTACTAAACGAAGAATATACAACACACACCGCAATTATTAAAAATGTTGCCCGAGATGGAACTAAAATATGGCAAACGAATGAAGTGGATAGAAAGCGACTTACGGCATTGGAAGCGAATTCATTTAGAAAACCTTTTAGAGTACCTAGATTACAGAGAATACACAACGCCAAAGTAAAACGAATGATAAAAGTGTTAGAGAATATTAATGAAAAAGAAGAAAGGATATACAAGTAGAGAATGCTAAGAAAACTGTTTGAATGCATTTCTTTTGAAAGTATTATAAAAAGAGAGGAAGACCACAATATGGGAAAGGGAATAATTGTTACGATAGACTAAAATTAATAGTCAATAGACTGGACAGTGTTAGCAAACACACCCACACATAAACGTAAGCACGAGCTCACACACGTACGAATGTACGCTGACACACACAAACGTACAATTTTGTTTTTAATTCTATAGGATAAATGTTAAGCATAAAAACAAATTTCAAGAGTTACTTTTCAGCAAGTAAAGGAACAAAAATTTATATAGATACATATACGGGAATGCACAGTAGGTCCGAAATACTAGATCATCATATTGCGTTGCATTGGACGATATTATGTCGTTCATTTTTGAAAACCTTAGAATGGGTGCTCGAAGTATCACTATTGGTCTCAATATAAGTGCAAACACATCGGATTGATACACCCGTTCAAATATTTTGGACTGTATCTAAGTTGGAACGTTTAAATACCAGGATAGCATACACAATGCTATTGAAGTTGCTGCGCAAAAAAAGCTAAAATAACTTGGGTATGATGATTGGATCGACCATGCATCAGTACCACCTCGTCTGATTTATCTGTCAGAAAGGCCATTACTGAAATACTCTGAGCGTTAACACTGAATAAAGCTAAATTATCAATCACGTGACTGTTGGCATATCTTCACGTGATAGAAGTAGCGTCATTTAGGAAGTGCAGATGCACTGAGCCATTAAGATTTTGTGGAAGTAAGACTTGCTAACTGTTGCTACTTAACAAATTTTTTTTTGGAATAAAATTTGTTTGCGATAATCCATACACGCATTGCATAGGAATGGCAGCAGTTGTCACAGAATAATCCATTGCATTCACCATGCTGGTAGTCATTTGCCTGGAACTTGTTATTCTCAATGTCACATTCTTCTAGCCCAGGTACGAACATACCGCGTACGTTCTTCGTGTTTACCGTATATCATCAGACTACGCTGTCTTAGATAAAGGACGCTGTACTGCTGCAGACATTTTTTAATTCGCTTGCCGTCTGTGAGGATAGCTTTCTTGATTCGGTCGGGCTTCCGATTACTGGGACTTGATTGTTCATATATATATATATATATATAAGGCTTCTCTACTTAATCTAAGATTATGATAGTCGTGAGGTAAAGGCTTCAGACTGCTATATTTGTACGTGGTGGCCTTGGGTTCGACTTCTAGATCAAAATCAACAACAAACATTAAATGTTCTCCGGTAGCGTCATACAAACGTTTTTGGCGGTAGTGAAGTACATTCTCGTTTTTCTAAATTGGACTAGCCTCCTGCTCGGGGTATGCCCAACATGGCTTATAGTTCTACACGACTGTGTAATCAGCTAGTTGCCTATAATAGAGGTAGAAGAAGGAAGATCTCTACTTAACCTGATATAATTAGCGAGGCAATTCAACAGCACTCTCAGGGCGTCCGCTTAGAAGCAGCTAGAGAATTAAAAGAAAACTAACCGCAATTGAAATAAGTCTTAAAGAACAATGTTACTATAATGGAGCACACGTGTAGTTATTTCACTTTTTTTGTTCCTGTTGCTATTAGAAATTATTTTCTGTAGTTTGTCTTTGCAGTTAACCTTCGTCCTATATGAAAATTTAATTTCGCAAGTATATCAGAGAATGAAAATACTGAAAGAACATTGTAGCATGTTAACAAAGTTGTTATAGATATTAAATAATATTCAAATTATAATGGGTGTTAACATCACTAGTGATTTTTGTATCAATTTTTTATACGAGAAAGTTGTTGTGAACAACATGGTTGAACTTACAACGGCTACTTCAAATCCAATCATAGCAATTTGTAAGGCGCAAGCAGCAAAATCCAGGAGCAAGAAGAAGCGCACCGCGCGATCCAAGTCCTCGACGAATCTAAAGAATTCCGTTTAGTTTTTACTTTCGCTTCCACATACCTCATACCTTATAATAGCGTTGTGATAAACAACGCCTTTGTGCAGGTTGCTTGCAACGACCTCGTCCAGAATTGCATTCTCAAGCCGGGGGTCTGTTGGGATGTCCAAATTCAGCAGGCAAGTCCGTAGAATTTTGATCTGCCCAGCGGCAAATATCATCAATGCGAAGAACATGTTGTTACACCCCACTATGTAACAGGTGTTAAAGCAGCTGATGAAGCAGTGCTACCCGAACGCCACGTCGTAGTATTTGTACCTGTCGAAGGGAAACCAAGAGACCAGCGGCAGCAGCCGGGGCAAGTACACCTCAGTATCGTTTATGGTTTCGAAGCGAGCCGTTGGTGGCTCCGTTATCTCGGTAAAGGTTGGCGTCATCATAAACATGAAGTAGCACATCACCCCCAAAAAGATCATCAGTCGATTGGCATTGTATGTTTTCGCGACGTGCTCTAGAAATATCTCTTGAATATCGCGCTCCTTTCCTTTGAGGATGCCCTGTTCGGTTGCACATATTTGTCGCACCAGCTTCTTTACAATGGGGCCACCGATCACCCAGATCTTCACCATCCCTAACGCATAGAGAAAATTAATCGCCATCAGCCCAGATAACTCTTCTAGGCTTTTGCCTATCACTTGGTACAACTCTACGAACTGGCTGAGCACGAATACGATGTAAGCGGATAGGGTTACCCTGTAGTGTATTGCGTACGTTCCAGCTAAACATTTGTACTTGAACTTGACGGGCCAGAATCCTACAGATTTTAAGCACTGGATGGTAACCTTGAGCTGTATATTGTCTTCCATACTGTCGCATGAATACGACTGCAGGGGGATGGATTCTCAGATTTCAGATCAAAATTGTAATTTTGTAATTATTGTAACGGCTGTACAATTACAGGCTTGTTAATAACACCCTTCCTAAAAGAATTTAATTTTCAAGGGAGATATCTAATTAGGTTAGCGTGTTATTAAAGTTATTATCGATGACGTGGGATGCAATACTTGTTATACACTACAACATTTAAGGAAAATGGTGGATTATTGTATTGTACTAATATTTTTATGACTATATTACTATACTTAATTTTCATTATTTTCAATAATCATTTTTTTGGTTTCTTGTGACTCCACGAAAACAAAAAATATGACAAGAAGGAAAATAGCTTTCAATAAATATTTTACTTATTAATAGAGAGTAAATGGTGCTTGGTTTTTAAGATTTTGTATTTCCTCCATAATTCTAACTGCTGGTAATATAGTTCGCCATTGATGGCGCAAGTTCGAAATGCAAAACCTCTTCAAGCGAATCATGATCTTCCTGCCGATATGGTTTTTTACACGACGACGGACTTTGACCACACGGAACTCGCTTCTTTTGTTTATCATGGTTGACCAAGTAAACCAACTTCTCAGTGGTCATAATTTGCTTCCAGAAACGACCGTTCAGCGGGACGCTGGGCAACTGAGCGCAGATCTCGACTCGCTTGTCAGTTTATATTTCTTGCAAACAAAGTCGAGTTGATGCAAGTGGTTGATCATGGTTTGATGGAACAACACTCTATGAACCAATGCCAGATCACAACTGCTTGATAAAGACTCATCTTCCAACTCTGTCAATAAATGTTCGTCGTTCAAGTTTTATGTCCAACCAGAACGAAGTTGGTTTTCAAGATCAAAATCTTCCATGCTGAACTGCTTGAACCATTTGACCACTACTTGTTTAGTAAATATTCCCTTGCCAGCATCCTTTGTCATTAGACCTTTCTTCCAATAATGTAGTAACTAAAAAACTTGCAATCAGTTTAGATTATAATTGGCAAACAACAAAAAAAGAGATATAATGCAATCTCCAGAAGTAATACGAGGTTGTCAATTCATAACGAGCGATCTAATCGCAAGGGAAGTGATGAATTCGTCTGCATATTGAATCAGAACTATCAGAATCTTGGGAGCATGGACGAATTGGCAAACGAAATGAATGTGGCGAGGTCGACGATCAGTCTAGCAGTGCACCAAGACCTGCACTAGAAGTCTTTCGTCCTGGCGAATTGTCAACTGCCGACTAAGAAAAACAAGTTGGCCAGGAAGTTAAAGATCCAAACGTTGCTGAACGACATCACGCACGCCAGCGGTGGTTTTCTGATCATACAGCATAGGAAGATGCATTGGCAAAATAATGTTTCTGAAGTGCCTACCGTCATACATACAAAGTTTCCAATCTCTGTAATGATGCTAAGGCTTGTGAGCAACTAAGGGGATGTTGTAAAGTCTTACTTTTTTAAGGAATATTTGAAGGTGATTATCGATATATAAATAATAATAAAGGTAAGGCTCTAGGCCCCGCGTGGGAGCACGGCCTGCGAACTGAGAGGTTAAGGCTCTCATACGTTCGCTCTCTCTGCCTGGTCGTCGCGCATCATCTTTGATGCGGGGCGATGTAGCAAGCACCGCGCCTAAGACGACCGCCATTATTACCCCATGTTCGAATGAACGCAGGTACTCAATTGTTTTAGTGACTGAGTAGGCCACCCGCCAAGCATCAGAGAGCACCGGGAATTGAACCCGGGTCCGTCAGCATCGCAGTCCGTCCCTCAATCACGAGACCACGCTGGCTCTTCAATTATACATTTGTCAAGCCATGGATAGAGGAGGTGTTTCTGCATATATACAATAATTTGTATTCCCTGCCTTGTGGCCACCTTGTAGCCCCAAATGTAATCCCCTTGACTACTGTGCGTGGAGCGTAGACAAGGCAAGAGTCAATAAGAGGCATTTTAAGATTAAGGACAGCTTAAAGTCGTCTCTTATGTATATGGACAAGGAGAATGTTGTGTTGGCACGTAACAGGTTGAGGTCTTAGCTCAAGAAGGTCGTGGCTGCTAATGGGGGCTATATTGAATAATATGATTTTCAATACTGTTTTCTTTAGTAATGATGAGTTTTATGTGAATAAATTCATTTTGTTTGTATTTCACTATTATTTTCATTGTTTATTCATTTTCCGGATTTACCTCGACGATTTTGTTGCAAATTTTTTTAATTAAAAATTCGAAACGAATTTAAAAACAATAGATGCAAATAAACAATATTGATTATACAACAAAAACAGAAAACCAAGTAGCAAAGGACCTTAAACAACTAACACCTGTGTATGTATGTATGCATACCTTGTGGGCTACCTTGATATTGGTGATTGAAGAAGAACGATACTACTGTAATTCGCATTTAATTTACATTATTCAACACTAATAGATGAAATAAAAACAAATTAGATAAGCACAGCCCCAAAGTTAGCAAGATATTAAATATTAAGTACAAAACAAAAGAACCTTTTCTTTTGTACTTCATTAACATTAAAGCCAACAAAAAAAGTATATTTATGACATTAAACAACAGGGTTAAGCCCATCTATTGAAGTGGTTAAGCAAATTTAGTACGTAAAAAAATCAACAATAAATAAATGCAAACGGTTATTTTGAAAGCTTCTGAAATTTTTAATGTTAAAAATAAATGGAGTATTACAAAAAAAAGCTATTGCGTAGAATTCACTATTATCTTAATTGGTAATTCCCCTTTGCTGATATTCGTTGTTCAAATAGCTGATTTCATTATCGTAGATAACGATTAATTTTAAACTGGAAAGTTCCTTTAAAAACACAATTAAACGTTTATTTTTGGTTATTGTCATCAAGTATCCTCTGTTGATGTTCATCCTTAATGTAAAATGTTACCACTTTTTCGATGTTACTCTTAAGAACAAGCAGGCAAATTCAAATTCTCTTATTCGTTTGCCATGTTTTATTATTTGTCTTAGAGAATACCGATTTTACAGGAACTTTTCTGCTTGTAATTTGAAAGACAAATCTATATCGTCCGATGCCAAGTTTATCTTTGATATATATATAAAAGGCTGTACTAACTACTATACCTCTTGATGCCACAACAACCGATTCACATTGTCCTCGAAATAAAGATATGATTATATTGTAGAAATACGTTTTTCAAATCAATTTGATTAATCTACCTTTTTAAATGAAAATCTGTAATAAAAAACATCTGAAGTTGTCTTTACTCACAGCTTAGTGGCTTACCCCAGAGAGATTATAACAATCATAACGGAATTACTGGGAGTCTGCTAAAAAGATGTATAAACATATTTTAGCAGTAACATGCTTACCATTTTAGTTTTGTCAAATTAATTAATTAAGTTTCGGTGAAATTGCGCTCACGTGTCAAATTTTTAGTTTTTTTTTTAATTTTCAAGGTACAAGGCAATTTAAAGTTTTTTTTAAGTTAAAAGCAGACATAATGGTTTTATGCTACTCATTTTGATATATAATGTTGTCATGCACCCTTTGTAGTTTTGGCATTAATATATAAATAGATACAAAATGAAAATTATGGTAGAAGCCCCTAGAAACAAAAACAGTGTCGTTTAGAGCATAAGATGTTGT
This sequence comes from Sinelater perroti, assembly GCA_036346155.1. NCBI lineage: Eukaryota > Metazoa > Arthropoda > Insecta > Coleoptera > Elateridae > Sinelater > Sinelater perroti. The sequence goes on from JARFIY010000344.1 coordinate 4,518,919, forward strand.
TGTTAAGTCACTCGAAAACCACCTAGAGAAAACCCCAAATATTCCTGCGAAATGTGCCCGTTCCTTTATGCAGTGCGGTCAAAGGTTTGAACGACTTTGGATTTATTGTTACAACTTCCCTGGAATATGGCTGATTATTGAAGAAGTTGACAGTAAGGTCATTCGAAATACGTTATTTTCTGTGCTGGCGCCGGCATCTTGGCCTTAAAAATAGTGGTTTTGAAAAATTCCTAGTCTTTTATATAGTAATGTAGGAAGCTCAAATCTTGTATATAGGTTGAAGGTACCACAACATTTTGTGTAGAGCAGTGTAGACGCTACGCGAGTGCTCTGTTATCGCGGTTCTACATTCGACTTTATAGATAGCCTCATATGGCAGCGGGTAAATATTCACATTTTATGCCCATCGTTTAAAACTATAAACCACGGAACAAATTAACAATTCATCTAATAGTGAAACCAACTTGCAAAATCAAGCAGAAAAAAGTTTAACACCTCCTATCAATGACCTACAAAAAAGGTACCTATGGTCAACCGACACCTTATTGAAACAAAATAAATACTACAACTTATGAGAGAACGTCGACGATGAAAACAATAGTCAGTAAACTAAAAATAAAGATCCCACAGAAGCCACAACTACAAACAAAAATCCCGCCAATCTACCTAGATAATAATTTAAATCACAGAGCTCTGGTGACAGACATTAAAGCCCTAATAAAAGGCCCATTTACAACAACGAATAGCCAAAACACCATACGAATTAATTTAACCCAAGAGGATGATTATCGCAAACTAACAGAGTTTTACAAAACTAATCAAATTCCTTATTATACTTGCTGCAATTCCAACAGTAAACCTCTATACGTAGTGATCAAAAATGTACCCTTGTCCTTAACTAAACAAGAAATACGCGAAGCCCTTACAACCCTACCAGTTATCAATTTAACCAGGCGGTTAACTAAAGACAAAAGACCGCTACCAATTTGTGCAGTCGAATTAACAAACAACGACCAAGGCAAAAGAATATTCTACCTTAAGCAGCTCTATCAGTCCATCGTTACAATGGAATTAAGAAAGAACACCACCAACATACCTCACTGTCACAGGTTCCAGAAATACGGACACACAAAGAACTACTGCATCCTGCCGTTTAAATGCGTCAAATGTGCGGGAACCCATAATCACACCACCTGCAACAAAAGAACCGACGAAAAACCAACATGCGCTAATTGCAGGGGGAGCCACGCTGTCAGCTATCGTGGATGCAGCCACCACAACGAACTCCAACAAAAATGCACACATATTAGGACCCCTAATAGAACCAACTTCAACAATGCATACGTAAAATATAACCAAATAGATGCTCAACATGTACAAAACCTTTTAAGCAATATCCCAAACACTTCAGTAAACTTATCTCAACAAACATCAGATCCTGCCTCTTCAAGTGATCTCATCAATATATTAATAAACCTAATTATATCATATCTCCCCCGAACCAAATCTTTCCTCGTCAATACTCTCCTACCCATACTCCTAAATGGACCCTAATTCACGTCGACCAGTCAACATATCAACAATCCTCAGTTGGAACCCCAACAGCATCAGCTCTCAACACTCAACGTTCATAGTCTTCTTAGCCAGATACCATGTAGACATAGCTTGCATCTCTGAAACCCACCTCACAGAGACAGAAACGCCCAGATAGCGTCTGGCGGAGATGCTATCATCATCAAGCAAAATTACGCCCACAACCCGATTGCCATCTCTCAACATACTACGCTAGAAGTCAGAGGAATACAAGTTAAACTCAACGATTCAAGTAACCTTACCGTCATGAGTGCCTACAGGCAACCCAACAAATCCCTACAAGAAAATAAAAGAAAGACACTATTCAACACCTCACAACCAACACTGATGATCGGCGACCTAAACTGTAAACTCACAACCTGAGGCTGCAGAGCAACAAACCCAGTGGGCACAAAACCCGAACAATTCTCCACGATATGTGGTCTCCAAGTGTTAACTCCAGACGAATACACTTACTTCCCATACAGAGCTGATCATCAACCAGATATACTGGATATAGTTATTCAAAAAAACTTCGCTAAGCCAATTGTGTAACGAGTCATCCCTGAACTAAATTCTGATCACTTGCCGGTACTAATCTCCTTTGATAGCACTCCCAAACGCAAACCACCCCCTGCCCAACTCACCAACGAACCGACAAATTGGGAACTTTTTCAAGACATATTGAACTTCAACCTCACCGAGATGCGAACTCTTATTACACAAAACGACATAGACACAGCCGTTTCCGACATAATCTCATCGATAACCGATGCTGCCAAGAAGGCATCCCTAAGTAAACCCAGATATCCTCGACCCGACTATAACATCCCCCCCCCCCCCATCATCAACTTCATCAAATCTCGAAGCCAAACCCGAAGACTCTGGCAACGAACAAGAAACTTAGAAACCAAAAGGCAGCTAAACAACCTAACGCATCAATTAAAACGTGAATTGGACGATCACACAATTCAGTGTTATCGCAAACACATTGTCCATATAGGCTCGGGGGACCTGGGAATGTGAAAAACCACTGGAAAAATATTAAAAACCCCATAAGAGATACCAACACCAAAATCAAACAATGATGTCATCTGTACAGACGAAGCAAAAGCCGCCGCATTTGCCAACCACCTGGAACAGACCTTCACACCGACAATTTCTTGCTTTCCCACCCAAGTGACTTACATAACGAACTACATTGAAACACACCATCCGATCAGATCCGACTTTAAACAACCCACATCCCCAGCCGAACTAGCGGAGCTAATAAAGACTCTACAGCAATGAAAAACCCCCGATCATGACCTAATTTCCAACCTTGTCCTCCAACATCTAACTACAAAATGTCTTTCATACCTGGCAACCCTGATGAATACATGCCTGCGATTAGGCTATTTCCGACAAAGCTGGAAACACGCACTTATACTCGGGTTTCCCATAACTGGGAAAAAAAAGAACTCCTTACAAGTTATCGTCCAATCAGCCTACTGACCATCATCTCTAAGCTCTTCGAAAAGTTATACACTTACGCTTAATCAAAATTACTCTCCACATGCTCCCGACCTTTCAGTTCGGATTCAAAAGAGGCCATTCGACTTGCAATCAATTGCAACGGATTACCGAACACATCGAAGCAGGATTTGAAAATAAATGCTACACCACGGCAGTCTTCTTGGACATCACCTAGGCGTTTGACAAGGTCTGGGTAGAAGACCTCAAAAAAAAACTCCTATAGTACGAAATCCCACGATACTTTACAGCTATCACTTTCTCTTTCTTGGAAAACCGCACCTTCGCTATTAAGATCAACGGTGTAATCTTTGAGACCAAAATCATAAGATCAGGAGTCCCCCAAGGAAGCATTTTAGTGCCACTTCTATTTAATATATATACCTTGAATATACCAAACATACCTGCTACATTAGCCACATATGCCGATGATACAGCCATCATAACGCAAAATATCGACCTAGAGATAGCAATCGAACAATTACAAAACGCAACAGATAAATATTGCAAATGGCTTAAAGAGTGGAACATAAAAATTAATCCCAGCAAATGTCAATGCAAAATCTTCACATTAAGAAGATTTACCAGTTTCCCCTCTATTACTATAGACGGGCAAGTTATACCATGGACACCTAAAGACTTAGCAGTTAAATATCTAGGGGTGTTTCTTGAGACTAGACTAAGCTGGAGTTATCACATCAATCAGAAATTAGCTCAATGCCATAACCGACTCAGACAACTCTACCCTATCATAAACCGCAACACCCCCCTTAAACCAGAGTGCACCATCCTTCTTTACAAATCCCTTCTGCGACCCCTAGCTCTCGAAGCATCTCCAATCTGGAGCACAACATCAAAGGCGAATTTCCTAAAACTACAAAGATACCAAAACAAGGTACTGAGAATTGCAGCGAATGCCCCCTGGTTTGTCCGCAATGCTCAATTACACCAAGAACTTGGAGTGTCACCAGTTAAACCAAGTATCATCACGACCACCAGGAATTTTATTACTACTATGAACAACTGCACTGGCGCAACACACTACAATCTCGGACAGCAAAACATCCATAGAAGACTAAAGAGAAAACTTCCACAAGATATCCTCTCTGAGGAAAACTAGACCATCGACATAATCGACAGAGGCCGCCATTGTCTGCCCCCATGAAACAAACGCAGCTTCCAGTTAACTTAAGTCATACCACAGATAATGAATGTACTGTTAGTTATAGTTATTCAAAACTGTCATGCATAACACTTGATTGTTGAACTGAAAAATTCTGTAAATAAAAGAAAACAACATTATGATAATATTAAGAAATGGAATAGTTATTTAATAAATGCATAATGCGCTCTTAAAGCCTTTTTAAAAGTTTAGGTCGTTTAATGTTAAGCCTGACCACTCGGTTAATGTTGCCTCTTATTGTTAGCCCAGAGACATTTTTAATGTTTGTTTGGGCGATTGGAATTTTCACTTCCAAGATGCTGTTTCACAACTTGCCCATTTTTCAGTATTTTTTAGAATCGGAGGAGGGCTACTAAAAATTCACCAACCCTCCTATAAGTGCCAAACCTACTCTTAAGTACGCAAACAAAAAATCAGTTTTATCCATCTCGAGTTATACTGGTATATACACGAAGACCCCAAAAGGGAAAGAAAGGTGACATTTGTACTTCAGTTTGTAAACGCAACTCCTCACTTAAAATATTACTTCGGTGTAGTTCTTGATTACATCTGAATAGGTCAGCGTTGGGGAGGAGCCTGATGGAGGATCATTGACGGCTCCACACAAATAAGTTAATAGGATGTTAATGTTAATAACAATCGTTTATTGTATGATGCGTATGATGCAATGACTTCCTCTATAGTAAACAGAATTAATGTAATTTATAAATCAATACGGGCTATTTGAACTTTGGTGACTTTAAAAACTGCTTAGTATATATATCATCTCCCCTCCCTATAATCTTATTGCATCGTTTCGCTTCGTTTTGAAAAACAACATAAATGCAGTGGCATCATTTAGTTTACCCGTGTAAATGGACGATTAATTTACAATTAATATGTGCCGCCTTCTTAAAATTAATCGTCATCGGAGATAATGATCGGTTATTTGAATAACGAGTGTCGGCCAAGGGGAATCACCGATCGGATTTCATCAATTATGATAAACGATTAAAACTGTAGGATAGAGTGTAGCTAATCCGTTCATTTCAAGCGTAGGACATTATAAATCATATTAAAAAAGTAATTGTTATAGAGGATGTATCTATTAAAACATAGAAACGTTAGAAATATGAAAAAGAAACGATGCACAACTGAGACAACATATACATGGGCAGTCTGGAAAGTTTCGAGCCTAAATTGAATTTTATTTTTTGACGTCGATACACTTTTTCCAGCGGCACTCCAACCTCTTTAACCCGTCCAAATAGTAGTTGGCATCTATGATTGTGATGATCTCCTCGTTTGATAAAAATCTCTGCCGAGTCAAAATTTGAGCTTAGAATACGGGAAATAGGCGCTAAGGGCCAGATTTGGTGCATATGCTAATGGTCAAATAATTCAAACTGCAATTCGTAATTTTTTTGGCCAGAGCGACACACCAAAGTATGAGCCGGTGCGTTTTCTTGACGGAAGAGCACTTTCTTCCTTTACAAATGGGGCCGGGCCGTTTTTCAGCAATTGCTGCCTTCAACTGGCCCAATGACAATGCATAGTAAGACCCCGTTATTTTTTCTTTCCTCTTTCTAAATAGTCAATGAACATAATTCCCTGATTATCACAAAAAACAGTCGTCATCACCTTTCCGGCCGAAAAAACCGCCTTCGCCTTTCTTGAAGCAGGTTCACCCTCCGCAGTCCACTGCTTTGACTGTTTCTCAGAAGTGAAATGTTGGAACCGAGTTTCATAGACAGTAATAAATCGACGCAAAAAGTCCGGCTCGTTTTGGTGAAACCGCTTAAACAGGGATTTGGAAATATTCATTCGAATGAATTAATGGTTCGAAGTGAGCAAGCGCGGGACCCAACCTTTTTTTTATATGCCCATGGCCTCTACTATCTGTCTAACCTTGATTCGGCAGTTTCCCAGTATCATCTGATGAACTCATCATCAGCCAAGATGGTACGACCACATTTAAATTCAGCTGCCCATCTTTTCACGATGGCAACTGATGATTTTTACAAAAGCATTGAAAACGATTGATACAAACGACTGACAAGCAACTAAGCGTCCAAAATAGCCGAAATATTTACAGATTTTTTTCAAAGCATGTACGATTGTAGTAGCAGACTGGTTTTGACGAGTAGAGCCATCTTCATGTTAAGGCTCAAAACTTTTCAGATTGCCTACGTAGTTAGCCGAAATATTCTTTCTAATTCTAGGATTTCTTAGATTATATAATTATTGAGAATATTTTCCACAAATTATGTTTCCTTTCCATATTTTTCAGTCCTTGACTGACTAATCTGCCCACACGTTTTTTTTACCGAGTCTACTCGTTTCTTTGACTAGAGTTTTGGCGTCTGCAGTTGCATCTTTTTCAAGGCTTCTCTGATTTGTTCTTTTTGGAAATGAGAATAGTGCAAAAGAGGGATTTCTTTAGCGGCGCTGTTGGTAAGGATTGTTCAAGTGAGTACTTAATCAAAGAATCTAGCATTTGAAACCTTTAACAGGATTTAGAATGGTCTTTACTCCATGCCTTGAAGACGTATTTTCTAAAATTAATCAATTGCACCTTATGGATTCGAGCGCAAGTAATTTATTGCCTGCGTCTTTGCGGTAGAATTATTTTATTAATTTAAAGATAGTGCTACTGAAATAATTATATGGTGACAGGCCCATCTCAACAATGTAAAACATAACTTTCCACAACAAACATGGATTCTTTGTAAATTTCTGGGGCCACTTAAAAGATTCTTCTTCATTTATGAATTCTGAGTCGCTCGTGGACCTGGATTTGGTTGTTAACGCCCTTGAAAATTAGAAATGAAACTATAACTACCCAGTGTCACATTTTTATCATTTTGATGGTAGTTAATTTAACGACTGTAGTGTCGACCTCATTTATATTGAGTTATCTTTTATTCGTACTCTAGGACCTTGCTTCGAACCTGAGAGAACAGTCATTGCTTTTCTTCCTAAATTCAATTAATATATTCTTTAACACTTAATTTTGAGATCCTCCAATGGTGTTTTGTAGGGGCGTATATAGCTATAGTAATTCTCAAATACTTTTGGTATCACCTCTTAATACATTCTGCAACATCTGATTTATCTTACTCTAAGTTGTCCAAAACTTTTAATATATATATATATATATATATATATATATATATATATATATATATAATCAAAAAACCTATCTACCCATAAGGGTAGTTACACATAAATTTTTTCATAATAGCATTTCACAGTCTTATATTTCACTAAACATTGCTGTCACATAAACACAATAACTCATTCAGTTTGATATAATTTTTTTCTACTTGTTTCTATCTGCTGCTAACCTTTTGGCCTCTGTCCACGATTTTTCCTTCTTCTTCAGTACTTTTTCAATTGCATCATTCCAAGTTTATTTTGGTCTGCCTCTCTTTCTCGTACACATTGCTTTGGTTTCCCAGATCATCTGTCTACGCTTTTTCCTCCATTCTTTGGTCATCTAGGTAAGAATTGGCCTGAACACTGCCTTGTACACCTTCATCTTCGTTTCTCTTAATATTTCTTTTTTATTGATAAGGCCTTTACTCAGTGCATGATACACTTTGTTAGCTGACTCTGTTCTTCTATTCACCTCTGTACTTTTTTCTCCTGTTTCTTCTGTAGTTACTCCCAGGTATTGGAAGTTGTTCACTTGTTCTATCTTTTCTTCATCTATTTGGATCTTTACTTTTTTCTTTTCATTTATTACTACCATCACTTTAGTTTTTGACTTATTCATCTTCATTCCGTTTTGGCTTAATACTTCGTTCCACACCTGCAAATTTTCCTTAAGATCCTTCTCATTTCCCGCTATTAACGCTACATCGTCTGCAAATGCACATTCGGATATAACAACCTTCTCCATCTTTCTATATCCCACAACTAAGGGTTTTGTTCTTGTATTCGCAATTCGTATTAAATGGTCCATGAAGATAATAAAAAGTAGTGGGCTAAGACATGCACCTTGTCTAACCCCTTTATTTGTGTGAATAGTTGATTATTATTTTATTTATTATCTCTTTGTACATGCATTTCGTGATGCTTATTAATTTCTCATTTATGTTTTTTTCTCTTAAGCACTCCCATATTTTGGCTCGCGGCACTCGGTCAAATGCCTTCTCCATATCCATAAATGCTAAGTAAATTGTTTTTGATCTTGCCAAAGATCTGTTTATGATCTCTTTAATTGTGAATATATGTTCTTGTATACCTTTCCCCTTTCTAAACCCACTTTTTACCTGTAATAACTTGGATTTTACTTCTTTCCTTAGTCTCACGTCTATAATTTTTTCAAGTATCTTCATTGGGGTACTCATTATGGTTATACCTCTGTAATTTTGCCATTCCATTGCATCTCCCTTTTTGTATATTGGCAAAATTAATCCCACTTCCCGTTCTCTAGGTATTTTTTCTTCTTGCCAGACTTTATTAATTATTTTGAGTAGTATTTGTAGTCCATTTTTCCCTATGATCTTAATCATTTCTTTGTGATTCTATCATTGCCAGGTGCCTTCCCATTTTTCATTTCTATTATCGCTGTTACTAGTTCTTCTTTGATAATTCCATTCTCGTCTCTCTTTTCTTGTTCTATTTATTGTTTCATTTACGGTTTCTTCAGATTTTTCTCTTATGTGCTCTGTTTCTATTTCAAGCAATTCTTGAAAGTATTCTTAATATTTCACCTTTTTTATTTTTTATTGCGATTTGATCTGTATTTTTACTTTTTTTAGGTTTTTTAGAACTTTGAAGAATAGTTTCTAATTACTTTTACTATCTTTTTCTAGTTTTTCTACAAAAACTTTCCATGTCCGCTGTTTTGCTTCTCTAACTAATTTTTTGGCTTTACTTCTTTGTTCTTTGTATTCTTCATATTTTTTTCTGTTCTGCTGTTTATGTAGATTCTCTATTTTACTTTCTTAATTCTAACTTGTTCTTTTATTTCTTCTGACCACCACGTTGTTTGTTTCTTATCCTTGCTTTCTTTATATGTTCCACATACCTTTTTGGCGGTCTCCACTATTATACTTTTAAATATTTCCCATAATTCCTCCATGTCTTTGTTATCTATTTCATCTTTAATCTTCTCTACTTCTCTTTCAGTGTATTCTTTAAACGCTTTTGTTATTCCTTCATTCTCCAGTTTATAAGTTCTAATTGCTTCTCTGCTTTTTGTTTCTTTCTTGGTATCTTGTGGGTTCTCTTTCTTGTATTCTTGATTTATGCCTGCTATTACAAGGTAGTGGTCACTGGCTATTTCGAATCCTCTTTTGACTACTACGTCCTTTATTACTGCTCGGTTTTTCCGTTCTACAATTATGTAGTCAATAATAGAATATTCTCCCCTGCTTGGTACCGCTCTCGTGTACTTGTGAATGTTCTTGCGTTCGAATAAAGTGTTTGCAATTATTAAGTCCTGTACTACGCAGAAGTCTAGCAGTCTTCGGCCGTTGTTATTTCGTGCTTCTTCTCCGAATTTTCCAATCACTTTGTGTGCGCCATTGCTTTTTCCTACTCTCGCAATTAGATCTCCGGCAATCACAATGTTCCCCTTGGCTGCTTCTACTGTTAAATTTAGTTGTTCCCAGAATTTATCTTTATCTTGTACTCTCTCATCTTCATTCGGTCCGTATACTGCTATTATAGTTTCTTCTTGTGTTGCGTTTTTAAATTCAATTATTAGTATCAGATACTGCTTCCCATTTATTTAACTTACTTATAATATCTTTATGGAGGATGCAGCCAACCCCTGATTGCGTTTTTTCCTTCATATCTACTCCGCTCCCTTTCTTTTTAGTCTATAATATTATTAGCATTTCAATCCCGGCTCCTTCAAATTCATCAGTTAGCTCCATTTCTTTTCCTCTGATGCCCCTAATGTTCTATGTTCCTATTTTTCTCCTTTGTTATTTTCCATATCCTTGTCCATTGCCTTTGTTGTTGCCTTTATTTCTGTCCTTACTCTTCATAGTTAGTTTTTTTACTTTCCTCATTCTATAATAAGGAAAGTAATGTAATCGGCGGAAATTTGACCTACCCAGTTTTTCACATTTCTGGACGAAATATAGCCTCAGGACAACAAAAAGTTGGTATTAGCCATTGGTTCGTGTGTGTGTGTGTCTGTCGGTCTGTCAGTAAACAGGATATCTCGAGAAGCGTAAGAGCTAGAGACTTGAAAGAGATTTTTGGTAAAAATCGGCTGAGCCGTTTGGTCGCAAGGTCGGAAAATCGGTCGCAAAGCGGTCGCGAATCTAAACGGTTGAAGATACAAAAAAATTATGAGAACAAAAATGATTTGTTATCAAGAGATAAACATGAATTTAAAATAAAAGTTGGTAAAATAGGAACTCGAAAAAAAATTGAAGCTCAGGATTTTTAATATACCGGGTGTTCATAAAATGTTTCTGGAAATTTATATTACCAGATAGATCAAACCGAGACGAACAAAAAATTACAATGAAATTTTTTGATCCGAGGTCAAATAAATAAGTTATAGCCGATTAAAAAATAATTAAACGGACCAATCACAGCGCGCTCGGGGAGCTTACAGGCCGACTGCGGGAGGACGGGGAGGGGAGCGCTTGGCCACTAGGAGGGAGCACGCAGGCGATAATGGCGAAGGCCGTACGGACGAGCTCGCATGCTTACCTTCAATGACGTAGTAAAATTTTAAGTACGAGTCAATTATTGTCTTGTACTGTTTATTTTAATCAGCTTTCGAGTGTTGGACTCGCGCCTCGTCCTTTTTTAAATCAATAAATTTTTAGACGAGAGCAGCGCAGGGCCGAGACGATGGACTCGCGCCTCGTCCTTTTTTTAAAATAACAAGTTCCGGGACGAGAGCAGCGCAGGGCCGAGACGATATATAATAATAGGATAAGAAAAGTCGTGTGATGTTCACATCAGATTTTTGTCTATTACATCTTGTTATTTTACGTAACTGAGCTACTAGAAAGTCTTCGTTTGGTGATCTTTCGCTGATTGATCTTTTAAAATGTGTGTGTTGTATCTTTACTTTCCCATTTCTACCAGAAGTTGTTTTACACGTTCTTCATCATCTCTTCCATATATTTTGTTGTTTATTATTAATTTATTGTACTTTATCTGTGATTTTTGTCCTTTTAGTTGTGCTTCTTTCATCAGTGGAATTAATTGTTTCCGGTCTTCCTGCACTTCTTTGTATTTGTATCCTTTAAATCCTTGGCCTTCTTAATTATTTTCGCTTTTTACTGAATTTCCTGAGTTTAATTAAAATTCTTATCGTTCAAGTAGTGCTTTACGACATTTGCTTATATTAATCATTATTTCCCTCATTTTTGGGTTAGGGAATTTGACAAAACAATTTGCCTTATACAGGTCGTTTGAAAACGAAGCGGGGCAAATTAATTATATTGAACAACAATTTGTTAAATTGGTCGTCCTTTGGTAACTGAAAAAGGTTACAATTTAATTACTTAGCAGCTTTTTAATGCATATTCTTAATGTGTCATTAGAAAATAGACAATCAATAGTTCTTCTTCTTCTTTGTCCATCCCTTATACCCTAAGGTGTCGGGTCCTCTTCCTGTCCCTAGCGATTTGTTTAGCTTCTGCCATGCCTTTCCCCCTCCTTTCCACTTCCTTCCTGATAGTTTCCATAGTCCTGTCACGTTCCATATTCCAATTCTTGTCCTTTGTGCACGCTTAGGTCGTTTTCCATCTTTCCGTCCATGTCCGAGGAATAGTAAAGGGTAATATTTAAAATAATTAAAAAATCTAATGGGGGGGGGGGGGGGGGTTGATAAATAAATTCAAAACCGTACTTCTATATTTATTTCTCATTTCGACCGCTTGGTAAAATTAAATATAAATATATTTTACGTTTTTATTACCTTAAAAGCAGCAAATAACATATTTCTAGCATCACTGCAATTTTAAAATTTTAATTGCTTAAGTTTTTACATGTAAGTTAAAAACAAATAAAACATTAAACATAAATAAACGGTTTGCAGCAATAATATATTTATTTTCTACTGTTTAATAAATACATATTTGTAGGATGCTTAAGTGAAGAGCAAAATTTATAATTTTGTTATAAAGTACAGTAAATTAGATTATATATTTAATGAATACCAAATTAAATAGGCATTTATAACAACTTAACATGTATTCCTGCGATCGAATAATAAATTAAGAGGTAATATGGCTTTAAACTCATTGTTTAATTAGTTGCTGGAAGTTAAAAATTGAAATTAAATTATAATTCTATTGGGGTGGTTTGATCATGTCATTAGTACTAACAATTTAGGGGCCTGCAAAATAATGCCGTTATTTAATCTTACGTAAAAACAATTATTCAAGTTTGTTTAACTGTTTAAGTTACGCATTTTAAAAATATTTTTAAATATACAGGGTGGCTCTAAAACACATGATGAAACTGCACTTACGATTAGTTTTTTTAAATGGAACACCCTGTATTTTTTTAGCCAACTGATATTAATTTTAATTGCCTTTCTAACAATATATTAGTTTGAGATTCTCTTGCGACGTTGCCAAGTTATTCAAAAAAAGGCAAATACAACTGAAAAATCAGGCCCTAACAAAATTAATCACAGTGACTTTGAAATTAAATTTTGAAAAATGATTTTTGGCATCTTTAAAGTGAAGAGTTTGAGCTAACTGAAATTATCCAATTTTTGGTTATTGTACAGGGTGTTCTCTACCGGCTAACTAATATGGTAATTTTCAAACGTTAATTACTTCAGTTTTTTAAATAAACACCCTATACCTTATTATTCCATATGACGCCCATTTTAAATCTCTTTCATTTTTGCTCAGACAGTGCCATGTGTAAAATTACTATTTTACTGAGAAAATTAACATTTTATGGATAAATATGTAATTTTTCAGTTTCGCCAAGTTAGCCTTGAAAACATTTTTGTTTTGTACTTGATTCAGAATTTAATGTTCTCGCAAAATTTTAGATATCTCAGAAGGATAAAAGGTTTTACGTTACTTTTTTATAATTGTATTCATTTTAATAACTTAAAATTGATTAATAATTTGAAAAAGGTTATTAATACAAAAATTACATCTATCATTATTACAACCTAAGATTACAACATACTCTTTACGATGTTTTCTTACAAAACGTGCTCAATATGCACACCGTCTTTATTTAAACAAAATTGTACTCGATCTTTAAATTTATTTTCCTCATTTTGCAACATCCTAATAGTTAGCAAACGCATTAGTTCCTCTATCCATCAAATCTTCGCGAGTAGTTGGTGGTGTACTATAAACGATGTTTTTCATGTACCCCCACAAGAAAAATATGGAGCTGTAAGGTCCGGAGACCGAGGAGGCTAGGAAACGTAGCCACCTCTTCCTATCAAACCATTTGGAAAATTCCTATCTAAATGTCTTATCGCGGTATTACTGTAATGAGTAGGACACCCGTCATACTGTAACCACATCCTCGCCAAAATATTAAGTGAAACATCTTCAAGATAATTCAAAAATTTTGCTGGTAAAAAATGCAAATAGATTTCTCCAGGGAGAGTCTCTTCAAAAAAATGAGGTCCAATCAGATTTCTCCCCATGCAAACTCAATTTATGCTGCAGATCTGTAGTCCTAAATCGATGTTCATTTTCTGTGGCGTAAGAATGAAAATTGTGCCGATTTACTAATCCATTTTTGTGAAAAGTGGATTCATCACTAATTTTTTTATTTATTATTCGCAAATTTTACAAACTACTCTACAAGGAGTATTAAATAAATATGATAACACGAGTAGACAGTGTTAGGAGAAAGCACTCATTAGTGATACTCCTTTTGGAAATCCTTTTACATTAGATTGTTAGGAGATCGTATGGCCAAGTTCTATTTAATCTTCTTACAGAGGGGTGGGCAGTGGATAACCGGTGAATCAGTTAGTTGTTGTGGTCCTAAAGTCTATTGTAGTAGTTTTGGGAAAGTCTATTAATTTCTTCCGCGACAAATGGTCAAGGGCAAGGCCAAGGTCAACATGTAAAGTTTAATTGATGACTTACCACGGTGCATCTGCTATGGCACGGAGTACCTTAGATTGGAACTGTTGAATACTTTTTGTTCGGGAAGGTTTAACGCAACCCCAGAGTTGTACTCCGTAAGTCCAGATCGGGTTCAGCATAATTTTGTATAGGAGTACTTTGTTGGATAGGGATAGTATTGATCTTCTTCCTAATAACCAGTACATTTTTCGAAATTTTAGGTTCAGTTGCAGTCGCTTAGCCTGGATATGTTTATTCTAAGTCAGTCTTTGATCCAGGTGTAATCCCATGTATTTAGTTTCTGTTTTGACAGAATATTATTCAGATTAACTGGCGGACATGTGTCAAATCTAGTTGTGAAGGTACTTAAACGGATTTGGATGTGTTGATTTTAATACGCTATTTAGTAAGCCATTCGTTAATTACGTTTAGATGTTGTTGAAGATTCTTGGATGCTAACACAGAGTATGTATAGATAACAGCAGTGTCATCAGCAAAGTAACGATGACAGTGTTTCCATTTTCTGGTATGTTAGCAGTGTATATAAGATACAGGAGAGGGCCGAGGACACCACCTTGTGGGACATCGGATTTTATAAAAAATCTATCTGTATGATAGGATTTAAGGAGAAGGTAATAGTAATTTGGGAGTAGCCTTTTCAGTTTGTAGAGTAACCCAGTATGCCAGACCCCGTCAAACGCCTGGGCAACGTCCAAGAAAACGGCTGTGCAATATTTCTTTTCTTCGAGGCTACGTGCTATTTCATTAACTATCCTATGTACTTGCTGCGTTGTAGAGTGTCCCTCGCGAAACCCAAACTGGTGTACATGAAGATGTGTTGCTATGTCTGCGCTGTTCATTAGTTTTCCAAGGAACGGTTTCTCAAAAAGTTTGCCTAGTAGGGATAGGGGATTGATCGACCTGTAAGAAGTTTCGTTTTCTGCTTGTTTTCCAGATTTGGGAACTATTATTATGTGGGCATTCTTCCTCAATACAGGATAATAAGACATGCTTAACATGTGATTATAAATAGTCGTTAATAGTACGAGGGCTATTTTTTTCAAGGTCCGATTGGTCGCTAAAGGAAAGCTTCGGGGAAAATCCGCTAGGTCTGTGCGCAAACGTCTTGCGCTGTGTCTGTAGTTGGCCCGGGGAACGCGTCGATTCGCGGTTGTCATTTCTGAGTACGTAGGGAGCACATAAACATGCTTCGAAAAATAGAGTCTCCCGCCAAGTGCGGAAATGGTACAGGAACTTTGATGCTGGACGCACAGATGTTCATGATTAAATAAGCCAAATGGTATCAGCAAAATGAGTTTTTCTGCTAAATATCCACCTGTGCCCTTATAATTGGTAAATATCGACAAAAATTGAAAAATCAAGTAGGAAAAAAATTTTAATTTTTAGTCGTAACTTTTTTAGTATTAGAGTTAGAAAAACCAAAATTTTTGTCTTAGAAAATGCTATAAAAAGTTTTAATTCGTTTTTTGCTAAATCTCAACCCTTACCTGAAAAATTGAAAAAATCGTAAAAAAGCGGAAAATTGGATTTTTAGGGGTGGCGCACCACACGAAATTTGTTAAATGTTGCTGTCAGAGGTAAAATTAATCGACTTTTATAAAATAGTGAAAAAAACTGCGTGCAACTCAACGCTTCCTACCTCAAAAAACAAAAAATTTGTTTTTTTATTTTTTTGAGGTACCAAATGACCTTGGATAACCTTGAAAAAAATTCTACTGATTGATAACCTACCTTGATGAATTTTTTCAGAATTTTGCATTAAATACATCGATAGAAAAAAATTAAAACAAAAAGTAACCCTTTTCGACCCTAGGAGGGAAAGGGGAGGGGGCTGGGACCATAGAAACCATGTCCGTGTATAATTTTTACCTCAAAATAAAACATTATTTGGTTCATTCGAAATTCCGAATCTGGGGCCATTTAGCCTATCTTAACCGGGGATACCCTTTCCTTTGCACTTCCCATTTCCTGCAATAACGGGGCAAAATCCTAAATTTAATTAAGCCAATAGCCAACTGAAATAATCCATAAATACAAAAAATAGTGCCAATATAATTAACATTTTTGGCAATTATTCAATTAATTCACACTCCAGTTGTATGATAAATTTCAGTAATCTTATAAAATTTGGAAAATTATTGCGATACCCCGCATATGTCATAACAAATTTGACCCGCTTTGGCCGATGTGTAAGAACAGCCGAATTTACGTCACGTGATATAAAAATACATCGATTACATTGAAATATTTTTATTTAGCATCAAAATTCTAAAACAGTTATCCTTTATATATCGTAATATATACCGATATCGTCCACTTTCAGCTGCTTGTTGTCCGTGTAGCTTAAATAAGTGTTGATATCTGCGAAGGCGTACTGTATGCTGGCCGACAGCACTGCGAACTTGCCGTCCTTAGTGAGCACTTGGATGTTGCAAAGCGGCACCATGTAAGCACCCTCGAAGTACTTCACATTGTCGAAAACGTAGATCGGTTTGTTGACGTGACGGGCCGTTGTTTCGGCCAGGCTGAGCTGAACCTCCACGGATTTTCTTACGAACCTTGTTGCTACGCTTACATCCATCTTGCTTACACAGCGTAGTCGACTGTAGTAAACAATAGTTGCGTTTATTTATATCATGGCTGGGGATTCCCTGGGAATCCCCTATTTATGTTAATAAATTCTAACTCGTTGGGGGGGGGTTCAAATTAATTCTTAGTTGTCTACGATGATGGTCAAAAGTATGAGACGCTATATAGAAATCACTCTCTAGTTTTACTTATGCGTGTTGGAGTAAAAGTACGCCCGTGGTGTTTTTTTGTTTATTATATATATATTATCAATATATCCATTTACTAATTGGTGTAGAGTTACAATTATCTACAAACTACAAATTAATTTTAATTGTAAATACGTAATATTTCATAAACTAACTTTCAAATGTCAAAACCAAAAATGAATCATAAAATTTATTTAAATAAAGCTGCGTTCCGTTTTTTTAACTAAAAACTTAAACTTCTACAACACTTTCGCTAACAATAATTTTAATTTTGATGGACAAATCCACTCCACTCTTTTTTATTTTGCGCCACTACACTCGTTTCTTGCCACGATTTTCCTTTCTTGGCTAATATTTTTCCCACTACATCATCCCACGTTTCTCTTGACCTTCCTTCGTCCCTTTTTTAACGACCTTTTGCTTAACCTGTCTGCTGTCTCCCATACGTTGTAAATGGCCCCACCAGCTGAGTTGTCTCTTCTCTATAAACTGATGTGTCGATTCGATTCCCAGTTCCTCCCTCACTACATCATTCCTTATCCGATCTTTTAATGTTATTCCTTTCACTCTCCTCAAATACCTCATCTCTGCTGCTTGTATTTAACTTTTCATCCTCGTTAATGTAACCCATGTCTCGCATCCACAAGTAAGTATAGGCCAATTGTTTTGTATACATTCTTTTTTGTTTGTTGTGTTACTTCTTTTTTGTTGACAAACTTATCTTTTATTGCATAGTATATTTTGTTGGTCTAATTCGAGTCTTCCCGTTTCTTCTATTGTGACTCCTAGATATTCGGAGTGTTGTGCTTTCTCTATGTCTTTACCTTCTATTTGTATTTTAATTGTGCAAGGTTCTGTTGTTTGTATTTAATTTCTTGCCATGTCCTTTTAAAGTTTCGTTCCAGGTCTGTAATTTTGTTTGTAGGTCTCTTTCATTTGCTGCCATTGTTACTACATCATTTGCAAACGCACATTCTGTTATCTCAACTACTTGTAAATTTCTGTATCCCAGTTTTAGCTTTTTAACACTTTTATTACATTCTTTTATAATGTCGTCCACGAATACTGTAAATAGCACTAGGCTCAGTACTCCTCCTTGTCTAAGTCCTTCTTTCATATCGAAACTTTTAGACCTATTATTTCTGCTGATTGCGTAATTGGTGTTGTTCCTATATAGACTTTAAATCACTGCTAACAGGTTATCATCGATATTTCTATTGGCCAAACTTTCCCATGCCATATTTCTATATAGCCTGTCAAATGCTTTGTTCAGGTCTATGGACGCAAACAGCATCTTTGTATTGTACTTCACTGATCTATCTATTATCTGTTTTAATGTAAATATATGATCTTGTACACTAAAACCCCTTCTAAATCCACTTTGCGATTTTTCTTCTTAATCTTCTCTCCAATATACGTTCATAGATCTTCATGGGTATGCTTAATAGGGTAATTTCTCTCTAGTTGTCACAGTCAGTTCTCTCTCCTTTTTTGTGGATTGGGAGAATTTTTCCTATTTTTCACTCTTTAGGTATTGCTTTTTCCCTCCAGACTTTATTATAAATCGTTAGTAATAATATTTCTCCGCTTTCGCCCATATATTTTATCATCTATGCGTTAATTTGGTCATGTCCGGCTGTTTTTCCAATTTTAATTCTTTATATTGCTTGTCTCATTTCTTGCAACTCTATTTTTCAGCGTCTTCTTAATCCATGTTCTCCTTAATTTATCCTCTTTTCTTCTTTCCTCTTCTTTATCCTTTTTATTCTCTATCCCTGTCGGGTTCAGCAGTTCTTCAAAATACTCTCTCCATCTCTCCATTGTTTCCTGTTCACCTACTAGGATTTCTCCTCGCTTATTTTTTATCTTACCCTCGTACATTGGTTTACCGTTTCGTACTGATTTTAGTATTTTGTAAAATAATTTCTGATTCCCCTTGCTGTTTCTCTCCAGTGTTTCTCCAAATTCTTTCCATGTATCTTGCTTAGTTTGTAGTACTAAATTCTTTAACTCTTATTCTTCGCTCCTTATATTTTTTGTAAGCTTTCTGTTATTTAAGTACTTCTTCCGCGTTTCCTTTTTGATCCTAACCTGCATCTTAATGTTGTCATTCCACCATGCTGTTTGCTTTTTGGTATTTGTTATTCTAGTTGTTCCACACACCTCCGTTGTTGCTTCTAGTATTACATTTTTAAACATTTCCCATAATTGTTCTAGATTTGCTTCTTCTACACTTCCTTGCATTTCTCTTATTTTTCTACTAACGCTTTATTTGCATCTGTTTCTTGCTTCTTCATTATTTAATTTGTAAGTTTTTATTGTTTGAAATTCCACTTTCTTCGTTATCTGTTTTCCTAAGTCTTGAGTATTAATTTCTTCTCTTTCTACTTTTGCCACTAGTAGATAGTGGTCACTAAATATTTTGCTCCTCTTCTAACCTTAACATCTTTCACTATTTTTCTGTTGTTCATCTCGTCTAATATATAATCTATTATAGATTTTTCCTTCCTGCTTAGCACTTCTCTTGTAAACTTATGTATGTCTTTGTGATTATAGAATGTGTTTGCTATTACTAAATTATTTAATGTGCAATAGTCTATTAACCGTTCTCCATTGTTGTTTTTTGTTATTTCGCCACATTTTCCTACTACTTTTATATCTTTATTTTCGTTTATTCCCACTCTGATGTTTAGATGTCCTGTTACAAATATCCTTCCTTTGCTGGTTTCTGTTGCTTCTGTTAACTCGTCCCAGAATTTATCCTTGTTCACTTTTGAATCGTTCTCGTCCGGTCCATATGCTACTATTATTGTTATTATCTTTCCATTTAAGTTCTATCGTTAACATTCTTTCGTTCCAGCGCTTCTAGTTTTGGATAATTATAGCTTCATTCTCTTTGACTATACAACCAACTCCTGCTGCTGCTCTTTTGTTCTCTGGCACTCCACTATAAATGAGTACGTTCTCGTTTACCAGATTCATTATTCCTTTGCCTTTCTTCTTAGTCTCCGTTATAGCTAATATATCTAGTTTTGCCTTTGTAAATTCATTTATTAACTCGTTTTCCTTTCCGGATAAACTTCTAACGTTCCAGGTGGCCAATTTCCATATGCTGTTCTTCTTATTTAGTTTCGGTACTTCCTTATTTGGTATTAAATCCATTTGCCTAGTCTTATTCCTTTTTCCATTGCCATCGTCATCCTCTTTGTATCCCGTGCCCTGTTTAGTTATTAGTTTTTTTGTTGTTGTCTTAAAAATTTTATACGTCTATCTTCTTTGCTTGACGTTTCTTGCAGTGATCTCTCTTACACTGTTCTAGCACCTTTCTTTTTAGTATTTCATCATTTTGTTCTTCTGTTAATTGTTCTACTTTGTAGCTTTCCCCATTTACTACCAGCTTGTAAACTACAAACGCTCTATTTCCACTTTCTCTTGCTTTTTTTATGTGGTGGATTAGAATTTTTCTTTCTTCTTGTATTTTCTTTGAGAAATATTCCGTTATATATACTCTAGTTCTAGCTTTAAGAATTTCTATCCTTTTGTTATTATAGTTCAGTGCTATTAGTGTAGGCCTCTTTTGGTTATCTCTATAGCTTCCTAGTCTAAATATAACTATTATTTCAGTTTCCATATTAATTTATACTTCCATATCACGTAGCAGAGTTCTAATTTCTTCTTTTAGTTGTAATTCAACTGCCTCATTCACATAATGTATTTCGTGTATCATCGAATTATTTTTTCGTACCTCCCTTTATCTATTCTTTCTTCTTGTTCTGTTATCTGTTTTTTCATTTGTGCACTTTCTTCCTTTAATGCCGCCTTCTCCTTATTAAGCTTATCTATTTCAGCTTTTAATGTATCAAACTTTTGTTCTGTGCGCGTTTCTCGTTCATTTATTACATTTAACTTTCCCATAATTTTATCTAGTTTTTTTTCTATTGCTGTAATTTATTTTGTAATACGTGTGTAGTCTGGAAACGAATTTGTATATATGCAACCTCGAGAATTTTACTTTGTATAATGTGTTGCCTATTCTGAATTTGTCTTGTTGGATTCTATGTTTTGTGCTTTTAGATAATTATCTTATCACCCACTACTTCATGCAATTCTCAACCTTCTTAAACTTTCTAACCTCAATAACTTTTATTAATATTAAATTTACTCACTGTTCTTTAGTTCTTACTACTGAACGGCATCTACCCATTCTTCTGCATGCATGTTATGTATTTTCACTTATACAATCCCTAATTGAATTATAGCACTCGATATGGCCCAATTTGGGCTTTAATATCGGAGTAATTCTTAAACACACACACGACAACCTCATGCTTTTAATTCTCTTATTAGTGGTTGCTAAATATTCAATATTTTGTTGGTCCACCTTTAGATTAATAACGGCGGCTGTTACTTTGGGCAAACCCCTAATTAACTGGCGACATTCTTACAGGGCAATAAATTGTATTATTCCCGTAGAATTTATTTGGGACGTTTTTTTCTTGATGTCACGTTATGCTTCCTTATGTTTCGTTTTAATGTGGACACGTGTGAAGGAATTTGGAAATTAAAGTAACAAATTTAATGTTCGACAGATACTTTAATTAAATTAATATTTTTTTAAATTCTTGTCAGGGTATTATCGAACGGAACTGCATGCCTTACATTTGCCCTTAATACAAAATAACTTTGTGAAAGACCCTTACAGTCGCGTAGACCCTGCGTTGCTAAATATACATGTCTTTGTGTAGGACACAAAAGTAAAATTATGGAAATAACAGTTACAAGGGCGAAAAATAAAGTGAAACATTTTGGTTGCATTTGTTCCTGTCGAACCAGCAATCGTTCGATTTTAAATTATTCAACGCGTGAATAATTATTCTAAAATCATAACATTAAGTAATCACATAGCCATATTATAATATAAAATATAAGAACAATAATTTTATGACGCACGAAATACTCAGTAGAATTTATCAAGGCCTGATTAAGTTTTTTGATGACCGGTTGTTATCCACCTTTCTTTAAATCCTTGTATACTTGATTGATTATTCATACAGAACATTTATTTGATGTTTTTAACCCTCGGTGGTCATCTGGGGCCAGTTAGACCCCCAAACAATTTTTAATGCTCAATTTGAATAAGTATACATTTGAATATCGCGCCAGCCATCCGTATACATATATCTGACGATGCCCTCTGTAGGATAGAACAGCCAAAATAAATTCAGCTGCGTCAGTCTTCTCGCAGCATCCGAGTGAAGTGAACACTAATTTTTTCTGAGGTTATTTTGACCCCATATGACCAAGTCGTTAGTTTGAAAAGATTTTTCATTAAATTTTTTGCGTAATAGTGGTTTAAATTGTGTAAAGGTATGTATATATTTGCTCAAACAATTTTTTTTAACAAGTGCGAAAGGAGTAATAACATTATTATTAAAGATGGCGTACAATATACGACCTCGTGGCATTCGAGAAGCATTGCTTTCCGAAAATAACGAAGAAGAAATTTTCGTAGGCGAATAATCCGATGTTGAGGAAGACCATGAATCGTACCCAGCAAGCAGTGACACGCATGACGATGAGGATGATGATCAGCATCGTCATCAATGCGCCTTCTGGAGTCACAAGCTCGGGGTCAGCCTTCAACTACTTTGAGGGGAAAAATAAATACTTATGGCATACAAGTGCTGCAATAAGACACTCGGGTAAACACAATGTTGTTAAACCATACTATAGTAGGTGTATACTTTATGTATATAGTGAAATGTAGCGTCGCAGCTGGCTCTTTCTTTCCCATTTTTCCCAATTTTTTTTCTCGCCTCTTGCTAAGTAAAACGTACACAAGCACATACCAAAAAAAGTTTATATATTTGTCTTTACAGTAATATATTAGTAATCTAAGTAATTTTTTTTATCGTCATAAATAATAAGAAAGCAATTTTTTAATTTTTTTTTTGTTGCAGAACGATTGCATGCGAAAAATGCAATCGTACCTGGACCGAAACGCCTAGCTATGTGAAACATTAGTAGATTTTGGAAATTAATTTTTACAGAAGAAATGACTATCATAACTGTAACTACAAAGAAGAAAATACAAGAAGCTCGTGCTAAGTTGATTGAAAAAATCAACTACTTCAAACTTCCCACAGTGAGACACATGACTGGATTCAAAGCTTTCATCGGGCTTTTACACTTTTCTGGATTTTGGAAATCTATGCATGTGTCTTCTCATGATTTGTGGAGTAAAGGAAATGGCACAACGTTTTATAGGTGTGTAATGCCAAAAGCAAGATTTATGTTTTTGTCAGCTTGCTTGCACTTGACGATAAAACCTGTAGAAATCGAGATGACAAATTCGTTGCTATTAGACAAGTTTTGGAAATATTCATAAAAATTGCTGCGACAATTATCAACTGTCACATGAATGTACAGTAGACGAGCAGTTGCTTGGATTTAGATGACTTTGCCTTTTTTGCATGTACATAAAGTCAAATACGAACTAAAAATTATAATGCTTAATGATACTTAAACAGCTTGGTATGTTTCACACATAATACTATTGTTTGTAACATGAATGTTTATAATAATTCAATGTGTTTTTTTTTTCAGATACACGGTATTCCTTATTTAGGAAAAACCTCTGTGCCAGGTGGAGAGCCAAAACCAGAGTTCTTTTTCCGTGAAGTTACTACCCTGATTCATGGTTTCATTGGTTCACCTCCATTCTGTTATTAGAAAATATGCTAAAACCATCACATAATATGATGATTACTGGCACGATTCTAAAAAACAAAAGAATTACCGCTCAAAATGTTGGTTGCATCTAAAAATCCTCCAAGCATGAAGTGTTGCCATACGCGTGATGTAACACTCTTATCGCACACTCAAAAAACATAAGATTGTTCTCATCGTATCGTCTTATCTAAAAACAACTGAGGTAACTGATGGATAGTCTAACATCATATTACATTACAATGCAACAATAGGCGGAACTGACACCTTCGATCAATTAAATCATACGTACACCATCTCTAGAGGAACTCGTAGGTGGCCCATGGTATTTCTTTGCCATTCTTAATCAAGCTGTTGTTAACGCAATAATTTTGCTTAAATGCAAAAATGTCTTTTGGAAATAATGAGGAAGTCACAGAAACGCAATGTTTTCAATTACTTGATGATCTCACTATAACGATTTTGCAAAACGACTACAGATACCAACACTGCCTATTGCCATTAAAAAAAGCATTGAATCTATTCTGAAGAAAAATAATGAGGAAAGTAATTTAGAGGGAGTGCGTACTTTTTTAGAAAAAAGAAAGCAATGTCAATTGCGTCCAAGAAAGACAGATATAAAAACAAAAGCTGTGTGTCCCTCTTGCCACCGTTCTATGTACGTTAATCACCGCATGTTTTTGGGCTACGATTGTGGAGGACAAGAGTGGGAGATTTTTTCAAGAAAATATATAATTTTTATTAATTGTTTTTCATAATAATTTGATAATATACAATTTTTTTCAAAAACCTGACTTATTTTTTACAATTTTTGCAGTTCGAACCTCAAAATAAATAACTTTTTTTGAAGTTACACTATTGCACTATTTTTTTTCTAAAAGTAGTACATCTAAGGTATATCCGTATAAATTTTCATCAAAAAATGTTGAAAATTAAAAAGGTTAGGATTTTTTAATAAAATAAGCATTTTTTTAATTTCAATTCTTTAAACTAAATTGTTAAATTTAATTTTGACCATAGAAATTGCTTTATATGTTAAAAGTATACTCTGATTTTTTTGGAAAGGTTTTATCAATTACATGTAGTTACACTTGTTCAAACATGCTGGGGTCAAATTGGCCCCATATGACCAGCGTGTGATTATTACAAAGTGTGACCACCAAGGTTATCCTTAGATACTTACACTTCAAATAGATGTTTACACACATCAATAAGTAAAAATTTTTGGCTTTAAAATTAGCAGATATCTATGAAGAGTGACTGTAGAAACTCGATACGGAAAAGTGGAAGACCCGTCATTTTCTTTTGTTTTGAAGTTTTTCACTTTCCTAAGAGCTGAAAAGGAACGTTCTGCAGTACAGTTAGCAACTGCCATATTTGGATAAATTCTTAGAACTTGGCAGTACTGGGAAAAATAGACTTTACGTCATATGCATTCAATAATTAATGCATATTTGTGGTTCTAATTATGCTTTTGGTTTGGTATTCTTACCTTCTTTGTAAATACTTTTATAAATTCTTAAAAATGCTACTAAATGAACACATTTTCTAAGGTATGTTATATCTAAATTGGAATAATGCTTTTCCAATATGGGCCAATCAGAGCAAAAAAAATAGGCCTTTAGAGACAAAATTGTTGTCGTATAGAAGGCACGTTTAGAACGGAAATATATGTTTCTTGCAGAAAATTTTTAGGTAGGATATTTTTAAATAATGTTAAAATGTGACGAAAAGTGGTTTTCCGCTTATAGAAAAATAAGTAATAATCAAAAATTAGTACTTTATTAAAACTCAGAGCAATTGATGCGGCTCTACAGAATTTTTATGATGGCCTCAATAATATTCTAATCCTTGTAACAAAAAAGAGAAAGTGTTATCCTCATAGAGCAGAATGATGAATGGACAAAACTGATAGTCTTCGAAAAATATATCTGGCCAAAAAGAAAATTCTCTATACAAACAAAAATCCGCGACTTGCTGGGCCCTTTGTAGAAAACACGAAAGCTGCAAAAGACTGCTACAAGAAGGAAGTAGAAAAAGCAAGGAAAAGAGCTGGTCAAAATTTGTTGAAAACGACTTGGGGTGTAGTATATAAGCTGGCATCGGAAAATGGGGTGATGGCAGCTTTCAGAGAGGAGGAAGTAATATGTCCGACCAAATCGAAAGCAGCAAACTTCCTAGTAAATAAATTACTGCCATATGATAACCTAGATTTGGAAGACGCGATCCATAGAATATGGCGTCAGGATTTTGATGAAATTGAGGAAGAAACCGTGAAAGAGCTACGTCAACTGATTTCGTCTTTAAACCCAAGAAGTCTCCTGGGGCGGATCTCAACAGCAGGGCTCAGTTCTTGGGCCGACGCTCTGGAATTTGATCCTTGATATGTTTCTGGCAGAAGAGCTGACGATTAGTTCGGAGACAACTGCATACGCAGATGATCTGGCTGTAGTGGTCAAAACTGAAACCAGACAGGATTTTAGGACTAAAATTCAGGAATGTTTTAATCACCTAACAGCTTGGGCTGGAAAGCATAAGCTTGTTATATCGAGCACTAAAACCAAGATAATGGTGAACAAGTCTCCACCGCGCGTCCATCACAGAGACATCAGAATAGGGCTAGATGGAAACACAACTGGAATTGTAGACGAGATAAAATATCTGGGGACTGTAGTCGATAAGGGCCTTAATTTCAACTCCCATGTGAAATACATCTGTAACAAAGCTAAAAAAGATTACACTCGCACTAAGGAAGAAAATGTATGTGGCCTGGAATATCTCCACTGGACAATCACTTCAAGTGATATATAAATGTGAGATTTTTCCAATTCTGACCTATGCCTCCGAAATATGGGCCCATCGACTGCAAACTTATAGAGCTCGACGGGAGATTGTATAGAATAGGGAAATCTGAGACCGATAATTGTCCAAGTTGCGGTGTGAGGGACGACCCTATTCACAGGATGCATGATTGTGTCCTATTCGCTGAGGAACGACGTTATTAGAATAAGTGCTGGGTGACTCGATTGCGGTCGAGACGCTGCCTGATGCCGGTCTGGAACACCTCGAGGGCTTCGTCCGGAACAGCACTGCCCTACCCGGTGGCAACCAGTTGGCTTAAGTGCGGGTGTGACGTGGCGAGTGACATGGCCTGTCAGTGTACCTAAATAAGCTTAGGTTGTGCGGTTGCGTGCGTGCTGTTATATATGGCCTGTCAGTGTTTCCGACCGTCTGCTAAGGTGTCACGTGCAAACTTCAAGCTCTCTGTGGTGGGGCGAGGACCATAATAGTCTCTCGCACATCACAGATCCAACTAAAATATCATCGCATTCGCTGCATACATGTTCTCATTATGCTTTTGTGTCTAATTGTCCTACTGCTTTATCGTTAATATGCCCTTAAAATACTTATAGTACATATTTAAATCTGTCAATTTTTAATGACCCCTAGTGGTTGCCATTATAGTACACATTATTGTATAATGTTAAACGTTTCAACACCTTATCAGTAACTAGGCGGATGAGTACACATATCGCCTAAGTTCTTGTTATATTTGATGTTGATAAATAGTTGTAGGGCCTCTGTGTGCTTTGTCGGTGCTGGGGAGATGTCAACCTGGCCTATGGTGGGGTGTGTTATAGCTGTAAAACAACTGATGGAACTAACCTTCTATTACCAAAAATTTATTATGTAAAGGTTAAACTGTAATTTTATGTCCCTGTGTACTCTCCGTGTGTATTTACTTATATTGTTTCTGATACCAACTTGTAGCAACACCCAAGTTGGCGTTTTCTTATTCAATAAAGTGCCCCGGGCACCTTTTTTTGTAGAGATTTTAGGTCTTCATGACCTGACTTAGATAATCCCACAAAAGTCGGCAAATATTTTCTTCTGGTGTTTCCACGTGTTTGGAATTGACTATATTTAGTCTTCATTTCGTCGGTTTTTACATTGGTGTTTTCAACAATCACGTTGAAAATATCATCTGTGAGTAATGACTTCCAGGTTTCTAAGGGACTAGACGGGCGATTTGGGCGAGCTGCGCCTTTAAGACCTGGCAGCACAGAAGGAGCTTCCCTCGAGCATTTAGTTTTATCCTTTCCGTACCAGGGTCTTCTCGATGGAAGCGCATGTGAACAACTTGAACTGCTGCTATCAGATGTAGAATCCGTCAGAATTTCTTTTCGTTCGTCAGTTACATGCTTCTCACTTTCTGAATCATAATCATACTTCATGATCCGTTTTATCGTTAATATTTTCATTTTCTTGGACGTTTTCAACCACCTGCATCAGAAATCTTTGTCCAAAAATCCTCATCTTCTAATATCTCTGCCAGCTTTTTTTAAGGCGTTCATAATGATTATCGTATAAATAAAAAATTAGCTTTACAGAGTAACTTTACATAATAATGGAGTACCTGCGCTCACTCGAGCAAGGGACAATAATGGCGGTCGTCTAAGGCGCGGTGCTTGCCCATCGCCCCGCATCAGAGATAGTGCGCGACGACCGGGCAGACAGAGAGAACATATGAGAGGCTTCAACCTTCTCAGTTTGTACCATTAATCAATTGTTGGCAACAGTAACAAACTTAGTTATTTTAATATTATGTGGTAAAATTCATGCAATTGCGAGAATGAAACGCTTTGCTATCTTCTCATCCTGTGGTTAATTGTTCAATTTTTTTTTAAGAATTATTAAAACGCAAACGTAATATTGGAAAAATTTATAACATTCAAACGAGTAATAATTATTATCAGTTTAAAAATGTCCTGTGTTAGTTATTTATATAGGGCGATTAAAATTAAATTTTAGGATTGCGCACTGTTGCGTTCTATGGACGTTAGAAATTTGCATTTATCCAGTTGGTAATGTTGCCGTATATTGTACAGCAACGCCTAAGGATTATTAAAGTTTATTACGAAAACAGACAATCAGTTACAATACGCGAAGAAAATTTCGACAATTGTTTGGACACAGTAATGTGCCAAGTGATCTAGTTCAAAAGTTTGTAACAAGTGATATGCTTATTGACGAAGCAAGAGTTTGCTATCAACATAACGACTGTTCAGGTGACAATATTTTTCGACTAGTGAAAACCAAGAACAACTAAGAACGTCAATTCATCACTGTGCACAGCAATTGCATCTTTCATACGGCACTACGCAACGAATTTTAACAAAGAATCTGCATTTCCAAGGCGTATAAAATTCAGTTGATTCGAGAACAAGAAACGGACCACCGAAAACGCCATACATGTGTAAACCATGTTTTAAAGAAACATGCACAGTTCGAAGGTAATGCTCTGTATTTGATGGGATTAGAAGGGCGTAGTGTTTTATGAACTGCTGAAACAAGGGGATCGCTACCGACAATAACTGATCACATTGAACCGAGCGTCGAAAAAAAGACCGGAATACGCCGAAGGACACGATAAAATAATTTTTCAACACGCCAACGCTCGACCACATGTTGCAAAACAAGTCAAAAACTATTTGGAAACACTTCGATGGGATATTCTACCCCACCCACCATGTTATCCAGACAATGCCCATTCTGATTACCATTAGCTTCGATGAATGATGTACGGCTTGTCTGAGCAGCGCTTCAACGCTTTTGAAGATATCAAAAAATGGTTAAAGGCTTGAAAGAAATAAAAAATAAACGAAAATGCAATGAGCTAGCAACATTGCTGAAATTGCAGAATTAAAATAAAAAACAGATGAATTAAGCAAGAATTATATCCCAAAAATAGAAAGTATACATCAAAACTGTGAAAGTACAGAGAGAAAAAATCCTTATAATAATTGGATTAGATACTATACCAACGAATTAAGAACTAAAAAGATGTGAATTTAGCACTAAAAAGGTGTGACAAAAAAATGCAAAAATTTTACAAGTGAAAATATATATGCCAACTATTAGAAAATATTAGTAAACATCAAATAAATAATGCAAATATAAGACCATTGATAAAGTTAGCAATGGAAAAAAGTTAATAATAAGAATCACGCAGTTTGGACAGAAAGAAATATATGACATGGGTATCACCTGATGGTAGAACAACAAATCAAATCGACTATGCATTGATAGAACACAACTGCAAGATTAATTACAAATAGTAAAAGTCTTAGGCGAGCAGATATAAATAGTGATCACTTTCTAGTGATAAAAATAAAAAATACAGTATTTAATCCCTAGTATAGATATAAAAGTCTGCAAAGTGAAAAAACACAAAAAAAGTTACCAGGAAGACGTACTAATAGAGCTAAAGTTAAGGGATTAAATAAGGCAATTTGAACAAAAATGGAAAGAAATAGAAGAGTAACTCAAGAAAGCAAGGAGAAAATAATTCAAGAAAGAAAAACAAGCAAGAATAAAGACTAGTTTAACTTGGAATATAAGGAGAAAATAGAGAAAACAAAGAAAGTAAGAGAAGAAATGTTAAAAAATAATACATTAGAAAATGGATAAAAATATGTTATAAAGAAATAAAACAAAAAACAAAATACCACAAGAAGGAGGGAATTATTATAAGAATAAAATAAAGATAATGGAGAAAAATTTAAGATTAGGTAAATAAAAATTTAGCCCGAAGTATTATAAAGATAAAAATGGTAATTTAATAGCAAAGGATGAAAAAATAACTGAAATATAGAAAGAACTTTTCAATGATCTGAAGAAGAACAGAAAAGATTTACACAGAGGGCTAAACTAAAATTAGAGAGATAAGAAGAGGACGTACATCCACCAACAAAAAGGAAATTTAAACATGTCAGACGAGTTGAAAATACAAAGCGGATTGAATAGAAAGTGGATCAATTTATAGTAATCCACGATTGTTTGGCTTATGCTGATGGTTTGTTACTAATAGTTAAATCAAAGAAACATTTAAAGAGGGTAGTGAAAGACTTAAAGGAAGCAAAAAGAACACTGAAATTACAAATAAATGTTTATAATATGGAAAGTATAGGAAATAAGGATAAGGGGCAGGAGCTTTAAATAAAAATGCAAAATAAAATGGAAATAACCTTTAAGCAAGTCAGCAGGTTTACTTGCCTGGAAGTGTTGATTACAAAAAACAATAATAACGATAAATATTATTAGCAAGGCGCGAATCAATGGAAACATCAAAAGAGTTGAAATTAGAAATGACTTCTAATCGTGAAACATGGACACTCAACAAAAGTAAACAAAGACTTGAAAGGTAAAAGAAAAGGTACTGAGAAAAATTATTGGTGGCAAAAGATTGGTGATGTGTGGGTAAAACAATTGCAACAGTTACGGTGGAGAGGTTATTTAAAGCATTTATTGTTTAATAATGTCGAAAGTTGCTTTAAGTTGGGTATTGATGAGTTAAATGAAAAGGAAGATTAAAGAAAAGATAGGAATTTCGAAGAAGACATTAGAGAGCAGTCGATAAAAACAGAACTAAGTAGATAAAGACAGTAAAACAAGCTTAGTACAGTTTAAGTATAAATAATTTAAGAGTTACCACAAAAATCGTCTTGAACAGATTCATTGCGTTTAGATTATCTTTACTGTAGTAGTCACAGGTCATCATGAAAGTAGTTCTTTTATACACATCGATTAAATGCCTAAGAATTATTTTTGTTTATAACCTAGTAATGTTGTTTATGATATTAAAGGGCATCCAGTTATACTGAATTACCTAAAAAATGGAAGACATTAAAGAAGAAAAGCCTGATATAGTGACAAATTTATTTCGACATAATTTAAAACTTGCAGATGGTATGCAAACACGTAGGTTATT
Source organism: Sinelater perroti (assembly GCA_036346155.1). NCBI lineage: Eukaryota > Metazoa > Arthropoda > Insecta > Coleoptera > Elateridae > Sinelater > Sinelater perroti. The sequence continues at coordinate 4,550,509 of JARFIY010000344.1, forward strand.
TAGGTTATATTAACAAAAATTTTATTTTAGATTGCACATTATCAGTTAAAAAGGAAGACAAGGATATAATAACTGAACTAGTCACTCCTGAAATTGATCTGAAGGATGAATATATTTGTAGAAGCACACCATTGCTTCATGACAAGACAAATGAAAACATCTTGTGGTGCATGGAATGCAATTCTGACACTCTACATAAAAGCGATGATTATCAAAGTCTGAGAAATCATATCAACAGCAACTTTCTGAAATGCTCAGTTTGTGGCACTTGCACTGATATGAATCATAAATCTTCCATTCATACAGTTAGTGATTACAGCAGTATGAAGAAAGATCTTGTAACCTATCGTATAGTAACTCGCGAAGCTGAAAAACGTTTTATGTGTTCCACTTGTGATTATGTAACAGCTCATAAAAGCAATTTACAAAATCATATAAAAAACCATGATAAAGAGAAACCTTATAAATGTTCACGTTGTGATTATAGCAGTTCTAAAAAGAGTTATTTAAAAAATCATATGGTAATTCATGAAGTTGGAGAACATTATGAGTGCTTTAGTTGTGGTTATGTTACAATTTGTAAAAACAGGCTTCAAAATCACATAAAAAACCATACTAGAGAAAAGTCTTATAAATGTATACATTGTAATTATAGTAGTGCCAGAAAAACTAATTTAAGCGATCATATGACAACTCATGGAATTGGAGAACGTTTTGACTGCTTTATTTGTGGTTACAAGACTTTTTTCAAAAGCTCTCTTAAAAATCATTTACGTACTCATACTAAAGAAAAACCTTATAAATGTTCACTTTGTAATTATAGCAGCATTACAGAGAGTTATTTGAATAAGCATATGATAACTCATGGAATTGGAGAACGATTTGAGTGTCCTACATGTGATTATGTCACAATTCGTAAAAGCAATTTACAAAATCACATAAAAAACCATGCTAAAGAGAAGCCTTATAAATGTTCACTTTGTAACTATAGCTCTATTAGAAAGAGTTATTTAAAAAATCATATGGCAATTCATGGGATTGGGGAACGCTTTGAGTGTACCATTTGTAGTTACGTGACAATTCGCAAAAGCAATTATCAATTTCATTTAAAAAATCATACAAGAGGGAAGTTTTACAAATGCTTACATTGTGATTATAGCAGTGCTAGAAAGACTAGTTTAAACAATCATATGGCAATCCATGGAATTGGAGAACGTTTTGAGTGTTTTACTTGTGGTTATGTGACAATCCGTAAAAGCACTCTTCAAAATCATATAAAAAATCATACTAGGGAGAAGTCATTTTATAAATGTTCACTTTGTAATTATAGTAGTGTTAACAAAAGTAACTTAAATAGGCATGCAGCAACCCATGGAATTGGAGAACGTTTTGAGTGCTATACGTGTGGTTATAAAACATTCTATAAACCTGTTCTCCAAAGGCATCAATTTACTCATAGAAAAGAAAAGTCTTACAAACCTTCATTTTCTCTCGATAGCAATAGCAAAACGGATACTTTAAACTGCCATATGGCATCCTATGAAATTTTATAATATATTGAGTATTTTACTTGTGTTTTTAAAACGTTTGTTAAAGGTGATCTTAAAAAACAAATATCCGTACTAAAAAGAAACCCTATAAACGTTTGGTTTGTGGTTATAATACTTTAAAGAGTTATATGATACTATAGATGTTTATTTGAATATTTTTATGTTATTTATCACATGTAGATTTATAATAAGCTTTACAAATGTTCATTTTGTGATTATGGCGGTACCAATAAGAACATTTTAGACATTCTTATAATATACGGAATTAAAAGATATGAGTGATTTAGTTGTATGTATAAGATATTTTAAAAACACAATTTTAAAAATGTACTGGTTATTAGGAAGAAGATCAAAACTATCCCTATCCAACAAAGTACTCTTATACAAAATCATGCTGAACCCGATCTGGACATACGGAATACAACTCTGGGGTTGCGTTAAACCTTCCCGAACAAAAAGTATTCAACAGTTCCAATCTAAGGTACTCCGTGCCATAGCAGGTGCACCGTGGTATGTCATCAATTAAACTTTACATGTTGACCTTGGCCTTGACCATTTGTCGTGGAAGAAATTTATAGACTTTCCCAAAACTACTACAATAGACTTTAGGACCACAATAACGAACTGATTCACCGGTTATCCACTGTAAGAAGATTAAATAGAACCTGGCCATACGATCTCCTAACACTCTAATGTGAAAGGATTTCCAAAAGGAGTATCACTAATGAGTGCTTTCTTATTGGAAAATTTTATATTAGGTGAATTAATACTCCTAATATTGTATATTATTGGTGCAGTAATATCTATAGCCAGGACTCGAATTGTACTTATCAAAGAAATAAAATATATAAGCATAATGAATACTTATTTGTCTTACTTTTTTGGTTGACTCTCAGAGGCAAGCCATAGATGTTTTAATAGGACTCTGTATTGGATTGTAAAACAAAGTCAACTTAAACTCGGATGATTGATGGTATGCCTCATGTTAAAGGCAGATTATTGACATTTTTCTTTTGGATAGATTGTGGCCAGTTTGGATACATTTTTTGTATTTGTAATTACGAATAATTGTTTAAAAAATCATAAACATATTCAAAAATAAATAATTCTTTTATTTTGGTCTTCTAATAAATTTGTAACGATATTTATGATAATACTAGGTAGTATACATATATGATGTTGGGGATCTATAGACCTTGGAAAGTCAGAGAGGGGGTAAATACTCAGGTAAGGTGCAGAGGGTTTATATATATAAAATGAAAAGTCTTTTCTACTAAATTGATGTGAAGGCATATTTACAAAACTTAACGTTCATACCAAACTTAAATACATATTCTTATTTACAGCTAATAATGAAGTATCTCAAACTTCTTCCTTTGCGTGGACGGAATCTGGTCCATTTTTTCTTGTTTCGCTTCTTGTCATGTTCGTGTCTGTTTTTGATTCTCATATTTTCATAAACTCTCTATTATTGTCTATCCTTGTTGTATGTCTCAACCATTACAGTTGTGGCATTTCAATTTTCTTTATCAGAGTTTTAACTTTTAATTGTCGAATTATCTGGTTCCTTATTCTACAGGGTGGTCCAACCAAAACGCACGCTGTTAATTGTAAATAAAACAAAAAGTTTTCAGAGAATTATCTTAATATTTTTTATTATGATAGAAGGATCTATGAAAATTATGTGCGAAACAAAATATTCGATGGTCCATATTTTCAATGACTCTGAGACATAATTGTGGTTCAATATCCTTAATGTGCCGAATTATCTCATCTTTTAGCTCTTGAATTGTTGTTGGCTTAGTGACGTACACTTTTTCTTTTAAATGTTCCCAAAGAAAAAAGTCCAACAGTGTCAAATCACATGATCGTGGCGGCCAATTAACATCGCCACGACGTGAGATAACACGGTCATTGAATTTCTCGCGCAAAAGAGCCATTGTTTCGTTGGCTGTGTGGCAAGTGGCACCATCCTGTTGGAACCACATATCGTCCAGGTCCATAACCTCAATTTCTGGCCACAATAAGTCCGTTATCATCTCGCGATAGCGAACACCATTCACAGTAACTGCTTGGCCGACCTCATTTTCGAAGAAGTACGGCCCGGTGACGCCGCCAGCCCATAAACCGCAGCACACAGTCACTCTGTGTGGATGCATCGGCTTTTCAACAATCACTCGTGGATTCTCATTTGCCCAAATGCGGCAATTCTGCTTGTTAACGAATCCACTGAGGTGAAAGTCGCCATTCACTTCTGTCTGTTCAACCAACCATTCGGCATATTGACGACGCTTGAAATGGTCAGTAGTCTTCAACTCTTGAGTCAATTGAACCGTGTAAGCGTGTAAATTCAAATCTTTATTCAAAATTCGCATCAGTGATGTTCGTGAGATGTTCAATTGTTGGGCACGACGACGAGTCGAGGTTGACGGCTCTTCTGCCACATTATCGCTGACCAAAAAAATCACGAAGTGCACGAAATGCATTTTGATTTGAACGCCCATTTTCGTAAAAGGCTTCAACAATCTTAACGCGCTGCTCAATTGTGTACCTCTCCATGGTTGAATTTGTCAAACACTGCAACAAAGAAATGTCAAATTAAGTTGGGCAAAAAACTTGACGTTAAGGTGTGACTTACAATTAACATCGTGCATTATGGTTGGACCACCCTTTAGTAAGTCCTACCACTCTTTAGACATTTCATCTCCATAGTTTGTAAATTATTCTTCTGCCTGTTTGCTAAAGCTCAAGATACTCCTTCAAAGGTCAAAGTTGGTTGGTAAATTGTCTTATACATTGTAATTTTTATTTTCCTTGCGATTTGTTTCATTTCCAGGAATTCTCTTTATTTGTAATTTAATCAGCAATCAGAATACAATAATTCTAAAAGCTAATCTTATGAGTGTCGAGGGATGGCATGATGAGGTTTCGTCCAGCGGTGACACCTCAGGTTCTTACAGCAAGTCGATTGGCCGTTTTTTCTTGAGTCGTTTGTTATCTTTTCTTAGTAGTAGGGGTTCTATGAGTGGATTGTTGTGTAATTCGAGTCGAGCATGGCCGATAGGGCTTTTCTGAGGAATGACTTCATTCACAAATTTGATTTTGAGGTCATTATGTATCGTGTTATTGGAAACGAACCACGGGGCATCTAGTATTGATCTCAAGAATTTGGACTGGCATATTTGGATTATGGAAACGTTGGTGTTGCTGGTACATCCCCAGAGTTCTATGCCATAAGTCCAAATTGGTATGATTATGGTTTTATAAATCAGGATTTTGTTTTCTATAACTAGTTGCGATTTTCTACCTAGTAACCAATTTAGCTGTTTGGTGGTTAGATCTATTTACTTCCGTTTCTTTAGTAAATGGGGTTTCCAAGTTAGTTTGGCATCCATGATCATTCCTAAGTATTTTACTTCGACTTGCTTGGGTATTAGAACGTTGTTAAGATATACACCAGGGATTGGGGTTTTTCGTAGAGTTAACGTGATATGACTCGATTTGCTTTCGTTTATTTTTATTCTCCATTTGTTAACCCAGTTTTGTAGTATGTTGAGGTGGTCTTGTAGGTCTAGTACTGCTTGTTGAGGGTCAGGATTTACTGATAATATGGCGGTATCATCACCGAATGTACCAATTGTTGTGTTCCTATAGGTAGGTATGTCTGCAGTGAAGAGGACATAGAGCACTGGACCCAGGACACTGTCGTGTGGTACCCCTGTTTTGATTGGATGCAATTTTGATCTTTCGTTCCCTACTTTGACTTGAAATTGTCGTTCGCTAAGATAGGATTGGAGAAGGGTAGAGTAAGAAGAAAGGATTTGCTTCACTTTAGAGAGGAGACCAGTATGCCAGACTCGGTCAAAAGCCTGGGTTACGTCGAGGAATACCGCTGAGCAGTAGCATCTGTCCTCAAAGGCTTTTTGAATGAGATCAGTTAATTGATGGATCTGTTGTATTGTTGAATGGCCTGGCCTAAATCCAAATTGATGGTGTGGTATCAAGTCTGATGGCAAGTCGATTTTGATTCTATGTAATAGAAGCTTTTCGAATACTTTAGAAATGACTGGGAAAAGACTTACACGACGGTAGGATTTAGCATCTGAAGGTTCTTTCCCTGGTTTGACTATGGTTATTATTTCTGACAATTTTAAGTGCTTTGGCCAATATTGCAGCCTTAAGCTTCGATTGAATACGTGTGTTAGTTTTTTAGGAAGTTCTTTTAACATTTTTGGTGTGATTTTGTCTATTCCAGGAGCTTTTTTGAGTCTTAAAAGTTTGAACTCTTTTTGTATTTCTCTTAGAGTAGTAAGTGTTATTTGTTGCTGTGTTTCTGTACGAGGTTATGTTCCATTTCGTTGGCTGCGTCGTAGGTGTGTGGAGTAAAGATATTAGAAAAATGTTGTGCAAATTATTCCGATTTTTCTGCGTCACTCTTTGCCCATGGTCCTAAGTGTGGAGTTGTTTGTCTAATAGGTGGTACGGATGTTTTGGGTTTTCTTGCATTTTTAACAGGTTTCCATATTGATTGATCCTATCTGTTTAGGTTGTTCAAGTATTCTTTAAAAGATTCTTCTCTCATTTGCTTGAGTTTAGTTTTCAGTTTGTTTGTTAGATGGTTAAATTTGGTTTTGTCAGTCGGGATTCGCGTATGGTGCCAAATTGCTCTAGCTTTCCTTTTTTCTTTTAGAAGTTTAATTTCTAACGGAAGATCATTGACTTACTCTTGTGGATGTTGAGGTGGGGTGGATTGTAAAGCAGCTTCTTGTAGTAGGTGTATCAGTTTGGCCATTGTTAAGTCCAGGTCATCCGGTGTTTGCAATTTTACTTTTATGTTTATTCTGTTTATAAGTATGGTCCTGAACTCATTCCAGTAAGTTTTATGATTATGGAGGTTTATATCTTGTTGTTTTGGAAGAATTGTTGACCAAATAGATGGTATCACTGGGGAATGGTCAGAAAATAGGTCATAATTAGGACTTACATTTGTATAAGCTGGTGGGAGCCCTTTTATTACAAAAATTCTAAAAGGTCTGGTAGTTTTGCTGCATCAGTTGGCCAGTATGTTGGCGTGCCTGTAGATAAGAATGAGTAATTACAATCCTGCATCTGTTTAGCCAGTTCTCTTCCTTTTATTGTGGTGAGCCGCGAGCCCCATAGGGTATTCTTGATATTGTAATCTCCTCCAGAGAGAAATTTTGAACCAAGAGTTTGGAAAAACAGGTTGAAATCTTCTTTTTTTAATTTTATGCCTAGGTGGGCAATATACCGCTGAAACTGTGAGTTCGTAGGGGAATGTTTGGACTTTAACTGAAGTGCCTTGTAGTTGATTTTTCTCATAGTTAAGTAATTGATAATGGTTTATCAATTGTCTTATAAGGATAGCACTTCCTCCATGTGCGATTCTATCTGGATGGTTTGTGTGGTACAGTTTGTAGTTAGGAATATTAAGATAGCTTTCTGCTGTAAAATGAGTTTTGCTTATAAGTAAGATATCAAAATGTTGTTCTTTGAGAAAGAGTATTTACCTCGTCTTTGTGCTGGATTAGTCCATTTGCTTTCCAGAGTGCTATTCTTAAAAAGTTGGCCATTACTTTAGTTTGCTGACAAGCAATGGTAGCATAGATAGTACTGAGCTGTTTTGTTGCATGAGTTGGTTAAACATTTGTCTGAATTCTTCCAACAATTTAAGAAGTGGGATATCTTGTGTCGCATTATTATCACTTTTAACTGCGTTAGCATAGCTTGTGGTGATTGTATGTGAGGTACATTAGTGTTGATGTTTTGGGTGTATTGAGGTCTTTGTGTGATGCTTCTATTTTTAGTGAGATTATGATAGTATCTACACCCTTTGTAGTTGGCGGGATGTGATCCACTACATAGCGCGCACGTAGCAGGAGTGTCTTTACTCTTTTTGCAATTTGTTGTGTTGTGTTGACCCCCACATTTTACGCAGAGATAGGTTCTGTTGCAGTAGCTCTTTGAATGGCCATATAGTTAGCATATCGTGCATTGAATTATGGTTTTGGGTTTGTTGGAGGGTTCTATTACAACTATTTTGTTTTGTAGAGCTTTTATGTTGTATACGTCCTTGTTGTCTGAATTTAGAGGTTCTTTAGTTTGGTACTTTTTTCGCATTAATTATGTTTCTGACTACGTGTCCTTTGGCAGTTAATTCATCCTTTATGTCTTGTAACTTTACAGTGTGGTGAAGATGTTTTATGACAACTCTGTAGGCACGGTCATTTTTTAATTGGTAGGAGTGGTAGTTGACTTTCTTATCTTTTAGCTATTTTACCAATTTTCTGTATGTGTCTATTGATTTGCAATTTATTTTAATAATGTTGTTTGCCATTGATCTGGTGGTGTATTCTTCTTTAGTAACCGTTTCCGTTAGCTGTTCTATCATTATTGGATAATTTATGACATCGTATATGAAAATTGGCGGTTGTTTTATGTCGTTTTTGGTTACAACTTCTTCCGCGTTGTCTTTATTACTGTCTTCATTTGTAAGTACTGAATATTTGTTATTAGATTTTATTTCGGATTCATTTTTTGGTATATTTTTAGCACGTTTTCTTCGTTTTGTTCCTCTAGCTAATTGGCAGGATACTTAACTGCCTTGAGTGAAATCATCGTCCATTTCTGTTTCATCATCTGATGTGAAAAGAATTCTGTATGACTGTTGGTTCGATTTGGTAGAGAATTTGATGTTTGTTGACTGGTTTGTGGTATATTATGTAATTGTTGATTGTATGCAGGATTTGGAGGAAGGTGATGTTGTTGAGAGGGGTATGTTGATGTATGTAGTGGTTGTGGATAGTACGTTTGCATTTGGGTCGTTTGAGTGTTAGTATGTGGATAATTCTGTATAAAGTTATTTTGTGGTAAAATCATTGGTAGTTGTGGGATTTGATTATTTGGTATTGGTTGACCCTCTACATATACTGGTTGCCCATTGATATAAAAACATTTTTTAAAATGTCTAATACTTGTTACCAATAATTTGTATACTTGGTCTACAAATAAGAGAGATTATTTTATTACTATGAATATTATTGAGTTGATTTATTTTTAAACACTTATCACTTTTCTTATCACATCACATTGGACTTACAGAGATAACAGAGCATTGTCAACATGTTTACTCTTTGAAAGTCAAATGGATACTATTTCCAGGAATGTATTTAACATTGAGTAGTAAAGCTTTGCTGCACTCTCTTTTCTTTTATTATTCTCTGCTTCATGTCTTCCTTTGCTTCTAGATACACGAATTGTTCAACTTGTTTTGATTTATATTTGTCCAGTTTTACATTCATCCGTAATTCCCTTTTAGATATTGTCTTGGAGACCTCAATGCAAGAGTAGGCAATGCACCTATTAGTGGAGTAAAAAAAATTTAACAGAAACACTCATAGAAAAATATACAACATAAAATCACATGGTCTGATACAAGAGATCGCAGCTCTATGATTGACTCTACCATCAACAAACATAGGATTAGGCTATGGACTTATATTAGGGAATATAAACATATTAATAAAGTCTGTAAAATCAAGAAACACAAAATTAAAGCACGACTAAATGAAGGAACTAAAAACCTGTACCGCAACAGACTAACAGAGAAATTAAACATACACAACTCAGAAACAGTAGAAGAAAGTTGAAAAATCATTAAAGAAAGTATTCAATAAGTAGCAGTAGAGACCTTAGACAAAAGAAAAATAAACACAAACAAAAGAGAATATAAATTTTTATCCTACAAAAAAAAGGAAAACGCCTGTAGGTAGAGAAGAATACGTAAGAATAAGAAACAGCACAATATCAAAAAAAGAGCACTGGGAGAAATTCACCAAAAATATAGAACACGACTTGCACGCATTTCAAAGGAAAGTGTGGAAAATGATAAAAAGACGAATTCATACGAATCAATGATATCACAGAAGAACAATGGATCGAACATTTCACAAAACTATATGGAGAAACAGAAGAAGATGACATAGTAATAAACAACGAGGAAAACTGAGATGGAGTGCAAGTATCAGAAGAAAAAATAAACATACGAATAAAACAATTATATAACAGAAAGGCGCCAGGCCCAGACGGAATACAAAATTAACTCATAAAATATGGTGTATGGCTCTAAAAACTATTCAAGATCATAATAAACACTGGAAAGGTGCCAAAAGAATAACACTCTAACTATTAATGGCAATAATAAAGAATAAGTAAGAAGAACTACAAAATTTTAGAAAGAATCGCTACTTTTAATATCCGACGAATAGTAGAAATACAATAAACCTGCATATATATGCTTCATGAATCTAAAAAGTGCTTTCGATAGAGTGAGACGGAACGATATCATAAACCTACTAGAAATTCAGCAAACAGAACAGCAGGTAATAAATATTATTAAAGAAATAAACGTGAATAATAAAGCAAAAGTCAGAATGTCAAGAGGGAAAATAAAATACATAGACCTAAAGAAAGAAATGCGACAAGCGGGCTCACTTAGCTCGCTGCTATTCAAAATGATAATGGATTAAATAAAATAAAAAGAAAAGAATACAAAATGGGAGCTCATAAATACAGTATGCTACGTTGATGACGCGGTACTGATAGCCGACAATGCAGACGACTTATAAAGACAACTCTATACCTTCAATGTGACAGCAATGTATGGTTATCAGTAAGGAACCACGTAGGTATAAACTGGAAATAGAGGGAAAAAGCATAGAACAGGTCATAACATTTTACTACCTAGGAATTTAAATCACTAGCAAAAGAAACTTGACAGCAGAGGTAGCGAGACAAGCGACGAGAGTTAGTAGCTGCCCAAGAGAAACCATACGGAAGAATAAATATATGACCACAGAAAGTAAGATGAGAGCATACAAGACAACTGTGAGACCAATGCTAAGTTACAAGGGCAGACACAATGTCGCATTCAAAACATTAACAAGTGTAGTTCCTTTCCTTTTGGTGCCAATATTACAACAGCTGGAAATGCACATTTAGAAATGTTTATTCTTTCTAAGTTCTTTAAGTTCATATAATTTATAAGGTCATCCATAAGTATAATGAATAGTAGGAGACTTGTAAACCCAGTAAATTCTTTAGATTGTGCATGTTTTGTTTTGACATAATTTCTGCTATTTTTCTATACATTTTTCATTGCCTCTTCTTCTTGCCAAGAGGTTCCAGATTTTCTTTCTTGGTGCCCGGTCAAAAGCCTTTTCCAAATCAATAAATGCTAAATATGCTTCTTTGCTGTGCCTCAGAATTTTCTCTATTGTTTATTTTAGGCTGAATATACGGTTTTGTATACTGTGACCTTTTCGAACCGCTTTACGCTAGCGGTAGTTCAAACTGAGAGGTTAAGGCTGTCATATGTTCGCCTTGTCTGCCTAGTCATCTCTGGTACGGAGCGATGTGGCAAGCACCGCGTCTTCGACGATCGTTATTATTACCCCTTGTTCGAGTGTGGACGCAGGTACTTAATTATTTTTAGTGACTGAGTAGGCCACTACCCAGGTATCAGAGAGCTCCAGGAAATAGACTCGGGACCGCCCGCTTGTCATACCGTTAAATTTGAAATTTCTGCTACAAAAAATTGTACCGCTTGGGAATGAAGACACCCTGTAACAACATGTTGAAGCGCAGTATCATCGTCAATAAAGCCACTATTTTATGCGCATAACGGAGCTTTTTGTCAATTTCCTGCACAAGTTCATTGCTGACTAGAGATAGGCGACCATTTATTGCCTCATCATACATGATAGTGCGTCCATCTTTAAACGGCGCCCTCACAACATTTGGCCGGTAAACTTTACATATTTCGCGATGAATCGCAGCTGCCAAATATTTTTTGGCACACAAATCGTATTACTGCACGCACTTTACATTTGGTAGGGTTTTCTATGGCAGCGTTTATTTTCAATTGATCTAGCGGACGAGTAAACTGTAGCACAACCTTCTTCCACTTTGCACTGTCTATTGAACTACTGCGTATAGCGCCGCGGGACGGCCGTCACTATCCCCGTCTATTTATCACGCATGCGCAAAAGTAAGAAAAAGCCCTGGGGAACTGTTAGAGCATTTTTTTATTTGAGTATGATTTAATTTTAATTATTTTCAAAAACGATTTTTTTCCACTTATATTTACAAAAAAAATTTTGCCTGCGTACAGACAACCCTATCAGTGCCTATCTGCCATTGCCCTATCTGAGCACCTTCTAAGCATCATATTCGTGATCCCCAAAAACCCTTCCATAGACAGTTTAAACTAGAAAAACAAACAAATTTGAGGTTATTCCCCAAAATTCCCCCATCCCCAAGATGACGTCCCCCTCCCTAAGTGCATTGGAACACTTTTTAAATATCATTTTCATTATTAACGACCACAAAAACCCTTATTCAAACAGTTTAATCTCGAAAAATAAACAACTTTGAGCCCCAGGATTCTGCCCCGCTAAGTGCATCTGAGCACCTTCTAAGCATCATATTCGTGATCCCCAAAAACCCTTCCATAGACAGTTTAAACTCGAAAAGCAAAACAAATTTGAGGTTATTCCCTAAAATCACCCCATCCCCAGAATTGTGCTTCCTCCCTCAAGTGCACTGGGGCACTTTCTAAGCATCATATTTGTGATCAGCACCCCAAAATTTCCAAGCCATGGTTGTGCTAGTATTGCGTAATTCTGGTTTACTTGGCGATTAATTTGCAGCTGCCAAAATAATTTATCTAGCATTAGTCCTGGGTATTTAACTGTCGAATTAAGGAGATTGCATTCGATGATTTTATTGTTAATGTGAATATTGGTTGAGTTGCAAAGTAACTTTAACATAAATATTTTAGTTTGGCTTTTGGATGGATTGATTTGGATGTACCAGATGCTGAACCACGAACACACTTATTGCATTCTGCAGCAGGAGAATTTCTCCCGTTTGATCTTTACTTTGAGTTAATATAACCGTATCGTTGGGGAATGTTGCTAAGTAAAGTCTATTTTTGAGATATTTGAAGTGTAAATGTTGAAAAGTAGTACTACATTGCGGGATTCGTATGCTTTTGTTTTCCGACACTTCGTCATTTATTTTCACAGCAAATGTTCTGCTTTCTAGGAAAGATAATAATTATTACCTTAAGATAGTTAGACACACCCAAGTTAAGCAGTTTTTCTTTCCAGGCTCCCTAATCAGACCTTGTCAAAGGCTTGGGCTACATCAAGTAAGACCGCAGTGGTGTGTTATTTATTTTTTACAGTTTCTATTGTTTCAACTATTCTCTGGAGCTGGTGCGTAGTAGACTAAGTTCTTCTGAAGTCAGTCATTTCACCAATTAACCGAGAATGGACAACCTTTTTTAATAGTTTGCATAATGATGTTAATGGGCTTATGGGTCTATAGTTCTCTGTATTTTTTTATCTTTTCCCGGTTTGGGAAATAACAATATGTGTACGCGTTTCTATTCTTTTGGAAAGTATTCTATCGCAATGAAGGTGTTTCATGTTGTTACGAGGTACGCTAGGAATTTCATGGTTGTGTTAACAAAGGTCGTTTACAGGACTTTTCCTTCTGGGGAGCTTGATAGTTAGAGCTTGGAGTTCATTAGGTGATGTTGGTTTTGATGGGTTTGGTGATGACAGGTACGTTTCTTTCTTTATAATTTATCATAAGCTACCTCTGTTGGGATACATGCAATTTTTGGTTGCCGCTTTCTTCACGATGCTTTAGTATTCTTTTGGTTTTTTTAAATATCTGGGTCTTTTGATTTGAAGTCCTCTATGTATCTTTGGTATGAATCTATCTTTACCTCCTCTACTCCTTTTTGAGTTGAAGAGTTAAGTAGTTCCGTATTTGTTTTACTAGATAATTTTTGCTTTGTTGCCATTGACTGGCTCTTTTTCTTAATAAGATCGATGTCTGGGTTTTTAGTTTTATTTTGCCTTGTGTACAATATTCCCAATGGATGTTTTCAATTTGGAGACTCATCTATGGGTGTTTCCAATGCAGTAGAGCATTGTGATTGTTCATTAAGAGTGATTACAATTTTTTTCCCGTTGATTGGTCCAGCTATTAGGCGAGAGTCATTGGTTTTATTTGTGGGATACTTATGAACGAAATGAGAACTGGTAAATGGTTCGAATTCTTGGGGAGTTAAGATTTGGAAGCCAATTGCAGTAGAATATTGTTCAAGTTTGGTGCTTTCAGGATTTGATATTCTACACCGCTTTGGTGTATTCTTGCAATGAAATGTCTATTGATAGTGTAGGTTCGGATGAGTTAAATATTGCTTGTATATCTGTTTTGTTCAGTTTTTTATTACTTTTACATTCTAATTAGGGTATGGCTTTGATTGTTTAATGATATTTGATAGTTTTTTTATTAGGTGTGGATAAATCGTATATGATGAGTTTAATCTGCTTTTTGATAATTATAGCAACTCCTCCTGATGCTTCTTAGTTGTTTTCTGTTTAGTTGACAGCCTGGCAAAATATGCAAAAATTATTGTACGTGGTTTTAGCAAACGATTTAACATCTCTGTTAAAAACATTTTGCAAAGTTCCATGTCGGAATCGCAAATATCTGCTTTGTCATTTTGGCTTGAATTTCGTAGACGATCTGGGAACTGTTTCCTTTAAAGTATGAAGCGAGTCACTGGTAACTTACGCACTATGTTTTTTTTCTGTTCTGATAACAGTAGCTGTGGAATAAATTTTTCGCGATACGTTCGTGCCAAATTTTTTTATCATTTGATACACTTTAGTTGGAATTGCAATTGCAATTGCATTGTTGGAGAGGACGTGGCAAATCGACTAAATCTGAGTCAATCAGCTGTGTCGAGAGTATGGCGTCGGTATCGGGAAACCGGTGGCTACGTCCGCGGGCAAGCAGGCGGCCGTAGGCGCGTGACAACGGAAAAAGACGATCGATTTCTCAGAAACCGACATATGACTGGCGTTGAACTCAAGCAAGAGCTGAGTGTGCTCAGAGGTGTAGTCGTCATCACTTGGACAGTAAGATAAAGACCGAAGGAAGCCAACCTGATCTCAAAAAGTCAGCTGCGGGTCTGCAGTCTAAAATCAAAGGCGATGGAATTTGCTCGCAAACATCTCTATTGGAACCTCGGCCATTGGAGTCGGATACTATTTACCGACGAGTCCAGGATGTGCCTACATAGCAATAGCAGGAGACGTCGGATCTATAGAAGGCCAGAGGAGTTATTTTCTCATTGCTGTATTCAAGAAACTGTCGCATATGGAGGTGGCTCTTGCGTGTTCTGCCCGGGAATTTTCATGCACGAAAAAACTGAGCTGGTTTTTGCGCCTAGTGGAGGACAAGGATGGGGTTTAACAGCGGACCGCTACATCAGGGACAGGAACGTGTTGTATTTGCGGGATTTGTTGGTAAGGACTTCATGCACGACGATGCGCGATGCCACACCGCACGACTGACGTCGGTATACCGAAAATGGACTGGCCTCCTCAGCAGTTAAAACCCTGTAGTAAACACAAAATCTTAAAAACAAAGCACCATTTACTCTCTATTAATAAGTAAAATATTTATTGAAAACTATTTTCCTTCTTATCACATTTTTTGTTTCCATGGAGTCACAAGAAACCAAAAAATGATTATTAAAAATAATGAAAATTAAGTACAGTAATATAATCATAAAAAAATAAGTACGATACAATAATCCACCATTTTCCTTAATTATTGTAGTGTACAACAAGTATTTGTCCCACGTTATCGATAATAACTTTAATAACACGCTAACCTAATTAGATATCTCCCCTTGAAAATTAAATTCTTTTAGGAAGGGTGTTATTAACAAGCCTGTAATTGTACAGCCGTTACAATAATTACAAAATTACAATTTTGATTTGAAATCTGAGAATCCATCCCCCTGCGACAGTCGTATTCATGCGACAGTATGGAAGACAATGTACAGCTCAAGGTAACCAGCCAGTGCTTAAAATCTGTAGGATTCTGGCCCGTCAAGTTCAAGTACAAATGTTTAGCTGGAATGTACGCAATACACTACAGGGTAACTCTATCCGCTTACATCGTATTCGTGCTCAGCCAGTACGTAGAGTTGTACCAAGTGATAGGCAAAAGCCTTGAAGAGTTATCTGGGCTAATGGCGATTAATTTTCTCTACACGTTAGGGCTGGTGAAGATCTGGGTGATCGGTGGCCCCATTGTAAAGAAGCTGGTGCGACAAATATGTGCAACCGAGCAGGGCATCCTCAAAGGAAAGGACCGCGATATTCAAGAGATATTTCTAGAGCACGTCGCGAAAACATACAATGCCAATCGACTGATGATCTTTTTGGGGGTGATATGCGGCTTCATGTTCATTATGACGCCAACCTTCACCGAGATAACGGAGCCACCAACGGTTCGCTTCGAAACCATAAACGATACTGTGGTGTACTTGCCCCGGCCGCTGCCGCTGGTCTCTTGGTTTCCCTTCGACAGGTACAAATACTACAACGTGGCGTTCGGATGGCACTGCTTCATCGCCTGCTTTAACACCATCTATATAGTGGGATGCAACAACATGTTCTTCGCATTAATGATATTTGCTGCTGGCCAGATCAAAATTCTACGGACTTGCCTGTTGAATTTGGACATCCCAACAGACTCCGGCTTGAGAATGCAATTCTGGACGAGGTCGTTGCAAGCAACCTGCACAAAGGCGTTGTTTATCACAACGCTATTATAAGGTATGAGGTATGTGGAAGCGAAAGTAAAAACTAAACGGAATTCTTCAGATTCGTCGAGGACTTGGATCGCGCGATGCGCTTCTTCTTGCTCCTGGATTTTGCTGCTTGCGCCTTACAAATTGCTGTGATTGGATTTGAAGTAGCCGTTGTAAGTTCAATTATGTTGTTCACGACAACTTTCTTGTATCAAACATTGCTATAATGGTGTGTGTTGTGTTTTCTTCGTTTAGTTATTTACTTATTCCATCATATTTTGTGTTTTGATTTAATTTTCTTCCTTGTTCAATTCGCTCTATAAGCTCTTATTTGTCTCACCTTTTTATGTTATTTTCTGAAGTTCCCAAATCTAGATCATCTTCAACTCCAACGTACAAATATTTGGTTTTGTCCAAAGTCATTGGCAATCCTGGATTTCGTATATCTTTTTAACTTTGAAAGGCAAATCTTCTTTGTTGTATGTTAGAGGGTGTGTTATTACTTTGAGTCCTTTTGTTAAATATTGTTTTTCCTTAATCTCCATTCTTATTATTAATTTTGATTATTGTGTTATTTACATTTGTTTGTTCCGTAGACTCTTACTTCGTTAAAATAAGTATGCCATCACAGGCTTTTTTAGTTATAAACAGTGTATGTGTATCTGTTCCTATTTTCTTTTTTTAAATTTGTTTCAGAGTACACAACTTGTCTATGCATAAAATCCCCTTTGTTCTTCAGATTTATAGTGTTTGAATTTTTTTTCTCTATGTTACCTTCACTCTTATATTGAGATGTCTAAATGTCGGTGTTGTCATAGATTCCTAATAATTCCTAGTAATTTTTAATAGTCTTTCTTGTATATTGATGCCATATATATCACATTCTTCATTTATAAGTTTAATAAATAATTTAGTTGCCATTATTTTTAATTTTGTTGTGCCATTTTTTAACATTTCCGCCGTAATATTTTTTAGGCCTTCAATTTTATCAATTTTGGTCGAATTTCCACCAAATCTTTGATAAATATTTTTTGCTAACTTCTCTTCTAATGCTGTCCATAAACTTCCAGATTTATGTGCGTCTGTCCTCCGTACAGAATTTGTACTTCACTACCATTTCTATCCCAAGTTTTTCTTTTCTCTTCAGTAACTAGTTTTCTTATTTCAATGCTTCATTTTATGTATTCTTTTCTGTTCTGCCTTGATCGAATACTTAGCCATTTGAGATATGCATTCCTTTGTGCTTTCCTTTTAGTTTTATTTCGTTATTTCATCAAACATTTTTGCCTTCTTTTCTCAAACTGTCCATTTTTCCATGTGCTTCATTTGTTAATTTATGAAACGACTTGTTAATATGTTTATATAATTGTTCTATATTATTATATTTATTGCTCTTTCGGTAATTTTTTTATTCAATTTTTTTTATAAAATTATGTAATACTCGTTTATCCACACTGTTATTTGTTCCTGTTTTTTATGTTTGCTTACAACTTGATTTCGTGTTATTGATTCTATCAGACCATTGAAATCGCACAATCTTAACCCATTTACCTTACGGTGTAGGGTGTTTGTAAGCTTACATACATTTACATTTCCGTGAAAACAATTTACATTCTAATAATTATTGTCAATACCGTTTTTTAAATTAATTTCAAATAAACCAAATTAAATTAAATTAAATTGAATTTACAATACATTTTATCTTACAGTTCCTATGTAAGTTGTTCTTGTCTATCTGGTATTCTATTTACTTCACTTGCATTACACTACACTATGTTTCGTATGACGATCTTCAGTCATTCTTAACCGCACCAATCTATAGTTCACTCACACGCTTCACTACATTGATTACTCTCTCTTTTTATTGTGTATTTGTTATGTACGTACGAACCTTGCCCATTCCTTTTTGTTCTGTGCCAAGGTTTTGGCCTCTTGCCAGTTTCGATTCTTCCTCTTTAGGACTCCCGCTATTGTCTCATCCCGTCTGCTTCTTGGCCTTCCTCTTGTTCTCTTTCTTATTATTTTGGTTTGCCAAATTATTTTTGTTTGTCTGTTATTCCCCATTCTGATCAAGTGTCCAAACCATCTCATCTGTTGTCTTTCTATGTCCTTCTTTATTGGTTCAACTTTTAGCGCCGTTCGTATTTCTTCATTTCTTAGTCTATCTCTTTTAGTTACACCCATGATTCCTCTCAGGAATTTCATCTCACATGCTTGTATCTTATTTTCTTGTCTTTTCGTGAGCGTCCAGCTTTCGCAACCAAACATCAATATCGGCTTGAATATCGTGTTGTATACTGTTAGCTTTGTTTTATTGCTTATCTCTTTTTTCCTAATTAAAGCATTGTTTAGGGCGTAATACACTTTATTAGCACTTTTAATTCTGCTATTTATTTCCGTTTCGTTTTTCCCATCTTTCTGTATTGGTATTCCCAGATACTTAAAACTGTCTACTTGTTCAATATCTTTATTATTAAGTTGTATTCTTATTTGTCTATTGTTTCTTCCTAGTATCATCACTTTGGTCTTATTAGTATTTATCATTAGATTTTGTTTCTGTAGTGCTGTGTTCCACAGTTCTAAGTTTCTTTGCAATTAGATAAAGAATTTAACAAAGCAAGACTACACATTTTAGGAATAACTGAAACTAAAAAGAAAGGGAGTGGAGAGATAATTCTGCCAAGTGGAAACCTACTAATATATACAGGAGTCGAACGAAATCAGAGAGCAACAGAGGGAGTAGGCTGTATAGTTAAAAAGGAAATAACTAAATATTTTACGAAATTGGTTGCAATTACAGAACGATTACTTATGATAGAGATACAAGCAGGTAACACAGTTAAAAGCACGATGATAATTGCATACGGACCAGGGGAAAATGACAAGGCACAAATAAAAAAACAGTTTTGGGAGCAACTAGCAGAAACAATAAAAAGCCTAAATGGAAGAATAATTATAATTGGAGACCTAAATGGAAGAGTAGGGAAAAAAGATGCGGAATCAGGGGAGACAATAGGGGCACATGGAGAAGAAACAAGAAATACAAATGGGAAAAGATTAATAGATTTCTGTATATTGAATAACCTAGTTCTAACAAACTCCTTCTTCGAACATAAAGATATACATAAGTATACGAGAGAAATAGTAAGTAGAAATGAGAAGTCAATCATTGACTACGTAATAATAAATAAGCAATATGGAAGAGACATACAAGATACAAGAGTAAAAAGAGGAGCCGAATTATATACGGATCACTACCTGGTAGTATCGGAAATGAAAATGGAGTTAGTAAGGAAACTAAGAAACAAAAGGATAAAATGATTAACACACAAGAGAAGATAAAAATAAGATCACACAAATTAAGGGAAGAAGAAATAGCAAATAAATATACTGAAGGAACAGAAAAAGAAATGGGAACTCTAAAAGCAAGTTTATGAATTATAACATAGAAGAGCTTTGGATAAAATTCAAAGAAACTGTAATAAACACAGCCAAAGCAATATGTGGACAGATTGTGATAATAAATCGAGTTGGTGGAACGAAGAGATAAAGGAAGAAACAAAGCTAAAGAAAATGACATGGAAAACATATCTAAGAAACAAAAATAACGAAAACTATACAAAATATAAAGAACAGAGACTAAAGGTCAAAGAGATGGTGAAAAGAGCAAAAATACACACATGGGAAGAATTCGGCGAAAAGATGGAGAAGGACAGAATAGGTAACCAGAAACTGTTTTATAAAGTACTGAAAACATTAAGGAAAGGAAAAGAAACAAAATGTCAATATATTAACTCAAAGAAAGGGGAAATACTAACGAAAAACAACGATATAATGCTGCGATGGAAAGAATATTTCGAAGAGTTGCTAAACGCAAACACATCAAGTACATGGGACATCGAAGAAGAAAATAGGGAAGAAGAAGAAGACGTGGAACAAGGGAGAACATTTAGTCTGGAAGAAGTAGGAGAAGCTATAAAGAAGCTTAAGAGAGGCAAAGCACCAGGCCATGATAATATAACAACAGAAATGTTAAAGCTACTAGGGCCCAACGATCTAGAGGTATTGACAACACTGTTTAACAAAATTACAGAAGAAAACAAAATACCGATGGAATGGAAAATTGGTATAATATTACCACTATACAAGTCCGGAAATAAGAAAGACTGCAATAACTATAGAGGGATAACACTACTCAGCAATGCATATAAAGTGTACGAGAGACTACTAGACGACAAATTGAAAGCCAAAACAGAAGACCAAATGGAAGAATCGCAAAGTGGTTTTAGAAGAGGGAGAGGAATACAGGACCACATATTCACAATAAAACAGCTGATAGAGAAGTTCCACAGCAATGACATATATGTGGCGTTTATCGATATTAACAAAGCCTTCGACAGCATACCAAGAAGAGTTATATGGAATAGCTTTAAGAAAAGAGGAATTGGAAACAGACTGAGAAGCAATATAGCTAGTTTATACAATAAAACTCGAAATCAGGTCAGAACAAATAATATGGAGTCAGACGAATTTGTAACAAAAGAAGGCGTGAGACAAGGGGGAGTATTAAGCCCAACACTCTTTAAAAATGTATCAGATGAAGTAACAAAAGAAGTTAAACATAAAGTTAAGAAACTGTTAGCGGGCTATAGAAATTTGGAAGCGGTATATATAACAGAATGTGCATACGCAGATGATCTGATGATCTGTGCAAAAAACCAGGAAGAATTACATGATATTGATATGTATTTTAATTATGGTTTCATTTATAACTTTAAATTTTTTTACGATTCCTTCTATATTTCTTTTTTATTAACAGTACTGCGGCTTTTTAGCTCTATCCGCTTTTGGTCGCCCAGAAAATAATAATAGCATGAGTTCATCTATTTCTGTTAGATGCGAAGGCTTTCACGGCCGGTGTTCTGGTGCATCGTGTGGTTGGTTCTCGGGTTATAAGGGCATGGTCGGAGTTCAGAAACTCTTGACGTTTCGTCCCCAACTGCGGCGAACATCTTTAGAAGAAAATCTTCTAAAAATTAAGTGACTTTCCCGCGCCTTTTCGCTTTTATACTCGTACGATTAATGCTAGGGATAGTGTTGAGGGGGAGTTGTTGACGTCACCGGGATGGTAGATAACGTGATCGGGCTAGCTGCTGGCGTCAGTCGGGTCGTTGCAGGTAATATTTTAGCATTTTCTGACGTCACTCGCTCTTTCGCCGTATTGTGGTCTGTTTTTTGCCCCTTGAGAGCGATAAACCAACACCTAGGTAGATTAAATCCGTCGTCCCTGTTAAAATTATTTTTATATTTATAAATTTCCACTGCCTCTCTGTATAATCTCGGGTAGTACTTCCTACAGTTGGATAAAACTTGAGTTTGCCCGAATTCTATCTCGTGGTCAGGATTTTACAACGCATGTTCAGCTACTGCTGATTTATCGAGTTGATTAAGGCGTAGATGACGTTTATGTTCCTTTATCCTGGTAGTAATCGTTCGGCCCGTAGTCCTAATGTAGACTTGCTCACATGAGCAAGGTATGCAGTATACCCCTGGTGTATCCTGTGGGTTTCTTGTATCTTTGGCTGGTCTAAGCAAATCTCGTATCTTAGTGGTGGTAATATAAATGGTTTCCACTTTGCGTTTATTGAGAATTTTTTCTATCTGGTCCGTAACCTTGTTGATGTAATATAAAAAAGCCTTGCGCATTTGTTAGCTGTATTTGGCTGTATTTATCTCCGTCCTCGAGTAGCCATTTCCTTGTAAAGCTTGTTCTAAATGTTTTAGTTCTTCATCCAAAAAGTGTGGTTGACATATACGTCTTGCTCGATCTAACAACGTTTTCACAACCGTTATTTTTTGACTTGGGTGATGATTCGAAGGTATCTATCCGTATGCGTAGGTTTTCTGTACAATGTGTGTTGTAATGTCCATTCTCCGATATCCACCTGTACGTCTAAGAAAGCAATCTTATCTTTCGATTCCAGTTCCGTGGTAAACTGTATGCTTGGGTGTATGGAATTCAAGTGCGTAAGAAATTGTGGTAGGGTCTCCTTTCCGTGTCTCCATACTACAAAGATGTCATCGACGTATCTTAGCCATATCGAGGGTTTTAGAGGTGCTGTGTTGATGGCAATGTCTTCAAATTTCTCCATGTAGTAATTGGCGATTACAGGGCCAAGTGGGCTACCCATTGCTACTCCGTCTTTTTGTTCGTAATATACGCCCTGCCAAACAAAGAAACTGGTCGTAAGGCACTGCTGAAATAGCTGTAAGATATCGTTAGGAATAATTTTCTTCAGATGATCCAAGACATCTTGAATTGGTACTTTGGTATACAGAGAAGTTACATCGAAGCTAACCATTAGATCTCCCCCCTGTAGCGGGATGTCTTGAAGCTTGATGTAACTTCTAGTATGTCCAATGTACGGTTGTAACAGACTGGATAAGTATTTGGCCAACTTGTAGGTGGGACCCCCAATGGCACTGACAATGGGCCGCAGCGGTACATCGTCCTTGTGTATTTTGTGGAGCCCGTATATTTTTGATGTTATAAGTCTCTTTTTGGTGGTATCATCCAGAGAGGAACTCTTTCTCAGTTTGCTTCTGTCGCGTAGTATCCGCGATGTGGGATCACGTTTGAGCACGGTGTAAGTATTCTCATCGAGCCGTTCATCTTCTTCGTGTAGTCCTCCTGTGCTAGTATAACAGTGGCGTTATCTTTATCTGCTGGTAAGACAATTATGGTGTCATTATTCTTGAGTTCACGTAGAGCCTTTAATTACTTCGTAGATAAGTTCTTCTTAGGCGGCTTAGCATAGCGCAGGATGCGTAAAGTCTCGACTCGTACTTCCCCCGCTTCGTCTGTTGGAAGGTTTCAATCTACCTAGGTCTTGGTTTATCGCTCTTAAGGGGCAAAAAACAGACCCCAATACGGCGAAAGAGCGAGTGACGTCAGAGAATGCTAAAATATTACCTGCAACGACCCGATTGACGTCAGCAGCTAGCCCGATAACGTTATCTACCATTCCGGTGACGTCAAAACTCCCCCCAACACCATCCCTACCACATTCGCACGAGTATAAAAGCAAAAACGCACGGGACAGTCACTTAATTTTTAGAAGATTTTCTTCTCAGGATGTCCGCCGCAGTTGGGGACGAAACGTCAAGAGATTCTGAACTCCGACCACGGCCTTGTAACCCGAGAACTAACCACACGATGCATCTATTTCTGTGTTTTTCCAACTTTTTCTTTTAGTTTCTGTTAATGCTGTTATATCTATTGGTGGTTTTCTGATTAAATTTGTTACGTCTGTACATTCCAAGTTGCCATATACATTAATGAGTTTTATATTACTCCCATCAGTATTCCAAGTTTCATTCTATTCTTATTTAGTTATTAAAATTATTTTACAAATAACTGGTGGATTGGAAGGATTGTTGGGATAGGCGTTGGCAAACTTTTTAACATAATGACTTTATAGGTAAATTATTAGATTTTTTTGGGTTTGAAAAAATGTACTTAACAAAGTATTGTAGATATAATAAAAACTGTACATGAAAAAAAAAGAGAAAATGCACAAGTTTTTATCCAAACATCACAAATGTTCGATGTAAGCTCCTCGCGTCTTACGACACATATCTAAACAATAAACAAATCTGGTTCATACACGCTTTAGTGTTTCCATCGGGTCTCTTCACAGCAACAGTAATGCGGTCTCCATGTTTAACCAATATTGTTGACATTAGTTGCACGCAAACTAAATCTTTAATGTATTCCTAAAGGAAAAAATCGCAAACCGTGAGATTAGGAAATCTGTAGAGCTAGTCAAACAAATCCTCTTTAGCACATTACCCAATCCAGCGGTAAGAAATTCCTTATTTGTATAGTCACGCACTTTATGTTAGCAATGAGACGGAGTCCCGCCTTGTGGGAATATTAATTTGTTATGATCCTCCTCCAGCTGCGAAAAGATTTTTCCGCTTTTGTATAAAAATACAATCCAAAAAGATATTGATATTTATAGTACAGAGGCAGCACTTTCCATTTACAGGCTGAACTTTCATTCCAACTCCTGAAGAACATAATCTACTTGGGCTCCATGATCACCCAACTGTTTCTGTTCTACTGGCACGGCAACGAAGTTTTCCTGGAAGTAAGACGTTCGAGCCGAATGCAACATAATTTACAATTTGTTCTGTTAGAGCGTTAGCATAGCAGACTCGGTTTGGGAGAGCCCATGGTACAAGTGTAACAACAGTGCCAAAAAGACCCTTCTGCAGATCATACTGAGGGCGCAGAAACCGCTCCGGCTCTCAGTTGGTTCTTTTTATCTCATGTCTACTCAGACCATGGTTACGGTACGTATATCCGATAAACCTCGATAGCCCGCTTCATAAATCTTATATTTGCAGATCTTAAAATCGAGCTACACTTACGCAGCGGTTATGCGACAAATTTACTCTAGAAAACTGAATGATTAACAAACATATCCGATGAAGATTTGAATATTCGCACGTTTTAGATATACTCGTTTGTGTTGCACTGTAATACATCCACATTGTAGTACAGTACCAAAACAGCACAATAACAGTTTAAAAATTAAAGAACATAAGCATCAACAAATGTATGTAGGTAATTAATATCCCCAAATCGAGCATCTAAAAATCTGCAAACCAATTTATTTTTTTTTACTGATAAGCAGTCAGAACTATATCTAATTGTTCTATACGCTAACAGTACGACTATATCTAGTAAGTAGATAGTGGCACTCAAAGGTATATACCCTTATATAGATATTCACTTTTTGACGAACTGATTACAATTGTAATTACAGAAATATAATACAAGTTCATTACTTACGGATAATATATTTGTACTTAAGCTATTACACTAATTGTTGACAAGCTTCGAGTATTTCGTCCTAATGGTTTTGAGCTGTTTTTCACATGTTTAGTTTCTTTTTAACCTTTTGGTGTATCTCACCTTTAGTAGAGGTTCGGCACCTCTATTTGGGTGTGCTGACAGTTTACTTTGCTTCTTCGCGGCTTTTCTTCAATGACTTAACGAAAAGTACATTTAAATCTATATATAGTTTGGTTTGCTACGAATCAGCTTGCGTTAACTGTAGTATGTAGTACCTTTGATTGAAAACATTGAATGGTGCCTATATTTGATCGACTTGAACATCCCAAAACTCGATGCGATACTTCCACATTAGTTTTATGATTACTTTGTACTTTATTTTCGATCCAGAGTGGTGTTTTTCTGCCTAGTAATGTATTTTCAAAGTCTGGAGTGTAAATACTTACTAAGTTTATTTGGCTTTCTCTTAGCCTGTGACACCATTATGTTATTGCGTTTTTATTAAAATATCTTAGCGTAAACGTCACGTGCATTGACTTTTGTCGTTGATTTTATGTCTCCATTTTTGCCAATTATCAGTTAAGTAAACATGTCATCGAAGAACTTGACTAACTACTACAAGATCTTTATTGTCTGCCAATATAACTATGTCGTCTGCAAACGTTCCGATCCTTGTTTCTTGCACTGTTTGTATGTTAACAGTGTAGAAAAGGTAGAGAACAGGGCCTAACACACTCCCCTGAGGTATACCTGATTTGATATTGCGTGGTTTGAATGTTGGAGTTCAAGTAAGATTTTAGAAGCAGGTAGTGTTTGTGGCAAAGTTAATTTTCCCTGTGCCACACCATCTCAAATGCCTAAATGACGTAGAGAAGGAGAGCTAAGTAACACTCTTTTTTATCAAAGACTTTATTTTGTTCGTTATATGGTGACACTGCTGAATGGTTGCGCGTACATGTATAAAGTCAAGTTGATGATTAGGTATCTATTGTTGTTCGTCATGATCTTAATATATTTTTAGAGAAGCATTTTTTTAATAATTTAGATAATACCGACAGGAGACTTACAAAACGATAGGATCAGATTAATTGGATAGCTTTCTAGGTTTTAATAATATTATTTTTACTCTTTTACTCTCAAATATATTTTTGTCTAGGGAAGTCATCCAGTGTCTGTCCTATTATTTTGTCACTTTCAGGTGCTCTTATTTCTAGGTAGCAATTTTTTTTTTACTTATTGCAGCGAAATAGGTAAAATTGGACAGTCAGAGGCATTATTAAATCCAGATACTCTTCTATTTCTTTACTTTTGCTTGCAGTATGAGGAGTAACGACTTGTCAGGTAACTAAAGACGAAAACGGAATCTATCACACGTATCAACCTAAGGCTGAACGCGCATACAGAGTAGTTCTCAGACATATTCATCATTCAATACCTACAAAGACGGAATTTGAACAAGCAGGACATTAAATACGGAACATAATGAACATAAGGCACAAGATAACTAAAGATCTGTTTCCACTTTTTTATGTTGGTCTTAACCTAGCAAAATTAACAAGAAAATCTTCGGCATAGAATTTCTCTACGACTTATTTCCTCGATAAGTCCGGTTTTAACAGTCTAGGATATTGAGGAAACCGATTAGTCGAACTATGCAAGGTATTGCTGCATTTGTTCCATGTTATTAATATAGATCTTGTTATTCTTTTTTTACAAGCAAATTTTTGATTTTTAGAAGGTTGTTCAGTCTAATTTAATATTATACCAACTGGGGGTGGAGTATGATGAGCTTTGACTGTGAGCGCGCGTCGGGGCATCGGGGTGGTACAGCGGAGCCAGCTGCCATCTAAACAGCACCAACGACACCTGCCAACGTATTTTTCCCTACCCCTACCTTTGGCAAGGCGAGCGAGGACATTAGGGTGACACATCGAAACAGGTCTGCGTTTCCGGATCTCGTAAAGTGCGCCTCGATCAGGGTGTGCTGCAAATGTATCGCAAAATGAAGTAAGAATTCAGCTAAGATTTCGTCTCGCTCGTCACGAGTAACGTCCCAGAGGAGTTTTTTTACTTGCTGTACGGTCTTTATTAAGTGGTCTAAAGCTCTTATCTAGTGTTTCTGGTTCCTTTATTCTAATTTTTATGTTCATGTTTCGATCGATATATTCACGAAATTATAGAACGGAAAATCATAACTGCACTGTACATCGGTGTAGTTACACAGGTGAGATACCAGCCAGTTTTATTTCTTTTATGTTCTGCAACTATATAAGAAGGCCTGACCAATATTTTGATGATATGTTGGTTGTATTTGAGTACTAGTTGCTTGAATTAATTGCCATTTTTGAAAACGATTACCATTTTGTAGGTAGTTTGGCATAAAGCTTGAATTAAACGTTACATGCAGATTTAAATTAAATCCTACCTCTCCAGCATGAAAACTGACGGGTTTGCAGGGCTTATTTTTCACTAGTGTGTTTGAATAGTATCACAGCAACAACAATAATTTCAATTTGTAGGTTTTCTATCCAGAATTATAGCTGCAGAGTTGAACATTTCAGCTATAATCGCAATTCGAGGTTTATAGCGCGAAGCACTCTTTAAATGATTGAGCAAGCCAAGAGATTCGCTATGATTGTTCTTTGCTTTTTTAAGCAAGAGCTATCGACCTTGCTTAATATATTAATAATTGTTAAATAGAATAATCCTAGTGACAAATATCAAATATATAAATGGTCACAAACAAAGGTAATAAATGTAATATTTAGCAACACTATCACTTTATAATGAATAAGAGACAACATGTGTCTTTTCTATGTAAGTTTAAATTGGGACTTTACCCGCTGTTTGAAAATACATACGTTATCGGGTAAGATAACTTTTAAATTCAGCCTTAAAATGTTTGAACTGCGGCCAGTTCGTACCTCCGTTATTCTGCCTCCTGTCTATGAGCCTAAAATCAACGTAACAAAAAAAGAACGCTTTCTACGACTCGCTCCCAAGTCTTCCCATTGGCCGGTAAAGAACGCAAGCAACGGGAGTGTATCCTACCTTTCTCTATTAGCAGATCCATTTGTGGGAGTACCATTAGAAAAAAACTGTGTCCGGAAGCGAGGAAGCGAAGAAAGCGATTTTCCCTGCCCTACATCTGGCTTCGTTGCCCGGCCGTCTACGCCACCAGACCACCCATTAATTCCGACCCCTCCCCCTCCGTATTACTACATCTCCTCCTGTAGTCTTCCCGGCTTTTCAATCCAGTTTTGATCAAGCTCTTTCTTGCGCTGTCGACCCCCCCCCCCCCCCCATTATTGATTGTGAACAGATTTTTTAGAAACGGCGCAGGTCCTCATCAAAGACGCAAGGCACGGCTTCCATACAATTAATGAATTGATTGACCCTAGTTCTCAGGTTTCTGGGATAAAGCTTTCTCGTGTTAAAATTAGTATCCCCCTGCTACCGGATGGTCAGCCTCGCTGATTAAAGCTAAAACCAAAGTGGCTCCTCTTACATCACCAACCATTCCTAGATTAGAACTTTGTGCGGCTTATCTTTTAGCCCGATTAATGAAAAGCTTCTTACTAAAGGAAACGAATTTTGTGTCTTGAGCATTCATTTATTTTCCGATTTTAAAATTGTTTAATTATGACTAGGTATCCCGCCTCATAACTTAAAACCTTTGTAGCAAATAGAGTTGTGGCTAGCTATCCCCTCACGGAAAAGGCCGTTTGGTACATATGTCCACGTTGTTAAACCCCGTAGACCCAGCTTCCAGTGGTCTTAAACCCTCTCAGTTATCCGAATCAAACATTTTTAAATTTCGTGGTTTTTAGGTCCTCCCCTTTTGAAACAACCTCCCCCTAATTGGCCTGCTCCATTTAAAATGAACGTAGCAGACATTAAAACATTTCCGGAAGTCAAACCATTCAATATGATTTCACTTCCAATTTAGAATTGCCCCAAATATGTAACCCATTTCATTGGCGTGTTTAATAAATTCTCCACTTCCCGCCGCCTTCTGCGCTTATTCGGTTGGGATCGCGCTTTATTTCTATCTATAAATTTAAAATTAATCGTCAATCACTTTCAACAGGCCCACTCACTCACTGTTCACAGATTGTAACATTTTTGTAACTCAAAGTTGTTTACTTCTCCTCTGATATTGCAGCTTTTCAAGATATAAAACTTCAACTATTCGATTTCGACCTCTTTCTTGATTCACGGAATCTTGTTAGGGTGGGCGGTCGTCCCGCTCATTCATGCCTTCCGTCCGAAGCGAAATAGACCCTTGTGTTGTACTATTTATTCAGTAGACCGACATTGGCCCTAGTTGGTTGACCACGTCCAAGCTAATTTAGCCCTGAGTGACAGCCCCAACAATGGTTTTCATCAAAATTCAAATCAACAGGCAAAAAAAACAAAAATAAATAAATTAAAATTTTAAACGACGAACTGTTTGCGGCGAAGCACAAAAATCACATAAATAATTTCGTGGTGTATCTGCTCCACTGCAATCTTTATGAACCCAACGAGCATAGTTTTTGCATCTGTACCAGGTTTCTGGTCCGAAAACTTTTTACTTTTGTTTCTACTTTCTCACTCAATGAAATTGCTTTCAACCCGGTCTGAGGATTTTCTTTCATCAAGCTTCCTTTTTCAGATAAAGTCTTAGTCTAATTCAAATTGTTATTTTACTTTTTTGCTGCTTTCTCAAGCAGTCCTTCCTTTATCGGAGTCGCAGTTAAAACTTGAGAATGTTGTTTCCTCGAAGAAACTTTATTCTTGTTAGAAGGCGCAGCAGGAAACGCGGAAATTTCTTTAAAAGTTTTGCCTTGACTTTTTGGTGCGATTTTGTTTTTAAGGACCTCACTATTATGTCTTCCTGTTAATGTTGATGGCGTGACGTAAGGAACTTGTTGATTCCTGATATAGAAGGTCTGTTTTTATCAATATCATCTGATGTTGAAGGCTCTTGCGACGGAGCAGATGATTTATTGTTTTCGAGATTAGCTCCTTCTTGCTGTTGCAACACGATAAGGGCAAAGAAGGAAATCCTCTTCACCAAACACAGCAGACTTTATAGGATAAATGCCTGTTGTTCTGAAGCCGGAGACGGCTTTTTCAATTGTTGCCACACTGCAGTAAGCTTTATTGAAGAGTGGCGACAGGTCATAATGTGTAATTTTGTTAAACTTATTAGTTTTCATAAATAAATCGCATTCCTTCTTAAACGCTTTCTTTGAAGGTCCAAAAAATGTGACATTCAATGGTTGTATTCTGTGGGATGTATGTGGGAGAATCGATAACATTATGATATCCTTGCTTCTGCAATAGTCATATATCTCAATTGAAATATGGCTGCAGTGGTTATCAAGAATTAGCAAAACTGGTTCTGTGGACATTGGTTTTATTTGGTTTTTAAAATTGTTTAAACCAAAGAAAAAATAACGATTTGTTACTCTATCCATTTTTTGAGACTATTACCTGGCCCCGATTTCGCTGGGGCTGATGTTACCTGACTCGGCCTTATCGGCCGTCAGACCCAACTTCCCGATTTACTGGATCTCCCACGGTATGGCTACCAATTGCATAATGGTAGAAGCAAACAATGACCTGTCGTCAGACCACTCGCCAGGCATAATAAACTTAAGTACCTCTGTTATCAAAAAAGAACTCAACCCCAAAATAGTGTCGACACTAACAAACTAGGAATTTTTCAGCAATACCTGAAAGATAACACAAACCTTAAACTACGAATAAAGAACCCCGATGATTTCGAAGCAGCGACTTATCAAATCCAAAAAGCCGCCTGGAAATCAACCTCTACCAACATAAATCATGAGAAATCTACTGCTTGCATACCTCTAATAGTTAAAGGAGAGCCAGAAGAAAGTGGCAGAAAACACAGTCCTGCTGATAAAACTGTCTACAATCGTCTAACACGTAAACTTCATAACCTGTTAAAGGAGATACAAAATGATAATTTTACTGAGTATTTAACAAACCTGAAACAAGAGAACCATTCAATCTGGAGAGCCACGAAGAACTTTAAAAGGCCTCAAGTACCCAAAAGACCTACCAGAGAACAGATAAAACATGAGCAAGATCTAACCTAGATAAAGCAGCCACCTTTGCAGAGCATTTATCGGAAGTTTTCACTCCCTTTGACGCAGCGACAGAAGCATTTCTAGACATCCCGTGGCATGTCACTTCCAATAAAACCGTTTTCCCCCACCGAAGTTATATTTGAAATTCAAAAGCTGAACCAGTTTAAGGCGTCAGATCATGATTTAATGACTGGAAAAATACTAAAAATTCTGCCCAAAAAAATTATTTCACTACTAACCACGATTTTTAACAGGATGCTGTCTCTCCTATTACCACTTGAATATATGCACATATATTAATGATGCCCAAACCCGGCAAGGAACCAGAAAGTGTGACTTCGTATCAACCAATAAGTTTCTTGTCCATAATGAGAAAATTATTTGAGAAACTCTGTTTCTTAAAAGACTTCGCCAAGATACAGACATACTTCAACACCTACCAAAACACCAGTTCGGATTTAGAGAGGGTCACTCAACCACACATCAAACGCACAGAATAGTAAATAAAATCTCATCTTCCCTAGAAAAAAAAGTATTGTGCCGCTGCGTTCCTGGACGCGTCCCAGGCATTTGACAAAGCTTGGCACACAGGACTGCTACTTAAACTAAAAGCGTTATTACCGAACTACTATTATTTGCTCATTAAGTCCTAACTAACAGGCCGTTATTATTCCGTCAGTTGTGATAACGAACTATCCTCATATCACCCCTTCAAATCCGGTGTTCCGCAGGGTAACGCCCTGAGCCCTCTCCTCTATCTTGTCTATACTGCTGACATACCAGAAACAAACAACACTGTGGCTCCTATCTTCGCTGACGACAGAGCAATATTTTCTACTCATGAAAATGCGGATAGTGTAATTTCCAACCTCCAACAGCTCCTCAATAAAATCAGCACATGGTTAGAAAAATGGCGAATAAAAATTAATCAATTAAAGTCAGCCCAAGTAACATTTACTAAGAAAACCAGTATTTGCCCGCTTGTTAACATTTAGAATACCCCACTACCGCTAAAAACCGATGTGAAATATTTGGGACTACATCTTGATTAGCGGCTCACGTGAAACAAACACATACAAACTAAGCGCAAACATTTAAACCTGAAATATCGTGAAATGTACTGGCTCTTTGATAGAAAGTCTAAGCTATCGATCCGAAACAAACTGTTGCTCTACAAAACGATGCTAAAGCCAATTTGGACATTTGGTATACAGCTTTGGAGGTGTGCTTAACCGACCAGAATAAAAATACTGCAGCAGTTTCAATCAAAAACACTCCGCGCAATTGTTGACACGCCCTGGTTTGTAACCAGTCAAACAATCCATGAAGACCTAGACGTCCCATTCGTTGCCGGTGAAATTAAAAGATTTGTGACGAATTACCACCAGAATTTAGATGGACACAGCAATTAATTAATTCACCAACTTTCCACGTATCATCCACCAGTACGACGGCTGAAGAAAACCTGGCCTGAAGACCTCATCAACTTGCCGTAAATGGATCTCATTGGATGATTTCTCCTATAAATAAAAAAATATATATTTATATTTATTATTGTATATTTCTTCCTAATATTACAGGACATTAAAAATAAACTTGATACACGTAATGAGTGCGTAGAACCAAAAATTGATGCATTCCAAGCTGAAATACAGAAAATAGAACTAAATAATGATAACATAAAAAGGGAAAACAAAGACATGAAAAAAAACAAAAAAGAAATAGAGAATAGAGCTTTTGGAAAAAATAAAATTATTGTGCAAGGAATTAAGAAAATGGAAACCAAGTCGAAAATAAACAAAATAAATATTAGAAAAATATTAAACGAAATAAATATTGAAATAAATATGAAAAATAAAACAAAAGAAGTAAAAAAATAGGAAAAAATTCAGAATAAAACCATACCAAGACCAATTCTGATAGAATTTGTCTTAAAGAGCAAGAAAATCAAAGCATTAAAAGCGGCAAAAAGCTAAACAAAGAAATATTTGGATATCAGAAGATATCGAAAACCAAATTGAGAGAGAGAGAAGTTTGTTGTTTAGGTCGACTGTTTTATGGATTCGCTTAAGGAGTAGTTTCTCAAAGATTTCGGATAGGAGAGGAAGAAGGCTTATTGGTCTATAAGATGAGCTTTGTGAGGGAAGCTTCCCGGGCTTAGCTAGCATAATGATCTGGGCGAACTTCCATTGCAAGTGAAAGTAGCATAATCGCAAGATGCTGTTATATATGGTAGTTAGAAAAAACACTGCTTTTCTGGGAAGATGTTTAAGTATATCTCCAACTATAAGGTCATAGCCTGGGGCTTTACAATTATTAATTAGTTGTATTTGGTTCCAGACTTCAATTGGTGAAAACGGTTTCAGTGAAAGTGAGAGTTGGCACGGCACGTCGAGAGAAACTACAATATCGGGGTTATCATTATTGGGTTGGGGTGGTGTAGTTGTAAAAACGTGTTCAAGGTACGTAGCGAATATATCCGATCTAGCCCAAATACCATACGGTTTTTTAATTGGGCATTGCTGTGGTTGATCGTTTTAATTTTTTTGTTGCTTTCCACACAGACAGGTCAGTAGGAGCACGCTTAGAGATGTATTGCGTAAAGGTTTCGTTACACACGTCGCGTAGTGTTGTATATAAGCGATGAGTAAGACGATTATACACAGTTTTGTCTTGTGCGTTTCTGGTTCTTTGCCATGTTTTTCTAGTTCGACGTTTTGCAATAACAAGTTCTCGTACGTGCAATGGTATATTGCTAATTTCGGGTGGAGCCAGAGCTGGAGTTGTAAATTAATGAACTGTTTCATCCAGATCATGCTTGGTGTTAATTCGAATAGCAAGATTAATCGTCTGTTCTAGTTGAGTTTGAATGTAGTCCCAATCCGTATATTTAGAGCAAAGTTTTGGAGGAGCATCCTTATGGATAATAGTGCTCACGGTGATGATTACTGGCGAGTGATTAGAAGATAGATCGAAACTGGGCTCTGCCATGAGATACGTACGTGTAATACCGCTGACAACTGCAAAGTTGAGTAAGTCTGGTAGTCTGTTTTAGTCACTTGACCAGTAAGTAGCATTCCTGTAGAGAGATAGTCAATGTTGCTGCGAAGCATTGTGTTCCTGAGGTTGTGACCTTTAGGAGTGATTAATCTTGATCCCCATACTGTGTGTTTCGCGTTCCTGCACATGGTTGCAAGACCATTAGTTCCACAGTGCGATTCTTAATGATAAAGCCACTTTTAAACCAATTTACTGATGACCGAAGAGAACAGATTAAGAATCATGCTATTCCGATTCACGAGCTGCGTAAACATTGTTTTGAACTCCACGAGGAAGTTAGATAGCTGTTCATTGATGTTCAAATGTTGCTCGTTAGAGGTGTTGAGATGAGTTTCATAATTAATCTCAACATGTCTACTTTATAAATCAATAAAAATTGGCCAAAATAATAATTTACTGTTTCTCTAATATAGCTCTACCTTATATATCCTAATAAGGCCAAATTCTTCTAACGGTGTCTACTTCATTATTTGAAAATTTTTCGTTAATTTTTTAAATACTTCTATTAACTTCCAACACAGCTGTTCATTATTTCTCTCTCTCTCTCTCTCTCTCTCTCTCCCCCTCTCTTTTCAGAGAGGTTTGCGGCAGCTCTCCATTTCTTCCTATTCATACATTTATTTTTCATAGATCTATACGTGACATATCCTGTGTCTTCCATTATTTGTTTAGTATATTCCATCCGTGCCAAGGGTATTTGAAAGAAGGGTACTGAGAACAATACTTGGAGTAAAAAAGGTTGAGAATGATCAAATTAGACTGTATACGAACCACGAGATAGTAGAAATATTGGAAGGAGAAGACATTGTAAGAACAATGAAAGCACAGAGAATAAGATGGTTTGGACATGTAATGAAATCAGAAGATAAACAAATGATAAAAGAAATCGCCATACCAAGAGGTAGACCACGAAACAGATGGTACGAGGATATAACAGAAGATTTAAGAAACATGAAAATCAAAGGCTGGCGAAAAAAAATTAATAATAGAAAAACATGGAAATAGCGAAAACACACCAGAAATTATGTTCTTTAGCTAGCCTGGCTTCTCTGTTGATGCTATTTCTAATTTGCCGGTATTTTGTTTTACCTTCCTATGTTTTAGCGCCTTTATACTTCATTATTTTTTTTATTAAGTCCATAACTTGTTTTGCGATCCAGGATTTAGGTGCTGGTGGGTTCTTTTGCTGTAACATATCATCAGCTAATTTAATAATTCCTTTTTTAATATTGTTCAATTTCATCTCTATATCCTCTATTTCATTATCTGCTTTGTTTATTTCTATATCAACTTTCTCTGAGTATTCTAACTGATTTTCTACACTTTTAAGCCTATTTATATTCCATCTGTGATTGTTTTTCCCCCGTTTCATCAACACTGGGATAGGTTCTGAATTCTTTAACCTGAATTTGAAAACGTTTCTTCACTAGGATAAAGTCTATCTGATATCTTCCTGTATTTCCAGGCTTTGTCCAGGTATATCGTCTTCTAGGATGATGTTGAAATACTGTATTTATTAGCACCTGCCAAGTTATGTCTTTCGCAGAACTCAACCAGCCTCAATCCTCTTCCATTGCGTTTTCCTAGGCCGAATTTTCCTACTACCTTTCCTTCTGCTCCTTCTCCTACTACAGCATTAAAGTCTCCTATAACATTAAGGTTTTCGTTTCCTTTTATTTTCTTAATCATGTTACTTATGAATTCATACATATTTTTCACTTCTTGATCGTTATGTTCGCTTGTTGGCATGTACACTTGTACAATGAAGGCATCCTCTGTTTTAGTACGCATCTTTATCATTATTGCTCTTTCGTTATATTGCCAATATCCGGTTATCCTTTTTCCATATGCTTTGTTTAAGATAATGCCAACACCTGCATTTCCTTGGTTAGCTCCTGTGTGCACTATTCTGTAGCTAAGCCTTTTCATTTCTATATTAATGTTTTCTAGTTTCCCACACTTTAGTAATGATCTGACATTCCAGGTTCTTACTTTGTTGATGTTCGAGTTATGTTGTTTGTTGGATCTTTCTTCATTAGTTGTCCCATCCCGGAGATCCGAATGGGAGAAATTTCCTAAGCGGTGGTTTACCCTTGCCTTCCGCATGATGTCCAATATATGTTTTAGTGTACCAGTGATGACATTTGGTTATCTATTTGAGATAACTATATAAAATATGGTTTTTATATTTATATACTATATATTTATAATATTTGTTTTATCTTTTGCTCTATTTCAAACTGAATGAAGAGTATGTAATAGCAAAGCACACAAGATACTTCTCAATTCTGGAATCTGTCGCCGTCTGCAATGGCTAGCAAAGAATAATCCCGTTTAAGAAAGGCAAGGTGCAACATAGTCAAAAAAATGAAAAACGAATGGATAACAGTATCCCTCCCAGCTAAGTGTCTTATCGACATTTGGGATTGCACTGACTAAGACTCTACATGTTTTGTAGATCACCTGAAGAACATTACTGATTATTACTTTCTACTTGCCTCGAAATGTCTTCAAAGGCAGCTATTCACAACACCAATGATGACAAATGCTGCAGGTATCTGCTACTCATTTTAGGTTATCGCTTTTAAAGCAACATTTTGTCACTTGTAGATGATTAATCAGAATATAAAGTTCAATATGATCAACAACCTCAAATTAATCATGGGCTTATAAATTTTTACTACATTGATATATTTTTTTATTTTACAATTTATCGGAGAAATTCTGCAGACATGAATGTTTCACTATGATAGTATTAGAAGATGGGAATTCAAGTGCCTTCTTTAAGATAAGATGCAGAGACTTTTCTATAATTTATAGATGCCCAACTCCAACATATATTTAAACTGCCCAACTACTGTGGCACATTGATTAGAAGGTTAAAGTAAAAGGATAGGATAAATTAGGGTTTACTAAACAATTATTGCTAACTGGATGTGCAAAAGATTTATTCATAATAGCCACACAAACTTTGAAACTACGATTTATTCGTCTACGATGCTACGCAGTACATTAATCGGGAAGTTATTAACCGCAGATAGATCACATCAAAGCCTCAACAATAGGATGCCTTTTTGAGCCCTTAAAAGTTCCCATAATATAAATTACTAACATCTGAGCTACCATAGAACTGATCATCAATCTTTAAAAAATAAAACAGGTGGCTGTTTCAGCCGACTACTATATAATTCAGTACAGAGTCTTCTTAAAAAGTCTAAGGCTTATTTCTAGATGGTAACTAAATAAGCAAAACATCTGTTTATTATGACCTAGATGATTTCTTTGATAACTTCACCATCAACATAGAGGATCAATTCACAGATTAGGGGCAGCACTTTCAAAGAAGAATTTTCATTTATAAAACACAGCTTTTATTGTGCTTTTGTACAATGAATAAACAATTGATTCTCATTATTTAATATCTAATAGCAACCTACTAACAACTGTTTTGTGTATTAAATTTTAGCCTAATTATTTCCACTAGTTTAAAGAAGTTCACAAACTTTAAAAACCAAAATAGGCCTATTCAGATAAAATAATTTTTTGATAACTCTCTAATAAATGACACTTTTATAAAATTACATTTATTGCTTCTTAACAATTTTTAAAGTTTTGTTTATAAAATATCTTATACATGCAACTAAATTCTTTAATTCCCTAATTATTATGTGATTGCCTAAAATACTTTTTCTGGTACTGCCATAATCACAAAATGAACATTTAAAAACCTTATATTGAATCCTTACCTGAATCATTAACATAGTGTTTGTGGAATGTCTTATAATTACAAATAGAACATTCAAATAGTTTTACATAGTACTCTTAAAGCAATGCTTTCTAATAACGTTACAATCACAAACAGAACATTTATAAGATTTCTTTTTAACTTAGATATTTATATGTTTGTTATCATCTTTAACAAAAGTTTTATAAACACAAAACACTCAACATGTTATACAGTTTCATAAAATGCCATTTAACAGTTTTAAATGTCTTTTCTGCTATTATTATAAAGATAAATTTACAATTTATAAGACTCTTCTTTTCTATGGGCAGTTTGATGCTTCTGGAGAAGAAATTTGTAGAATGTTTTATAACCACAAGTATAACATTCAAAACGTTCTCCAATACCATGGGTTGCTGCATGCCTTTTTAAGTTAGTTTTCTTAACACTACTATAATCACAAAGTGAACATTTATAAAATGACTTATCCTTAGCATGCCTTTTTATATGATCTTTAAGAGTACTTTTACGGGTTGCCACATAACCACAAGTAAAACACTCAAAACGTTCTCCAAATCCATGAATTACCATATGACTATTTAAACTATCCTTTCTGGTACTGCTATAATCACAATGTAAGCATTTGTAAAACTTCTCTCTAGTATGGTTTTTTAAATGATGTTGATAATTGCTTTTACGGATTGTCACATAACTACAAATAGAACACTCAAAGCGTTCTCCAATTCCATGAACTGCCATATGATTTTTTAAATGAGTCTTGCTAATACTTCTATAATCACAAAGCGAACATGTATAAGGCTTCTCTTTAACATGGTTTTTTATGTGTTTTTGTAAATAGCTTTTACGGAATGTAACATAACCACAAGTAAAACACTCAAAATTTTCACCAATTTCATGATTTACAATATGCTTCTTCAAATATCTTTTTTTACTACCGCTATAATCACAAATTTCACATTTATAAGGTTTTTCTTTAGCATGGGTGTGTAGATGATTTTTAAGAGAACTTTTAACAAATGCCTTATAACCACAAATAAAGCACTCAAAACGTTCTCCAATTCCATGAGTTATCATATGAATGCCTAAATTAGTTGTTCTGGTACAGCTATAATCACAAAATGAACATTTATAAGGTTTCTCTTTAGCATGGGTATGTAGATGACTTTTAAGAGAACTTTTAGTAAATGTCTTATATCCACAACTATAGCACTCAAAACGTTCTCCAATTCCATGAGTTGTCATATGATTGGCTAAACAAAATTTTCTGCTACTGCTAAAATCACAAAGTGAACACTTATAAGGTTTTTCTTTAGCATGGGTATGTAGATGACTTTTAAGAGAATTTTTAGTAAGCGTCTTATAACCACAAATCAAGCATTCTAAACGTTCTCCAATTCCATGAATTGCCATATGACGATTTAAGCTATACTTTTTAGAACTGGTATAATTACAAATTGAACATTTAAAAGACTTTTTGTTACTGTGCATCTTCACATGAACATTAAAATAATATTCCGATGATGTTTTCCAACCACAAGTAGAACAGACAAAACGTTTTTCAATTTCATCATAATTTAAAACATCTATTTTGTCATTGCTGTAATCGGTAATTGAATGCATACAAGATTTAACATCCATACCACTACAAATGCCACACACTGAGCATTTAAATGAGTTGTCTTTGGTGTGATTTTTCAGATGTTGAAGATCAATTTCATCTAAAGTATCCGATTTGTATGACATGCAGCATAAGTCGTTTTCATTCATCTTGCCTTGAAGTGATGTATCGCTGCAATCACATTCATCCTTCAGCTCAATTTCATCAATTGCTAGTTCGGTTGTTGCATCCCTTTTTGTAATTGGTAATCTGCAATCTAAAAGGATTTTGTGAATGTAACCTAAACAATTCGCGTATCTTTGCGTACCATCTTCAAGTTTTAGGTCATGTTCAAAAAAGTTTGCTGTTATATCAGGCTTTTCTTCTTTAATGTCTTCCATTTGTAAGGTAGCTCAATGTAATTCGGAACACCTCAACGTTGTGCAATATTGCAATCAAAATTATTGTACATAACCAAAAATAAAATCTGGTTATATAGAAGATAAATGACCGACTTTTCTATCCTTCTGTAACTACTACGATATAAACAACCTAAATATAACAGTCTTCAGGTTTTTTTTATATAAATCTTATCTACGTTTTTTTTTGTTTGTTTGATTTATTCAGTATGTACCTATTCTATCAATAATACTTCTAGTCTAAGTTTTTAGTTTTAGGGTGTGTGTTTTTATTAATATTGTTAATGAAATAGGTCAAATATTTTTGGAATATCCATTTTGTATCAGAATTCAGGATTTTGGTTTGATTTCAGTTTGCCAGTTTTTAGTTTCGGCGAATTTTGTAATAACGAATTTTGCAAGTGAGTAGATTTGAGCAGGATGATGATGGGATTTAGTATTTAAAGAACCATTGGTACAGACAAGCTTCTTGCGTACTGTGTAGTAGAAACTGCCATTGGAAAAATTTTTTGTTATGGGTAACAAAAGTATCTAACAGGTAGGTTTTGAGACTATGAAGACGAGGGCTTTTTTAAAAATCTGCCATAAAAAGGTTTGTTATGATGGGTGAAAGTGAGGAACCCGTAGAAACATGATAGTTTGGCGGTAAAATTTGTTTTGAAAGCTAAAAAAGGCATTGCGTAGACAATACTTAATTAATTTGAAGGTATTGCCTGATTATGAGTAGAATTTAGGAGTTGCAAAAAATTTCAGGAGTAGGAATGTTGGTGAACAGGGAAATAACATCAATATTGACCAATAGGTTGTCTTTATGTATGGGCAAGAACGCGAAAATTTCTAATTCTAACTATTTTGGGGGGTACAAGGGGTGAAGGCGCAAGAACATCTAGCCTGCTCAAATGTCAACCTCACCTGCACATGGTGTACTCTGCTAGAAACTAACGAGGTCTGGCGACCCATTTTTTGGGGGTATAAGTGGACCCCAGTTGTGCCGAGGTCTTATGGCTAGACTAAACACCCGCACACGGTATCTAGATTAAAGGAACAAAAGACGGCCTTGAAAACGGACGGAAGCATGGAAGACAACCCAAGCGAGAACAAAGGACAAGAATAGGAATATGGAACATTAGAGGTTTAAATGGAAAGGAAGTGGAGCTGGTCAAGGAAATAATAAAAAACAAAGTGAAAATTCTGGGAATATCAAAAATTAAGAAAAAGGGACAATGGAAGTAATACTGGAAAAGGGGTACAAGTTAATGTACTGAGGGGTACCAATAGAAACGAGAGCGAAAGAAGGAGTAGGGATAATAATAAGCCAAAATATTGCAAATAAAATAATAGGATGGGAGAGTATCAACTCAAGAATAATGTCGGTTGACATACCTATTAATGAATGAGAGGATAACATTTATACAGATCTATGCACAAACTGAGGATGCCGACATAAAGGAAAAAGATGCGTTTTGCGCAAGTTTGCAGAGAGTTGTAGATAAAGCCAGAGATAGAAGCAAATATGTAATGGTTATGGGGGACTGGAACGCCTAATAGATAGAGCTCCAGAAAGAAGATATGGAATGCTGGGAAAACATTCCAGTGATAGAATTATAAATGAGAATGAAAATAGAAAGATCGATTTCTACACCAACAAGAAAATATTAATTTAAAATAGTTACTTCAACCATAAATAAATACATACAATTACATTTAAAGCAGATAACAGAGGCGCGGAAAGAACCATCGA
Source organism: Sinelater perroti (assembly GCA_036346155.1). Taxonomy (NCBI): domain Eukaryota; kingdom Metazoa; phylum Arthropoda; class Insecta; order Coleoptera; family Elateridae; genus Sinelater; species Sinelater perroti. Next base: position 4,592,295 of record JARFIY010000344.1, read on the forward strand.
CTTACATCACCTACACAAGAGGAGCCAAATATGCTATATTAGATATGAAACTCAGACCACAGACTGGTAAGTTGCAGGCACAAGATTCTACACAAGAAAACTAGCACCATCAAAGAAATACTAAAAAATTAAATTCGAGGAATTAAGAATACTACAAAAAAAGATCGAATACCAAAACAAACTGGAGCAAAACACCAGGACAACAGATAGAACATAGAGAAAATATGGCAGATACTAAAAATTTCAAAGGAAGTATGCGAAACGAAGAAATCAAACAACAAATCAAAAACAAATAAAATGGTGGAATGACACGGTAAATGAGAAAAGAGAGTGGTAGAAAAGATACCTAAATATGGGCAAAGAAGAAGACGAAACTACATTAAAAGAAGAAATGAAGCAAAAGAAGAGATTAGAAGAGCGAAAATTAATTCATGGGAAGAATTCAGTGGAGAAATAGAGGAGAAATTCAGGGAGAATCAAAGAAACACGAAATAGTTCTGGACAACAGTGAAAATACGGCAAACAAACGGAGTATAAAAAACAAAGAAGGAGACCTATTAACGGAGGAAAATAAAATAGTTGTTACATAGAGGACGTATTAGGGTAGGAAGTTTAGAAGAGATCAAACTCGACCATAAACAATGAGAAACATAAATAACAAAAGAAAAACATGAAGGTAAAGCATGAAAGATAGAGGTAATAAGGTACAAGAAGCAATACAAAAAATTAAACTAGAAAAATTAGTCGGAAAAGACAAAATAAGCTCCGCGATGATAAGTATGGAGGAAGAAGTTTAGAAAGCTGGATCGGGAAAGTATGGCAATAAACTTGGGAAGGTGAAAATATACTCAAATACTAAGAAAAAAAACATAATACCACTCCACAAGAAGTATCTCATCATGCATACAAAAAATTTACTCCAGAAGAATCAGACGTCACATAGATCAATTACAAGAAGAACTGGCAACATATAGAGAAAATAGACAGACATATATACACTGAGAACAGCAATGAAAAGAAAACTATTATACCTTGCATTTGTAGATCTACAAGAAGCCTTTGATATGGTTCCAAAATATGCACTATGGAAAGCTATGAAAGAAGCAGGAATTCCAAAATAACTTATAGAGGCGACAAAGAGACTATGTGAGGACAAAAGGAACATGGAAAGGAACATTAAACAATAAGACTTGCTGAAACCACTGCTCTTTTTAATAGTTATAGTTCAAATCATTGTGAGCCGTGGTGGTTTAGTGGATAGGTCGCTAGACTACGAAACCAAGAGTTGCGGGTTCGAATCCCGCTCTCGCCAATTCAATCGCTGGCATTGTGCTCAACTCAGGCTGCAATAAATGAGTACCTGGAGGTCAAACTCTGGGGTAATAATAGGCGGTCGGTACGTAGCGCTAGCCACGTTACTACTCTTGTGTAGCGTAGGCTCTAGTAGTAGCAGACCTATCCTGTTACGACCCCAAAGGGCCTTCAAGGCCTATTACGGAGAACTATTATTAGTTCAAATCATTAAAGAGAGCAGAGGAAATATGTTGGGCACAAAATTAGGAAATTAGAACGTGAGGACAGTAAATATTCAAAACCTAGTAATTGCTGACGATTTTGCGCTCATAGCAGATAATGAGAGAAAACTACAACAAGCTGTAAACAGATGGGGTAACAAAATAGAAGAAGCAAGAATAAATGTAAACACCAAGCAAAAACAAATAATGTGTATAAATAAACAAGATCCAGAAAGAAACATAAATATAGAATGCAAGAGAGAAATCCTAGAAGAAGTAAACTATTATAAATATCTAGGGGTAATTATAAGGCAAGACGGAGCAACCGAGCAAGAAATTCGCAAGCACATATCCAAAGCAACAAGACTGTGGTGTAATGGATCGAAAGGAGACTGGATTAATAATAACGCGTGCTTATCAGCAACTAGGTATGGGATGCGAGGGCGCGTGCTGGCTTGCTCATGGCTCCGGGTCTCAAACCCGACTCCCTACTATGTCCGCACTACGGTGCGGCTGGGTTATAGATGGCGCTCTCAAACAAGAGAGCGCTCACACAATAGAAACCAAATTACACGTGTACAAAACTATGTACCTGGATGGTATGGACATGTGATGAGAATGGAAGAACACCCGCCAGGAAAATTCAAAGAAAAGGGAAAAAACGACACGATCTAGAACATGGTAGAGAAAAAAAAAAGTATAGAAGAAGCAAATGATTGGCAAAGACAGCAGAAAATTCTTGAAGTGGATAGGTCATAAGAAAATATTTTACTTGTGAATTTTTAGAAGACCATATAGTCATACTGCCCAATAAACCACTTTTTAACAATTCCTTCTATATGAGGTATGGTAACAAATATCTTTAAACATTAGGGAAAAACTGTATTTATTCAATAAGAGAATTGGGAATAACGGTTTTTTGGTAAGATCCATTAGCAACAATTTAATAATGTATTAGAAACTATAATAAAAGCGAGCGGGTTAAAAGCGAGCGGGTTAAAAACCAAACGAACAATATGTAATTAGATAAAGCAAATAATGGGATAAGTAGTAAGTAAATTTATAAAACGCATCTTTTATTATGATTTATATAATAAATAAACAGCAGATTCTAATTATTTAATATTTAACAACAACAAACTAACAACTACTTTGTTTAATAAATTCTAGCCTATTATTTTAATAAGCTTAAAGAATTTCTCATTTTTAATAATCTTTCACTGAAACCGAAATATACCTATTCAGATAAATTAATTTTTTTATATCTCTATGATACATAACAATCTTAATAAGTTTCCCTTGCTGTGCATATATTTCAGTTTTTAAAATTGAGTTTATAAAATACCTTATAAATATAAGTAAATCATTGACATCTTTAAAGTCCCTGAATTGTTTTGCAATTGTCTAAAACAGTACTGTCCTAATCACAAAATAAACAAAGCTTATCATAAATCTTTATGTAAACAATAACATAGCGTTTGTGGAATATATTATAATCACAAATAAAAACTCAAATAGTTTTACATAGTGCCATATAACTATCTAAACAATGCCTCTTGATAGTATTACAATCATAAACTGAACATTTATGAGGTTTCTTTTTAACGTGGATATCTACATGTTTCTCAAGATCAACTTTAACAAAAGTTTTATAAAAGCAAGTGAAACATTCAATATATTATACAGTTTTGTAAGCTACCATATGACAGTTTAGAGTGTCTTTTCTGTCATTGCTATGAAGAGGAAATAAAAATTTGTAAGACTTTTCTTTTCTATGAATAGCTTGATGCCTTTGGAGAACGGGTTTATAGAATGTCTTATAACCACAAGTATAACACTCAAAACGTTCTCCAATGCCATGAGTTGCTACATGCCTTTTTAAGTTAGTTTTCTTAACACTGCTATAATCACAAAGTGAACATTTATGAGACCACTTCTCTTTGGTATGTTTTTTTATATGATTTTGTATGTTGCTTTTGCAAACTGCCACATAACCACAAGTAAAACACTCAAAACGTTCTCCAATTCCATGCGTTGCCATATGATCCTCTAAATCACTATTTCCGATACTGTTATAATTACATAATGAACATTTATAACATTTCCCTCTAGTATGGCTTCTTATGTGATTTTGAAGTCTGTTTTTACAAATTGTCACATAACCACAAGTGAAGCATTCAAAAGGTTCTCCAATTCCATGCGTTACCATATGACTTTTTAAATAACTCTTTCTAGTAGTACTATAATGACAATGTAAGCATTTGTAACACTTCTCCTTAGTATGGTTTTTTAAATGACACTGAAAATTGCTTTTACGGATCGTCACATAACCACAAGTGGAACACTCAAAACGTTCTCCAATTCCATGGATTGCCATGTGATTTTTTAAATAACTCTTTCTAATACTGCTGTAATCACAAAACGAACATTTGTGGGGCTTTTCTTTATCATGGTTTTTTATGTGATTTTGAAAATTACTTTTACGAATTGTCACATAATTACAAGTGGAACACTCAAAACGTTCTCCAATTCCATGAGTTACCATATGATTGATTCAAATAACTCTTTTTAATTCCGCTATAATTACAAAATGAACATTTATAAGGCTTTTCTGCAGCATGACTCTTAATATGATACTTAAAATTGCTTTTACGGATCGTTACATAACCACAAATAGAACACTCAAAGCGTTCTCCAATTCCATGAGTTGTCATATGACTGTTTAAATTATTCTTTCTGGTACTACTATAATCACAAAGTGAACATTTATAAGGCTTCTCTCCAATATGATTCTTAATGTGATTTTGAAAATCACTTTTACGGAATGTCATATAAGTACATGTAAAACATTTAAAACGTTTTCCAATTCCATGAGTTGCCATATGACTTGACAAATACCTATATCTGACACTACTGTAATCGCAAAGTGAACATTTAAAAGGCTTTGTACTACTGTGAATCTTCACATGAACATTAAAATAATATTTAGAGGACGTTTTAAAACCACAAATAGAACACACAAAGTGTTTTTCAGTTTCATGAGTTGCTGTATGATGATTTATAAGATCTTTTTTGTCACTGCTGTATCACTGACTGAATGTATAAAAGATTTAACATCTATACCACTACAAGTGCCACAAATTGAGCATTTAAAAGAGTTGTCTTTGGTGTGATTTTGATACTCGGTTTTATGTGAAGTGTCAGAGTTGCATAATGTACACCATAAGATGCTTTCATTTGTCTCGTCTTGAAGTAACGGTGTATTACTATAATCACATTCATCCTTGAGCTCAATTTCATCAGTTACTAGTTCAGTTACATTTTTCTCTACTTTTTTAATTGGTAATGCCCAATCTAAAAGAAAAATTTTTGGAACATAACCTAAATTATGTGCGTGTGTTTGCATACCATCTACAAAGTTTTAGGTCATGTTGAAAAAAGTCTGCCGTTATATCGGGCTTTTCTTCTTTAATGTCTTCCATTTTTAAAGCAGTCTAATGTAATTGGACACACCTTAACGTTATACACAATATTTCATAAAAATAATAAACAGATATTTGATTTACGCATATTAGACAAATGAACTACTATATTTAATCTGTGACTACTGCCATAAAAATAATCTAAATGCAACAATTTCGGGTAGTTTTTTGGGTATTTATATTTGAACTGTACATATCTAAAAGAAGTGGGTCCACAAGTTTTAATTAATAAGGGAAAGGCACTTTTTGATTTTGTACATCAGTCCTGTATACCATACTTTGGTTGATTTGAGATCTATTTCGTTTAATTATTAAGCTTTGAGTAATTAATTTCTTTTTGTACTTCTTTTGCAGAAAATTGTTTGATTGCGTGTATATTTAGAGGAATAGTAAACACACTTCTAGTTTATCATGTAGATTATTATGGTTAGGTTTTAATTCTTCGGGAGGTGCTTTGCAAAGAATACTGCTTTTCCTTCATTATTTCTTGTCTACTGAAGATTGGGTTCCATTTCGTGAGAATAGAGGATATTTCAGTCTTTGGTTTCGTTGAGCTGTTGATGTTTCCGTATCCATTTAACATAATGGTTGAGATTAGTGACATACTACAAAAACAACCTTCTTCTTCGTTTATTTTTAATTTGTTGCTCAATCTACGAAATATATTTTACTTTAGTACAACCTTGGTCTGATTTTTCTTTTTTCTGCTATTTTTTATCTCAATTGGGATACCGAAAATTTTGTTTCTATATTTAATATAGGTATGAAGTGTTGTGCTGCTTCTTCAAGGACACTGTTTAACTCTGTTGTTGCTTTATCTATTTTGTTTGGTGTTTTAAGACTTATGTGCAAATTGGTGATCTTAACAATTTTGTTGCAAGTTTTTTTATTATACATTCTAAGTAAAGGTATTTTGTGGATAAATAAACTAGCAATTGTTGCTATTTGGGCGAGTGATCAGAAGTAAGGTCATAGCTTGGAATGACTTCCATATAATGGAGTAAATGTCGTTAGTGATGAAGTGATACAAGAGGTTTTCTACATTTGTTATAAGTTTATATTCTCCCACTCATTTTTATTTTCTCCAACCCATGTTTCTATTCTTTCTCTAAATTAGTCTCTGTTCCTGCTTTCTTTAATTTTATAGCCTAATTACTTCTCTTGTTCTACAAACATGCAAAATTTTGTATCTCTTTATTTCTAATCTTTTGTTCGCTCTGATATCTAATACATTTTTTTTAAACTGACTATTTGTTAGTATATAATCTATGATGGATTTTTATCTCTATTTTAGACTGCTATAATATTTGTGTATATTTTTATACTTGCATTAGATATTATTAAGTTGTTGTCTCTGCAAAAATTTATCTGTATATTTTATTGCTGTTGGTATGTTTTCCTTTTATATTCTTATCATATCATACCTATGTAGTGGTAATTCAAACACCCGTTAACTCTGCTATTTATATCTCCTAATACTTTTAATCTTCCTTGTACATTTTCTACATTTTCTTCATTTTACCTCTTCCCAAAACATGACTTTCCTATTCACAATATCATCTTCAACTGTTACATACATTATTAGAAATATTGTAGTATTTCTTGATTTCAGCTGCATTTTATGTTTTAAAGAAAGACCTATTTCGATCTATGTTGCAAATGTGCCTCATTCGTTATATAACTTACTTTTGTTACTAATTTTGTATTCAATTGTAACAGACTGTGTAATAAGATGCGGCGTTTCTAATTTTATATCGATCCCTGAGCTTTTTCCTTTGTTTCTCTTATTGCTGGTGTATCCAACTTTGCCTTACCAAATTCATCTGCTAGTTCTTCTATCATTTTTTCTTCAAACATCCCATGCGCATATTTTTAAAATTTTATTTTTCTTATTTTTTGTTAAATCCTTTATTTCCTAATTATTATTAGCATGTTCTTCTGGATTTTTATTTGTTATTAATGATTTTAATGTTTTTTAATATCTTCTATTTTAATAATACACATCTTTCTTTTAGTTTGGCGTACATCCTTTAACTATGACTTTACTTCTTTTCGTTCTATGAATTTTTTTATTTTATTGCTTATATTTCTTTTTATAATTGCTTATTGGATTGCAATTTTTTTGTATTCTTAACAATGTCTATTTGACAAATGTTACGGCTCTAACGCCCCGCGTGGGAGCTCGATCTACAAACAGAGGTTAAAGCTCTCATATGTTTGCTCACTGTACCCGGCCGCCGCGCACCATTTCTGATGCTATACGGGGCGATGTGGTAAGCACCGCGCCTTAGACGACCGCTATTATTGCCCTTTATTAGAGTGAACGCACGTATTCAAGTATTTTTAGTGACTGAGTAGGCCACCCGCCAGGCATCAGAGAGCACCAGGAATTGAACGTCGGTCCGTTCGCATCGCAGCCCGCGCCTCAACCACTGGACCACTCTGGGGTGTTTGACAAATATCCCGTATAAATCTTAAATACATTTCACCATTTGTTTGATAGAATCAGTGGTCTTCCAGCTCTTCCACTTCACGTTTATAATCGACTACTCAATTTTTGTCTACAATTTACTGACCTCTTACATCTATTACTTACTTAATAACAAAATATATTTCTTTATTTACCGATTATTATTTTTAGTCTTGATATGTAGCATAAAACAAAATTTCTGTATTTTTTTGGTGTCCGGCATTTTCAAAAATTTGTTGTATATTTGTTAGTTGCCATCTATTTCTAGCTTTTTTTTTACTTTATATAAATTATTTTAAGAAAACTGCAATCATCTTGCTCCTAAAAATTGATATTTTTCGGTTTTCTAACACGCACCGTATGCGAGAAATAACTCCGAAAAGCAAACATTTTATATACCATTCAAACAATCAATTAAAGAAAGGTCCAACAGTACCAAAATAATCGGCTTAAATTAATATCTCACCTAAAAAGTTGACAATAACGTCTACAGCCTTTTTTGACTTGATAAAACTATTGCAACGATTGCTATGGCCACGGTTACTGGGGCAACGGCTATCATGCCAAGTTATGGAGAAGTTGCTAGGGGAACCGTTACCATGACAATCGTTGCTATGTAAACTGTTGCTGTGGAAACAGTTGTTAAGGAAACGGTTGCTAAGGAGACGCTTACTATGGAAACGGTTGCTGCTATATTGGTTGATATGACAACGGCTGCTATGGAAATGGTTGTTATGACAACCGTTACTATAGAAACGGAGGATGTCATTGCAACGGTTACTGCAGAAAAAAACGTTATGTAATCGATTGCCATGAAAACAGTTGCTACGGTAACGGTAGGGGTTGCCATGCCAATGGTTGCTATGACAACAGTTGTTATGGCAATATTTGTCACAGCAACCGTTGGCATGGAAACCTTTGTCATGTAAATAAGTATTTGTATGGTTGCTATAGTAACATTTGCTTTGGCATCAGTTGTCATGGCAGCAGTTACTATAGAAATGGTTGTTAAAAAAGTTTTTGCAATGGTATCGGTTGTTACAAAAGCGATTACAATAGCAACGGTTGCTATTGAAACGTTCAGAGTCCTCGTAAAACGAGAACAACAGATTTTCATATTTGATCAGTTTTATTTATAATATTCGGTAAAAATATTCGTACCCAATTAATACGTCACTGGTTTAGACCTTAGGACACTGCTAGTTATAATTAAGTTTATGGTTGCGCAGATTAGCTCAGCTGTAGCTCCGCCCATAGGCTCTTTACGAATCACTGATACTACACCATGTTAACGGACGTTAAATTGTCTTTCAAAGACTTCTGTATCTACCCAATTCTATACAAAGCATTTTTCCTGTAGGCGTTTTGTTTTATAGCAAACGTCTCAGGTGTAGTGTTTTCGCATCTAATACAAAATTTTATAGCCTAGCACTGATCGACACTGCACTGGATTTTGATCCGTGAGGCGACGCTCAAACAGCTGTCACTTCGCAAACGGTCCGCACTAGAGATGGGCAAAGTGACTCATTTCTGGTATCAGGTTCAAATCGCTCAGTCACCAAAAAGAGCTAGCTCTTTTTTATGACTCATGACTCATTTTCTGCTACATTTGTGCCTACTGGCTATATCAGTTAGGTTATTATTGCTACCATTATAAAACCAATTGTAATGAACTGTTCAATTCAACAACGTTTTATTTAAATTTTATTTTTCCCTGACAATAGCGACATTTTCCTTTTCCTTCTTTGGTAACATGGTACTGAATATCACTCGACAACGTACTAGCTCTCACCGACATTTCATTCTAAAATAACAACAAAATATTATAAATAACGTAAATCGTTTAAATATTATATTATAGATGTTATAGATAAATATTACGTACCAAACTGTATAAAGGCGAAGACTGATAGATAGAATAAGCAAAGTCGCAAAAAATTGAGGAGTTATCGGAATCAGGAACAAGTTGAGATCAAGTTTCGGGAGTGAATCAGATCAGTGAGTCAGATCGAGACGGGAGAACCAAGAGCTGCTCGCATATGCGCAAACCGCACGACAGCGAAAGAGCGAGAATCGAGTGAGAGATCGAAGAATTACCGCTCTTATTTTGTGAGTCATAACTCACTCACTCTCTACCAAGAGCTGGTTCTTTTGAATAACTCATGAGCGGATCGCCCATCTCTAGTCCGCACTCTCTAAAGACCTCACCAATTCTCAAGCCTCAACACTTAGTCTTCAATTCTTTTGCTTAGACCAAAAAAAATCAGTCTCATTACTTTCTCGACGTATCTTGAATATAAAATTTTCAAAATCAGTTCAAGTTCAAAAGATTACACTGTAGTAATGTTCACAAAGTAAATACACAAGCGCGAAAGTCTGCTGTTTTTACACAACTTTTGCCAGAAAAGTTCCAGGACTGATTTTTTTATTTTTTACCTGTAATATACAAACACAATATATAGGTGTTATTCAGTTACCTGATATATGTTCTGTGTTTCTATGTAAACTCACTAAGTGCTAGAGCTGTGACTGGCAACCCTTATTCTGTTTGTTGGGGCATTTAATTGAAAGTTATACCAGTGACGTGATGGAAGCGGATTCTAAGCAGAGAGCTAATGTTGAGTAAGTATATGGTGATGAGATATTGGAAAACGTCATAAAGATATTGCAGCAATACCAAATTTTTTTGCATGGAGTACTAGGACAGTATTGCGAAATGACGCAAGTGGTGGTCACATGTGGGAAGTTCAAACGTGTTTCAAACGTGCACTGCAGTGCAGATGACAAAACAATCTGAAATGGAATACTAGCCAATTTTATACTACAACTTTACACGCAATTTCAATCAAAATGTTGATCAGTGTTTAGAGAAAATGATTCCCGTACTTATCATACCACCATTAAAGGTGGTGTCAGAAATCTCAGAAGAGAAATATCAGTCGAAAAAAGTTTAAGAGATATATAAAACTTATCTTCAGATAAAAGTGTTTGTACAAACAATTCGTACCATTTCATTCAACCATCTTCAAGTGGGAAAGGTTTGCTTTGGATTTCCTGTGCTTTAACTGACGACCAGATGATACAACGCGTTTCGTGGTATTGTATGATCAATAAGTTTGAAAAAAACATCTCTCTATGGCAATGGTATCACAATAGGTGAAAAAATCTAGCTTTATTTTTATTGCGCGAAAAGCAGGCTAAAAAGGATATAATTTTAATGGCGTGGGATGACAAGCATATCTAGATTCCCGAGAAAACGTGAAAGAATTGGTTCAACAACTGGTGTTGAAAGATTGATAAAAATTAAAGGTATATTGCAAAACTTTTCTAATTCCCATATACTTTAATAAGTTTCACTAATAGACTTAGCTCTATCATAACTATGCCGATATGGCCTAATTCTTCTATTAGTATCTACTTTATCATTTAAATTTTTTCATTAATCTTTTAAATCCTTATTAACTTCCGACACATCTGTTTATTGTTTTAATTTGACCCATCAGAAATGCTTTTACAGGTACAGTGTAAATTTCTATTTCTCTTTTAAATTTACTGATCTTTTGCTTCTGTTTATTCAGAATAGTCTTAAATTTTCTTCTTTTAATTGCTTTGCAACTTTATTTATTTCATCTCTGGTGTCTTCAATGTTAGTCAATTTATTTTAGATTTTGTATCCCCAAGCATTGTATTTTAAATTAATTACAGGGCCTGTTCTAAATTAATTATAGTAGCAAAACCTGTACGTTCCAATTCCGTGACTTCTCGCCCCTGACATGTAAATTGTAGGTGTGTTTATAAACCATGTAGACCTGCGTCAATACCAATTCGCAAATGCGGCTGAGTCGTCCTAGCAAAATTAGGAAGACGTGGTTCAATTTAGTCAAAGAAATGGAAAACGACCGGATTACAGTGTTCCTCTTGGCTAACTATCTTACCGCCATTTAGGATTGCATCAAGACTGTTTTTGTAGATTAGCTGAAGAGCATTACGTGTGGCGCTGTATCCATCAGAAACATAATCTGATAACTACTTTCTAATAGAAACATGGAGTGAATGTCTTGCAAAGGCAGCTATCCACAAAACCAATGATATGACGAAATACAACGATTGATGCAAAGATCTGCTAAATAATCGCTTTTAAAACAAGGTATTTTTTTTCTTGTACGTGAATAATCAAAACATAAAGTTTGATATAATCAGTGACCTCAAATAAATCATGGATAAGGCCAAAAAACATGTGTGTATTTGTAAATTTTGACTACATTGATATATAAGTATTGCACAAAATAATGGAAAAACCTGTAAAAGTCGAAACATCTTGTACTAATAAAAATTGAATTCTGGACAGAATGGACTGCTATAAGTCCTGAGTAGTGGTGAGTGGAATTTGAAGCCATTCTTCATGTAGCACAGCCTCCAGCTCAGGTAAACCCTATTTTCCAAAACAGCCTACAGAGGCTCGATGGTATTCTGGTCTGAGAACTGGGCCAGGAAAGATATTGAATCTCACCAGCATGCTCTTGAAACCACTTTTGAACAGCGCCAGAGGTGTGAATGGGGGCATTATCCTGAAATACAGCATTCCTGTCTGGAAATAATGAATGAGTTCTCTATACACTGTTGCTGTGATCCAACCATATAATGTAACAAGAGGGATTGCCAAATATCATGATATAACGCCCCAGACCATAATAGAGCTGCCACCATGTTTGACAGTCGGGCGGAGACAGTCCATATCGTATGCTTCAGAGGGTATTCGTCAGATAAACATGCGTTTGATGGTGGGGAAGAGAGTAAGGAGCAAATCGTCCGACCAAACGACACGTCGCCAATCCTTCAACGTCTAGTATTTGTGGGCATTGCACCATGCACGTCGCATTCGTGTCTGTTATTAGGGGCTTGGCAATAGCAACACGTCTATGGATACCCATTTTATGGAGTTCCCACCTCACTGTTTTGGATAACACTATGGTGTTTAGGTGCTGATTAAGTTCTGTAGTCACTTTCTCGGTCGTTATTTTCTTCTGCGATGTCACAATAAGCTTCAAGGCTCGGCAGTCCCTATCCTGCAGCTTCATCTTTCGACCACTATTATGCTTCGCAGACCCTGTTTTACAGTGCATTATGTATGCGGTCAAAGGAAAACAGTGATACAAGGAATTTCCGAGGAAAAAGATGAGTCAAGCTTAATACTATACGAGAAGGTTAGGATACTGATGAGGGAAATGGCTACTACGATTAATATGGAACAGGAGATTGAAGAAATAAGATTAGCAAAAACAGGTAAACAAGAATTCGGATTTCTGAGGAAAAAGAATGAGGTAATGAAAAACAAGAGAAGCTTAAAGAATGTAAAAGTATGGATCACGGATAACTACCCAAAAACAATACTATAAGAGCGCAAGGAACTGTTGAAGCACATGAAAAAAGCTAGAGAAGAGTTAACACAGTTAACACAGAACTAAAGGGAGGAGGTAACAGACAAGGAAGACCTGACAAACATAGAAGAAGAGAAAGAGGGTAAAAAAGGGAGATCCACGGACGAAAAAAACGAGAACACCCCTAAGGAAACAAGATTAACAGGTACAATCCCAAAGAGAAACAAATACTGGCCCCATGCAAGAAAATAGAGGAAGGAAAAGCAAATGCAACAGATGGGGATATAAAGAGCAAATCTTCAACAGAAGACAACGCTATATGTAGAAAAAGAAACGCAAAGAATCACAAATACCAAACGGAACCAACAACAGTTCCCAAAAAACTAGGAAAAATATCAAACTGGAAGGAAGAAACGATGACGACACGCAAAGAAATAGGACAAGAAAACAAATCCGAGGAAAATGAAGAACAAGAAGCCAAGTCAAATAATCCAAAAAATAAAAACGCAATAGAAGAACTAAAAATGGAAAATACAATCAAAATACCCCTACCCGCTGAAAAGATAGTACAAAGACTGAAAACACTACAAAAATATAAGGAACAAAGAGTTAGAGGAAAGAAGCAGTTAGGATATAAAATTAAGAAAAGCAAGAATAAGAAAAACGATAAAAGAAAAAATGTAGTAAAAATTGGAACGTGGAACGTAAGAACTATGTTAATGCCAGGAAAACTGGCACAAATAACAAAGGAAATGGAAAAATATGACTTAGATCTGTTAGTAATCCAAGAAACGAAATGGAAAGAAAAAGGAGAGATTAATCAACAAAACGCCACAATGTTCTATTCAGGAGAGTAGAGCCAAATCAGACCAGAACATTTGACATGATTATGTGTAATAATAAGCACTAATCCAGCTTAATAAAAAAAAGATTGAATTAAGGCAGATATTATTATTATTATGTATGCAGTCATCTACCTTATGCTATGGAAGATGACTCAGTCAGAGAAACGTCTTTGACGCCTTATATTCCTAAATGAAATGAAAGGACCGAAGAAGAAGAATGTATGAGGTCATGGCTTTTGAGATCGTGCTTTGTGTCATAACGTGTGCGCTGCTTTGCTCACAGATGCTCCAGCTAGACGGGCATTAACAATTAGACCTCTTTGAAAGTCCATCAAGTCAAACATACTGGTCACTCACTACACCTGCACAACATCATTGCCTCACTCCACTATTAGTGCACAGTCTATACTACCTGCAACATACAAAAGACGGTCGATTTACGCAGCGGCCAGTGTTACCAAGCACAGTGAAAATGTCCCATCTTTTGACCAGTGTTTCTAGAATATGTCCAATACCTGTGTTCTTGCTCTGCACCTTATTGGAAAAATTCTGCAAACGTGTATTTGTCAGTAGAATAGCATTTAGAAGAGGATGGCCTCTTTAAGAACTTCGTGTCTTCTTTAAGATAAGATATGCAGAATTTGCCCTTTTTCCAATTTTACCATATTTAAACTACCTAATATTCCCATAAATACTATTATAAACTTTACAAAAATTTATTAAACGATTGTTGGTAACATAAATACAAAAGATTTATTTTAAATGGAAGCATAAATCTTAAAACATTCATCTATGACAAGATGCATATAGGGTGTCTTCATAAGCAAACCATGCCCTTTAAAATTGCCCATAATTTATTATTCAAATAACTATGTCTGGACTATCAGCGAAACAATCATCTACCTTTTAGCTCAGCTAAGTCCAAGTTGACTGCTTTATAATTGAAGAGTTTAAGGCTAGTCTCTAAGGAAGAACCGAAGTGGAAATACAGCTGTTTATTGCGACTACAATAACTAAAGTTCTGACTAGTATTACTTCAGCAATGACATGGAATATAATGGTGTGAATTCACAGAAAAGGCACGTTTTGAAAAAAGTTTTTATTTATAAAACAGCTTTTATTGTACTTTGCACAATGAATAAAAGATCATTTCTAATTCTTTATTATCTAAAAACAACATACTAACAACTGTTTTGTTTAATAAATTCTAGGCTAGTTATTTTCATTAGCTTAAAGAAGTTAGTTGTTTTTAATAATCTTTCACATCATACACCAAGAACCAAATTTTTGGTGTCCCTTTAAAGTTGCGTTGATAGAGTATCTTATACATATAAGTAAATCGCTTCTGTCTTTTAATTCCATGAATTATCATGTTTTTATTTAAAATGTTTTTTCTGGTACTGCCATAATCACAAAATAAACATTTATAAGGATTAATAATAGTAGAATGTTTTATAAACACTCTAAACAATTCTTTCCGACAGTATAGCACAATACCTTGTATAGTTCGTGTAAGTGGTTCTGCCAATATTTCGACCGTTACATATAACTAAATACATATAAAATATAATAGATCCAAAAAATTCTCCCTATTTTTCAATAAATAAAACGTGATTGATAGATTCACATATTTTTATTAGAAATAATTTTAAAAATGCAATTTTTGTAATCCATTGTTTTATTCTCTAAAATTTGCAATATCAACATTTTCCTTCTTTGGTCTTTTTCTTCATACATTGCACTGTTCATTGTTCAGGGAATTATAAGGCTATATTCCATATTGAGATCAACTTCCATAATAAGCTCTGACAAGGTTTCAACCACTCCAATAATTTTTGATGGTTATTCAGGCATGTAAATTCTCATTCAAGTACTTCAACGCAATCGACGTTTTGTAAGTTATCCCGTTAATAAGTATTTAATTGTCTAGTTTAGTAGTATTCAATTCGATGCACTCAATTATGTTGACGGAATCTAACTCTGAAACCAAGTTGCTGTCCAATTTCCAGTTATTAACGACTTTGGCAAAATCAGTTTCAAAAGCAATGAAATCATTTGCACAATGTGATGGATACGTTAATTTAACATTAAAGTTCACAAACGTCCAGTACTTGCTCATGCTACGTAGTTTACACATTAAGGACAGCAGTTATAATTACACTGAACTACAATTAGAGTAGCAATTTTGCGTAAAATCGGTAGTTAAGATGTTGAAAAGGAAATTACTGAAACATAACTCGTGGTGTGTACATATGGAAATCCCAAAAAACTTGAAATATATGTCGTATCGCATAACTGCACAAAAAGAGATGATTAAAAGGAAAAATAACTTTGTGTACTAACTTTTAAAATTGAATTTCATTTTACTCAATTAGAATTTAGTTTTGAAATTTTTAAACGAGACTATAGTCAATCCTAACTGATCGAAGCTAACCCATGTGAGATGTTGCTGAACTACAATCACAAACCGAACATTTATAAGATTTCTTTTTAACCGTCATCTAGATGTTTTCTAAAATCATTTTTCACAAATTCACGAGATACCATATCACAGTTTTGAGTATTCTTTTTGCTACCACTATAAAAATAAATTGAAGATTATAAGATTTTTCTATGAGTAGCTTCATGCCTTTTGAGAAAGGGTTTATAGAATGTCTTATAACCACAAATGTAACACTCAAAACGATCTCCAATTCCATGAGCTGCTGCTTTATGCCTTTTTAAGTTAGTTTTATTAACACTGCTGTAATAACAAAGCGAACATTTATGAGTCGACTTTTCTCTAGTATGATTTTTTATATGATTTTGAAGGCTACCTTTACGGATTGTCACATAACCACAAGTAAAACACTCAAATCGTTCTCCAGTTCCATGAATTGCCATATGACTGTTTAAATAAGTCTTTCTAGTACTGCTATAATTACAATGTATACATTTGTAGGACTTCTCTCTAGTATGATTTTTTATGTGATTTTGAAGCCTGTTTTTACAAATTGTAACATAACCACAAGTAAAACACTCAAAACGTCCTCCAATTCCATGAGTTACCATATGACTTTTTAAATAACTCTTTCTACTACTGCTATAATCGCAATGTAAGCATTTGTAAGTTTGCTCCTTAGCATGGTTTTTGATATGATATTGAAGGCTGCCTTTACGGATTGTTGCATAACCACAAGTGGAACACACAAAACGTTCTCCGATTCCATGAGTTGCCATGTGATTTTTTAAATAACTCTTTCTAGAACTGCTATAATCACAATGTAAGCATTTGTAAGTCTGCTCCTTAGTGTGGTTTTTTAAATGACATTGAAAATTGCTTTTACGGATTGTCACATAACCACAAGTAGAACACTTAAAATGTTCTCCAATTCCATGAATTGCCATATGACTTTTTAAGTAACTCTTTCTAATACCGCTATAATCACAAAGTAAACATTTGTGAGGCTTTTCTTTATCATGGTTTTTTATATGATTTTGTAAGTTGCTTTTACGAGCTGTTACATAATCACAAGTAGAACACATAAAACGTTTTTCAGTTTCATGAGTTACTATATGATGGTTTACAAGATCTTCCTTGGTACTGCTGTAGTCAATAACTGTATGCATGGAAGATTTAAGATTCATATCAGTACAAGTGCCGCAAACTGAGCATTTTGAAAAGTTGCCGTTGGTATGATTTCTTAGATATTGATAATCATCGCTTTTATGTACAGTGTCGGAGTTGCATAATGTGCACCACAAGATGTTTTCATTTGTCTTTTCATGTAGCAATGGTGTGTTGCTGCAAACATATTCATCCTTCAGCTCAATTTCATGAGTTACTAGTTCAGTTATTACATCTCTGTCTACTTTTTTAATTGATAATGTGCAATCTAAAATAAGTATTTTGTCAATATAACCTAAATAACGTGCGTATGTTTGAATACCATCTATAAGTTTTAAATTATGTTGGTAGAAGTTCGCCATTATATCAGGCTTTTCTTCTTTAATGTCTTCCATTTTTAAGGCAATCCTATAGAACTTGGAGTACTTTAACGTCATATGCAATTGTGCATGAATATAATTAAAAATAAATCTTGGACACTTGATCGATGTATATAAAAGAACTATTTATAAGGTGATCTGTGACTACTGCAATAAAGATAACCTAAATGCAATGAATCTGTTCAAGATGGTTTCTGCGGACACTTAAAATATTTATACTTAAACTTATTGAATTTGTTGTCTTTATCCACTTAGTTTTGTCTTTACAGACTGCTTTCGAATTTCCACTACTAACCATACTAACAATGGTACTGGGAGTACAGTAGTTCATCACCAACGCGGCTATACCTTATGTTAAAAAAAGTCCATAAAAAAATGTATAAAAATATATAAAGACAAATTAAAAGTGCATCCGAATGTGTTCGCTAAAACCTTATGGAAACCGTGTGTAGTGAGATGGTTAAAATGGAAATCTCCAACGATTTTAGTAAAGTAGAGTTAAATGTTTAGTTACATGTTAAATATAATATCTACGCAGACTAATTATGGAAGAGATACGTCATGTATTATTTGCACGTTGTACCTCTATTTTGTAAGTATCAGACTTATTACTTAATGTCTAACTGTATTTTGGGTTGTAAGACAAAATATAATGAAATGGGATGTTACAAATTTTTTTACCCATTTCTTGCTTTCACTCTCGTGAAAATAAATATTTCTGACTAAAAGTCTTGGTGTTTTGTTTCTCCTGCCATGTGCCGTAATATTTTGCAGCACAACAAACGCTTGTATCACTGCACAATTTCGATAGCTTTTTACAGGCTAATTGGGTTTTGGTGTTTTTACATTTACCACCTTCAAAACACCAAACAGTAGTGGGGAAGTGCTACTTAGCTGCATTTAAAACCACTAGTAGAGACAGCTGAACTAAAATAGCTCCGATGGTATGGAGACTTGAATATAATGACCGCCACCAGATATACCAAACAAATATATGGCATGAGATGTGAAAGAAAAAGATCTTAAGGAAGATCCAGAAGCACCTAAAAAGATAACATAGAAGGAGTCATGAAAAGACGGAAGATTTTAGAACAAACCAAGCGACTTACAGGAGATAGAACATCACACAAAAGATGGTCAAAACCACAACGCCGTAAGAGAAAAGGGGAAGTAAGTATAAGTAAAAACCATAAATATTCCTACTACATGTACGTAACGACTGATGCCTTTTGTTTTTATGTTTTATGGAAAAAGACAAAAAACAGTAAAAAGCAGCTTTATTAAAAAAATGCTATGAAACATAATACTCGCCCTAATAAACTCCATAGGTAATTGGAACGCCTCAAATTGTTAGTAATTAAAACATCTGGCGCTAGAAAGCAACATCAACAATTGTTATATTAAAAAAAATAGTTTGGTGTCGGTCGAGACAGAGATCCGATTCCACTGGACCAAGGCGTGTGCACAACTGACCGTAAAGGAAACATTAGGATCAGGAGCACTAATTTTTGAGACGATTCCAGTGGGGCTCATAAAGAACCGATTACTAGCTAGGACGGGAGCATGATAGGGGTAGATATAACAAGCACCGGAAACAGGGCGACATTGAGTATCCCCATATTCGATATTTTTAATAAAATCATGAAAAGTTTTAACAGTAAGAGTGTACGAGTGATGACTTACCGTAAAAGTTACAATTAAACTGTGATTACCACATTCACTGATAACACGGCCATCTTGTTATCCAATACTGATCTGATAAGATCACCCAGAAAGCCACAAGATCATCTAAATAAATGACAAGCTAAGACAATGGAAAGTTCCAATCAACGCTGAAAAATCCTCACAGTAAAACATAAGTAAACATAAATAACACCCATATCCCAGTAAAAACTACAGTTAAATATCTTGGTATGCATTTGGATCAACAGCTCACATAAAAAGAGCACATCAAAGCAAAAAAGGCCCAACTAAGATTAAGTGTCAAAATGCACTGGTTATTGGGCAAGCAATCAAAACTAACAGAGAACAAATTGACCATTTATAAAACTATATCACAACCAGTGTTGACCTACTCCATCGAACTGTGGGGTTGCAGTAAACCCTCTAACACAAAGATATTAAAAAATTTCCAGTCGAAGACACTTCACATGATGGCTGACGCTCCCTGGTACGTAATGAACCAAATCCAAATAAATAAATGAAGTGACCAACCTTTTAGCCAACAAATCCAAACACGTACTACTGAATATAATAATTAGCTCCTAAACAAATTATAGAGTCAGCCCTTAGTTAATAGAAGACTTAAACGACGGTGGCCAGAAGACCTAGTCCAATAGGAGAAAGAATGGAGAACCATCAAGGGATGGTACCCAATCCATGTCACAAATCGTACATAATATTTAGTCATTACTCTGTAATTAATTACTTAGAGTAAATTGTAAATTGGTTAAAATTAAAGAAAACAAACAAGCTCTTTAGTTACTCTATAGTGAATATTTATGATTTATGGACATTATAACCTTGTTTGACTGGTTCATCTTTGATTGCATCTGCTGTAATAAAATAATGTAAATTTCGGATGACCACTCTATATACCCTTTCTTCTTAAAGCTTGTGTTCTTTTTTGAGATGTCGCGTTGATTTTTCATTTTGTTGTTTGCTTACTAACATTAAAAAGTCGATAGCAATCAGGGTAATGATTTTCTCTATCCTGTTGTAACAAATTTTTGAACGCCGCCATAAAGACATCGTCACCATACGAAGAGCACGGCTAATACCAGAGTCGCTGCCATGCTGTCACAATCTAACGGCAAACGTAATGCTTTCAGTGTGCAGGCAGCAACTATTGAAATCCCCGCGGTGTTTGTAAAGGTGCGAGAACTAGAACAATGCGAAAATTCAGATTGTACCAAAAAGTTTCAGCGCTACAAGAAGGCTCCAGGAGAAGTGCTGAAGGTATAAATAGCTCGCAGTGGAGCAGCAGGAAAAGTTAAGTTACCACAAACGAAGTAAATTATTTTAATGTGAAATAAATTGTGTTTCAGATACAGACAGTAAAGGCCTGTGTGGTATTCATAAATGTTATTAAATAATTCAATTTCTTGCAAGTAAATTAAATAAGTAGTTTACGCACATTTAAGCATGTTACACACCACTACTAAAAGGTATCATATAAGATATGTTGTCCAAGTGGATATATTTATTAAATCTCTGATGGAATATAAATCAGCAATATTTAACTGTTTTGTACTTGCTAAAAATTTTATATATACCTCTTGTGTGTATTGCCAAGAGTCCACCCACGCTGAAGTTAGTTTTGTCGGACAACTTGACAATTCCTCAATTCTGAAATTTTGCTCGAATCCAACAACTCCAGCAATAATCCATTGAAATGCTACAAAAAAGATTCATCGGAACTACATACTGAAAGGAACCTCTTATGTAACTCCTTCTGTTTAAATATCATTCCCCTCTCAATGTTGTAAGAAGCACAGGAATTCCACTGCCGCTATCATATGAGTGGGAATCCATGCCTCATTAACAACCCTTGGCGATACCTGTGATTATACTGTTATTTTTCATAGTAAGGATTGTGAAAAAAATGCTTTAGCAACTGTAATCGTGTTTGAACTGGCGAAGCATCTTTAGGAAATCCATATCTTTTACTTCATATGTGAACTAAAGAATAAAATAAGTGCTCTCAAAACAGTATTGCAAGAACCTCACCCTTGACCGAGTTTTACAGATCTGTTCTGCTGTGGAGAATTGAGATACAGGTGTACCTGAATTTCCCGAAACAGGGAGACCGTGTCCAAGTCATCTTATAAGAACACTTCTTATCAGTAAGACAAAGCTTCTAGCGGTGATACCTCAATCACATCCCACAAAAAGTGGTTCCCTTGAAATAAAAAAGTTCATTTTAGTTCACTATGTAAATATAAATAAAAACAATTGTCAAACACATCAGCAATCTCCTTCTCCACAGCTACTTCGCTTGGAAAACCTCAAGGTTTGCACAGAATCAATACCAACACTACTGATTCCAGCAATTTACAACTTCTACTAGTAAATAGTACTATAAATGGACAGCCACATATATTAAATTGGTTACTTGATACAGATGCTAAAGCAAATATTATAAGCTCCAGTGACATCCAGAAACTGAGATTTCATGTCACCACTGTCATGAAACCAACATCATGAATGTAACAGCTGTCAATAACAAAGCTAAAACCAGTAGATGATATTCAAACCACCCATTCAATTAAACAGCGTCACCTGCAATAAAACCATAGAAGTATTAAAGAATGTAAACCAACCCCTCCTAACCAAACATAGTTGTATTACATTGAGTGTCATTGATGATCAAATGTTTGAGTTAAGAAAACTTACAACCCCTTTCAGAGTATATTGCCTACATGCAGCGATAAATTGGATATTAAGTATTCACGATTCTCTTCACAAGTTTATAACAAAATAAATAATTCTATTCTACAAGCATATACCTACTTGTATATAATCGAATGCTCCTCCAATAAAATTAAACTTATCTCCAGAACCACCCCATTTCACTAGCGTAACAAGTTAAGATCACAGCTTAATATTAAGTAAAAAAGGAAATCATTAAATTCATACCTGTTTGCAAAGCACTTGGTTGGTACCATCCCATAACTGTGATCCCCAAGAAAGAATTCAGTAAATTCCATATCAGTAGAGTTGATAGGACTTTACAAGTTTGTATATCACCCTAGCTACCCCATAAAACTACCAAAGGATCATATATAGTCAATGATACTTTAGATATTGAAAAAATCTTCTAATTGAGGAGAGTAAGAAATTCACTATCTTCATTACCCTCCGAAATAGCTATTGTTATCATTATAATATAACAAGATTATTTTTAGCTGAAAACATACACAATCGACGTGGTCCTGAAACAGGATATTATTAAAGATTCTTATAAATAATTGAAAGATACTAACAAGCAGGTACAATCTTTAATATGAAGAAATGTTATTATTGCACGTGAACTTGAATGGTATCAGTAGTAGTCATGCTTTCCAGATACTGCACCTCTAACCTTAATAGAAAGGATCTTCAGTTTGAATACACTAAGTCTAGTCCTCTTCATGGTATAATCAATTATTCCTGATCTAGTAATCTAAGGAATTCAAAAAGTATCCAAAACACACTCTGTATATCAATATCTTTGCCATTATAGTCAACAAAGCTTTCCCTTGAAAGAACAGCTTAATGAAGACGTCCACCCTTATTGGAAGGTACGCAAAGGCTTTACTATAATTAATAATCTTCTAGTGCTTAAAATCCGTATTTGGATCCCAATGTCACCCTTTAACTATACTCAGAACTTTTCACACCATGGTCAGGAGACGCGCTCAATAAGATGTGTATTGACCCAAGCTTATCAACAAAGTTTGTAATGCGGTTTGAATATGCAAAAAATGTGCCAACCTTTTACCCTTACAAATGTAAATCAAAACCCCCCACCCCACCCCAAAGCAGATACACTGTTTCTACAATGGCCCCTTCTTGCTAAACTCTAAAACCAGCAATATTACTTACCACTCAAAGAAATAAATGGTCAATTTTAGAATCAGCTGAAACTCAAGCAACAATAGACCCCAGTTCGCCTTAGTTAAATTCTAAAACTGGACTTGTAAATGGAGAATTCAACACAGCACTACCCACAATTTAAGGATTTGGCCAAATCAGCTGTGATAAACATAAAGTACTAATTACAGAAGTGCTCACCCAATGATATATCCACCCCGATTCTTTTCAAGAAAGCGAGAGTTTTGCAACTTTTTTAGATCACTTCAGCATACACAATTCATGAAAGAATAAAATCCTTAACAGTATGTGATGAAAAGTTTGGTCATCTTCATAAAAAAGCACATTAAGATTATAACAATCATGCAAAACCCCTTCCTCATTGCAATCAGAAGCCATAGTCTCAATCCAAAACCCTTGTAGACATCACAGAGATGCTCTCATAGCTTCCTCGTAAAAATCAAATCCAGAGCTTTTCTCACCCTTCCGCACACCTGAAGTCGTGGCAGTACCCTATCACCTCCATTTGGTAGACAAATATTATTAGATGCAACCCAGGTTCATATTTTAAGGCAGAAGAAAGAATGTAACAGTAATTACCTAACTTAACTTAAAACCTATCTTACAAAGATAGGTAAATTTTAAGACAAACAGAACTAATGCATGTGAAGTGAAAGAGAAGACATGCAATACGTGATGCTGGCCTACCCATTGAAGAAACGTCAAGCACAAGCTGAAAGAAAACTCATCAAGGGAGATTCAGATTACCTACAGGTTAGAGACTTGGTAAAGAAC
This sequence comes from Sinelater perroti, assembly GCA_036346155.1. Lineage (NCBI taxonomy): Eukaryota > Metazoa > Arthropoda > Insecta > Coleoptera > Elateridae > Sinelater > Sinelater perroti. The sequence goes on from JARFIY010000344.1 coordinate 4,616,340, forward strand.
CTAGTGGAGAAGCTTCAGCGAGTTCATGGCAGCAATCAAATTAAAATTTACAAACATTTAGTGCTAATGTGAAAAAGACAAAACGTGTGTTCTACCTAATTTTTAAAAAGCAAAAAGGTTTTACATGCTGTTGATTATTACAGGCTCATGGACATATGGTGCAAACTTATAAGTAAAATTAGGGCACGTCAGTGTAGTAGCACAAGACAGAGCAGTTTTAATCAATCAATCAGTCACCTTATCCATATCTGATCTTGTGGCAGTTTGATGCCACTTGCTCACTCATTCCTTGACTGCATCAAGTACGTGCATAAGTTCCTGTATTTTGAGTCAGTTTTAATTTGATAATTTAATAAAGAATAACTAGAACCTGAATACTCTCAACTTACTTTTCATACCACAATATCATTACAATTTCATATATTGTTGTTATTGTGCTTTAATGTATTATTTTGTTTAGTTATTTTGCAGTATCTTATAACTTCTATTACCATTATCATCCAAGCTAACATCTACAGCTGTTTATTTTATAATTATCTTTATTAATATAATCACAAGCCAACACCAATAAGGTAAATGGCTTTTGATTATATAATATAATCACAAGCAAAAGCTAACAATTAGCTTATTATGAATTGAAGTGACCTTTTTAACAAAATTATAAATTCCCTCTATAAACATTATATATGAATAATTTGAGTCATTTCCACAAGATACTTAATTTGTAGCGACTTAAACTTTAAACAGTTTATGACCACTGTGAATCTTTAGATGCACTTTAAGGTTACGTTTATAGAATGTTTTATAATTACAAATAAAGCACCCAAACAGTTCTCCCATTCCATGTGTCACCATATGACCCTTCAAAGTATCTTTCCTGGTAGTACTATAATGACAAACCGAACATTTGTGAGGTTTCTCCTTAGCGTGGATACTTAAATGTTTTTGAAGAGCACCTTTCACAACTGTTTTATAACCGCAAATAAAACACTCAAGACGTTCTCCGATTCCATGAATAGCCATGTGATTATTTAAAGCAGTCTTTTGAGCGCTGCTGTAATCACAAAATGAACATTTATAAGGCTTCTCTCTAGTATGTACTCTAAGATGACTTAGAAGATTGCCTTTACGGAACGTTATATAACCGCACGTAAAACACTCAAAATGTTCTCCAGCGCCATGAGTTGCCATATGCCTTTTTAGATCATGACTTTTAATAGTACTATAATCACAAATCAAACATTTATGGGGTTTCTCTTTGGCATGCAAATATACATGTTTTTTGAGGTCATCTTTAACTAACGTTTTATAACCGCAAGTAAAACATTCATAACGTTCTCCAATTCCATGAACAGCCATATGATTGTTTAAGGTGGACTTCTTGGCACTGTTGTAATCACAAAGTAAACATTTATAGGGCTTTTCTCTAGTATGGATCCTTATATGACTTTGAAGACTACCTTTACGGAATGTCATATAACCACAAAGGAAACACTCAAAATGTTTCCCAATCCCATGGATTGCCATATGATTCTTTAAAGTAGCCTTGTGAGCACTGCAGTAATCACAAACTGAACATTTGTAAGGTTTTTCAGTAGCATGTTTTTTTAGATGAGTTTGAAGATTGCTTTTACGGAATGTCACATATCCACAAATCATACACTGACGGCGTTTTCCGATTCCGTGAGATGCCATATGGTCATTCAAATAGTTCTTTGTGGTGCCGTTATAATCACATAGTGAACATTTGTAAGGTTTCTCTGTTTTGTGAGTCGTCAGGTGACTTTGAAGGCTACTTTTACGAAATGTCACATAATTACAAGAGGGACACTCGAACCGTTTTCCAATTCCGTGAGTTGCCATATGAGAGTTTAAGTAACTCTTTTTAATAGTGGTATAATTACAAATTGAACACTTATAAGGTTTTGTGCTGCTTTGAATATTTACACGACTGTGTGTTACCACATGATGGGTTACAAGGTTTTTTCGCTTACTGCTGTGATCCCAAGCTGTACAGACAAAAGATTTATCATTCATAACAGCATCAGTGCCACAAATGGAGCATTTAAATAATATATCTTTGGTATGATTTCTCACTTGTTGATCATTTTTATGTATAGTGTCCGAGTTGCACACTGCACACCATAAAATATTTTCGTTTGTGGTGTCTTGGAGTAATGGTAAATCGTTAGAATCATATTCATCCTTCACCTTAATTTCATCACTTAACAGTTCCGTTACTACATCCCTGTTTACCTTTTTAATAGGTAAGGTGCAATCTAAAACAAATTATTGAGCATAACCTAAAATATATGCTTGGATAGGTGTACCATCTATGGGTTTAAGGTCATTTAAAAAGCAATTTGCCATTATATCGGGTTTTTCTTCTTTAATGTCTTCCATTGTTACGTTAGTAGAATATAACTGATAACACATTAATATTATGCACAATAATATATTGAAAATTCATGAATATAGATAATTATTAAACAGTACTTGATTTATATATGCAGCTAACAAATGAACTACTACAATGAAGATGATCTAAATGCAAGGAATCTGTATGGTGTTCCTTCAAGTTATGAAGGTTTAAATATACCTATTTGGATGCTGTCTCTATGGTAGGAGCCTCAATAATAAATTTTAAAACATTAAAAAATTAAATATGGTTTATAAAGCGTTTTATCGTTATAGATGAAATAATGATTCTATCGGACAGTACATTTTCAAGTTTGTTGGTTGTTCTGTGAAGTGTCAACATACAAAAAATTGGGATTGACTTTTTTGTATTAAGATTACACTGGATTGGCCAACACATCCTCATAATTCCATTCTATGCCTCCAGATTATGACTGTATGGTACAGTAAAAGTTTATTTTCTATAGAGAAGTTTAACGTTTTGCCTATTTTTGACTATGTATTGTCGTGAGACTAAATGGAATACATACAAATGATAGCAATCCTCTTACAGAAGATGTTTTAGTTTCTCATCTTTGATTTACTTTGGTTGTCCAGAACGTGCGTCATCATAAAGGTCAAAATTTCTACTCTTAAACCGTTGCAGGTACTATAAGGAACGGTGTCTTTCTTTAAAGTCGCATAAACAATTTCTTGAGCTTGATCGGCACTGTTTTTCAGTTGAATCGCAAAAAAGAGACATTGTCACAAATGCTACTTGACATAAGAAGTTGCCTTTACCGCTGATTTTTAAGTTGCACTAATAAAAGAGGCATTTCTTACAGTGTGTTGTAAAGCTGAAAAATGGTGCTTTACCATTATTATACGGTAGACAATATATACAAATGGGATAGCATTGGCTATCACCTCTTGTATTTCAGCAGTCAGAGCGTTCCTCTAGTTAAAATGCAATTAATTAAATAAGCATTTGTTTTTGAATGGAACCAATTGATTTTCTTATTTCTTTATGACGTTGGACAAGTGCCGAACCCGACGAAATCTCAACTGTACGTTCATTCTTGAGTTTTTCCAATATTTTACCTATTATTTGGAATCAATCAAGTGCATCATATTACCGACATGATAGAGCGTGCTGTTAAAGAAAAGCAAATCTGCTTTGCACTTCTTCTATAAGTAGTTCAGGACTTCAATAAAGTGTGGTGCAAAGATCTGATTCATAAATTAAGCCATTTGTGGAAATACTAACACCATGCATCTCAAAGAGAAAGAATTAAACTGAAAGATGGATATTCTGACTTGGGAGAAATAAGGGCGAGTATACCTCAGGGGAGTGTTTTTGTCCCTATCCTATACCTGCCATACACCAGTGATGTACCAGCATTGGAAGGGAGATCGCTGTAGCCACATTTGCAAACTTCATTATATTTCTTGCAATAGATAAAAATTAAAATATATCTGCTAAAAGACTATAAGCAACTAATAACACAATAGTTGATTGAAGAAAAAAAATGGAAAATTAAGCTAAACAAGCTCAAATCTATTTGTGTTAACTTTATCAAGAAAAAGTTGACCCTCCGTATTTAGATGTCAATGATACTATTATACCCTATGAGAATAATGCTAAATATTTAGGGATGACTTTGGATTCCAAGCTCCGGTGGAAAGAGCATGCGAAGAAGAAAAAACAAACTTTGGTTAAAATGCAAACAATAAACAATAAGATCTTAATATACAATTAGATTATGAAGCCATTGTAGGTGTATTACATTCAGCTTTGGGCCGTGACAAAGAGAGCATCATCAAATCCATACAAAGTCTTCAAAACGCTCCATGGTACGTAAAAAAATCTGACTTGCATAGATTTTGGCATCCTAATGGTTTAAGATGAGATCAAAAGATTTATTGGTAAACATAAAATCAAAATTCACCTTCATGAGAGTGCAGAAGCTTTTCAGTTGCTGAACAACCAATATCTTATCTGAAGACTAAAGAAGACCAAATCATTCGAGCTTGTGTGGTGTTGTACGTAAAAACAGAGCATAATGCGCGGGTGAGAATGTAGATGTTAGAAAAATCTAAAGGTTATCGTTGGATGGACTCTAGTTGTTAAGTATTTAGTTTAAAAATGGTTGGTACACCAGACCATTTTTAGTAATTTCAACATCAGAGGTGTTTATAAAAAATATTTGGAGTTCATTCAGTATGATAATATATATTTCTGGAAAAAACATTACATAAAAATATAATTTCTCCAAATCATGTCAAAAGTATTAGGGGATTCCGTTTCTATAGTATTACGTGAGCCTTTATACATGAAAACAAGTCATTTTTATCAAAATGTCTTGGTCACAACTAGTGCCATTATTTATGCAGTGCCGTCATCTATCCTCAAACGTTTTTTAAGCAACACATGCTTCGTGCAGCACTTCATGGGGCACTGGGTTTGGCAAATCCTTCAGGTTGGATGACATCTGGGTTATTTCCAAAAGCGATGGACCACTTCATCAGTTTATCACACAGCACAAAAGAAAATTCAAGTTTGCTGATTTATGACAACTTAGATGCTCATTTGTCCATTGAAGCCATGACAAAGCTCATGCTGCAGGGGTCACAATTATAACTCTGCCGCCTCACTGTAGCCATAAGCTGCAGCCCTTAGATAGTTTTTGGACCATTCAAGGCGGCTTACCTACGCTGCAGTTGTCACATGGGTGCTGAATCATCCAAGAAAGCCAATTACTATCTACGACATCGCAAGTTTAGTAAAGGTGGCCCGATGCAATAACCAAAAAAAAAAATTGTGTAATGTTAAAATTTTGCCTGTCCTGCAATTAGGGAATTGATTGGTGAAAAGAAAAATTTGAAATTAAGCAAGACGTAATCCAGTCCAAAAATGTTTTCTTTGAAAGTTACGGGGCTTTAAAGAACAAGATATCTAAAGAAAAACGTCGCTTTGGCTAATAAAACTAGAAATACTGTTTATAAGCTAACATTTTTCGGTGCTTATGAAATCTGTGATGATCTCCAGGCTGACCATCTATGGGTCCGTCGGATTCTTCTAAATAGTCTTTGTCCATTTGTCATTTGTCCACGCATGGACTGTCCTCGCTCGGCTTTCTTTCTCAATCGGTAGCGCCGACACTTCCAATTTCCGATCGGGTCCGCTTTAATTCGACCTGCGTCACACCGATTCTGCTTCCACTTTCTTTTCATGTACTGCGACATTTTCAATGTGTCTCAGTTTTCCCAAATTTGATAGTGCATAGCTCTGAATAACCTGAAATTGTTTGCAGTACTTGATTCTACACAAAACAGTCATTATTTTTCTCAAGCCACGCTACAAATAATGACACGCGCTTTCCAAAACCACTCGGCGTGCACTGATTCGTCATTTAGCCGTTTCAAACTCGTCCGTTTTGGTGTTGCTCATAATGTTGGAATGACACTCAGTATTCGTACCGAACTTAAAGACGTTTTTACGTCAAAGCAAGCTTCACCATTTGCATTAAGGGCTTTTCTAATAACAGAAGGTTCAAATTTAGTTCTCATGAACCATTTATTGCATCTTCTGTAATTTTTGAGCTACAATCGGCCGATTTTTGATGACGAACAAGTCACATTTTAATTTTTCAATCAAAATTGTTCCCAATCTAGATTATAATGTAGTCTTGCTACACATAAAGCTTTTGTAATTGTTTTTCTAATATAATGAAACATTATAAAAAGCTCCTAACTGAATACAACAAAGCTTTAACGAAACCCAAAGAGATGCTTCTAGGAGGCACTGCGAAAAGTTGGAAACCTCTCGAGAAGATGTCATACTCCACAAAACAAAATCTCAGGGCCCAATAACTACTCTGAAAATGGTAAAGAAGACAAGGAGAGAACTTAAGGTTCCAGTATCGCATATTGCTAACACAACACCGAGTGACTGGAAAAGACTGGAACGCCGAAAGTATGCATCCAGAGATGCAAAGAAAGTGATAGATATAAACAAAATAAACTGGACAATCAACCCATTTCAACATTATAAATTACCGGGACCTGCGGGCATTTATCCTGTATTGTTTCAGAAAGAAAGTGACCTATATATAGGGCATATACTGAGATCTGAAGAGTAATTAGAGTTAGATTTATCCCAAAATCTGGGAAAACAAGACAGGATAAGTTTAAGCGGCAAGCTGAATTAATTTTTTAGTGAAAACTATAAAAACTGCTTGAGATGCATGTCAGGGATGGTGTATTAGTCATTCGACCTCTACATCAAGGCAGGAGTATCTACAGAAACAGCATTGTATCTACCTGTTACTAAATTGGAGAATGCTGTAGAAAACAAAGAGGTATTTTTAGTTGTCTTTTAGGACATTGAAGAGAGCGGATGATAATACATCCCCAGATTAAATTAATAGAGCGTTGATGAGTAAAAGACTCGACGAAACAAGTTCCAGGTGGAGATAATGTATGCTTAAAGACTAATATATGTATTCTTGGTGGGTTATTGCAAGGGGATATCCGCAAGGAGAAATTTTATTTCATCTATTTTTGACTTCCTTGTAATGAACAAACTGTTAAAAACACTCAAAGGGCACGGGTACAGAACACTGGAGTATGCAGATGACGGTCATACTACCCAGGAAAGATTTAACATTACAATTAGGGAGCGTATGCAAAGAGCCATAAAACTAGTTACAAATTGGACAGATGCAGAGGAGCAAAATACAATAAGAAGGAGAAACTTGGGATTAGTACCTATTAGGCTCCGAGGTGTAGAAATAAAGTTATCAAAACTCACCTGAAATCAACATACCCAAAAAGTCGAAAAGAAGACGGAGACGACACTAGTATTAATCAAACAAGCCCACAGAAAAGCATGGGATCTACAATTAAAAGTGTTGTATTGGATATACACCACAATGATTAGACTTTTGATAACATATGCAGCTCTGGTCTAGTGGACAAAGATAACGCAAAGAACCTCAAAGATACAAAGTCTTGTTTGTATAAGAATAATGGATATTATAAAAACAGCACCAACAGTGGCAATTGAGGCACTGTTTCCTCTTCATCTTGATATCATGAGAGAAGCAGGAGTAGCTCTTTACAGACTGCTCAATGTACACATTCACAACGAAAGTATGAAATAGGATATCTAAAAATTGAATATATGGGTGGAGGCAGATCAGATTTGAGATAGACCATATGATGCCAAAATTCACATTCAACATGTATTTGAGGTTACTATTATGGATTTAAATGAATGTACGCACGAAATAAGCAACAGAAACAAACAAAAAAGTTATCTGGTATACAAGATGAATCGAAGATCGAGTCTGGAATGGTGAAAAAAAATTGCAATCAAGCTTTTCACTAGGAAAATGTACATTCATTTTTCAAGCGGAAATTTGCTATACTGCAGTGCACCAGGCAAAATTATTTAAGGGCTTATCGAAATAGGCGAATTAATATATTCAAGAGCAGTCAGGTATCCCCGAGGGCGTTACAGAACTCGAAGGCTAGTATGGGAATGCCGCGAACAACTCGGGGCTCTAGCAGACTACAACAGGTTAACTTTAGGTACCAAAGCATGCGAAACCTGATGAACTAATGCATGAAGGATCGACTCCATGTAGGTATAGGCCCCAAACTGGCTCTAGGAATACCTAAAGATACAATACGAAGTTGGGTGGGAGAATAGGTTAAGAAACGACATAAAAATTAAAGGAAAATGTGCCTAGACAAAGGCATGGAAAAACCTTCATAAAATAATCATTTCGTAAACAAACTGAAGAAGTGTTAGTACAAAGCAGGAATTATTATAGATCTTCTCATAGGGCATGATTTTCGTAGAGGACACCTTAACAAAATAGGACTGTATAATTGAAACAGAGATAGCCATCCATATCTTATGCGTGCGAGGTTTTAGTTCATATGAGGTTATGGAAAACCAATAACGGATAGAGAAGAATACAGCAACTATCCAGTAAGAAACTTGTACAGACTGATACAAGGGACGAGGATACTGGTATAAGTGCTGTAAAGAAAACCATAGAAATACAATAAGTCCATGTAATTGCACTGCTACCAAAAGTACAAATCAAACGATTCTCAAAAAAAATGAAATGTTCCAACATCAAGCTGCCTACAACCCTGCAGCTGACATATGGGTGCTGAATCATTGAAAAAAGCCAACTACTATACACGTATGTGGCCCATGATGCAGCGGTAACCCAAAAAAAACATCAAATCTGGTTTCATGAAAACTGGAATCTCTACAGATGCTGATTTTATAGAAGCTGCTGTAACCGACAGGCTTTTCACATCAGAAGTCCAATCTCTTGAAGAGTTAGGATCTGAAGTTGCACTGACTGAGAGACGCGCTTCGGCAGAACCAAGTAGAGCACCAGGGAAACTGAATCTAGTGACTGAGAAAAATTGCAATTTGCTATCCATCAGGCCCAGCCTCGTTCCAGAAGCTTTTATATCACCAGAAAACATTCGGAGCTTTCCCAAAGCTTTGGAAGGAAAATCAATCGAAAGGCAACACGGAAAAAAGGCGTCCATTATCACCAGCTCATCAGTGAAAGGTGATCTCGAAAAGCAAATCCAAGAGATTAGGTCTAAATTGCAAAAGAAGAACGTGAAAATAGTGTTTTCGAAGAATCATCGGAGTCATCTAACGAAAAACCCAACCTAGTAGACGACAAAGACGACGCGGACTGGGTTGGATATTCAACAGATGATGAAGACACAGTTAACTTCATCATAGCAGAAGAATTCCTGAACAATTACGCTGCGGCAAGTCCCCTCAATTGGGTGTTGCTCGAGTTTGAAGAGAAGAAAAATAAAATATATTATGCAGGACAAGCGAAAGGCGATAACGTGACAATAAGCTTCCTAAAAAATCAAAGAAAATATATATATTCTTCATAGTAAAAGACAAAAGTGAAAGTATTGCCAAACCCAACTGAACATACAACTGTATCATTTCCTCACAATATAAACTTTACCTAAAACAGATACGTGTTTGATTAAAATTTAGAAAACTCCAAAAAGTGTATTTTTTCTTGTGTGTACCTGCGGTGGTACAGTAGGACAGATGCAACTTTTTTTATTTGTTGCACGTTTATTTGACTTAATAAATAAGAGCTTAGTAATCGTTAATAAATCTAAATGATGACCAAGGGAAATTGCACGTAAAAATTCAAACTGAACATAATAGTGTTGAAGAAAATATGCATTTTATTTTTTTCTGTCCCACTGTGTACCACCTTCTCCTACTCAGCACCTGATAAAAAAAGAAATAAAGGCTAAATTGAATAAAATGGAAAACAAACACAGAAGCGAAGAATATAAAAATTAAACAAGCAAATGAAGAGAGTGCAAGAAATAATGAAAAGTTGGAATGAAAATATGACTAAAAAGTCCGAATTTGCAGCAGCAAGAAACACAAGGAGATTATAGAAACACATTAAACTTTTGACATAAAATAGTTATAATGATTATGACTAGACAAGGAAGGGATTATCAATAACAGAAAACCAATTGAACATAAATATAAGATATTGTGGAATTTCAGACATTGAGAAAGCTGGTGAACTAACTCAAGAAGAATCATAAACTCCATATATAAACCCCAAAAAAGAATGGGTCAGGAAACAAAACAAAAAATATTAGCAAAGTATACTGTGACAAACACGTGGCAAAATCTTCATCTTGTAAACGAACTGAAGAACTATTAATGCAAAGCGGAAATCAGTTATGAACTATTATATGTCTCCTCATAAAGTATTATTTTCTCAGAGGCAACCTTAGCAAAACGGGGTTGCATAATGGAGATGAGAAACAGCCGTTCACAGTTTGTTCGAGTGCGAGGCTTTAGTTCACAGGAGGCAAACCAATGATATATTTAGAAAAATACAGCAATCATCCAGTAAGGGAATTGTACAGACTGGTACAAGGGATGAGGATACTGGAAAAAGTGCTGTAAAGAAAATGAAAGAAGCACAATAAGTCCACGAGGCTGCAGTGCTACCAGAAACGTAGGTCAAACGACTCTCAACAAAGAAACAAAAACTTTACTAGTGTAATTAAATTTAAATAAGAACTATTATTCATTGTAAAATATTTTAATAACATTGATTTCACAAAAAACATTTTAAATTTTAAAATTTGTACTATTCCTGTAAAGTGACACAATGTAATCAACATTTTAAATTATGATGCCTACATATACAAGATTTTAAAGCTAAGGACCACCAAATTAAAACATGTTAAACTTGAAGTCGTAGACTTTTATGAATACTGATGTTATACCTATCTAATAATGTTGAGATGCACAGACATTTGAGGATAAATTAGCCCCCACCCACACCCCAAATAAATGGCGTCTTTCCTGAATTCGGTTTGCTACAAATATGCAACGGTTGCTAAGAAAATTTATTTTTTATTCACTCAAGTATTCTAAGAAAATTAAGCTAATGACCGAATGTAATATTAGTTGGAAAAACATTTCTAAAAAGGACCAAAACAATGCGAAAGCACATTTCTTATTATAATTATACATTTGTTTATCATAAATTTTCATGAAACGTTTTACTCAAAGTGTTCACTAATATTTTAATGACTAAACATGCTCATCGTTACTATGAATTTTTACATGTGCTTTAAGATTGCGTTTGTAAAATGTCTTATAATCACAAATAAAACATTCTAATGGTTCTCCAATTCCATGAGTTGCCATATGTTTCTTTAAAATATCCTTTCTAATACTGCTGTAATCACAAACCAAACATTTGTGAGGCTTCTCTTTAGCATGGGTGTATAAATGCTTCTGAAGAGAGCTTTTAATAAATGTCTTATAGCCACATATAAAACACTCCAAATTTTCTCCAATTCCATGAGATGCCATATGATATTTTAAGGTGTCCTTTCTGGTACTGCTGTAATCACAAAGTGAACATTTATGACGCTTATCTTTTCCATGGGTACTTAGATGGCTTGGAAGATTACTTTTATGGAACGTCTTAAAACCACAAATAAAACACTCGTATGGCTCTCCTATTCCATGAGTTGCCATATGACTGTTCAAGATATCCCTTCGGATACTGCTATAATCACAAACCAAACATTTATGAGGTTTCTCTTTAATATGCGTGCGTACATGACTTTTAAGAGAGCTTTTAAGAAATGTCTTATACCCACAAGTAAAACACTCGAAACGTTCTCCAATTCCATGAGTTACCATATGAGTTTTTAAATCATATTTTCTGATAGTGCTATAATCACATAATAAACATTTGTAAGGTTTTGAGCTACCATGACTTTTAAAATGCTCATTAAAACGGTCTTGATGTTTTTTAGTGCAATCAGGTACTATACGATGGTTTACATCTCTGTCACCTCTATAATCGCAAACCGAAACCATGAAAAATTTATTGTTCGTAACTGCAATGGTCCCGCAAACTGAGCATTGCAAAGATGTGTCTTCGACACAACTGTTCACATTTTTATGTTGATCATTCTTATGTACAGTGTCAGAATTGCACAATGTGCACCACAAGATGTATTCGTTTGTCACGTCTTGAAGTGAATCATGGTACTCATCCTTCACTTCAATTTCATCATTAACTGGTTCAGCTGCATCTCTGTTTCCTTTTTTAATTAATAGTGTGCAATCTAAAGCAAGTAAATTGTTAATTATAACCTAAATTACATCATTCATACACATACCATCATGCTGCAAAATGTTTGCCGTATCAGGCTTTTCTTCTTTAATGTTTTCCATTTTTAAAGTACTCTATTGTAACACTACATATTTCATTGAAAATTATTATATTTAAAGAAAAATAATTAGTAAATAATTGCAGGCAAATGGACTACTATAAAGAAGATAACCTAAATATGAAGAACTTTGGTTAGTCAGGTATTTTTGTGATCACTCTTAAATTTACATATCTAAGCTGCATACATTCGGGTGAATTCATATATACCCAGAGCAAACCTGTCTGTCTTGTAACCACATCGAAATTATATTTTAAAAGTTGTTCAAAAACATATTTGCATGTGCAACACCAGATGGCGCTCACTCATCATTTTTCCTAAACACATAAACACTGCTGTTCTATTTCGAATTGAATGTCTTTAATAACTTGATCTGTTGCTAAATGGCACAATAATGCACATATATAAAACCGACAAATATAGATCAAAGGTCACAGCAACATAAATGCGAGAGACGTATAGTTGGAAAGAAGAAGAAACCGGGTAAGAAACAAAAGCATTAGGGAAGAGCTAGAACAAAACCTAATAGTAGAAAAACTAGAAAAGAAGTAACTACAATGGTATGGTCATATGATTTGCATAAAGGAGAGATATAAAAAAATTTCGACTTGAAAAGGACTTGAAAGGACGAAGAGCCAGGGGACGACCTCTTATAGAATGGGAAGATTAAATAACGGAAAGCGCTAAAAGAAAAGAAAAGACACTTCAACAAATCAGAATCCTAGCTAAAGATAAGAAAGAATTTAAAAAAATGGTTTAATTCTCCATCACCGTGAGGTATAAAGGAATAAGATAAAGTAAGTAAGTAAGCTAATTATAAAATCTAATTCTTTAGGGCTTTGCCTTACATTTTCTGGGCATTAGCCGTAAAGTGAGCCACAAGTCTATTTTATGTTAGTAATCAAACTAATGTCATTGAATGTTTAAATCCTGTGTGCCTAATTACTGTTATTCTAATTTTAGCTGTTATATCGCTGAATAGTGGAGAACAGCTGCTAGAAACAGAAAAAAATGTAATGCTGTTGTTTTGTGCTTGCCTGTTTCAGAACACTAGCAACTGATATAAGTTTATGCCAATCTGCAGAGTTGCACCACATTTATGTTTTTTATTGCAACTGCTTATATGTGCTGAATCATAGTTTTTTCGCAAAACTATTAGGACGTTTCTATCGACACATCATAGATTAGTGAAGTATAATATTGCAGTTTCATTGATATTTTCGACAACAAAATTTCCTGCAACTTTTCACCATTTCTCCAAGCCAATACTGGTTAAAGTATTGATTTCAGTTCTACTTACGGTATTACATCTAATTCAAGTGAATAGAGAAAAATACACAGTGAAACAATTAAAAGTCAAAGAAGAGGAAATAATGACTGAAAGAGAAAAAAATACAAAAACGGAGATGAGAAGAAGCAAGAAGACAAATCTGAAAATAAGAAAAGACCATAAGTAAATTACAAGATATTTAAACCAGCAAACCAGTAAACTATTGAGCACACAAAATCAAACAAACATTATACATGTTGGTACCAATACAGGATGAAAATAAAAAGAACAGAAGTAATAACACTCCTGTAAAAAATAATAATAAAATAACAACTACAGGAAAACGCAACAGAAGACAATATGATGATGAATGAAAAGAAAAAGTAACAAATAAATGTCAACCAATAACTGGAGAACTGTTAAAGTTAACAAAAATAATAAAACTGCCAGAAAGAATAATAAAAACATTAAAAAACTTAAACATATATAAAGACTCTCAAATAAAAGAACAAAAAAATAAGACAACGGATGGAAATATAATTATAAATAATTATAAACAAAAAAAAATAAAAATGCAATTAAAGTAGCAACATGGAACATAAAAACAATGTTAAAACTCGGGAAAATGATGGAAACAGCTGGATAGTTAAGAAGGTATAAAATAAACATTGCAACTCTACAGAAACTAATATGGAAAGAGCAAGGAGAAATTAACAAAAAAAAATTTATAATATTGTACTCAGAGGAAACAAAAAAAGGTAAAAACGGAACAGGAATTATGGTAGATAAATAAATAAGAATAAAGATAATGTGCTTCAAACCCATAAACAGCAGAATTACTTAATAATTAAAGGAAAATATACAAATTTATCATTAATATGTGTATATGCAACTACAGAAACTGACAGTTAGGATGAAAAAAAAACAAGTTTAAATTATATAAAGGAAGTAACAGGAAAATATACACAACATGAAAAAACGAATGAAAACGGAAATAGAATGAATATGTAACTTTGCGATGGCAACAAATATGATAATCAGTAGTACCAAATTCATACGCAAAGAAACTTGGGTGATACCAGGAACAAATCAACGAAACCAAATAGACCATATACTGGTTAATAGAATATATAACAAGGCAATTGAAGATGTAAGATCATTCAGAGGAGCGAATGCAGACACTGACCATTATACGGTCACTGCAAAAATAAAACAAGAATTTAGAAACACACACAAAAACCAAAAAAAAAACAAGAGATGGAACATCAAAAAATTATATACAGAATCGGGAAGAAAAAATTACATTAAAAAATTAACAGAGAAATAGAAAGAGATGAGGAAAACATATATAGAAAAGGAATGGGAACCAATCAAACAAATAATAACAACCAGTGGAGAAAAAACGATTGGGTGGTATGATAAAGAATGCTAAGAAATAACTAAAAAGAAGAATGAAGCAAGAAACATATGGTTAAGAACAAACAAACAAGACGACTTGGAAAAATACAGAGAAAAAAAGGGAAGCACAGCAAATATTCAGACAAAAAAAGAAGAGTTGGATGAATGAGATGATGAATGAACTAGAACAAAACAGCAAAAGTAATAATCAGTTTTCTTTGATAAAGGTGAAAACGTAAGCCAGGCGGCTGAAAATGTAAATAGTGTTTATGGTTCTGATACTGTAACAGCCAATCAAACGCAGTTTTGGTTTAGGCGATTCCGTTCCGGTAATTTCGATGTCTAATGCTCTGGAAGGCCAATTGTCGAGAATGTGGATAAAATCATGGAAATGGCCGAATTCGACCGTCATATAAGCACTGTTTCTATTGCCCACGAGCTAAACATTGTACAAGAAACCGTTTGAAACCATTTGAAAAAGACTGGATACAAAAAGAAACTGGATGTATGGATGCCACACGAGTTAACGCAAAAAAATCTCATGGACCGAATCTCCATCTGTGAATCGCTGCTGAATCGCAACAAAGTCGACCCATTTCTGAAGCGGGTGGTGATTGGCGATGAAAAGTGGATCAGTTACGACAACGTCAAGCGAAAACGGTCGTGGTCGAAGCGCGGTGAGCCAGTGCAAATGGTGGCCAAGCCAGGATTGACGGCCAGGAAGGTTTTGCTGTGCGTTTGGTGGGATTGACAAGGAATCATATACTATGAGCTGCTCTTCTACGGCCAAACTCTTAATTCATATCTGTATTGCGAATAATTGGACTGTCTGAAGGAAGCAATCGCCCAGAAGCGGCCAACTTTGGTCATTAGGACAGGAATTGTGTTTCATCAAGACAACGCCTGGCCACGCACATCGATAACCACTCGCCAGAAGCTCCAGGAGCTTGGTTGGGAGGTTCTTATGCATCCACCTTATAGTCCGGACCTGGCACCAAGTGATTACCACCTCTTCCTGTCCATGGCGAACTATTTTGCTGGTGAAAAATTCGCCTCAAGAGAGACTTGTGAAAATCGACTGTCCCAGTTTTTTGCCTATAGGAACAAGGGCTTTTATGAGAGAGAGGCATAATGGAATTACCTTCAAAATGGCAACAAGTTATCAAACAAAACGGCGCATATTTGACCTAAATCGGTTCATTCTAAGTATGTTAAATAAAACCTTCAATTTCATGCAAAAATAATGGATTTCTTTTTACTAGACCTATTATTCTACACAGATTTGATTAATCAGTATGGAAACCCATTAAAAACGGGAGAATACCCAAAAACCCATTAGATAAATAATACCAAGTAGAGAAAAAGTAATAAAGAAAAATCTGAACTCTGTGCACTACATTTTTCTAATATTTTTACTCCCATCGTAATAATAACAAAGCCTAGAAAGACTCGTAGAAACTTTGCAACAAATAACACTTACTACTCCAAAAGAAATCAAAGAAGAGATTAAAGTCTTAGAATTTAAAAAAGCACCGGAAGCAGATAAAGTAACGCCTAAGAAGCTAAAAGAACTTCTTCAAATGCATTAGTGTTACTAACATATATATTTAATGGCATAATAATATAGTACTGGCCAAAGCAATTAAAATTATCCCAAATAATTAATATAGGCAAACTAGGAAAAGATCCATTGAATATTAATTCCTATAGATCAGTAATCTTTAAAGTCTCTGACAAACTTATGCTTTACAGAATTTATATTTATATCCCAAAAGAACGAAAACTCCCCACCACCAATTTGGATTTTGTCAAGAACATTCAACTATCTAGCAGATATATCGACTAATAGATATAATCAACACAGTATTTGAGGACACATGTTACTGTAGTTTTTTTTGGATATAAGCCAAGCATTGGACCGAGCCTGGCACACTGGTTTACTATTTCAAATCAAACAAATCCTTCCCTCCTACTTTAACATACTTCAGTTGTATCTTAGTGAACATCAATTCTAAATAAAAGTGGGCAGTGAAAAATTTGAATTATATCCAATAAAAGCAACAGTGCCTCAGGACAGCGTCCTTAACCCACTACTCCAGAAATACAACTCTTGGAACATTTGCCGATGACACAGCCATTTTATTTGTACCTAAATACTAATCCTCAAAGAGCTATGCTGAATCAGCAATAATACCTTAACACCCTACATAACTGTTTCAAAAAAATGGATAATCAAGATAAATGCAACCAAATCAAGTCAGGTCCAGTTCATTCTTCGTAAATCTCCAACTATTGAAATATACATCAACAACTTAGTAATTCCTAAAAAAGATGATGTAAAATATTTAGGAATAAACATGGACAGCAAACTAACATGTAAAAATCACATAATAAAGAAAAGAAAATAAATAGACCTAACCGTCAAACAACTACTAGTTAATAGACAGAAGATTAAAATTAGCTGTAAAAAACAAAATTTTAATTTAAAAAACTACAATCATACCTATTCGGAGTTACGGTATCGAACTCTGGGGTTAAACTAGCAAAACTAATACAACTATAATCCAAAGATGTCAATTTAAACTCTCGAGAGCAATTCTAAATGCCATGTCTCCAACAAAACAAAAAAATTAATAATTAAAAACAACGTTTTTAATTATTTATTTTATAATAATATACTGACAACTGCGGTGCTTAATTAATTCTAGCCTAGTTATTTTTGTTAGCTTACAGGAATTACTTGTTCGATGTTTTTCAAATGAACTAATTTTTTGGCATTGCTAGAATGACTGGCCTTTAAAATACCAATGTCTTAAAAATAATAATCTTATTACGATAATTCACACTTATAGTTGTAATTATCCTAAATATAATCAGAACTTTATTGCCTCACATCTTAAAGAGAAAGTAAATTTTATTTCTATAAAATATGTTCCTATCACATTTTGATATTAAATACACACACAAAGATTAAACTAAATATAAACTTTAAATATATTTATTACTACTATGAAGCATTACATGCGCTTGAAGCCTGACTTTATAAATTGTTTTAAAATCACAATTAAAACACTCAAAATATCTTTCAGTCTGATGTAATTGCATATGGATATTTAAATTGTGCTTCTTAGTAGTGCCATAACTACAAATTGAACATTTATAAGGCTTCTCTTTAATATGAATAATTAGATGTTCTTGAAGTTGGCTTTTAGAGAACGTTTTATAACCACAACTAAAACACTCAAAATGTTGGCAAACTCCATGAGTTATCATATGAGTGTTTAAATTGGACTTTCTAATACTGCTATAACTACAAATTGAACATTTGTAGGGCTTTTCTCTAGTGTGAATACTAATATGATTTTGAAGACTTTTTTTATGCAACGTGATAAAACCACAAGTAAAACACTCAAAATGTTCTCCAGTTCCGTGAGTTTCCATATGAGCTTTCAAAGAATCTTTTTTAACTCTGCAATTACAAACTGAACATTTGAAAGTCTTTGGGTTACTGTGAATTTTTATATGTCTATTAAATTGACCTCGATAAGATGTCTTATAATCACAAGTAGAACAGAGAAAACGTTTTTCAATTCCACCAGTTGCCATATGACGGTTTGAAAGATCTTTTTTTTTGCCACTATAATTATAAACTGAACTCTTACGAGATTTATTGTTCGTAGTAGTACTTATTCCACAAACTGAGCATTTGGTGTGATTTTTCACATTTTGGCGTTGATTATTTTTTTGCAAAGTGTTAAAGTTGCATTTTGCACACTGTAAGATGTTTTTGTTTGAAATGTCTTCAAGTAATGGCAAATCGCTGGAATCACATTCATCCTTTACGTCGATTTCCTCGGTTACTAGCTCACTTATTACCTCCCTTTTTAGATTTTTAATTGATGTGCACTCTAAAAAAAAAAGTTGAGCATAACCTAACATATACGCGCGTATATTTACCATCTATACGATTTACATCATGTTGGAAAAAGATTGCCGATATATTGGGTTTTTCTTCTTTGATTTCTTCCATTTTTTTGGAATGTAAACGGGAAAACTTTAACGTTGCACACAAAACTAAATTGAAAAATTTTGTATACAAGCATAATCATTAAATACGCAATTGATCTATGTTGGAAATGACAAATAAACTACTACAATAGATTTAACCTAAACGGGGGAAACCCTGGTTGGAGTAGAATTGCTGTTGTCATTTCTAATATGTATATATTTTAACTCAATACATCAAGAGCATTCATGTTTACCTATATAAATGCTATTCGCATTGTAGTTTCAAAAACAAATTTCAAAAGTTCAAAAAATGGATACAATTTTGATGTTGTAATTAGTGTAACTAAAAAAGGGCACCCCATTTCTGCTTGGACCATCGGTACAGGGTTACAATGTTTGTATCGCTTGCTTCACGCTTCCAGCATCAGGTGTTATTGCTTATAGCAGATAAAATTGTATTCAAAGTTAGTTAAACAACTCATCAAATCATTAAATTGGTGGCCAAAAATATTAGGTAACCTCATTCAAGGTCATCAAAGATGTCAATACATCTCAAGTCGAGAGTTTGACGCTACAGCCCGATCCTTAGATTTTTCTTCTGGTGAACAGGTTTTTGACCATGTGTTTTTGATTTTCAAAGAAGACAAGTTTTACTTAAAATCGAATCTCAATTTAATACAAATGGCAACACTTGCTACAACACAAAATATGTAATAAATATGATTGATCCAAATAGTTCAAATCACATTTCTTCTGACTGAAATATTTGCGGGCTAGAAGCAAAAAGATGAGGCTGGCAAAAAATGATATGAAATCCTCTCACCTACTCAGCAATATGAGATGTTTAAACACGACGGGCATCAGCGATGATGTTATAAACCCTTATGGCTAGAGCCATCTTATCGGTGAACAAAGAATTCATATAAAATATTGTAACTATCATCGGCCGTATTTAGAAAATTACTCGGAAACTTAATGCTCATTGATATTACGAACAAGCTATTTAAAATGGAAAATACAATAGATATCACCAAGTGTAACATTAAACTAATAAACTGGAAATACCAGGTAATAAAAATACTGATGTTAGAAAAAGAAACAAGCGAAAGTAATCTAATGATTTTTGAAATTGCAGAAGAGAATAAAGAAACTAAAGCTAGCAGGTATATTTATTAAAATAATATTAAAAAAAACTGAAGCATAGCAGAGCGTGGAATAGAAAAAAAAAAAAATATTAGTAGAACTTAGAACAAAAATTATGAAGAATCTAAAAAAGAACTAAAAAGGGCAAAAATATGAATAACGACTAGCACAAAAAAGAGAAGATTAATACCGCATATGTTAAAGGTTAGAAAAAAGAGATGCATGACAAACATTGTAGATGATAAATTATTTGTAAGTAAAGAGGTGTTGACAACAAGGCGACCGTAACGCCAGTGGTTGTAGAGCCTTCCTCACTGTGTCTGTACCGGAAGATCTTGTATTAATCAAAAGTCTCGTCACACTGTATATTCTTGCAGGAGAAATAGAGATACGGACATGTAAGGTCTTTAAACAGAAAAAATTTAATTAAATAAATGAGAAAAATTATTTGAGTTCCAAATTTTTAGAAATTTGAGTAATTAAAAAAAGAAAATGGCATTAAATTGGTGATTACAAATTTATATTTATTAAATGTATTTAAACTATTCATTAAAAGAGAGAAGTCGGTGTTTACCGTAGTCAGAAGGCACTTTACCCGTAGATCAGTGACATCACAAGAAGGTAACGCGGCGATTGTGGTACTCAATCGAGGCTTTGCGGGCGTGTAGCGGCGGAATCTACCCTGTACATCCAGAGCGGTGCTTAACGACAGAGCGGTTTGGAAGATAACCTCTAGTGGTTACTTCTCGTGCGAAACGGTAGCACCGGTGTCGTCTGGCGATAACGGATGATCAGCGGTAATAGGTCCGCTCTTGACGGCTGACCGAACTCGACTCGCAACTTTACGCAAAGGTCTTGCATTTCTTTCTATTACGGTTTGGTCTAGCATGTAAATAAGACACAAAAACAAACAGATTATTTCGCACACACAACCACAACAGAATAAATATCATTTTTTCCTTTTATATTTAAATATAATTTATTTGCCCTTTATTTTTCGTATCCCTCCAAAATTTTTACCTTTAATATTAACTATTCGATAGATTTCCTAAAAGTATTAAAATTAAAACCAAACGACTTTACGCAAATGAAATAATTGACGTACTCAATGAGAAGCTTAAAAAATGAAAGAAAAAATAGAAAAGAAGACAGTTGAGAAAGAACAGAAATCAAAACAGGAAGAAGACAAACAAACAAAAAAAGAGAAAGATCTACAGATCACATAAAGAGTAGTACCAAAAAATAATAAATATTTAGCGCAGAGTTTATTAGCACCCTACAAGAAAGAAGGTTTATGTGACAGGAATAAAGGCTAAAGGTAGTGCAAGCGAAAGATTACGTACAAAAAAGGAGCAAATAAATAAAATCATAAGAAGTGATGGATCTACTGGAAGTGATGAATTTTACCAATATTAAAAACAAATTACAACAAATCAGTAAATGAACAAGGTAAAGAGATCGCTAAAGATGATGACCATCACTATGAAAAGGTTAAGAACATACTAAGAAAAAAAAAGAAAAAAGACAACAAAAATTGGAAAAGTAAAAAAAAATTAAAACACGTGCAGAGAACGTTAGGACACTAACACCGGAGAAAATAAAAGAATTAGGGTTTGAACTAAAAATGTGCAGCACAGATTTAGCGGTGCTGCGAGAAATACCATGGGGAAGTGAAGAAAAGGATAGTTTGGAGAAATGAGCTCAAAAATTATAAAAACGAATATTATGAATATATAAAACAAAAAAAAAGAAACACTAATCATCAATAACTGATGTAAGAACATACATTGGGTAGTCACAGTACTACGACAAAAACAAAAAATGCAGAAAAGAAAAGAAGCAAGAAAAATAGAATACGAGAATTTGAAGCGATTAAAATGTAAGAAAGCAGTATATGAAAGATCTGGAAAAGCAAATTGAGAGTAAATATGAGAATGGACTAATATAAGAAAAGCGGAATAATATAAAATAATCAATAAATGAAACCCCCAAAAAAATTAGTAGAAAAAGAAATAAAAGATAAAAAGAATTGATATAACAAAAAGTAAAGAATAAAATGAACAAGAACTAGCAAAGACGAGTACATAGTGCAATACAAAAAAAGAAGGTAATGAAATAGTAAGAAGTTGTAAAAGAAACGATAGAGGATAGTTTACATGCAATAGAGAAAGTATTAAAGCAAATACTAAACAATTTTACCAGGGAACGCAGTAGAATAAAAATAAATATAAGAAGATTTACATAAAGCATACTAATCAAAAACAAGAAGAATCGCCAATTGAAGAAGATTTAGACGACTACAAGAGGCGAAAAAAATTATAACCAACAGTCCCAATGCACTTAGGTCATACTTTACAGGAATATATCTTTTTACTAATAAAAAAATATGGAAAAAAGAACAGATGCTAGCCGATTTTGAATTGGGTCAAATAATACTATACATAAGAAAGAAAAGCTACAGAAATATATGAATTGCCTAGGGATTATTCTACTAAGCACCACCTATAAAATACTCTACCAGTATGGTAAAGGAAAAATCAATCAACGTAACATGTACTGAAGTAAATGATGAAAAAGATGCAAGAGTATACAATAGAGATCGAGTTACTATTTATAGGCTTAGAACAAGCTTTTGACTCTATTGATAGAAGAAAAGTTTTATCAGCAATGAAATAATTGGGAATAAAAAGAGAAGAATTTAGAATGGATAAAGGAGTCAAACAAGGCGATTCCTTATCAGCATCACTTTTCAACATGGTACTAGAACACATCACAAAAAAAAATAAAGGTACAATAAGATCGAGAAGGAGAGATCAATTAGTAGTATATGTAGATGACCGGGTGCGAATAACAGACAAACAACCATTTAGAATAATAGAAGGACAAAACCAAAAGAATAAATAAAGATAAAACAAAAGTTTTGAAGGATATGGAACGGGAAAAATTAAAATATGCATTCAAATATATGAAGAAGACTACAAACCAAAATACCTAGTGTTACCAGGTCAGGTCCGGGCGGTGATAAATCGGGCGTCGGGACGCTACGACCGGCAACGTGTAGGGCACGGAAGGCTAAAAAAACGAAGCGTCAGCTCCAACTTACGAATTAGAATTATATTTACAACCTTACAGAACTTAACCTACCTTACGCTAACCTATCAACCCTAACTAACCTAATCTACTTAGCTAATGTACAAGAACTTAACCTACGACTTAATGTACGCGCTGAAACCAGGCAGCGTGCAGCAAGGCCGAGCAGCGGGGCCGATGGCGGAGCCGGACAGCGAGCAGCAGGGGCGGCAGCAGGTCCGGGCAGCAGGGCCGGAAAGGGAGCAGCAGATCCGGGCAGCGAGCAGCAAAAGAAGCCAAAAGGGACTCACCTGATGACACTTGATGGCTTCTTCTTAAGGGGCTGACGACTGAGAGCGAATTCTTTGGTGGCTCAGCTTCTAAGGGCTCAGCCATGCCCCACTCTGCTGGGGGAGTGCAGAGTTTCAGGGTGGAAGCACGCTGAGCCCGCTGGGGAATGCAGGGCTTGCCCAGGATTGGTGGACGCCGGGGGCGCCTTTGCTCTGATTGGAAAATGCCGTGGCGGCTATGGTCGGTGGCGTTCGGGTTGACTCGGGATCGCTTAGCACGACGCGGCGTGGCAGGTCAACTAGCCCGATGTTGCACACGGCGCCACAAAGTCGGTCTCAGGTAACATTCCTTTGGGATTATAAATTCCAAAGAATGGCCCTTGTGTTGTCGGAAAAATTCCGGGGCAGACGAAATCGGGGCCAGGTAACACTAGCGATGGTGAACAAGAACGAACCACGAGTTAGCACAAGAAATAAGAGAAGATATTGTTAAAAAAATGGATACCAGCTAGAAAATGGAAAAAAACTAGACCAAAGTCTAGATGGCTACACGAAGTAACAAATGGTCTAAAAAATTTGCTAATTGAAAATATAGACGAGAAAATCAAAGACAGGAAATTATGGGATAAGATAAACAAAGAAGTAAATAAAGACTGGGTGGAAACTGATCTAACCCAAAAGTTGATCTAGAAAGCTTAGAAAACAACCGACGCAACCCCTACATGGGTGTTAAGCCATGTATACATACATACACTACCTACATCGTTAGCCCATTATAGTAAATCCAACCACCAGTCTGCAATCAAAGCATAAAACCAGCACAATGAACTTTGCGCCAAAGCAGTTACTATGTCGAAGCAATAGCATCCTTACTATGCACATTTGCAAAAGATTACGGTTAAAAAGGACAGGTGGGCAATGTTTAGAACTAGGATTAGTTTTAGCAACGGACGGACATCATGAATGTAAAAATCTGCGCATTTCCTGGTTGACACCGGTTCAGATGTTTCTTAAGATAAGACTAACTTATATGCTGCGAACGGTTTCATTTTGACTAGTTGACAGTTGATGTCAATCTTCTACTATAGTAAGCAATTTCTTAGTTAACTTCAACTGTCTTGTCTATGGCCACACTCAACATCAAAAAAGCGTCAACGCAAGCTTCTTCTTCTTCTCTAATCCTTTATGCCCTTTCGAGCGTCGGATCTTCAACGCAAGCAAATGTATAAATAAAAATTATACGACACAACCGCAATGAAATCAATTTATAACGTTTAACCTTTCATGAAGCCAAAATTACACACATCAATTAATATGCAGACGTTCTTTTGTTGCAAAAAATTCCTCAACTAGTGGCCTTTTGGTGATCATTTAATGTCAGACGCCAAAACGACCGTTAATCGTTTTCATTGTTAACAGCTCTTGCATTTTGCAAAAATTGACCTCTTCAAGCCTCAATCAGGAAGAAAGACATTACTAAAGGTGACATTTTAATGCCTTTCAATACCATAATATTTCAAAAATGTAAAAACGTTCAAAGGCTTATATAACATACGACATACTTTAAATCAATATCTCATTATTCTTTCTGTGTTGAAACAAGTCAATTCTTTACAAAACATCAGAAAAAACTAACTAAGATATTTGGGATCTCTGAAGCAAGAATATTAAAAATTTTTGACTAAAATGGAACTAACAGATATGATATCATCTCAGCTACTACTTTAAAGTTCTTTGACTACCCAGCTATAACTCAAAATTGCTTTAAGCAAGCGAAATACTTACTAACAGTCTGTTGAAAATGTCATGACTACGTCACATGACAATTGCTTTGGTAGTTAACCATCGGTCAATTACAAAATGGTTTCTACAACACTTAACAGCTGCATTGGCAATCGGACATTCATATTGTTAAGCTCTTTGACTGCAGTGCCCCCCACCTTGTCAGTCAGCAAACACCCATATGAGGTATTGCAACCGAATTTGGAAAATTACGTCACGTAATTCAATCGTCGCTGCAGTGTCTACATTGTAGTAAATACAACAACCGAACTGTAATCAATAACCTCGAACGCTAAATAAATGACTTGCAACTATAATTGCAAAACCAGCACAAAAGATTCCTGGCCAAAGCAGGAGTCGCCCCGAGTTACTAAGTTAACAATAAATTAGGCATGAGGACGAGAAAACAAACGACCTTAAGTTATTGTAAGACTCTTATGATGCAAACGGCCCGATAACCAGAACCTCTGGAGAAAAACTGTTAAAACTTGATTTAGGTCTGCATATCCTATTTGATTCGATTTAGAAAGCAATTTCCTAGTACATTCCAATTTGTTATTAAGACATGAGATCCAAAATTACAGAAAGGCAAAACAACCCATAGCAAGATATGATGCTTGCTTTCTCTCACCAAGGGATACGTTGCAATAGATGATAGTGACGTCCCTATAATCATTACAAAACACTAAAAACCAAAACGGTGTTACCTCGTTACCCTTCGCCATTTTTAACATCTCTAGAATTGTTTCCAAAATTGCCAAATTCCAATCAGGAACAACGCACATCTAAAAGCTGTTCAATTTCTTTATACAACTTTCGGTCTCGGAAAGACAAATGTTTTAAAGATTTATAAATACTGTGTTTGCGCTCATTGCGTCCTATATGAGCCCACTACTTTCAAACGATATTAGACAAGTATTCAAGGTCAAGAAACTCGAATTATTGGAGTATGAAGCATTTCGCAAAAAATTTTAGGTCAACAATAGTAAGAGTTAAGGCCATCAGGAATTGTCATATACCAAATGTGATGTGGCGGTCACTGGCCCCCGAGCGCGCGCTGAGGGCATTGGGGTGGTACGGCGGAGCCAGCTGCTGTCTAGACAGCAGCTGCGCTCCCCTTGCCAACAGGTTATTGGTCTATCCCCTTCCTGTGGCAAGGCGAGTGAGGACTTTAGGGTGACACGTCGAAACTCCACTGAGCTTCCGGATCTCTCAACCCCCAAGCAACATCCCTCACAATGGCAATAAAACTCAAGTTCTTGAAATGAAAAACTTTTAAATTTGATGGTCCATACAGATCACAAGCAAAAACTTGGGCAAAGCAACACTCAAACAGGTACCAAGCAGGTCCAAATTTACTTAAGATATACGGTATAGCATGGGAAAAGGAATGCATATGCCTTTTCGTTTATCAACCAAATTAATGTACACGAACCTATCGATTATAGGCTTCTTGACCTCCAAACTTTCCAAGCTTGGGGAGCTTGATAATGTCAATCACTTAAGGAAGTATGATGCTGGATCCTTTTATTTTCCAGACTCCTGTTTAGATTATATATGTATATTAATGCTTACTTCCCACCCATATGGTAATCGGAGAGACAGTACTGCATTCTGACGTCATCGTTGTTATCATGACAGCCTTTCTGACCTCATCACCGTTGTCACAGTGACTCAACGTATTCTATGCATTTCCAGTGGTTTGAATTTATCGCTAATTACATCATTTGCTACTACTTAGTTATCACCTACACATCCATACATGTTGTTATTCTGCCACTTTTGGGTCCGATTAAAGAGCAAATGAAAATAAATAAAATAATCTCAATGGGCATCGTACGGTTTTTCAATTATTTAGCTCCATCTAGTGAGCCCTACTCAAACTTCTACCACAGAAAATAACCATCTTCATCAAATACAACGAATTATCCATATCAAAGGTTGCGTCCGTACTGTAATCTACAAATAACCCACAAATTTAGCGGTATCGTCTAATCATGGTGGCAGACATCAAAAACTACAAGTACTAGTAGTCCCATTAAATTTACATTCGGATCTTAGCGGTCAACCAATGTCTGCTGGGTTGCTTATCTTCACAGCTGCAACAGTTGTGAATTCGCCTAAACCAAAAGGACTAAGTTTTTTTGAATAATCAAGATAGCCTTTAGCTGTAAGAGCGCTTATTTTGCTTCTACGGTCTCGATGGGAATTATCTCTTGAACATTTCAACATCTATCTATACATAAAAAGGAAAAAAACACAAATCCATATAAAAAGAATAAAGAAATAAAAATTCCTAAAACAGACGTCTGGAGCGAAAATTGACTAGGTAAAATCCTTCACTGCACACGACAAAGTTCCAAGTTGGCAAATCCAAATAAAAGACTAAATGGTCAATTTTATTGTCTTTGAAGATGAGACTACCTTTTCATGATATTCATGGTAAACTTGAAAATGGAAAAAATAGATCCTATCAAAGTATTCGAAAAGAAGAACTTCCAAATGTGTGGGGCCAAATTCAAGAATTTCTACAGTGGAAAGACCATGCACGATTAATGACCTGGGTACTGCAGAACAAACTTTAGAATACCCATATCTTCATACCGGTGACTACGATTTTCATAGATGAAGCAAATTGTTCCTTTGCAAGGAAGCGCACCCATGGAAAAAAGACGCGCCATTAGTTTTCAAAATTTGGCTTTGATATGTCTACTACGGAATATTTGTTTAATCTTTTTGGCCAGGAAATGAATGGCGATCTTCATAAGTTAATATTCATAATTTTATTAATAATAAATGATACGCACCACGAGATAAATTGGGGGAGAATTTGAGAATGGACTTTTGTGTGGAGAAAACAGAGTTCCAATGCCCAACAAATATGATTATGTGTTTTCAGACTTAAAAGTCAAGAAAAGAAGATGAATAAGAAGCCTGGTTTTGCCAAAACGATATACGCAGAAGTTTAAGAGTTGGGTGAGGCCTAATTAAATAAACGTAGTCTAGAGGAGGCCATGAAAACTCTAAAGCTTAAGAAAATGCGGCTAGTGCTTGAACCAACCGCAAAATCGTAAGAACTCGGTTTCAACTTGTTCAAGTTGTTGTAAGTCCTAGATAATTTAATTTGTAATCTAGCTTGCGAAATTTCCTACAATATCAACATATACAAACATGTATCACCATATAAGACATATTGCTGAGGATCTACCATTTAAACGATTGTTGTGAAGAAGGATAGATCCTGAACAAAAACCATACATCTGCCAGATTAATGTGGCGCTTTTTGGAGCCTTTTTTGCCGACATCAATGCGATTCACAAAAACCTGAATGTTTAAAAGCAAAAAGAAGAACTCCTAAAATTTTAAGATGCTTCTTCAATAACTATCTCTAGAGTTCAGGGTTGAATAACTAAAAAAAGTAGATCTTTAATCATTGGCTGTGGGTATTGTGAAATTCAGATGATAACATATCCTTTATTTTAAACTTGCATAAGATTCTGGAGGCAGTAAAGTGAAGGGGGAAGTGATAAACTTAACCCAGCAGAAATCCTTGTCAACTTGATGGTGATAGTTGAAGAAGCTGAAGAAAATCGAAAAAGTGAAGATGCTGTTTCTAAAAAATCAAGTGAATTGCACATTTTTAATGATGCATCAGTTAAAAAGTTTCAAGTTCGCGTTGAGTTTTAACATCCAAAACTAAAGAGATTGCAATTAAAGAATGTCTATTTTGTATTATCAAGCTCTAACCAACGTTGATTGAGAAATAAATTAGCCTAATGCATACAGACAATTTATTTCATCAAGATTAATCGAGCTTACAGGTTGAGTCAGTCTCAAAAATGCAAGCAACTTGTTAGCCATAGATTAACCAGAACTTTATTTTGCCCACGTATAATCGTATTGCAGGGAATTAAAAATATCAAGTAGGATCGGAGATAAGCAGTAAAATCTAATAGGCTGTCCCAAAGGGTCTACAACACATGCAATTTTTGAATTTATAGCGCAGTAAACAATTGCATCTTCGGATTTTAGATGGTTTTGAACAAAATTGAACTCCGGGTGTTGATTCGTTATTACTGTCTCCAAATTATACAAGCGCTTCGACTCAAAGATCAGTCTTGTTTCCGTCAGTCGTTAAAACTGGACAATGAAGACTCGCTTGGAACTTTGGAAAGATGAGCCTTCGTCGAGCAATCGAGGTTTGGGATTAGTTCTCGGAGTTGGCGAATCAATTATTCATCGGTATCTCCAACTTGAATTCACTGAAGCGCAAGCCGCCAAAGAGTCGAAATTTGCCATCATCTACTTAACAATCCTTTCAATGACAGATTCTGGAAGTGACATCGGACGAGAAGTGAGTCTTCTTGGCCAATTACAATTGTCAGAAAAAATGGGTTATATGAAGCTAAACTCCACCGTCGGTTTCGTGTCATGATCGTTTCAATAAGAAGTTTTCTTAATTGAACTTGTGCCAAATGGTTGCGCCATCAATACCAAACTTTATTGCCAGCAGTTGGACCGTGTCTACGGCAAATTGAAAGAAGAGCACCCGAAAGCGCTCTTTGTTTCAGAAAGGTAACACCAAATCCCACACTGGCAAGAAAACTAAGGAGAAATTGAAAGATTTGGACGACGTTGAAATTTTTCTGCACCCAGTCTACAGTCCAAATATTGTCCCATCCGATTATAGCCTCTTTCACATGGTCGCCGGCTAGAATATTTTAATGAAGTTGAACAAACGTGTTGAGAGTTCCTCGATTCAACGCTGCTCGTTAATGGCCTCTATTTTGAAAAAATTTTTTGGTGTTTTTAAATAAGTTTATCCATAAGAATTTGTACTTTTGTAGGCATTGTTAAAACAACTTAATACAAACTGCCACCTTACTTGGATGAATATAGAGTTATACGAAATTCCTTTTGAAGACCAGGACAAGAAGCAGCATTTATTGCAGCATTAGTACAGCGTTGCTTTTTAACAAACTGCCATGATGGTCAACAGCTGACCACCAACAGAAATTTTGTCGCACTATCACTTAACTAAGTTCTTAGAGCTACAATACAAACCAAAGATTGACGGGTTGAAAGTAGAAGATAAAGATTTGCAGCGACATCGACAATTTGTCTAACCGTTTTTTGATCATTGCTGACAACGCTGATTAAGAAATATCTTTCTATCTTGCAAAGAAGAAATGAATGAAGTCAAAATACTTTAATCTTCTAGGTAACCAATATAATGGCGTAAACTTATGTCAAACTCATTTTACTCACGGAAAGACAAAAAGATGGCAGTTGTGGATATCCAGATAGGTGGTTTCGTTTTCCAGCTTCAAATAGCTCAACCGAGGAATAATAAAGAAACGATGATTAACCATGTCAACAGCTGTGGATGGAAAAATGTCTTGATGGACATGGATCAATATTGATTACCAGACACGCGTTTGCTCAGAGAATAATAACTTTTGAATAGAATGAGTGGGATTGGGAAAGCTCAGCTAGTGTTCATAAGAGACTACGTTCCAGCGCTTTGCTTTTGGCATTTAGCAGTTACTGAACGCCTTCAACTTCAATTAAGAACAGCGTTATTCCTATTTTTCTCTTTTTACCCCCCCCCCTCTTTTTAGGATTTTTGAGGGCAATATTATTTGTATTTGTTCTAAACACATTATCTTTGCCTTATTTAAATTAATTTTTATACTTATTATTGTACTAACACCATTTGTCTTTTTGACTATAATTGGATGGAGCCTTCTCATTTTCTTATTATCTTTAATGGACTGATTGTTCTCCATTTGTGGTTTATTTTTCAAATTAGAGAGTTACAAGCCTTGTAATGATCTGCGGTTGTACGTTGCTATCGTACTTAATTTGGTCAGTTCTGGTCTCCTCCAGAATCCATAAAACAGCTAGTTTTAATTTTAAGGCATTGATATAAGTATATTTAAATCCTGTTTAATGTAGAGAGGTCAACTATGTATATAGCATAAACTGTTACAAAAATTCCACCCTCTCCAAAATTACTAAAATTTAGGTAATGTTCATTGTAAGTAGTTCACTTGTATTCATACAAATAGGTCAATTGTTTGTTTAATGTTGCTCTTGTATTCATACAATGACTTTTATGTAATATTGTGTGCAACCTTAAATTATTCCTAATCACTTTGATTATCGCAAAAATGGACATTAAAGAAGAAAAGCCAGATATAATAGCAAATTGCTTTCTCAATGTCCTAAAATCTACAGATGGTATATATATACCCATTAGTGTACTTTAAATATGCTCAATAATTTGTTTCAGATTGCACATTATCAGTTAAAAAGGAAGACAAGGATATAATAACTGAACCAGCCACCAATGAAATTGAGTTGAAGGATGAATATGATTGCAGTGTTTCACCATTACTTCAAGACACTAAAAATGAAAACGTCTTATTATGCACATTAAGCAACTCCGACACTTTACGCAAAAGTGATCAAAGTGAGAATATGAAAGATGGTGCTAAAAACAAACCTTTTAAATACTCAGTTGGTGGCACTAGTGCTGTTATGAACAATAAATCTTTTATGTGCACAATTTGTGATTATAGCGGTAACAGAAAAGATCTTAAACAACATATGTTAAGGCACAGGCATGCAGAGATTCTTGGTAGCACAAAGCCTTATAAATGTTCATTTTGTGAATATAGTGCTACGAAAAAAAGTTACTGGAATGACCATATGGCAACTCATGGAATTGGAAATCGTTATCAGTGTATTATTTGTAGTTATGTAACATTCCGTAAAAGCAATCTTCAAAGTCACTTAAAAAAACATGCTACCGAAAAGCCTTATAAATGTTCAGTGTGCGAGTACAGCAGTGCCCAAAAGGCTATTTTAAACACTCATATGGCTATTCATAGAGTGGGAGAACATTTTGAGTGTTTTACTTGTGGTTATGTAACATTCCGCAAAAGTAGTCTTCTAAATCATCTAAAGATTCATAGTAGGGAGAAGCCTTATAAATGTACACTTTGTGAATACAGCAGTGCCAAAAAAGCTACCTTAAACAACCACATGGCTATTCATGGAATTGGGGACCGTTTTGAGTGTTTTACTTGTGGTTATAAGACGTTGATTAAAGATGATCTTAAAAGTCATTTATATGTGCACGGTAAAGAAAAACCTCATAAATGTTCGCTTTGTGCGTATAGCACTATTAGAAGGCATGATTTAAAAACTCATATGGGAATTCACGGAATTGGACAATTATTTAAGTGTTTTGCTTGTGACTATAAAACATTCCGCAAATACAACTTTAAAGCTCATGTAAAGATCCATAATAGTAATAAATATACTTAACATTTGTCATTACAAATTTAGTTTTTATGAGTATTTGGTATCATAATGTAAATGATACATTTTTTATACATAATATAGGACATTTTATAATATCAGTCAAAGTTTCAGCAAGAAAATTCATAAGCATATTTTTAACTTATGCTTATATTACATAAAGAAAAATAGTCATAAACTAAACATCTCTAGATATCTGCTTGTGTGATGATAGTATGACGCAGTATGAACACAAGCAACGCTTAATCAATGCACTAAAAATATATGATAAATTTGCTAAATTATAATGGGCAAAGGAACATTCAAAACTACTATGACTATTGATATTCATTAAAAATGCAACATCTGGTAACTATTATGATTCTTTTCAAAGGAGTTAAATGCAATAATATGATCGTGATTTTCTTCCTGTGCACAAAACTGTCAATTAGTTTGGTACATGATTAAGGTCTCTACATAAACCTCAGAGCTTTGTATTCTAGCAGAGACCTAAATAGGTTTTTACTCTGATTCCATCAGTTTGAATTTTATTGGGTAGATAATTGCTGAAATATGAACAACTTTTGCGTGCGGGACCCCTCAAAGTTTTTCTGCGTTTTTGGATAGTACTTTTGAAGAGAACATTACCAGCAAAGTTTTAAGTTTCGCCTTATCTCTGGTGGTGGTGGTCCATACATTTTTCTTATGTGTGAACGGTATTGGAGTTGATGTTGAAAATTTAGAATTTCTCAAAAACGAAGTAAATTAGAAATTGCTTTTTTAGGATAGTTAATGAATATTCGGAGAATATGTGGCAAAATTTTCCCAGAAGCATCTGTTAAGTACTGGGAATTAAAATTATGTTTTACGTAAATTTCCTGATTTTCCCCCAAATATTACATAACACATCAGGAGTCCATTTTCCTATTTTCTTGATAGAGCGGACATATGATGTTCACTAATTTTTCCACTTATATCTTGAAAATTCGTGCATTCATGAGATATGAATGGAAACATAAAACAGAGGTCGAGATTTTGGTCGCATAACTGAGTTCACCGACTCTATCCTGATTTCGTAAGCAAGTGAAGGCAGGAACAACATGTAATGACGCATGTATTACACTACGAAATAGCTTCGGTAAAAGTTTGGACTACCTTTACTTGGTCAAGTTGTACACAATTTACAATTTTTGACTATCAACAAAATGACAAAAACTGGGAGAAGTATTTTATGTCTCTGAAACTATGATGCTTACTCTAATCTGAAACCAGTTAATATGTGATCAACAGAGAGTGAAAAAGTGCAGAATATCATTAATTAATTATCACATGCAAGCAGATTTTGTGCAAATTTTCTTAGCCTCACTGACAGACCTTGAAAAATAGGTAAAAATGCATATCTTTTGCTAGTATTTCAAGGTAGGCAAATGCATGAGAACCTTCTTATAAATTATTTGGTTACAGTAGCTGCTGTGAATATGCCCATCTTTATCTTCACAAAGACAAATTTGTCTTCATGATTAATGGATTTGTATGTTAGTCTACTGCTGTTTGGCTACCTCAAAGCTATATGATAAAACAGGGTCGTTGTTTTGAGTCCACAGATACCAAAGCCAATAAGCGAAAAAGTACAAATTAACGATATAACAGCAGAAACATAGGCAACTCATTTTAGAAACTTACTAGATAGATAAATACAAAATTCCGAATTTGGGAGGTAATGAAAATATGGAAATAGTAAAGGAAGCTATAAAAACATCAGAAAATAGAAAAGCGCCAGATATTGATGACATCTGCAATCATCTCGTTTAATATGGACGTACAAAAATTGAAGAAGAAACGACCAAACTATCAAAAGATCATTAGAGACTAAAGTATATTGTCTGAATGGAAGACCGGTATCACTTACCTAATTTCAAAAAAGGATGCAAAAGGACCCAACAAAGTGTAGAGGAATAACACTACTGAGCTCTGTGTAAAAGATATTAACCAAAATCTTAACAGAGAGAATTAATTGTTAGATTACAATATGCAAAGAGCAACAAAGCTTTAGCAAAACCGATCAACGGTGGACAGCTGACTGAGAAAGGCATTGAATCACGTCAACATCAAAATAGTTAAAATCATATAGGAACTTAACAAAAATAAAAACAACTAGTGGCCTAATAGAGACATTCTACTATAACAAGAATCAGACAAAGCAATAGTTTAAGCGCAATATTATTTAATACCATAATGAACAAAATATAGATAAGGTAAAAGTTAATCCAGATAGAAAATGGGACATCAGTAAGCTAAGGTAATGTGTTACGCTGACGATGCAAATCAGGAAATTTAACTATCTTGAGGTGCAAACAACTTGTGCAAGAAATATATCAGGTTACCTGAAGAACATCATATGGAGAAATCAAATGAAAATACTTAGGATAATAAAAAGAGTTACCTTGAGATCAAGTAAGAAGCGAAAGAATTAAGAGAAATTGCACAATTCAAGACGTGGTATAAGATAGACGAGGTTAAGAAGTCGAGAATAGAGAGACCATGCAGAGAGAATGTCACCTGAAAGATTAGCTTCTTTTCTTCTTCATAATCTAGTTGCCTTTTACAGAGCGTCAGAATGAAAGATTAGCGAAATGGTCAAACATAGAAAAATCGGACAGCAAACGACGACCAGGAAGACCACCAGAAAGGTGGAGAAAGCTGGGCATCCACATTATGGGAATAATGGTGGAAAATAACAGACCGCTGTCCTAACTTAAAAAGAAGAAGAAATCAAACAACTTGCTAAAGTAACGCGTGTTAAAAAAAGGACCACTAAAATAGAAAACAAACGGTTGATCAAGCTTTGGAACAGATATTTGTAGAGTACGTCTACATGCCATCAAATGAAATAACAGGTGGACACTTTGCCAACAATTGTACTTGAACTGTCTATTTTTGTCCGAGCTGTTTTATGAAACCACCCCGAATCTGCCTAAAGATATGTTTGTACACAGTACATTACGAAATATAAGAATATATGACCAAGGTTTTGCACCCAAAATGTAGACGTTTTTATACACTACTAGGGAACCACTCTAACCCAAAGTGGTTCAACTACTTCAGTCTTCATCTGCATTAATTATATCTAACTTAATGGTTGGCACGTGCCACCAAGCAGCATAATAGTCCTGTAAATTTTAAATGACACCCACTGTATGATTTTATAAGCTATATTCTAGTGAAATTCTCTTTTAAACTGTGTGTAATGTCATTGCGTAACAACAACACATAATCATGATTTAGCGGCAAAAAATATTTTAAATAAATAAATTTATACTGACGTTTATTTAGAAAACGATAACACCCAACATTTTTTATTGAAGGCTGGCGCTTATTTTCTTACGAAAATGTTGCATACGAAATTAAAAAATTATAGTGTTTAGGTTTAAGGGGACTGTATAAAACAAATCGTGTCAAACAAAGAAATTTCAATCAAAAGGCCAAACAGCTGGAAGACACTCACCGTGGAAGCGGATGCTCTGCTTCGGATATCTGCTCCCCGGGGCTGTAATTAGAGGGAATCGAGGAAGAGGAGAGAAGGGCGTGGGCGAAAAAAAGGGGATCGATCAGAAGCGTCTTTCCTGATGTGGGTCTTTCAGCTGGTTGTGTCCGAGGTTTGCAATAGGGTTTTCCTACTTTCCTCGCCGGGTCAAATACAAAAGAAAACGGACCGAGTTTTTTACTACACGCACTTCCGGGATGTGGAAACTCCTGCCACCAATCAGATACGCCGGCGAACTCTCGGTCAAAATAGTTTCGCATCATGGCTACACCAAAACGGCCGTAGCAGCTCCGCTTTTATAGTGACGTCGCCGCGCAGGCTAACCAATCGCCACGGCTATCGCTAACTAAACAAAACGCGTAGAGGGGAAGCCGCAAGACGGCCGACCCTATTTTAAAACCCAAATAAAAGAAATTTGTGATTGATCCGAATATAAAGAATGCATAAAAATATGAACATATCTTAATGGTACGGCTCTAACTCCCCGTTTGGGAGCACGGCCTGCGAACTGATAGGTCAAGGCTCTCATATGTTCGCCATGTCTGCCCAGTCGTCGCGTACCCTCTTTGATGATGGGCGATGTAACAACCACCGCGCCTTAGACGAGCGCCATTATTACCCCTTGTTTAAGTGAATGCAGATCCTCAATTATTTTTAGTGACTGAGTAGGCCACCCATCAAAAAGCACCGAGGAATGAATCCGGGTCCGTCAGCATCGCGACGTTTTGCCAATTTTGTCATCATTGTTATTCAATTTTAACACGATACAAACATTTGGCTCTTTGATGTCTTCTGCTTCTATTTCTTCTTCTATTGTCATATTCTTTCTCAAAAAGCATCATCTTACCTCCAACATAGGCTGATTATCCTTGAAACAATTATTCAAATAATGTTTACTACTAATGATTACATATGTGACCATATTCTTTAAAAGATTCTTGGAACATTTCTTTTGATAAGAACTTCTGCTTGCTACTATCTAGAGCGTCACCATCATGGTGCTTTAAAATTTTTACTCCCTCTTTACCATCATCATCCTTTTATGTACACGCAATCAAATTACTTAACAATATTTATGCATACAACACAAATAATTATTAATGTATTTATCTATACCACTTTTTGTGTTGCACTACCACAAAAGGTTTCCGCTTCCGGAATTTGACTTTACCTAACTGTTTCGCTGCGTAATATTTAATCAAATCAGGACCGGTTCTGGGACATACGGGAATCATCTGGTAAACATTTGTAAACAACCTCCCCGGGTCCCAGGACAGTCACTTGCGTTAAAGGCATTATGTTGGCTGCTCGAGTGGACGGCGCGGCGATATCGTTTTCTTCATCACCTCGTATGGGCCTTCGTAGGAGTGTTGGAGTTCTGAAGATACTTCACGTCGCCATTTTGGGTTATATAACCATACGTGGTCGGCTTCTTTATAACCCGCTCTCAATGCGTTGATGTTATAGTGATCCATCATCCGATTACCTGCGATCTTTATTATTCTTTTATACTCAGATCGCTGGCGTAGTCTTCTCCAATTATGTTGTCTTTAGGTTTATTTCTGAAAAGTAGGTCATATGGCGGCTTCAGTTCACGAACAAAGAGAATATTGGCTGCTGTTTGACCAGTACACTCATGGACAGATGAACGGTACGCCAACAAGAACAAATGGAGATATTAGTCCCAGTCTCGTCGATGATCATTGTCCTCATTGTCCTACTAAAGCGCTCAACTATTCCACCTAAATGTGGACGTAACGGAGTTGTTCTTGTTTTCCTAATGTCCAGCATTTTGAATACTTTTATAAAGACCGTCGATTCGAAATTTCGACCTCAGTCTAAATGTAGTTCTAGTAGCAGTCCAAATTGCCCGATTAATTAGCAACACCTTAGCGATGGCTGCGGTTTCTTGATTTGGGACTGCATCAGCTTCAACCCATTTTTCTGAAACAATCTATCGCCACTAAAATACATTTATTTCCACCGCCACTTATACCTAGGAAACGGATCAGTTATGTTAATAACAATTATTTCGAAACAATTCGTGAGATCATACGGTCTCACTGGTGCCGTTGGTTTCTATTGCGGACCATTAGTCGTTGCACACACCAAAATGTTTTGGCACCAATCCTTAACATCTTTCCAATTCACTCATTGTCAGTAAAATCTCTTAGGAATCTTCACCAACGTCTTTGCAATTCCCATATGGCCACCAGACACCCCATCATGAATTGTCGCAACACGTCTGGGACGTTTGCTTTGAAATTCACCTTCTCTATCGAGCACGCGTTGTAAGACATCGTCTTCTGCATTGCATCTATTAGGATTTTATTGCTAACGAACACGAAGCCACTTCTGCCCAGCTAGACTTTCTTCCATTTCCAGATATATTTTAAAGTTGGATCTTCTTTCTGGTCACGTTTTAACATGCTGGTTACCACAAGTCTTAGTCACAGTAATTCACCGTGTAGGGATCATTTTCTCTTCTGCGCGATTACAGTGGCTGTAATCTTCTTGACACGGTGTCTTTAACAAGACGTCGGCTTTGCGATGGCTACTGCCAGTTCTATTGTTGGAGCCTTTCGATTCATTTTGCACTTGGCCTTCTTTAGTGCAGCATGATTAGTCCTCAAAAGGAAACTTGCGTTATACAAACATTTAGAAAAGTGTTTCACGGGTAGCTTTCTCCTAGTTATAGGTTTAAATATTTTACTAAAATAGTCAACGACTTATTCTTGGCCATTCTGTAACTGGGGCAACACACTTTCAATTTCCACGTTACTCTCATCTGTGTCCAAAATAAATTTTCCTTCGCTTCACCGAAAACTTCTTTCTTCTTCAGTTTGTCGTGTCAAAGGCTTGGCAAATCTAGACACATACTGTCTGTAGTAAGTGCACAATCCCAGAAAACTCCTAACCTCGTCCTTGTCTTTTGGTACTAGCCACTCTTTCACGGTTCTGACTTTCGCTGGATCAGCTGCTATACCCTTGTTAGTGACTACAAGTCTCCTTGAAGAAAGCACTTTTTTGAACTTTTGGCGCTTCTCAGTTGTTTAAATAGCTGCTCTAAGTTTCTCATTTAGTATTATGTCATCTAAATAAACCAAGCATGTTTTCCAGAATAGCCCATTAAACACATTAGTCTTTCCAATGTCGAAGGAACATTGGAAAGTCTTATGGGCATCACCATAAATTACCATAATCCAGATCTAATAAAAAACCTGTCTTTTCTTTGTTTTTAGGATTGATTTCGACTTGCCAATATTCGCTCTTTAAATCCAAGGTTGAGAACTATTTGGTTCCTGCTAGAGTATCTAGCGTGTCATCAATGCATGGTAATGGGTAACTATTTTTCTTCGTGATATCGTTGAGCCGACGGTAGTTCTTCTTAATTAGCACCACTGGCAAAGTCTATGTACTTGCTGCAGGTTTAATCAAGCCATTTTCCACATCCGAAATGATTATTTCAGCTTCTCGTTTGATTAGTGA
The DNA here is from genome assembly GCA_036346155.1 of Sinelater perroti. Lineage (NCBI taxonomy): Eukaryota > Metazoa > Arthropoda > Insecta > Coleoptera > Elateridae > Sinelater > Sinelater perroti. Next base: position 4,655,839 of record JARFIY010000344.1, read on the forward strand.
TAATTAGCTGGCACTCTGTCATATGGGACTGGCATTGGCGGTATCTATTTTATGACACACGATATTTGTCTTGCTTTTTAAACTCTTATCATATTATAATCTTGAATTCCGCTGCAACAGATCTTTTACTTTTGTCAGCTGGTCCGGATTCAAACCACTGCAGAATGTATCGATCACCCATTTTAGTTTTTCGAGTATTTTACTTGACGTTTCTGGGATGTTGTCGATTTGATGAACAACTAAGGAAACCTAAGTACATTGGCCAAGGATTGTGCTTTCTTTCACCATCTAAGGATACCCATTGACATTCATCACGCGGACCGATACCACGCTGCCAATTTGTATCCAATATCCTCCCCACCGGTATCCCTTTTCTAGTTTCTTCTTATTATTACTTGGTTGTACATATCAGGATGACTCTTGCTGGAAGATTGCAATTCAAAACTGCATCTACCATCAATTTAATGCGTTCTAGGAGGATGGTATTATGAGCTACTCCCACTCATGTCACGACTTTGTCACTCCCTTTATCTTCAATGCCCAAATTCACTTTGCATCCATAATGTAACGAATTTCCGAACGCCCCCCATAGCGTGACCGTAGTTTTTGTTGCACCCCATCACCCTCGGCGGTCGACGCAATCCCTTCCAGGAATCCAGCTGTCACGAACATTCTGGGCGTTTCCGTGCAGGCATTTGGGGACGTTTTTGAGTGTCTTCTGGAATAGCGCCGGATAGGCTTAAATATCACGCAACGTGGTGGGCGGGGAATATTCGAATCCGAAGTAACGGTTCGTAAGTTTTGACAACATTGGGTCTAACAAAAGTTTTTGTCGCACCTGTATGCAATAGGAGAGCATGCAGATTTCTATTTATTTGGCCATACATGTAAAAACTATAGGAATTATTATTTTTTTTATAACTCCATGAGAGATCAGCAATCTGCCCGTGGGCTATAAGCATTTGTTTTGATTGAATAAGTAATGGACATGTAGAGTCTCACTCCAGCGAGTGATCACCATACAATTATCTAAATCATAAGTCTAGAGTATATTTGTCTATGTAGTCTTAACTCAAAACTTATCTGGGTCCTAAGGTAAGGTCTGATGGGAGCAGACGTTTTAGTCTTTATACTTCATTGGCTTTGCGCACGTTTAACTGATTAGCCAATACATTTGGATGCATTGACACTCTTTCACTGTATTTCGCACTGAATCGATGCACGGCTTCCTTAACGGATTCCTGAGGGATATCGTGTAGAATAACTTCGTTGGAGAAGTAGTAAGGGGCATCCACGATGGTACGCAGAGACCTTGTTTTGAAACCTCTGCAGGATAGCGGTGTTGGAATCACTAGCAGTACCCCCTAACTGGATACCGTAAGTCCAGACAAGTTTAAGAATGAATTGATATTAGCAATAGTTTATTATCCAAGGATAATTTCGATTTTTTGCCAGTAAGCTAATACATTTGACTTAGTTTTAGTCCTAGCTGCTTTCTTTTGGTAAATAGATGTTTCTTCCAAGTAAGACGTCGGTCCAAGTGGATGCCGAGATATTTAGCTTCTTCGACTTGCGGAAGTTGGCAATTGTTAATCTTCACAGGAGGACATGTTTCCTTGCGTAGAGTAAATGTCACATGCAAGGACTTGGTTTCGTTAGTCTTAATGCGCCATGTTTTTAACCAATGCAGAATTTTATTTAGGTTTACTTGAAGGATTCGTGAATCTGATGCTGGATCAGTGTGGGATGCCAGAATAGCAGTGTCATCTGCGTATGTTGCGACTATAGTAGTTCTTGTTGTCGGTAGATCCGTTGTATACAAAAGATATAATACAGGGCCTAGTATGCTGCCTTGAGGGACACCTGAGTGACTGGGATATAAGTCAGTGTATTCACTGTCTTGCTTTACTAGGAAGTGTCTACCAGTTATGTATGATTTAAGCAGTAGCTAGTGAGGATAAGGAAGAAGCTTCTTTAGTTTGACTAGTAAGCCTCTGTGCCATACCTTATCAAAGGCTTAAGATATATCGAGGAATGCAGCAGAGCAGTATCTTTTGGCATTTAAATCTCTATTAATTTGGTTGACTATTCTATGTACTTACTCTATTGTTCCGTGCTTATTGCGGAAGCCAAATTGATGTTTCGGGATTATTTCCCTTTCTGTAGGTTAATACTTGTAGCATTTTACAGACAGTTCTTGCAATATTTTTCCAGAGATAAGGTCAAATCCTGTTTATTTCTTTCATTATGACCTGTTACATTTCTTTAGTTTTGAACTTTCCATGTGGCAATTCCATTTGAAATGGGGCATCTAGGAATTCTGTTATCTCGTTTTCCTCTTCGGTGGATAGCTCTGAAGGGAAAGGCTTGAATATATTTACTAGATGTTTCGAGAAGGCTTCGGCTTTTTCTTTATCGTTTCTGGTCCAGGTGTTGTCGTCATTTTTGATTAAAGAACTGTGTTTTTGGGATCTTTTTAGCCTTCTTGTGGCTTTCCAGATTGAGTACTTCGTGGCTTCAGTCGGCGTAAGACTTTCTAAGTATTTCTGAATGCCATGGTTCTGTTCTTCTTTAATCAAGTCTTTCAGTTCTTTAGTGGCTTTATTCAATTTTCTATTGTTTTCTTCAGTTCTGGCTTGCTGCCATTGTTTCCGCAGATGTCTTTTTACTACAATTTTTTCTTCAATAACTGGAGAAGTATCACTTTTCCTAAGAGGGGGTACAAGGGTGGGTGTGGTAAACCATGCAGCGTCCTGTATTTTCTTTGTTAAATATTTCACCGCAATTTCAATGTCCAATTTAGTCTTTAACGGTTGATCTGTAAATGCATTCCAGTCTGTCTTACTATTGTGCAAGGAGGGTTGTTTTTCTTTATTCGAGATTTGCGAGTGTATGGTTAGCATTACTATAGAGTGATCTGATGATGAATCAAAGCTCTGCTTTACATTTTTTGATATAAATTCCTTTAGTAATGCAGAAATCTATAGCCATCTGGAATTTTCTTCTTTCCTTATTATTTTTGATGTGTTAATTATGACCCACTCGTGTTTTATTTTTCAAATCAAAGATAGTAATTAATTTTCCTTTAGGTTCTGTTAGTTTCTGATGTCCCATAATATCTATGAAGCAGACAGTATGGTTCATAGGTTACTTTCTTTTTTTAACAATTCTCAAGATTAATTTTAAGGCACTGATATATGTATTTTAAGCCCCTTTTAATGTATTAAGTTTAAATATGCATATACTAAAAATAACTACAAAATTCCAACCTGTCCAACAATAAGATTACTTCCATTTAAATTGCTCTCGATGTTAATAGTTTAGTTGTTTTCTACATAAATAGGTCAATCGTCTATTTAATCACCACTCTTGTTTAAATATAATAATTTAGTAATTGTTTTATAGTCAGAATGTGCCTGTAAACATTTTTGTAGTAAATTTTTTAAAATGTAAATGGTGAATATCGATTATAAAAACATAGATACACCTACGGAAAAGTGTCGCAGTCGGAAAAACGAGTAAATTAAAGAAAAAAGGCTCCCGAGTGTTTTAAAATGTTAAGGCAGTCACAGGAAGCCAACCCGTTCGTGGCGCACATAAAAAATTGCCCCCTACAATAGCAAAAATCTGGTGTGAACATCACACGACTTTCCTTATCCTATTATTATATATTATACCGGGTCCATCGTCTCGGCCCTGCGCTGCTCTCGGCCCGGAACTTGTTATTTTAAAAAAGGACGAGCCGCGAGTCCAACACTCGAAAGCTGATTAAAATAAACAGTACAAGATAATAATTGATTTTGATACGTCACTGAAGGTAACCGTGCGAGCTCGGTCGCACGGCCTTCCCCATTATCACCTGCGTGCTCCCTCCTAGCAGCCAAGCGCTCCCCTCCGCCCTCCCGCAGTCGGCCCCGTAGCTCTCCGAACGCGCTGTGATTGGTCCGTTTAATTAATTTTTAATCGGCTATAACTTATTTATTTGACCTCGGATCAAAAAATTTCATTGTAATTTTTTGTTCGTCTCGGTCTGATCTACCCGGTAATATAAATTCCCCGAAACATTTTATGAACACTCGGTATATTAAAAATCATGAGCTTCAATTTTTGTCGAGTTCTTATTTTATCAACTTTTAATTAAATTCATGTTTATCTCATGATAACAAATCTTTTTTATTCTCATAAATTTTTTGTATCTTCAACCGTTTAGATTCGCGACCGCTTTGCAACCGATTTTGCGACCTTGCGACCAAACGACTTGGCCGATTTTTACCAAAAGCTTCGCACTGCGTCCCCTACATACAAGTAATTTGCATACCAAATTTCAAGTCTCTAGCTCTTACGGTTCTCGAGATACCCTGTTTACTGACAGACCGACAGACACACATACACACACACACACACACCAATGGCTCAAACCAACTTTTTTGGTGTCCTGAGACTATATTTCGTCAAGAAATGTGAAAAACTGGGTAGGTCAAATTTCCGCCGATTACATTACTTTCCTTATTATAGGATAAGGAAAGTAAAAAAGTGCATAAACTAAGCGAATAAAAGTAAGGTTACAAAATCCGCGTTCCCACCGTTTGGGCGACAAAAACCGTTCTTTAGACACTAACGCCACTGCAGCGTGAGTCAAGGTCAAGGGGCAAGAAATTCAAATGCTGCGTCGCCGCGGCGGCGTGATGCCAAACGGCGGGATCGCGGGTTTTGTAACCTCACTTTTATCCGCACATTTTATGCATTTGTTTGCTATTGTAGCCGCAATATATTAAAGAAGAATAGCCAGATGCAATGGCAAATTGTATTCCAAATGATCTAAAACCTATAGATGGTATATATACCCATTCATGTACTTTAATTATGCACAATCATTTTGTTTTAGATTGGACTTTGCCAATTAAAAAAGAAGACAAGGATATAACTGAACTAGTAACTGATGAAATTGAGTTGAAGGATGAATATTACTGCAGCGATTCAGCATTACATCAAGACATAACAAATGGAAACATCTTATTGCGTATATTATGCAACTCCAACACTCTACATAAAATTGATCGAAGCCGTAATATGAAAGATGGTGCCAAAGAGAAATCTTTTAAATGCTCAGTTTCTGCTACTAGTGCTGTTACGAACAACAAATCTTTTGTGTGTTCAATTTGTAATTGTAGCAGTAATGAGAAGGATCTTGAGAATCACATGTTAACACATAAGGAGACAAAGATTCCCAAAAGCACGGAGCTTTATAAATGTTTATTTTGTGATTACAGTGGTAACAGAAAAAGATACTTGAATGAACATATGGCAACTCATGGAATTGGAAAACGTCTTGAATGTTTTATTTGTGGCTATGTAACAATTCGTAGGAGCAATCTTCAAAGTCACGTAAAAAAGCATGCTACCAAGAAGCCTTATAAATGTTCAGTTTGTAGGTATAGCAGTGTTCGAAAATCTACTTTAAATAATCATATGGTTATTCATGAAAATGGAAAATATTTTGAATGTTTTATTTGTGGTTATTTATCAGTTCATAAAGGCAATCTTGAAACTCATATATCAACCCACAAAAAAGAGAAGCCTTATAAATGTTCACTCTGTGATTATAACACTGCCACAAAGACTTGTTTGAATGAACATATGGCAAGTCATGGAATTGGAAAACGTTATCAATGCTTTACTTGTAGTTATGTGACATTTCGTAAAAGCAATCTTGAAATTCATCTAAAAAAACATGTTACTGAAAAGCTTTATATATGTTCAGTTTGTGGGTACAGCAGTGCCCAAAAGTCTGTTTTAAACACTCATATGGTTGTTATGGAACTGGAGAACGTTTTGAGTGTTTTACTTGTGGTTATGTGACGTTCCGCAAAGGTAGTCTTAATAGTCATTTGAAGATTCATAGTAGAGAGAACGCTTACAAATGGCTACTTTGTGATTTCAGCAGTGCCAAAAAAGCTACTTTAAACATTCATATAACATTTCATGGAATTGGAGAACGTTTTGAGTGTTTTAGTTGTGGTTATAAGACATTGATTAAAGATGATCTTGAACACCATCTATATATGCACGCTAATGATCGGTTTGTGATTATAGCACGATCAGAAAACATTATTTAAAGAGCCTTATGGCAACACATGGAATTGTAGACTGATTTAAAATTATTTATCTTACATTAATCATGTATCAGTATTATTTAAGCTTAAGTTATAGGAAGAAAATCATGACCATTATTGTATTGTATTTTTAAAATATCTTTTAGATGTAACGAATTGATCACCTATTTTGAAGAACTTATTTAGTGTATACAAGAAGTGCTGCTTGTGTTTATGCTACATATTTTTTTAATCTATAAAAAATTTTCCTCAAAAACAGTGCATTTTTTTAAAGTTGAAGTTTCATACTTTAACTTTTATAAATAGGCAAATGCATAAGAGCGGTTTTTCAAATTTTTTCTTTACTGTAGTTGTTTTGAGCGTGCCCATCATGATCACTAGAAAGTAAATGTGCCTTCAAAATGATTAACCACTAATATGTCAATCTACTGCATTTATGTTCATGAATTTTATCCATTCCTCGATCTTGTTTATTGTGCCGGTTGTTAACCATGAGCATCTTTTTTGTTTTGTCCTTTTGCCTATAACTTTTTTTTTGTTCCTTTCTCAATATTCCTAGCACTATTTGTTTCCATGCTTTATCAATTTTGTCGTTGTGCTGTATCTTTTTGTTTATTTCCTGTTTTATTGTTTTCATAGGGATTTTACTTTTTTTTCAAGTTTTAGATTTTCGAGATTTAATTTGATGTTTTCTTTTCTTTAAGTTTAGCCTATATTTCATTATAATTTGAATCTTTTTTACTATAATGTCAATGTGATGTCTTTTCACAATATATATGTAATATATTATTGTCCCTGTTCTTTTCTATTAATTGCTTCATTGTAAATATTGAATTCCTCTTCCTTTTCTAAATCCGCTCTGTGGATCTTCTAGTTGTTGTTCAATTGTTATTTTTCGCCTTTTTTCAGAATTTTTTTTATATATGCTTTACATAATACTGAGCAGGGCAATTTCTATAATTCGTAGACTCTCTGCAGTCTCCTTTTTTATATGTGGATAATGGTATTCCACTTCTCCGTCCTTTGGTATTTTTTGTTCGTTCCAGATCTCGTTGAATAATTTTTTTATCATTTTTGCTGTTATGTCGTGTTATGTCGCCTTACATCATTTCAACATCTTGATGGCTTCTATTACTTCCTCTTTTCTAATTTATTTATTTCATACATTCTATGGTTTTCTAAATTTCTTTTCTTGTTTCCGTTGTGATTAGTTGCTCTGTGTTCAGTATCTTTTCGAAATACTCTTTCCACCTCTTCAGTATATTCTCCTCTTCTTCTAAGATTTTTCTATTTAATGATTTTATGTATCTGTTTCTGTTTTGCTTATCTTTTGCGTTTTTAATATTCTATAGAATAACTTTTGGTTGCCCTTTCTATCTCGCTTCATTTTTTCTCCAAACTCCTCCCAGGCTTGTTTGTTTCGCTTCTTTCACTTTCCCTTTGATTTTTAATCTTTGTTCTTTGTATTTGTTATAATTTTCGTTGTTCTTTTCCCTAAGATATTTTTTCCATTTTCTTTCAACTTTACTTCCTTCTTAATTTCCTCATTTCATCATCTTGCTTGTTTTTTGGTTTTGTCTGTTTTGGTATTTTTATTATAAGGTCTTTAATTGTTCTTTACATTTCTACTGTCATATTGTTTAAGCTTTCTTTAATTTTTTTTATTTCTGTCTCCATTTTCTCTTTGCATATATTGGTTATCTCTTAGTTTCTGATTTTATATTTAGTATTACTTTTATTTATTATTTGTCCTAATATTTTCTTGTTGTGTCTTGCTTTTTATTTCTATTTTTGTTAATACTAGGTAGTGATCGGAATATATTTCACATCTTCTTCTTACTCTTGTGTCCTTTTTTCTTCTTCTATTTTTTTTTATTAATTTGTAATCTATTATTGATCTTTCATTTCTACTTATCACTTCTCTGGTAAATTTATGTACCTATTAGTGTTTGTTACTATTAAATTGTTCAGTATATAAAAGTTTATTACTTTTTGGCTATTATTGTTTCTGGCTTTTTCTGTCTTTTGGATTTCTTTTGCCCCTACTCTTCCATTTAGATTCCCCAGTATTAATAATCTTCCTTCACTTTATTTTGACACTTCTATTAGTTGTTCCCAAAACTCATCCTTTATGTTGGGTTTTTCATCCTCGTTTGGTCCAATATCACTATAATTGTTGTTTTACTTCTTCATCTATTTCCATTTCAATTTTCAAGATTCTTTGTGAGACTCCTCTAGTTTTGAATGTATTTTATATTTTCTTTCTTAATGCAGCATCCCATCCCTTCACTAGCTCAATTTCCGCTTTTGACTTCATTATATATCAATATCTTCATTTTAATAGTTTTTCTCCTTTAACTTTCTTTTTCATTTCGATGATGCCAGCAATATCTGTATTTACTTTTTCTAATTCCTCTGTTAGTTCCTTTTCTTTACTTGTTAAGCTTCTAACATTGCATGTTCTTATTTTCCATAGTTTTCCGTTCTTTTTTATTTTGTTTTTGTAATATATATTTTCTCTTATTCCTTGCACTGTCTTTATGTTCTTTTTCAATCTTACTAGCTCTGTCTAGTTTTTTAACGTTTTCTGTTGATATTTGCTTTCTTTCTGTCTGCGCTTTCATTTCTTTCCAGAACCGTATCCAATTCAGTGCCAATTCAATGTCGCCTTCCGTTTTTCTTTAGTCTTTCCTAGTTTTTGCTAACTGTTTTTTCATTCTTTCGGTTCTTTTATTTCAACTCTATTCCTCTCCACTTACTGTTATTTTGTAACCAATTATTGTTACCTTTCCTTTTTCCTTTTCTGTTTTGGCAAATGTTCTCAATTAAGATTGTTTCTCTATTTCTTTCGGTGTTCTATTATCATTGATAAATATAAGCTCTCCTCTTCTATTTTTTAATTTTTATTTGCTTTTTATGATTTCGTTCTTTTCCATTTTGCTGCTCACTTCTATAACGTACTTTCTGGTTTCTACTTTCTTTACTGCTTTTGGGCTAATGTCTATTTCCAGCTGGTTATTTAAGAAACTTTTAATTTCTTCTTTTAGTTCTAAGGTGTCGTTTCTATCTATAACTAACCCACACATTACGACATTATTTTTCCTTCACTCTATTTCTATTACTTCTAGCGTATTTTTCACTTTTTGTAATTTGTGTCTTATTTTCTCACTTTTTTTATCTCCTGGTTTTCTTTCCCCAAGCACTTGTTTTCAAATTTGAGTTTTAGGAGTTCATCGTTAAATTCATTACTTCAACTTCTTTTTTAATTTCTTTCTGCTTTATCTTCATATCCTATTAGACTGCACATCTTCACCATTTCTAATATTTTGTTCAATTTTCTACGGTTGTCTCCTTTGTTTTTTTTTGTGGATTATCTACTTATTTTCCTAGATCTTCCAAACACCCACTCAAGATTTGACGTTTTTTTTTATTTTACCCTCGTCCATTATATATTCATCGCTATCCCGTTCTGCCATTATAGTTTACTAATTGGTTTTTAACAATTCGATTCCGATTCTGTTCTATTAGTATTATTAAAGATAATCTTATCTGTCTATTTTTGCCTTATCACACTGCGTAAGAAGTCACGGCCAGTTAATGTATAATTTTTTCTAAATGCAATTAATTAATTTTTTTTTTGTATTTTTTTGCTTATTTGGCTTTAATTTAACATTGAAAATTTCTATATAGTTACTTTCTCCTTGTTTATATCAGTCTGATTTTATGTTTTACTCTACTTTGAGTTGTAGAGTGTGTTGCCTATTCATCAATAGTAATTTTTATTTGACCGATCTTTATTTATTCTTATTAAATTGTCTTTCGTGCAATTTTCATTCTCATTTTTAGCACCTCAAGACCTTTTATTTTACTAATAATTAAAACACACCGTTTATTGCACCGGTTTTCATTCTTTTTTTGGGTCTTCTTATTGCTCGCTTATTCTTCTTTCGTTTGTGCATTTCTTCATGTATTATTCAACAACACGGTCCAGAAGGACTTTTATTATCGGAGCTTCAATGGCCAACTTGTATATTAAGGACCAAATATGAAAAAATCTTTTAAAAAGTAGAGATTAAAATACACGTACACCACCCTAAGCAAGATTCCTTTGCATTTAGATCTTCGTTGTAGTAGTTTATTTGTCTCTACATAAATAGTTCAATCGTCTTCTAATAATTACTTTCGTTAACCTGCAAAATTTTTCGATATAATCACAGATTACGTATATGTAATCTGTGGACCCAATATTGTTCGTAAGCTTGAAGTGTTCCCACGTGCATTGCAATATCTTAATAATGGAGGACATTAAAGAAGAAAAACCTGATATAACGGCAATTTTTTTTCAAAACGACTTGAAACTTATAAATGGTATGCATGTGTGCATGTAATTTAATTGCCTTCACAAAATATTTGTTTTAGATTACACATTACCAATTATAAAAGTAGAAAAGGATGAAATAGCTGAACTAGTAACCGATCAAGCTGAGCTGAAGGATGAATATGATTGCAGCGACTTACCGTTATTTGAAGACAAAACAAATTGCAACTCTAATATTTTACATAAAAGTTATCAGAATGTGGAAAATAACACCAAAGACAAATCTCGTAAATGCTCGGCTTGTGGCACTTGTACTATTAACAATGATGAATCCTTCATGTGTTCAGTTTGTAATTATGACAGCAACAGAAAAGATCTCGTAAACTATAATGCAGTAACTGCAGGAACTGAAAAACGTTTTACGTGTTCTATTTGTGGTTATAAAGCACTCTTTCGCAATCGTTTTAATAGGCATTTGAAGATTCACAGCAGCACAAAATCTTTTAAATGTTCTATTTGTAATTATAGCAGTGCCATATACAGTTATTTGAGAAAACATATGGCAAGTCACGAAATTGGAGAACGTTTTAAGTGCTCCACTTGTGCTTATGTTACATTTGGTAAAAGCAATTTTCAAAATCACTTAAAAAATCATTCTAGAGATAAGCCATATAAGTGTTTGCTTTGCGAGTACAGCAGTATCAGAAAAAGTTACTTGAATAATCACATGGCGATTCATGGAATTGGAAAACGTTTTAAGTGTTCTGTTTGTGGTTATGTGACGATCCGTAAAAGTAGTTTTCATAATCATATAAAAAACCATGCTAAAGACAAGTTGTACAAATGCTCACTTTGTAACTATAGCAGTACTAGAAACGCTAATTTAACTAGTCATATGGCGACTCATGGAATTGGCGACCGGTTTGAGTGCTTTACTTGTGGCTATGTAACAATCCGTAAAAGTAACCTGCAAAAACATATAAAAACTCATGCTAAAGAGAAGCCTTATAAGTGTTCACATTGTGATTATAGCAGCATTGAAAAAACTGCTTTGGACAGGCATATGGTAACTCACGGAATTGGAAAACGTCTTGAGTGCTATATTTGTGGTTTTAAGACATTCTATAAAACAGTTCTCAAAAGTCATTTGACTAGACATAAAAAAGAAAAACCTTTATGAATGTACATCTGTTCATAGCAATACCAAAAGAACCCTTTTAACTATTATATGCAATCTAATGAAATTGGAGGATACTTGTGGTTATAAGACATTTGTTAAAGATGATTTTAAAAAACTCTCATTTTTATTTGTAATTATAAAATATTTCACAAACGTTACTTTGATGCTGACATAATATTTATAATAAACCTTATAAATGTTTATTATGTGATTATGGCACTACCAAGAAGAGCATTTTAGAAAATCATATGGCAACTCATGGAATCTGAGAACATTGCCACTGATTTACTTGTGATAATGAAACATTTTACAAATGTTCAAGTCATGTATTTGTTTGTGTAGACATTTAATATAAAAATGTAAAAATGAATTGTTTTTCAAGAATAATATTTGTTTAGGTTTTAAAAACCTTATATCTGCTTTAAAATGTTAAGGAAAAACATTCACAACAAACAGTTAATTTCTGATTTTGTTTATGTTAAAAAGGCTGCTACATTATGTAACTGTAGGGTTCCACAGATAAGAATAATGGAGAGTAAAATAACTAAACCCTCGCAGTAGTACTGCATATTTGGTACGTTGTACAGCCAAGGTTATAATTTAAGATCTATTATTTTAAGACATTTTGTTTGGGGGCGCTCTTAAGCAGTCTGTTTCTAGTTTTGTTTTGTACAGCCATCTGCTTGAATAGAAAGTGTTTTTGTCACACCAACTATCGGAAATAATATATATGTTATATTATTTATAAGAAATGTAAGTTTATATATAATAAAAGAAGGTAACAGTATATAATAGTTTTTGTATGAGTCTCTGAACATGAATATTATTTTGAGGGTTCTGCAAGGATAAAAAGGTTGGGAAATCATTCTAGATCATAATACCTCTCTTAACTCTTCAGTTGCCCTTTTTTTTGCAGTTGAGAGGATTAGGAATCTTCCTAGATACCCGGGTCTAGCTGTTCGAGCGACCCGAGCATGTTGGATTCAGACCCAAGGGTCCACCTAGCAACTAAACCCATCTACCTCTCACTCTTCGCCCATGTTCCCTGCCCGGAACCGCGCGAGCATTACTTCAGGTGGGGGGCGGTATCTCATTCTAAATCTTACTTCTATTAATTTTTCTTCTATTTATTTGTCTGAGTTGCGTTCTTTATTGTGTGGGTGTTGCTTATCTTCCTTTATCATGTCCATTATTATCTGGGTGCACATTTTGCTTATCTCATTCCAATTTTCCTCTGTAGTAATCACAATGCTGCATATATTGTCAGGGGTGACTTTCGCTTGCATGTTATTTTCTGTGTATAGTCTTAGTTCTTTCCATTGTTCGCAACTGAATATGACGTGCTCGGCATCTCTCTCGCCACAGAATCTGCAACCGTCTTCGGTTGCCCTCTTGAAACGCTTCAAGTAGGCCTTGAATTCGCCGTGACCGCTCAGCATCTGCGTGAGAAAGTAGTTTAATTTGCCATGCTTTCTTTCTTTCCGGGGTTTAATTCTTGGGATCAATCTTTTGGTCCATAAGCCGGTGTCGCTACTGTCCCATCGTTCCTGCCAATTTTCTTTGTACTCGTTGGTTATCCTGGTTTCCTTGTTGGCACCATGGTTATACGCCCTCTGTCTTGCCATGAGATCTATGGGAGGGATTGCTGGTATCACTTGCAGAGCCGCCGTGGATACCGTGCGATATGCACAGCTGATCTTGATAAGCGCTGGTCTTTGTACTTTCAGTAGCATATTTATATTTTTCTGATACCTTAACCCACCTATCCATATAGGCGCTGCGTACAATAGAATGGAGTTTGTAACCGAGTTTAGTGGCTTCCTGCTCGTGGTTCTTGGGCCCTTTAATCTAGGCATTAGTCTTGCTAGCTTGGTTGTTGTTGTTTGGGCTCTTTTGGTGGCTAGCTGAATATGTTTAGACCATGATGTGTGAGTATCTAGCGTTACACCTAGATACTTTGTCGTCTTTTGTATGGTTAGCTTTGCTCCTAGCAAGTCTATCCCCTTAATTTTCAGCTCCCTTCTCTCAATTATGGCTGCTACCTCAGTTTTCTGCGGTGCTAGTTCCAGTTCGTATTCCTTTATCCTTCTGTTCACTTTTTCAAGTACGGTCACCATCTTATTTCTCAAATTTAGTTCCTCTCTGGTAATGCTATTAATTTGCAGCCTGGGGGTAGCGTTATATCCAGTACCGTGTCATATAATATATTCCACAGTATGGGTCCTAAAACTAACCCCTATGGTACATCGCATGTTATTTGGTATTTATTCTTTCTGTACCTTATTTTCCTGTCTTTTAGATAATTTTTAATAATGTTTATGAGATGTCCGGGTGTCTAGCGGTCCGTTAGGCCTTTGATTATCTTTGCCTACGATGCGGTGTTAAACACATTTTTGACGTCTAGCGTTACAACCACACATAATTTCCTCTGTCTCCAGTTTCCCTCGTTCGCACTTTTAATGTATGAGATAACTTTTTGATGGCATATATTGTAGATCGCCCCGGCCGAAACCCATATTGATCTTCCGACAGCCCTCTTCTAGTGTCTAGGTCGTGCATTAGTCTGTGTTTTATTAATATTTCATAGACTTTGGCCAGTGTGTTTAAGAGGCATGTAGGCCTATAGGTCGTCCCTATTTCCTCCCGGGTTTCGGGATCAGCACTAGGTCCGCCGTTTTCCACATTGTTGGAAAGGTACTCTCCTGCCATAGTTTATTTAAGGTGTTTGTGATTGTGGTCGGATTGGCATCCATGGCGCACTTTATCGCTTCTGGTGGAATTCTGTCTGGTCCGGCATCTTTTGTTGCATTTAAGTTTCTTGGTTGCAGCCTTGATTTCGTCCACTGTGAAAGGAATTACTGCGCCGTTTGGGGCATCTTGCTCCCAATTGTTGAGGCTCCTGGTTGGAAACAAGTCGTTTATTATTCTGATATATTCTGTTGGTTCTGTTGGGGACGGTAAATACCTCCCGAATTTTCCGGTGACAATTCCGGTAACCATCACCCCATACCTTGTTGTCCACCTCGTCCAGGATATTTTGCCATATTATATGTTTGGCTGCTTTGATTTTTTCTTTATAGCTTTTTCTGTGTTTGCAGAAGACCTTGTACTTTTCGTTCGTAATGTCCGTTAGCGCCTTATGTTTTGAGCGTGTCCATATTCTTCTGGCTTCTATGCATTTTTTCCTGCTTTCGGCCACATCGCTCCTCCACCAGTATACTGGTTTCCTGCTATTGGGGCCTGTGCGTTTTTTTTTTGAGGATTTTGTCACAACACATGGTGATAATATCTTTCAATTCTTCTGGGCTTGGACATTCTGGCGCGTTGTTAAAGGCTGTCTTTAATTCATTCTGGAGTAGTTGTGCCTTTTGTGGATTGTAGGTCTAACCGGTCGTTTCGTTTATTTCTGCTAGTGTTTCTTTGTCGATTTAAAAATATATAGCTCTATGGTCACTTAGCGTTTCATCGTCTAGGACCTTCCATGTGATCACTTTGTCCAGATTGTGGCTCACAAAAGTAATATCGATGACGCTGCTAGCAAGCCCCCTTTCGAATGTCGGTATGTTGCCCTAGTTGATGGCGATGAGGTCGTTTTGTGCAGCCTATTCTACCAGGTATTGTTCTCTGACATCGTTTAGCTGCGAACCCCATACATGGCTTTTGGCATTGAAGTCCCCCCAAAAATTAGTTTAACGCCCGGTGCACTCGTCTTGATTACCCTAATGCTTTCTGTTAGGTGATCGAGATACTCCAAATATGTGTCTACAGTTATATTTGGGGATATGTAACATGAAAAAATATAATATCCCTCTGTTCTACCCCAGACCATTCCATCACCTTTACCCACGTGTGTTGTCGCTTTGCTTGTGCATCCGATTGCGGTATCGATACAATTATCCATGGTCCAACCGGTGCAGTTGTTTATGTATTTTTTGTTTGGTTCCGCTACTATTGCTATATCAGCTTTAATACTATTTTTATGTGGCTTATGGCGTCGTAGGCCGCCCTGCACCTGTTTGCGTTTATCTGTAAAAACTTAGGCATTAATATCGGTTTTATTAGGCGTCCTCTATGTTTCGATTTCTCGCGGCGTTGCTGCTATTGCTCGTTATATTTGTCGCTTTCCTTTGTTTTTTGGGTGTTATTTGATATCCTTTCCCTTCTACTTCTCTTTCTTGAATTGTGGTGTTTTGGCCCTCTGTTATCGTTAGGCTCTTTCCTGCCATTTGAACGTTGGTTATTGATGTTGCTACTGTTTCTGTGGATACATTTTCTATTGTACGGTGTCTTGTCTGGTTTTTCGTTTGGTTATTTTTCGTGTGATTTAACGCTTGTTGGAAAGCTACGCAATTTATAGTTGCTGCTGAGTGTCCCTCTTCGTTGCAGATCGGGCAAGCTGGTCTATTTGGGCAGGATAAACCTGTGTGTTCTCCTTGGCCACATTTGTAGCAGTTGTTGCTCCTGTTAGGTCTGTTGCGGCTGTTCGGTGTATGGCAGTAGTCCCAGCACCTGAAGCATCTGTTTAACTCAACTCTTTTTTGGAATGTACATTCCACCATACCAATCCTGATTGACCTCAAATTTAATAGTGCTTGCGTACTTGGTTTGGATGCACGTACGATTATAGTGGCGATGTCTCTAGCTCCAGGTCTAATGGCGCTTAGTGACCAGCTTCCTGTCTCTTGTTGGTTTTCTTTTTGCATGTTAAAAGTAGTTTGCTACGCATTGTTTTTACTACGTCGCTAGTACCTTCCCCTTTGATGTTTTCTTTGATGCTGTGGAGTAGTTCTCTGTAGTTTTTCCCCTGGCCTTCCACTATCATAGCGTAGGAATCCCTAGATTGCACGCGTTCGTTTTTCTTCGGGTCGTTGGAATATATGACTATTCTCTGCTTAGTATTTTTGAATAGGCACTGGACCATCTTCATGAGTGTATCATCTTTTATGCCATCTACTATGTGTAGAGCAATGTGGTTTGCTTGTTTTACTTCGTTTCTTAGTTTTGTTAATTTGGCCCATATGTCTTTTTCGTCGTTTTTAGATGTGATCCCTCGTCTCGAATTGAGCTTGTTTGTTCTAGGGTAACAAACTTGTCGGGTAGGGCAAGTAGCTCGGGGTATCTGTCCTGTACGACTTGGCCAAGTTCTTGCTCATGGTTACATCATCAGCTTCTACCATCACTACTTTAACCATCTCGTCATTATTATTGGCTGGATTACCTTGTGTCATTTCAACATTGTTGTAGATTTCGTTGTCCCATTTTAATTCTGTAATTTCAGATCATGCCTCATAGCTATCTATCCCTACTAGCGTCCTTATCATTTTGTAACCTAGAAGTTGGATTTCCAGTGCATCCAGTTGCTCTTGTCTTCTGCATATCTTTTCCAATTCCTTCTGTATTTTCTCTTTCTCACTCCTAATTTCTTCGTTGTTTAGGTTTGTCGTTGTAAGGTTGTGATCTCTGTCCAATCTTTTTGTTGGATTGGTTTGTACATCAGCTTCCTGCCTGAGCGCCGTGGTAGTATTCCCACCTGTTGTCTTCCAGCTATTGTTTTATGGTGGTCTTGTTTAGAGCAGCGCAGCTCCTCTGTAGTCTAGATACTAACTCTTTAATGCCCTTTTGGGTTTTCGGGTGCTCTCTCACTCGCTCTGTCATTTTGGTTGTTATTTTGGCGATTCCGTTAATTGTTTCTATTAGCGAGGAGGCTATTGGGTTTTCGATTTTGTTGATGATTGCTTCCGTCGCTTTGCCAGGTGGTAGGTCATCAGCTTCTTCTGTGCTCGCTCAGCTCGTTCGGTCTACTTTATATGTCTGTTGCTATCTGTCTATCTTCGTTGTCGTTGGTTATCGTATTTTTTTTACCAGTATTGCTTTTGTATCTAATTTGATTATCCATAGTGTTCCCACGAGTTGAGCTGATTAAGTCGGTCGCCCCCAGGGTGACGCCCCTGAAAGGAATTTATACTGTGGGGTGCGCCAGGTGCCCCACAGGGTTTTAGAGGTGTTCTCCTTCTTTTTATAAAGGTGTCGTCCTCGCAGGCCGGCCGATTAAGGCAAGCCTCCCGGTCGCGGGTCCCCAAGCAACGTAGCCTGGCGTTCAGGCTTCCGTAGCTGGTATTCCTCCGGGTGCGCCAATTTCCGTTGCACATAGTGCCTTTTGAAGGGTGAGCTGTTCTTAGCTTCCCCACTCGCCAGGACCTACCCCTACCAGGATGCCGAAGTCTCCCGCCAGCATCGCTCTTGGGGTCATCGAAGGTACTATGCCCCCACACCAACGTCAAGGTCTTACAGCTCGGGGAGGGGGGTCTTCAGTTGCCCCTATAAGAGTTCAAGATAACTAGATGTAACTGGTATTTTCATAAATGCTGTTAAGCCAAAATTAATTAAATATTTTCGCCAGAATTTATTAAGCAATAATTAGTAATTATAAATACAAAAGTTAATTGAAAATGGCCACCTTTAGCTTCTACACAAGTTTTGAGATGTTTGAGCCAAACTACTATAGTGACGTGCACTATATCCTTTGGAAAATTGGCCGCGGCCGTTAGCATTTGCTTGAAAAGATCAAAACCGGGATGTCTTATTGAGCCAATTATACTCTTTTAAGATTTGTAATCCAAGTGATAAAGGTCCAGGGCTTCCAGAAATCTAATCGTTTGTTTTTAAAAATAACCCAAATTTGAATTGATTTTGATTTCTGGCTGGGTACAACCTTGCTTTGGAAAAATGCGATTTAGAAGTTTCACCGCACCTTCCAAAGCATCTTGTTAGTACCCAGCAGAAGAAGTTTTGACTCCCTTTTCACAGGAATCAGTCACTCCATTTTAACAAACTCCATACCAGACCACTAAAGATGCTCACTGATAACATCTTTGAATTCTTGGCACTTCTTTGGACGACCTAACATCCTTTCACGTTTTTATCAAAACTGCAAAATTATGTTCATCTATAAATAGAATTTTTCTGCATCTTTTGTAGGCATACTAGATCTATAATCGTTTTGACTTTATTTTCTCCTATCTTTCATTAAAATATTTATTAGCAGATTTTTCATCTGTCTTTTATAAGTAAGAACTCTTCATTCTTGTTTGATAGTGAGATATTTGAAATTTTTATAATTCTCTCACATATGAAGATTTTGTTTAATCGATGATGATCTTTAACTTCTCCAGTCTTATTAAACAATTTTATAATCTGATATACAAAGTTTTCCATTTCCCTCTGTCTAGTGCCTTTCTTCTCCAAGTTTTTATTTCCAGTTCCTTTAAATCATTTTATAAGTTTTTGCTTCATTTTTTTCTTTGGTCGTTCTTGTTTCCTCCTACCCTCTAGATTATTTTCGTATGCCATTTTTAGCCCTCTGTCACTTTTCATTCTTATTAGGTGGCCTAGCCATTTCAGTCTTTGCGTCTTAATTGTCGTTACATGTCTGGGTCTTCGTATAGGTTTCTTAATTCATAATTCACTCTTGGCCTCCATTCTTTTCCTTTTAATGGACCATATATCCGCCTTAGTATTTTCTTTTCGAAGCTGCATACGTTTTTCTGGTCTTCCATTCTTAGTACCCACGTTTCGCTTCCATATGTGGCCACTAGTCTTATATATTCTTTTTTTTTCATATAATTCTCAATTGAAATATGTTTTTAAGCGCACAGTAGCTTTGTTTCCAGATGTTATTCCTGTTTTTATTTCTTCGCTTGTTTCATTTTGTTTGCAATTACGCTTTCTACATATTTAATTCTGAGACTTCCTGTATTATGTGCTTATCTATTTGGTTGTTGTTTTGTTCTCTTCTTCTGTTTCTTGTGTTCAGCATGTATTTGTTTTTTATCGTTATTAATCCTGCTTTCTTGGCCTCTTTTTTCTAGTTTAAAATATGCTGCCTTCAATGCTTGTTCTATTCGTGCCAGGATCACTACATCGCCTGCAAATGTTCATAAAATTTTTCTAGTATTATTTTGATTGTGAATATATGATCGGTAGTCGACCTTTCATTTCTAAATTCTGATTGATATTCGCCTAGTATTTCTTCAGTATATGGCTTAATTCTATTCGCCATGGATTTTATATTCAACTCCTAGGAAAGATATTTTGCTGTAATTACTCCTAAATAGGGCAGATTACTGCTTGTGTCCATCCTCTCGGCATTCGCTCTCCGATCCATATGCTTTGCATTAGTTCTTCTCTTCCGTTCTTTATTAATTCGATTGTTATTTTATCTTCACCCGGAGATTTGTGGTTCTGGAGTTGCTTCACTTGTTGTTTCACCTCTTCTCTCGTTGGCGGTGGTATGTTTATGTGTAGACCGTAGTACTAGATATCTTGGTTCTCCTGCTCTCCTTCTTCATTATCATTGCAAGTGAGCAGTTCTTGAAAATATTCTTTCTATATATCTATTATTTCTTCGTCATTTGTTGTTAACTCGCCTTCTTTGCTTTACATATACTTGTTCTGGCTTGGTAACCCTCTTTTTGTTTTTTGACTTTTTAGTAGGATCTTTGCGTTCTATTTTCCGTATTATTTCTATTTCTTCTTTCTCTTTTTTTTCTTTTTGTTTCTACACAAATTTTGGGAATGTCTTCTCTTGGTTTGGTATTCTTCAGTACTGATCATTGTTTTTGTTTGGATCATTTTCATTCTAGCTTCATTTCTTCTTTGTGTGTTATTCTACATTCTTCATCATATCTTTTGATTCGTTTCTATTTTGTTTTTTCTCCTATGGTTTCGTTTGCCGCTGTATGTACTTTTGTCAAAATACTTTCCCATTTCTTTTAGCTTGGGCTGGTATTTGATGTTTCTCCCAGCAGTGATGGTATTCTTTGTTGGTATTTTACTTGACTTTCTTCTTCTGGCTGTAATTTCTCGTTTTCGTATACTTTTTGTGTCGTTATGTTTTCCTTTTCTGGGTTGTTATTCTTGGTCTATACCTTCCTTGTACTAGAATGTGGTATGAGTTACAATCTGCTCCCTGATAGCTTCCCACATCGGTAATGCTTGAAGCATGTCTTCTGTCTATGAGGAAGTGATCTAACCGGTTGCGACTTTCCTTATGTATATTTTTATGTGGGAATCGCGTGCTGGAAATTATCATATTTTTTCGCATTGCAACATCTATAAGCCTCATCCCATTTTCATTGCTGATATCATGCTTGCTGTGTTGTCCTATTGTTGATATGTATGGTGTTTTCTTACCTATTTGCGCATTTAGGTATCCCAGAATTATTTTGACGTTTTTTTGGTGTTGATTCGTATATTCTTTCTAGTGTGACATAGAAGTTGTCTCTTTCTCTTTCACCTGCTTCGTTTGTTATTGCGTGGCAGTTTATGTATCTGGTGTTATGGAACATTTCATATTGCTAATATTATGTTGTTCTTTCTTTTCCTCTTTCATAGCTGGGGGGGGTGGGGGGGGGGGTTCCTTTGATCAGTCCGGCTTTCTAAACTTTGAGCTTCTGTAACTATAGTTTTTTTTTTCGGGATATACGTTTTTATATCCAGGGTAGTTAGCACCTTGCCCAACCGCTTTTCGTAGGACATTTTTCACATTTTCATTAGTTTTGATCCATTCTTCCACCGAGGTTGGTTACTCGGTCTCTGGGGGGTTGCTCGAGTTTGCAGGATTTACCACCTCTATCTTAATATAGGGCCCGCTGGGATGTGAAAGTCGGAATTGGATAGGAGGGATTTTGTGCGTACACTATGTCATTGAACCCCACATCCGTAGGATACAAAATTAAAATAAATGCTTTTAGAGAATTATGTACAACATTGTTTGTCGTTACGGGTAGCAAGTTACTCCAGACCAAGTCAATAAATCAAACAATGTAATGAAGATATCGTAAATTCGAAAACGTGATCAGTAATTTCATATTTTATTTTTTTAATATAATTGATTCATTAATAAATCAATGTCTCAAACAATAGGGGAGGATAGTACACAGTGGGATAGAAAAATAAAATACATATTTTCTGCCATAGTATCATGTTCAGTTAGGATTATTACGCGCAATTCTCCTTGGTTATCATTTAGAACTATCAGCAATTACTAAGTTTTTATTTATTAATCAAATAAACGTGCAACAAACATTTTAGA
Organism: Sinelater perroti; assembly: GCA_036346155.1. Taxonomy (NCBI): domain Eukaryota; kingdom Metazoa; phylum Arthropoda; class Insecta; order Coleoptera; family Elateridae; genus Sinelater; species Sinelater perroti. The sequence continues at coordinate 4,677,543 of JARFIY010000344.1, forward strand.
CCTAACCTTAGGCCTATTTTGTTTCTTTTTTCCGAGTTCCCTTTCGATTTGATTTTCTTTCCAAAGCTGTGGAAAAACTCAGCATGATTTCTGGTGCCACAAAAGTCTTTGGAACGAAGCTGGGCTTGATTGATGGAGAACTGTAGTTGTTTTCAGACTCGGTTCACCTGGTGCTCCACTTGGTTCTGCTGAACCGCGTTTCTCAGTCAATGGAACTTCAGAACCTAACTCTTCAGAAGATTAGACTTTTCGTGTGGAAGGGCGGTCATTGACTTCTCTTGTGAAAGGCTTGTCGGTACCAGCAGCTTCTATAAAATTAACATCCGTGAAGATTTGGTCATCGAACGGAAAAATTACAGTTTTCATGAAACCAGATTTGATATTTTTTTGGGGTCATCGCTGCATCATGGGTCACATTTACTAAACTTGCTATGTCATACTAGTCATTGGCTTTTCCGAATGATTTAGCATCTATGTGTCAACTGTAAAGTTGCAGGTCGCCTTGAATGGTCTAAAAATAGACTTATGTGCTTAAGTGCTGTAGGTTATAGCTACAGTGAGCCAGCAGCGTTACATTTGTGACTCTTGTAGGACCAGCTTTGTCAATGACTTCGATAGACAAATGGTAGACGATGGTAGGGGGAAGAAATGTGCCAGCTGCACAAATAATGGCAATAGTTGTGGCTAAGATTCCCCTCTCACCACTGGTGCAGGAACTCATTTACTTAATCTCTTTTTTTACTATTTTTTTTGTAATTTTGAACAGCCGTTGGGCTTGTTTTGTTTAAGTTATATATCCTTGATGGATTCACCATCCAAAAATTTTTATTAAAAACTTATTTTAGATTAGTAAAAAAAAATTTCAATATTATGTTTACTGAAGAAAGTCATTCTTGACCGATTACTGGCTGCCTGATGGATAACTTGTTTCTTTTGATGAAGGTCCATAGTCAATTACCTCTGGCTGCTTTAGCTTTGGTCCAGGAATTTGAATTTTTTTATTATTTGCAATGACATATTCGTAGGATAGTTCTTTTACCATTTTAGAGTTAATCCAAATGCCTTTCTGGAACATAAAAATCTAGTTTTTTTTATGCAGACTTCTTAACACTATTTATAGTCTAGTTAATATCATTAATATTCAATATATAGTTAATATCTCTGCAATGTTGCCCTTGATAACCCCATCTCCTGTTCAACCACATGCAAAAATTTGCCCTTTTTAAGGAACTCCTATGCCTCCTTTATAATTTCCATACTACAAGTAGCTATTATCTCTCTCTTTAGGCTTCCTTGGCATTTAAAAAAATACAAACTTATTAATAAATAGAACCATATAGATTGTGCGCGTGCACATGTACACAGTGGGGCAGTGTCCCAGTGTGTACCAAGCACGCGTCACTCACTGATGTACGAAATTCCAAAACATTCAACAATATCAGAAACGACATCGGTGATATTTGGATAAAAATTACTTGTTTTTATACATAAAGGTTCATTTAACACAACACTTCTTCTTCTTCTTCTTCTTTGTCCATCCCTTATACCCTAAGGTGTCGGGTCCTCTATCCATTTTCGAAATCTCTTCCTGTCCCTAGCGATTTGTTTAGCTTCTGCCATGCTTTTCCCCCTCCTTTCCACTTCCTTCCTGATAGTTTCCATCCATGTTTGATTTGGCCTTCCTCTTCCTCTTTTTCTTTCTCTTCTTGCCTCTAATACCCTTTTTGGCAGCCTTTCTTCGCCCATTCGTGTCACGTGCCCAAACCACATTAGTTGTCTTTTCTGTCGTGTTTCCACTAGCGGTTCTAGGTCTAACTCCTCTCTTGTTGTGATGTTCCTCACTCTGCCCCTCTTCGTTCTTCCGACTATACGTCGCAGGTACTTCATTTCCGCAGCCGTTAATTTACTTTTGCTCTTGTCTTGTAGCGGTATGCTTTCTATTCCGTATGTTAATGTAGGTAGGTATATTGTTTTATACAGGTGGAGCTTAGTCTCTTTGCTCAGCTCTTTCTTGTTGATTAATGTTGAGTTGATCTGATAGTATACTCTAGTCGCCTTGGAGATCCGGTTCCTTAATTCTTCTGTTACTGTTCACAAATGGAAAAATTAAATAAAAAAACTTACCTTTTCATATTTTGATCATCCAAGTCAACAAAAATCCTACTGCTTCATATAAAAAAACAACTGAATAACAACACGGTTCCGTCGGATTGTAGTCATATTGAACTGGAAACAGTGGATGCCTTGGCAACATTGAATGGGAATGGTTCTGATTGGTTAACTCAAACTGCACGAAATTGGAATGGTGTCTCACTAGGTACCATTCTCGCCTGTGTTATTTTTACTACATTCATAACAACTGTATGCGAATAAAGGTGATACTTGATTTTTCCAGTTGCTTCACAGACTGTAGAAAAACCAAAAATGTTGTCAACTTTGACCTTGAACATTCGTCACTGTGAAAAGAAGTCTTGCTTTAAATTATAATAAAAACAAAAACAATATTTACTTTAAAATAAATATGTATATCGAAAGTCCTCCCAAAATAGCCTCTAATACTTAAGACATCTACATGCTCTGCTAAAAGCTGACTAGAATATAGAATGACGTTTGTATATTTGACACAACAAAACGTAGAAAACTGCTTTTGCATTGCATAATAATCTTGAAGGCAAAAATGTCTTACCACTCTAAAAGATAAAAAGTAAATGAATTACTAGATCAGACTCTAGCAAGAGAAAATAACTAAATAAATTATTCCTCAAACATAAACGTGAAAATAATACTAACAAAGCTTGATCTGAAATAATAAAGATAAAGCGATTGTTCTTGCCAGACACCTAAGCAATGCTTTTAAACCATTTTTTACCAATACTTAGGAAAAAATAAAATTCTAAATGTAAAATACACCATTCCAAATGAGTGCACCATTTAAGCTGCTAATGACAAAGAAAGTAAACGAGTAATAGAAAAATAGATTAAAACTAAAACGGCTTTAAGATACAATTATCACGTTTTCTTCAATTTCTATTACAATCTTGTAATTAGCGCACTAATACTATCACTATCTCTTACGCTCTTAGATTTCCACCTAAACTGTGTTTAACCTCAACTGTCTTCTTGATCGTTACCTGCGCACGCTATTCTAGAATCCTCGCAACTTTGCGTCTGCGCTGCAAATGTATTCCTGAAAACTTACTTGATGACTTCACTGTTTACACATTGTTCTACTACTGCGTTTCGAGTTTTCGAGGCCCGTTGCTACAATACTGAAATGCTTTCCAGGAATGCAGTTGGACGCGTACAAGGACTCTAACAGTGGAAAATTGCCAGATGTTTACTAGTAGCTTTGCGTAGGCCCTGGAACCGGCCCTGAGTTTCTTAAATAACATGCAGCACGGCAGCCATGCAAAAGCCAAGTGCCGTAGCGGAAAAGTTCTGTGCTAGTACAACATAAATGTAATTTTACGTTACTAATTCTGTGTTATGTACATAAATAGTATTATCTGATTTTGATCGCCTATAAGTAAAATAAACAAATTTATGTTTGGTATTCACCACTGTGAAGAGCAAAAATTCTGCATTTGGTGACAGGTGTGGGGTTCTGCGTTTGTAACGCGAGTTGTGGATAATTAAAATAAAGAAAATAAAGAAAAATCTGGCCACGAAAAATGTGACATTTTTGTTTCTTAATGTTGCCGATCTCAAACGTGAGCTGAGGAGAGGGATTTAGAAATAATTGGAAATAAGGCCCTATTGCAGCTATGACTTAAGCAAGCGCTATTTAATACTGGTGAGAATCCAGAATGTTTTTATTTTGATATTGTGGGCGGACTCTCTAGTATGAGTACCATGTTGAATTAGTTAAAAGCATTTAACTCAAATATGGACACACTAAATAATAAAATGGAAGGCCTTAAAAAAGAATTTTTGAGAACATTGAACGATAAAGTGAATCAGAAGTCTAAGAAGAAAGTAAAATTGATCTGGATCATGAGGTATTAAAGATAAAGAAAGAAGAAGTTGTTCTCCATGATTGAGACGGAGTCGCAACACGAGTGAGAGTAATGGATACGGTTATAGATTCAAGTAATGATGAGAAGAAGACCGGAAAGAGAGTACTGGTCGAAGAGACGCTGGTCCAAACTGAAGTCGTGGTACCAGTTCACGCGTTGAATATTAATTAATATTCTTTCATGCTAAAAGAAGGCACAATCCTCGGCCATTATACTCTGATTTTTTCAGTTGCTCACCAAGCCGACGGCGTCTAGGCAACGTCAGGCAGAATACCTGATGAACTGAAATCGGTGATCTCCACATTCTGCAGTGATTTCAGATATGGAAAAGGATGACGTGACTAAACCTTCATCGGGTCCATACATTTCCTGAATGGTGCTAATTAAGAAGAAGGATGCGTCGACTCCGTCGGCTCAACGATGTCACAAAAAAAGATAGTTACCTACTACCTTGCATTAATGACGCGCTAGACACTCTGGTCATCCAAATGATTCTCAACCTTAGATCTAAAGAGTGGATATTGGCAAGTCGAAATGGACCCTAAAGACAAAGAAGAGACAACTTTTTCTATTGGATCTAGGCTACGACAGTTCACGATTATGCCATTTGGTTTTTGAAACGCACCTTCGATTTTCGAAAGATTAATGAAGACAGTGCTTAATGGGCTCTCCTGGAAGATATGTTTGGTGTATCTAGATGACACAATAGTGACTGGAAAATCGTTCGAAAAGCACCCGGAAAAATTACAGCAGCTGTTTCAACGACTGAGAAGCTGTAATCGAAAATTAAGTCCGAAGAAATGCTCTCCCTTGAAGAAGAAAGTATACTATCTTAGACACGTAGTGAGTGATGAAGGTATATCATCTGATCTAGAGAAAGTCAAAAGCGTGAAGGAATGGCCTTTACCAAAAGACAAGCACGATGTTAGGGGTTTATTTGGGATTGTGCACTTAGTACAGACAATAAGTACTTGGATTTGTCAACATTGCGAAGCCTCTGGCACGACTAACGGAAAGCGGCTGAAGTTTTGAGTGGAGCAAAGTCTCAAGAAGCTTTTAAAAATCTGATACCGATACTGAGCTACCTACAGCTAGAAGGTAGCTAGTGGCAAGATGGATTGAAAGGCTCCACCAACATGCCTTTAAGAGAGAGTATAGAGCTGGGAACAATCGTCGCAACTACTATAGTCGAGTAAAAGAAGAAAATGACTCTTACACTATGAACGACTATGACTAATGACTTGTGGCAACCCAGGGAGTTAAAACGTGATTAGAAAGAGAATCCAACTTGGAAATATGTCTAGAAATGGAAGGAAGCTGGAAGAAAACCTAATTGGACAGGGAAAGTGGAAATAAATTTATTCCATTAGCAATTTTCAGTGTTTTTCGAACAAAATTTGATTCACCGTTACAACTAAAGAAACAGCGTCCAGAGATCAAGAAAGCACTACGCATGCATTACGGCGGCGGAAATATGTCCTGTGAATATCTTGGGACTAAAGAATCTTTATAACACAGCGATCTATTGCGCATTATGAAAAATGCTGATGAGGCTACGAAAATATTTGAAGCCGGGCAATACCGATAATTTCGTGCGGGTTGAACGGCCTTAGCTGGGGAATAGTTAGGAACATGATAGAAGAGGTTTTGGTTTGCAGCCGTCATCCGCAGAAGATCGTAGACTATTCTTATCTGACGTTTCGAGAAAGGCCAAAACTGGAAATACCTCCATGATCTATCCAAACATGTGGAGAGAATGATCCGAGACGAATTATCCTTAAGGAAGAGTGTAACGAATTTCCCAACGCTCCCCGTGGCAGTTTTTGCTCCGTTGCGGTCTAGCGGCGGACATAATGCAGCCGGACACGCATACAGACTCTAACAATGGGAAATTGCCAGATGTTCACTAGAACTTTCGCGTAGTCCTGGAATCAGCCCTGATTGCTTAAATATCACGCAGTGAGGCAGCTAGGGGAAACTCAAATGCCGGAAGCGAAAATGTTCTGTGCTTTTATAAAGTAAAAGTTTGTTTTCTAATGATAGCTGTGATGTTCGTCCTATAAGTCAATACATTTTTCTAATTTTGAAATCTATTTCTTTGCGTTTTTTGAGGTTAAATGTATATTCGAATGAAGGCCCAAGGATTTAGTTTGATCCACTTGCGGTATGGGAATGTTGTTGAGTGTTACAGGAGGACACGGGGATCGTCGTGTTGTGAACGTTCTAAGCGCAGACTTCGTTTAATTGAGTGATGCAGAGTGAGGATCTACTTGACAGGTCTGTAGTAAATGTGTAGCGATGTTATTCTATGATGCTGTTATGGTCGAATGACCTCTCCTGAATCCGAATTGGTGGTTTGGGATCCATTCGTCTAGTAGAGTAAATCCATGGGGCATTTTAAGAGAAACTTTTCAAAAAACTTTGACACAATAGAGAATAGGCTGATTGGATGATAAGATTGTACTTCGGTTAGCAGCTTTCTAGGTTTCTGAATTGAGTTAATGGCCAATAGGATGAGCATTGTATTAAAAAGAGCTAATAAGTAGTATTTCCTCTTTCTGGCAGCAGCTTTAGCACGGCGCTTTTGAGTCGTTTAACGATTTTATTTTATGTACGTTTTTAGCACCTGGGTTGATCTCAGTGGAGTTAGGAGCAAAGATCTCTGCTAAGTGCTGGGAAAAAAGTTCTACCTTTTCTTTATATGACCTTGCCCCAAACTGCCTTTCTTCCTTGGTAAAGAAATTTGTGCCTGGAGTTTTTACGTCCGTTGGCAGCTGTAATAATTCTTGGAAAGTTTACCTACATGACCAACTAGAAATTTGCATCCAAGTGAGGTTAAGAGTGGATGCAGCATGTTCTTGGTTAATATATTTCAAAGGGCAGCCGATAGTTGACAGACTTCTATAATTGAAGCTTGAAGGAAGAGTTCTTCATACTTTGGAAATTCGTAATGTATTATTGTGTCCCGAATAATAATAGCTGCAATGGGGTATTTTCAAAAAGTGTCTTATGAAATGCGTTTTAGAAATGGGCAAGATATCGTTCGACTTCATGCTTTTTGTTTTGGAGGACATTGACGTTCCACAGAAGCTGACTGAACATTCCTTTAAATTTAACAAGGACTTGTGCAAGAGTGAGGTCATTCAAAGGTTGTGGTTTTGTTATTGGATGTTGATAGGTAATTGCTGGAGCGTTAGGGCGAAGTCGTGGAAGACAGAGGACAATTTCTTAGATCCATTTTTAAGTTGTGGGGTTGAACTCTAAGAGTGATGTGGTTTGATTAGATTTCGTTTTGTAAATCTTAGCTTAAGATTTGGAAAATTAAAGAGAATCAAAATTTCATCATAAAATCTGCCGGTGACTGTACATGGTCAACACACTTGGGACTGCTTCTAGACGAAAAGTTTAATTTGGAAAACGGAAAGAAGCTGGATAGTAAGCTACACAGAACAAATGAAAAAAAATCACGCTATCTAGAAACAAATAGCACCTAAATCCAATGAGAAAACTCTTGACTGATTGAAAAACAAAATGCTCCAAACAATTTCCAACATAACATGCTATAAAATTCAAATAAATTAATTTATAATCTAACAGAGTATCAAAATGATTAAGAAAAAATCCAATTCAAACGCTCTAAATTGTTAAAACAATTTTAATGATATTTAATATTATCTATAATGATGTTATAGTAACTCTTCCATAGTATTAAATTAAACTCTACTTTACAGAACTAAATGGTTGCTGTTTACCAATAATGGTACAAAATATTAATTGCCCCACTAGGTAGGAATAATATAAAAGTGGAGTTAAAAAACTTTTATTTATACAGATTACCAATCATGAAAACAAGTAACTATCGGTTGATATTTAACTTCTTATTATCTTCTCTAATATAATCATAATCATAAAATATGGCAAGCAAAGACTTAAGAATTGAACATCTAAGTAATGAAAAAAATTTACAATTTTTTCATTTGTGATCCTGATTCTTAAACGTTTTTAAAATTGAGAAACTCTCATGAGAAAGGCTTTTCCACCCTTCTTATAAAATGTCCCAATGTTATAACATTAAGGGACTTGATAGAAATCTTACTATTACTTATAAGCTGTAAAATGTCACTTTTTCTTATAGTAGTGCATTCCTGACTCAATCTTGCAATATAGGCCTTAGGTGCATAATGATAGATCTTTCTTTCTCCACCAAAATTTGAATACTTTTTCAACATAGTGCTTTAGATTAATTTTGACTTTTATATAAAGTCTTTAAGCTCCTATTCTCAAAATGATTCTGATCACCATAAGTTAGGAACCGAATATCCAGTTTGTTTCAAAGGTCTAAGTTGCAGGCACAGCTCCATTTTCTTAATTGATTCAGTAACATCACATACTCTGATCTTTGACCATAAGATGCTTCTCATGCAGATATGAACTTTGCCCTTCCTGACCTTTCTTCTTCAAGTCTCTTTTTGGGTTAACTCTGATTGCTTTGGTCCTTTGAAGTTGACTTTGCTGGTTTTCCTTGGTGCGCATTCTAAAATTTTTTGATTGCACCTTTAAAGTGGATCACATTTTGTATTTTACTCAAAAAGATATCAGTTTTATCAGATTTTATTCGAGTTTGGATGAGTCTTTGCTTTAAGAGAATTCACTGCAGTCTGTTTCTGGTGATGAACAACTAATTGATAACTTAGAACAGACAAAAATATAAACAATAATTATTAATCAAGCTATTAGTTACTGCGACATTGTAAAAGTACTCATTTCTTAAATTCCCACCCTCTGCAATGATTTGCTAGTCATATACTTGTCTATAATCAATTCTCTCAAGTTATTATAACAAAATTTAATTTACTGCACATGTTTTAATAAAATTAACAATTTAAATTACCGTTTCTAGTACTACTACAAGCAGAAGTTGAACATTTATAACATTACTTTTTATCATGGTTTTTTAGATGATTTTCAAGCATATATCTACGTAATGTTTTATAACCACAAATAAAACACTCAAAACGTTCTTCAATTCCATGAATATCCATATGATTATTTATATCACTTTTTCTGAAACTGCTATAATCACAAATTGAACATTTATAAGGTTTCTCTTTAGAATGGGTATTTAAGTGTTGTTTAAAATCATATCTACGTAACGTCTTATAGCCACAACTCAAACACTCAAAACGTTTTCCAATCCCATGAATTGCCATATGCCTGGTTACATTATCATTTGTAGTGCTGCTGTACTCACAAATTGAACATTTATAAACCTTTTCTTTAGCATGAATTTTCAAATGCTTTTTAAGATAGCCTTTATGCCATGTCTTATAACTACAACTATAACACGCAAGAAGTTCTCCAAATCCATGAATTGCCATATGTTTAACTAAATTACTCTTTGTGGTCCCACTATATTTGCAAGTAGAACAATTATAAAGCTTCTTTTTAGAATGGGCATTTAGGTGCTTTTTAAGGCTGCTTTTACGTAATGTCTTATAGCCACATATAAAACACTCAAGCCGTTCCCCAATTTCATGAATATCCATATGGCTGTTTAAATAACTTTTTGCGGCACTGCTATAATCACAAATTGAACATTTATAAGGCTTTGTTTTAGAATGGGTATTTAAATGTTTTTTAAGAGTGCTTTTACGTAATGTATTATAGCCACAAAAGAAACACTCGAGGCGTTCCCCAATTCCATGTGTAATCATGTGTTTGTTTAAATTGTTTCTTGCAGCACCCCTATAATCACAAATTGAACATTTATAAGGCTTTTCCTTGGCATTGGTATTTACTTGTTGTTTAAGATAATTTTCACGTAATGTCGAATATTCATAAGTAAAGCATTTAATCTGTTCTGTAGTCCTGTTAACTAGTAATGGATCATCTAATTCTGTTCCGTTACTGCTATAATCACACACTAAAGAATTGGAACATTTCTCATTAATAGCGACGCTAATGCTACAGATTGAACATTTAAAAAAAGTTTCGTTTGAGTAAGTTCCCATATTCTTATTATTTTTATGTAAAGTGTCCGAGTTGCATGATGCACACCAGAAGTAATTTTCATTTGTTGTATTTTGCAGTGACGGCGAATCTTTGCATTCATATTCATCCGTCAACCCTATTTCATCGGTTACTAGTTCAGTTTTTACATCCCTGTCTACCTTTTTAACTTGTAACTTGCAATCTAAAACAAACAAATATTGAGCACCTCAAATTAAGTGCATACTTAGTTATACCATCTAAAAAGTTCAGGTCATTTTCGAAAGAGTGTTCTGTTATATCGGGCTTCTCTTCTTTAATGTCTTCCATTTTTATAGTAGTGCCAGCATTAAAATTCTGTGAATAAAATTAAACAAACTAACGTTGTTCCATTATTGAACTGACATAAGTAAACAAAAGCCGTTAACCTATAGATGTACAATCATACAAACGAACTACTAGGGTTTAGGTATTTTGTATACGAGGGAGATTAAATTATTTATTTAAAATTGTAAATTCCTATAGTTTCACTAATTAGTCTGTAGTATTTTAGAAGTGACTTGTTGACAATGATTTTTTTGTGTATTACCTTTAGTACCACAGTAATTAATAAAGTGGTAGCTATTAAAAAGACGATTGTAGTTAGAAAAATCATTGAAAATGCCACAATGCTCAAATCTGAGTACTGATATTCTTGAGTCACAAGACAGCAATAGTAAATATCAGCAAAAATCTTCAGTTATCCAGTTAATTCAAATAATTTCACACCAAATCATCCTTTGCAAAGTTTGATCGATTTTTTTCTATGGTGACCCAAAAGCACTACCGAGTAAACAACTAAAGTGCTTAAAAAGCATATAAATGTAATATGAACTTAACGGCACAGTTAATTTAAAATAGAATGCGTCCATTATTTTGTAATGAATTGGGTGTTTTCTACCTGTTGCACCATTCCTGTATTTTATTCAGCTACCCTTAGACACGCCATATCGTCATGGAGAACCGTAGTAACCTCGACAGCATCACAGCGTCACATATGTGTGGAATCAATATGTACCGTCTCTTTCGATCCGGAACTTCCGGCCGGACAGAAAGGATCAAATCAGCTGGATCATCGGTTTTATAAACTACGAATAGATCGTTGTATCTTATCTTGCTAAAGACCTTAGCCACTTCAAGGTTAGCGAGGGGCTGATGGGATGGTGATCCTAGAGAAACGTATCAGACTACCAAGACTTAGAAGCACGATGCCGTCGGCCATTTTTAGGCAGAAGATTGGCAAAAGGCAGAGTTGGTAATGGCACTAACGCAGGCGACTGTCTTTTTAGAAAAGCCTGTAGCATATGGTTTAAAATGCCATCACCTCTAAAAGTTATGCACGGCTTTAGAACGCAGATGAGCTAAAAAACTATATCAGAGAACGCCGACAAGGATCTTGCTAACATGACGTCCATATGATCAAGGTCAGTGCCGATATAATTGAGAGCGCATTGATGCTCAACACTGTTAGCGAACATTTCGACTCAAGTTTTTCGAACAATTTAAGGAATCCAACCACTGGCATTGGTTTAATCTGTCCAGGGTTTAGTATTTCCTATCAGATATTTAAAATTCTATCAGACTAATTTTTTGTTATCAGCATCAGCAAATTTTTCAGCAACTAAAATTTGACCTGCCCCAACTCTTACATTGGGCTTCATTTATTTATTCAGAACAATGCATTAGGTTGTCAGCGTTGTGGTGCTTTATGGTGGCATTGGGGAGAGGGCGCTGTTTTAACAGAAAAAGGCAGTCATCCATCTTTGATGAAAACTTGGTTGGTGGCGATCGGGCATAACCATGCAACGTCCCGTCGATGGTGTTCGTTGCTCAATTATTCCACAAGGACAACTTGGAGTTAAGGTCTTTTACCAAGACCGTGGTGATGTTCTCCTCCGACATAGCATCTTCAAAGTGAAGTACTCAATGGTGCAGGGGTGAGTTATGAGCAGCAGTGAGTCTGGTAGAACCTTGATTTGGAAGCAGATTGCGATAGTTTCTAGGCTCTAGTTAAGGATTGACAAATCAATAAATAAATTGATCGGTTGGGTAGCTCACATAATTTGGAAATCTGATCTAAATTTGGCGATGAGCAAACTCCAACAGATAGATCTTGTCTTAGTTGTTTGCGTTCCGGAAGGCCAGATAAACGTAAGATGGCTAGATACAGGATATAGCCATTAAGCGACACCAGCAAGCTCTGAAACTTCTAAACTATATCAGGAAGCGTGAAATTAGCTCAAATAATTTCTGCATGTCCACCCTCTCCAAAAGACTAAAGATAAATACTCAGTCTTAAGAAGTGCTCTCAGGTTGGGATACGACTGGTAATTTTCCTTGTGAGGGTCCTTTTGAGGGTTTCTTTGAAAACTGACAGCACACTTTCACTTAAGGCTCTTAGTGGGTTGACCATTTGAACTAGAAATAGGATTGTATATATACAATTAAGGCAATGATGCCCTTTTTTTCGATAGATTCATTACTTTGGTGCTTTTCATTTATTATCCCCTTTCTATTATATATAGCAATTATTTAAATTTAATCAATTTAATCATGCTCTCTATTTTATATTTTGTTTTATAAACGTTCTAATACTAGTTTTCCAGCTGTTGCTAACTTTGCATTTTCCCTTCCCTATTTACTATTAATGTTTGTATATTTCTATGCTTCAAAAGTTTGTCCTCTTTTTCTTTTTCTTGTTTTGTTAGTTTTAGAGTTCGTAACACCTTTTCTATTCTGTGAGTCGAAGAACATCACTCATAAGTTTTATATTGCATTTATCATTTGTTAGTCATGACTTTTAAAAGGAAAAAAAACAGTTTCTCGGTCAGACAATTCTTTTCTAATCAATTATTTTGTCAATTGTTTCAACTCCTTATCTTCACCACTTTGTCGATATCTTCATGTTTACTTTTGGGAGATCTTGGACAGTTTTTTGTCTTATGTACTGTTTCCGGGCATTTATACTTGGCTCTTCCTCGCTTCTTTTTAACTTTTTTTATGGTCTATTTTCTATATTGCCTACACTCACTACTATTTCATTTAATTTCACTTTATGCCAACGTCATACTTATTCAAGCCTGCCAAGTTTTGTACCATAACATCGTGAAAGGTTGTTTTCCCTTTTTTATACTCTTTTAATTAAGATATGGACTATGGTTAAAAGTCAATTGTCCATTTTTTGAGATAGAGCCCATATTATGAACATTAACGATCAAGTCTATTTTATCCTCATATTTTTATCGCCCGCTTTTTAGCTCTCATATAAAACGAACAATCGTCTTTCATTAAGCATTTTGTTGGTTGGTGGTCAGTACATAGAATATGAAGACATTGTTGACACCAGGGAAAACGCAAGAGGTTGCGAAAGAACTCAAACACACAGTGTAGTCATAACTGGCCTATAGAAAATCAGAAAAAAAAAATAGAAACGAAAAAATATGTAATATGATTTTCTTCTTCTCCTTTAGGTACCATCTCCTCTAAGAAGGTTGGTTATCATTAGGGGTATTTGTATTTTTGACGTTATAGGTCTGAACAGTTCAATGGAACTACAGTTATATTATTTTCTCAGATTGCTTTACCAGGAGATACGTCTTCTTCCTCTACTCCTTCTTGATTTTCCAGAGAGGGCAAAAAAGGACATGGAGAAATGCCATTCATAGTAATAAAAAAATGAAAGATCAAATGATTCAATTTAAGATAGCCAAGGGCAGAATTTCATATATAAGAATTAAAAGTAAGCCCAGTAATTTGACCAACAGAAAAGGCATATATAGAAATAAGACGGGAATTTCATATGAAGAGACAAACATAAATAGGGAATTACTTAATGACTTCGTAGCTGCTACTACATTATGAGTTTGAAACGTAAACACGACAGAAGTCACAAGGTTACGTGAAAGCTTTCGGAGGAGAAGCAAAGTCAAATAGACAATATATTGGCGAAAACAAAGATAGTAAAGATATTTATGATATAGTGTCCTTCAGAGGCGCCAACTCAGACTCCAACTACTATCTAGTAATAGCAAATGAAAAAATAAAGATCACACATTTGTGTTTATAAAGAAATTTTCTAAATCTGATAGTTTAAGTTCTTAATATTAAAAGTTTCAAAAGTTTTCACAATAAACGTTTACATTCATCTATTGTTGATGTTTCTACTTACTGAATTTCTCCAAATCCATTGATAGATAAGTTTAAATGCTAACAACTTATTAAGAAGAGTCTGGAAAGAAGAGAAGATGCCTCAAAAATGGGAAATGGGAATGATAATATCCATACATAACAGAGATACAACAGAGATATAACTTTGTTAAACGTCACATACAAAATATTAACAACCAATCTAAAGGAAAGACCTACCCAACAAATTGAAAAGGTAATTGGAAAATACCAGTTTGGGTTTAGAAAAGGGAAATCACAATATCTGCATGATACAAGAAATTAACTGAGGAAAGCATTACAAACAGTTTCTAAGTTAACGGGGGTTCGACAAGGAGACTCTTTATCTGCCTTACTGTTTATCATCTCTTTGGACTGCATAATAAAACTCGTAGAGACAGTTGTGAAGTATGCGGATGATCCAATAGTTGTAGAAAGATATTGAAGAGAACTAGAAAGCGTGTTTGAAATAATAGAAGAAAAGACATGAGAAGGATGTATGGAGATAAAGACAAAATATTTGTATTTAGTCATTTTTATTAATGAATTATAATTTTGAAGAAGGAGAGAAATTTAAACATCTGGAAATACGATTGGAATGACCAAATATACATTAAACAAAGGATACAATAGGAGTACAAAGTTTTTGTTAGGTACCACCTCTCTTACAATATTACCTCCTTTCAATCTGTCACAGATTCATAAATTATGTTTTTGCTCATGAAGTTATGCATTTGATTCGGAGAGGTGAGACTTGACATATGTAAGTTCTCTTTTGTTAGCAAGTAAACACTATCGAAGCGATCAAAATGTCTTCTAATTTTGACAAAAATTTTCGATATCTTCGGCGAGTGACCAAGAAAAGCAATCTTCCATCAAAATCGGACGCATAATCTGATGGTCGTCACGATACCTTCATGATTTGCTGCAAAAAGTATGCCATTAAGAAAATTCTCTATCCACACCGCGAAGAAATTGGGCGTACTGTATTTGAAGAGGGGTCTCTCACGTAACTCCCGATGAAGACCAAAGATGCGAGCGAATCAAAGCGTGACCATACAGGTTGATGTTTTCAAAATTAGTTTTTGGAAGGTTTTGATGGAAAATTTGTGTCTGGTCGGGAAAATTGGAAAACTTGACCTTCACGATTTGACAGAAGAGCAAAGGCAAGCTTGAATCGACATATACCATGATAATCAGTTATTGAAGCGGACCCTCGCCATAGACGAAAGTTGGGTATTCCTCTATCGACCTCTACATAAAAACAAGTTGTCTCAATATCTAAGAGAGAGTAAGACTGCTTAACGAAGGAAAAGGCAAGGAAAAAAATGTTGATAACGACAATGGATTTCGATGTAACTGCTTTTTGACATCTCTATGGAGAGAAGCCTATCGCCACTAAGTCATTCTTCGAGGCTTATATCCCGGAGTAGATGGAAAGAAAAAGTATGAAGATGCGTATCACTGTTCATGACAATGTCAGACCACACACAGCAAAACTCGTTACAGAGTATATGAGAAAACGTGAAAGAGTTGGGGTCACCTTCCATATTTACCTGATGTGCATCCAACTCTTTTGCGCCTTTAAAAGCTACTACAAAAACTGGAATTCAGTCATTGAATCGATCAATAGAGCGATTCTCTTTAAAAGGTGTACCATGCTAACTGAGTGGTCGGAATCTGTGTCTTTAGCGATTCATCCAAAACACAACATTTTAAAAATCACTTCTAAGTGTAGTTTGACAATTAAAAGCTTCAGTTGTCAGCCTTACGAGAAGATAATGATTATTCTGTAAAGGAGCAGCGACATCAGCTAATCAACATTCATGTCAAGTAACTATAGAAAAAACAACTTAAGAACTGGAACCATAGATTCCCAATCACACAAACTTTATTATCGCAGCTCTTCTTAGGACTAAAGGTTATTTATCTCAGTTTGCTTTCTTCTCACAAATCTTTGAAATATAAGATTGAGATAGTGGTGTGGTCAAAACTAGCGCGTTCTTTGTAATCACCGTGTAATAGACCATCACCGCCTAAACTGCGTCCTTTAACTCGTATATAGCATTGGATACCCAAATACTTTTGTGCTCATTTAGTAAGGTTTAATGGAAATGTTTCTTCCAATCAGCCTGAGCAGGTGCTGTAATGGGAAGTGATTAGGTTTGGTTATTGGATTCTGCCCACGATAAACACCATAGTCACAAGGATAACCAATCTCTTAAATTGTCTGTAGTTTCTTTAGTGTTAATTATCGTAGATTGCGTGGATTAGGAAGTGTGGCGCACTTTTCATGACATCCTTTGTCTAATGCTTGGGCATCTTTACAGTGCCTGAGGTCCTGTGATCTCTGGAAACTTGACCAAAAATTCATAGGACATACAGTTTCTAACCACGAGATATGTAGCTGGGTCGGTAAGTCGTCGTTTTTTCACATCCATAAAAATGGTTGCAAATTGAGAGAATATTGACACCACTGATTACTTCTGCGAGCTTAGTGGTACCAAATCTCTTCGCCAAGTTTTGGCGGAGTCCCATTTTAAGGTTGCACCACGGTGATGCTGAATCAAGTCGATTCTCCACTATTAACGATTGCGTATCGTGTTTTTTGACTTATGGGTGGGTGTATTTTCTTGCCTTGTCATATTTAACGTGGTATTAACAGACCCTTTGTTGACGATCATGTGACCGCTATTGCTGACGAAACCGACATCTTGTCCCGGAGTTTATGCTATCGCAGAATTGTAGCGATTTCTTTAGTCTACAATGGGGTTTGTCAGCTCTACGATTACTACTAGACTCATAGTCCTATAACGCACAAAGATGGTCTGAATGTTGGTCGGTAGTCTTCTTAACCAGAGCAATGCGGCATGATGTTTGACATCGACGAGCCTGTGAATCCTTGAAGATGATTGCTTTTGATTGCCCATTTTATTGAGTTCTTTTGTTCTTCCGTTGGGCAGGGGTTTTAAAGGTCATAAATCAAATAACATAAAATATGACAGAATTTTTAAGACATCGATATAAGGTTTTAATTTGAAAATATTTGAATACATCTTGTATACAGGGTGCCTTGAGTATAGTAGTTCTTTAGAGCTTTTAAACTTGTAGATAAAACTATGTGATAAGCGGTTTTGTTTACTTTTTTGATAGTACAACATTGTAAGAACGGTTAGAATGTTTAATTTACAGAATTTTAACGCCAGCAATTTTGCTACTGTAAATATGAAAGACATTAAAGAAGAAAAGCCTGATATAATATCGAACCCTCTTCAAAATGAGCTACAATTTTTAGGTGATATTTGTTGCAAGCACAAGATTAGATTAACCTCACAACTTATTTATTTTAGACCTTATCTTACCGATTGGAAAGGTGGAGAAAGACGTAATAAGGCATCTAGTAACTGATGAAATTGAGGTAAAGGATGAATATGATTTCACCAATACATCATTGCTGCAAGATGCAACAAATGGGGACATCTTGTGGTGCTCATTATGTAATGCAGAAACATTACATAAAAATGATGAAAATCAGAATGTGGAAGATTATTCTAGAAAAACATCTCTCAAATGTTCAATTTGTAGTGCTAATGTTACAAATGAAAAAGCCTACATTTCTTCAGTGCCTGATAATGTTACCAATAGAACACAAGTGAATGGTCATTTGGTAGTTCAGAGGGCTAAAGGGTGGCTCAAATGTATTACTTGTAATTACAAGACGTTACGTATAGATAAACTTGAAAAACATACAAATACTCTCGCTAAAGAGAAGCTTTATAAATGTTCAATTTGTGATTATAACAGTCATAAAAAGGATAATTTAAAGAATCATATGGCATCTCATGGATTTGGAAAATTTCTTGAATGTTCCACTTGTGGTTATAAAACATTACACAAAAACCATTATCAAAATCATTTAAACACTCACGATAATGAGAAGCCTTTTAAATGTTCACTTTGTAATTATAGTGGTAGTAAAAAGGCTAATTTAAATTGTCATATGGCAATTCACGGAATTGGTAAGCGTCTTGAATGTAATAGTTGCAATTATAGTACGTTACGGAAAACTACTTTTGTAAAACATTTAGCGTGGCATGCTAAAGGGAAACCTTATAAATGTTCAATTTGTGATTATAGCACTACTGCAAGGATAAAATTAAATATGCATATGGCAATACACGGACTAGAAGAACGTTTTGAGTGTTTTATTTGTGGGTATAAAACATTTCGCAAAAATAATCTTCAAAAACACATGTATATTCATGCTAAAGAGAAGCCTTATAAATGTTCAATGTGTGATTACAGCAGTGCCATGAAATATTACTTGACCAAACATATGGCAAGTCATGGATTTGGAAATAGATTTGAGTGTCTTAATTGTAGTTATAAGACATTTAGAAGAGAATCCCTAAAAATGCATGTGAAGATCCATGATAGTGAAAAACATTACAAATGTTCGCAGTGTGATTATAGTATTACTCGGAAACTTGATTTCAACAATCATATAGCAACTCATGGAATTGGAAATTTTCTTGAATGTTTTACTTGTGGTTACAAGACATTACATAAAACCAATTTCCAAAGCCATTTAAATACTCATAGCAAAGATAAGCCTTATAAATGTTCGGTTTGTAGTTACGGCTGTAAAAATAAGGGTAACTTAAAGGTCCATATGCCACGTTATGGATTTGGAGAGTATCTTGAGTGTTTTACTTGTAGTTATAAGACACTACGCAAAAACAGTCTTAAACATCATTTACAACTTCATTCTAAAGAAAAGTGTTACAAATGTTCAATTTGTGATTATAGCGGGTCTACAAAAATGTATTTAAACAAACATATGGCAACTCATAGGATTGGGAAGAATTTCGAATGCTGTTATTGTAGTTATAAGACATATTATAAAAAAAGTCTTCGGATTCATTTAAATACGCATGTCGAAGGAAAAGTTGCATGAATGTTCAATTTGTGGCTATACTACTACTAGAAGAATTATTTGAATAATTATATGACAATTCACGGAATTGGGAAATCTGTTGAGTGGTACACTTGTGGTTGTAAGGCATTTCGCAAAAATGATCTTGTTGGACACATTAAGAAACACATTTGTGAGAAGTTAATCAAAGTGAAATCATGCGCCAACTTGTAGAGTTGAGTGTTTTTATTTTTCCTGTAAAGAAATGCATGGCAATAATCAGATAAATTTATTCCTAGTGTAGAGAAGCTTAAAAAATGTTCAATTAGTTATAATTTCGAGTTGTTCCTGGATAACAGTATCAAAGTCATGTGTGTGTATATTTTTAAAATATATTGATTACAATATTAGTATTTTGCAACATTTTTTATTTTGAGCTGATTATTTCTAGCTCTATCAACAGTCTATACTTCTCACTTATAGTTTTAAGTTAGTTTATGATATACTGCAAATCTCCTTTTCAATATGTTGTGACAATTAATTAGTGTTATATTCATGAAAATTATAGTAAATATAATAACAAAAGTGTCATATCAAAATGTACATGCACTACAATTGAACACCATTTTTTAGTAAATATTATTATTATAATGAATTATCTTGTTTACGCGGTGGGTGTTATGGTATTATACTTCAGTCAACTATAAGTATAACCTATATAGTCTGTCGCTTCCTACGAATAAATCTTCTCCATTCTTTTTTGTTTCTTGCCATTCTTGTTCCTTCAGTCTATGTCACTCCTCTTTTTTTAGATTTTCCACTATCACACCGTTCCATGTTTTTTTTTTGGTCTTCCTCTGTCTCTTCTGTGTTGTTTTTTCTAACTATACCCTTTTTGTCTCCCTTTTGCTTCATGTATACTACATGTCCAAACCACCTTAATTGTTGTATCTTAATACTTTTCAAAATAGGTTGTACATTTAGTTATTGTCTTATCAGTTCATTTCATTGCATTCTGCTCTGCGTCTGGTTATTTAGAATGCAACTTTTGCATCCACAAGTTAGTACTGATTTGTACACTGTATTAAACATTGATTTTTGTTTTATTCATCATTTTCTTTTATAAATGTATAATATAAATTAGTCGTATTTTCTATTCTACTGTTTATTTCCATGTCATCTTTCCTAAATACGTGAATGTCTCTAGTTATTTTATGTTTCTTCCCTTTAAAGATTTAAATATCTGGGAGTACCATTGGAATGAGCAAATATACATTAAACAAAGGATAAAATAGGAGTGCAAAGCTTTTTTTTTTCAAATAAACAGATGATTCGAGTTTTGTAGATCAAGCAGTGCAGACGTGCGAATTCAGAGTGTTTTCTGCGTTTTCCTCGCGCGGTATTGGTGACCGCGCCGCGCTGCGCTATCGTTACAGCCACATACCTGTGATTAAATAGCGCTAGCAAACAACAAAAACGGAAATGGAGCAACAAACAAGTATCGCCCACGGACAACCTAAAAATTCGAACATCACCTACGCACAGGGTGCTCCAATGCAACTTCCACCAATCTTCAATTCGTAAGCCAACCGCTATCAACAGGTAACAATTTTAACATACCTCAAAATCAGTATCCTCCCACCAATCTCAACAACAATTTGATGGAAACTACCTCACAAGACGAAAGTTGGGTATTCCTCTATCGACCTCTACATAAAAACAAGTTGTCTCAATGTCTAAGAGAGAGTGAGACTGCTCAACGAAAGAAAAGGCAAGAAAAAATATGTTGATAATGACAATGGATTTTGATGGAATTGCTTTTTGACATCTCTACGGAGGGAAGACTATTGCCACTGAGACATTCTTCGAGGCTTATATCGCAAAATAGATGGAAAGGAAGAGTGTAAAGTCGTGTATCACTGTTCATCATAATGTCAGACCACACAAAGCAAAGCTTGTTACAGAGTATTTGAGAAAACGTGGAAGACTCGGAGTCGCCCTCCATATTTACCTGATGTGTATCCAACTGTTTTGCGCATATGAAAGCTCGCACATTTGGGACTTACTACAAAAACTGGGATTCAACCATTAAACCGATCTATAAAAGGTGTATCACGCCAGTGGGAAATTGTTGTTGCAAAAGAGAGAGAGACTATTTGATTGTCACCAAAAATTATCGATTTAATATTTATAGTTAATAAATTATTACAATTTTTGTAAGTTTATGGTAGATTGGTCAAAAAGGCTGTCTTTAGCTATTCATCCAAAATTCAATATTTTAAAATCACTTCCAAGTGTAGTTGGACAATTGCACATCTGTCTTAAAAGCCTCAGTTGCCAGCCTTACGAGAAGATAATGATTCTTCTGTAAACGAGTAACGACATCGGCTAATCAACATCCACGTCAAGTTACTGTAGAAAAAACAACATTGGAACTGGAACCATAGATTCTCAATCACACTAGCTTTATTATCGTACCTCTTCTGAAGACTAAAGTTTATCGTGTAATATGACAACTTGTACCGTGTGTTGGTGTACGCCGCTTTTCTTGCCAAGTTTATTCGCACGATTTGGTTCAACTCTCTACGTCGAAAGAGGTTTTCCTTACGTTCACATCTCCCGTGTGAAAAAGATTCCTCTGTAAGTCCCTTTTTTGACGTAGGCGAGGCTGACTTGAAGGTCTTTTTGGGCGCGCTTATTTTTCTCAGTTTGCTTTCTTCTAACCAATCTTTGAAATATAAGATTGAGATAGTTCTGTGGTCAAAGCTACCGCATTCTTTGTAATCACCATGTAACAGACCATTACCGCCTAAACTGCATCCTTTCACTCGTATATAGCATTGGATATCTAAATACTTTTGTGCGCTAGCTTCTGGTAGATTGAAGCAAAACTTATTTAGTAAGGTTTAATGGAAACGTTTGTTCCAACCAGCCTGAGCAGGTGTTGTAATGGGAAGTGACCAGGTTTGGTTATTGGATTCTGCCCACGATCAACACTATAGTCACAAGGATAACCAATCACTTAAATTGCCTGTAGTTTCTTTGGTGTTAATTATCGTAGATTGCTTGGATTAGGAAGTGTGGCGCACTTTCCATGAAATCCTTTGTCTAATGCTTGGGCTTCTTTACAGTGCTTGAGGTCGTGGGATCTCTGGAAACTTGACCAAAAATTCATAGGACATACAGTTTCTAACTATGAGAGATGTAGCTGGGTCGGTCAGTCGTCGTTTTTTCACATCCATAAGGATGGTTGCAAATTAAGAGAAAATTGACACCATTGATTAGTTTCTACGAGCTTGCTGACAACAAATATCTTCGCCAAGTTTTGACGGAGTCCCATTTTAAGGTTGCACCACGGTGATGCTGAATCAAGTCCGTTCTCCACTATTAACGATTGCGTATCGTGTTTTTTGACTTATAGGTGGGTGTATTTTCTTGCCTTGTTGTTATATTTAACGTGGTATTAGCAGATCTCTTGTTGGCGATCATGTGCCGCTGTTGCTAACGAAATCGAGATCTTTCTAGGGAGTTTATGCTATCGCTGAATTGTAGCAATTTATTTAGCCTACAATGGGGTCTGTCAGCTCCACGATTCATATTTCTATAACCCACAAAGGTGGTCTGAATGTTGGTCAGTAGTCTTCTTAACCAGAGCAAGGCGTCATGGTGTTTGATATCGATGAGCCTGTAAATCCTTGAAGATATTGCTCTTGAATACCCATTTCACTGAGTTTTTATTCTTCCGATGGGCAGAGGTTTTTAACGTCCTTAACCTTATTTATCTCTGATTTCTAATGTGTGTTGTACTTGTTAACGCTCCCTTTTTCTTCTTTTTTCTTTTTGACAAATTATATCTTTTGATGTTGGGCTTTTTTGGTCCTCTTTTCCAACTCTTTTATGTGTTTCGCCCATAACTTTCTTGGTCTTCTGCGTGATCTCGTTCCTTCCATTTTTAAATTCATCATCTTTTTGGGAATTTTTGCGTTATCCATTCTGATTAAGATGGCTATACCGTTTTGATTGTTTTGTTTCGATTTCACACACTAGAGAGTCTATTGCTAGCTCTTTTGTTTTTTCTTTTTACCTTTTCTTTTTATATCTTTGTTCTACCATTTCGTTCTCTTTTGGTTGGAACTGCTGCTCACTACTTTTGCTCACATGTAATTTTGCTGTCTCCAGTGTCGTTTTCTTAACCCCATATTTCATTTAAGTTCCATTGTTAGTCTGCCACTTGCTTTTGTTCTCCCAATTCTTTTAGTTTTGTCTGTAATTATCTTTCATATTTTACCTTTGTTTTATTATCTTCTAGTGCTTCTATTGCTTCGATTTTGATCTTCTCAGACTTTATATTTATTCTTCTTTCTATATATGCATGTATCTGTCATTATCAAATCTTGTATTACATTATATAGTCTATTTTATTTTTTGTCCCCGTTCTTTTGCATTATATGTTTTCCGCTTCAGTTGCGGACGGAATGACAAGAATTTATAAATTTGGTTTATACTTACAAATTCTATTTGAATGTTTTTTTCTTTCAGATCCAGCTAGACATCGGTAAGGAGGTATGATTTAATTAAGATCAACCTTTAACCCTAACAGCTAATATGGTGCAGGTCAAATCGTGTGGCTTAATGAACCTTTACAACTGTGCTTTAATCTGAGAAAATAGAACAGCTCATTGATAAAATCCACAATATTTTGAGGCTCCTCTTTTGTAATTCAAACTTAAAACTAAACAAATTGAACACAAACATGAAATTTTATTTTTAAAACATTTTCTCATACA
Source organism: Sinelater perroti (assembly GCA_036346155.1). Taxonomy (NCBI): domain Eukaryota; kingdom Metazoa; phylum Arthropoda; class Insecta; order Coleoptera; family Elateridae; genus Sinelater; species Sinelater perroti. The sequence goes on from JARFIY010000344.1 coordinate 4,701,452, forward strand.
TCAAGTGGAAGTTAGAATGCTAGCTTACACAAAAGGAAAGTATAGGAAATTTTACAATAATATGCGGGATATCATATACCCCTTTTTAAAAAGAGTATAATAAATTCAAACATCCTCATGCTAAATGCACAAAATACTTAGATTAGTATTTTATACATTGTCTATTGTTTTTGTAAACTTCTATTGAACAAAAATTTAACTAAACTTACATTATTAAATTTAAACTTTATTTGTTTAACATTTTTTCATAATATTCCATATTCAATAATAGTTTTTTGGTAACCAACAATTCTTCAATAAAATTGTCGTGCAATAATTATAATACAAGACATAAATCAAATAACACGTACAAAACATGAGAGAATTTTTAATAGACCCATACAGGTTTTAATTCGAAAATATTTGAATACATCTTGTATATAGGATGCCTTGAGTATAGTAGTTCTTTTGTGCTTTTAAACTTGTAGGTTAACTGTGTGATAAGCGGTTTTGTTTACTTTTTTTTTGATAGTACAACATTGTAAGAACAGTTGGAATGTTTAATTTACAGAATTTTAACGCCAGACATTTTGCTACTGTAAATATGAAAGACATTAAAGAAGAAAAGCCCGATATAATATCGAACCTTCTACAAAATGATCTACAACTTTTAGGTGGTATTCGTAGTATGAACAAGATTAGATAAAACTCGACAACTCATCTATTTTAGACTGCACCTTACCAATTGGAAAGGCAGAGAATGACGTAATAAGACATCTAGTAACTGATGAATTTGAGGTAAAGGATGAACGTGATTTCACCAATACATCATTGCTGCAAGATGCAACAAATGAGGACGTCTTGTGGTGCTCATTATGTAATGCAGAAACATTACATAAAAATGATGAAAACCAGAATGTGGAAAATTACTCTACCAAAAAATTTAGATGTTCAATTTGTAGCGCTAATGTTACAAATGAAAAAGCCTACATTTCTTCAGTGCCTGATAATGTTACCAATAGAACACAACTAAATGGTCATTTGGTAGTTCATAGGGCTAAAGGGTGGCTAAAATGTATTACTTGTAATTACAAGACGTTACATAAAGATAAATTTGAAAAACATACAAATACTCTCGCTAAAGAGAAGCTTTACAAATGTTCAATTTGTGATTATAACAGTCATAAAAAGGATAATTTAAAGAATCATATGGCATCTCATGGATTTGGAAAATTTCTTGAATGTGCCACTTGTGGTTATAAGACATTACACAAAAACAATTATCAAAATCATTTAAACACTCACGATAATGAGAAGCCTTTTAAATGTTCACTTTGTAATTATAGTGGTAGTAAAAAGGCTAATTTAAATTGTCATATGGCAATTCACGGAATTGGTAAGCGTCTTGAATGTAACAGTTGTAATTATAGTACGTTACGCAAAAATACTTTTGTAAAACATTTAGCTTGGCATGCTAAAGGGAAACCTTATAAATGTTCAATTTGTGATTATAGCACTACTGCAAGGATAAAATTAAATATGCATATGGCAATTCACGGACTAGAAGAACGTTTTGAGTGTTTTATTTGTGGTTATAAAACATTTCGCAAAAATGATCTTCAAAAACACATGTATATTCATGCTAAAGAGAAGCCATATAAATGTTCAATGTGTGATTACAGCAGTGCCATGAAATATTACTTGACCAAACATATGGCAAGTCATGGATTTGGAAATAAACTTGAGTGTCTTAATTGTAGCTATAAGACATTTAGAAGAGAATCCCTAAAAATGCATGTGAAGATCCATGATAGTGAAAAACATTACAAATGTTCACAGTGTGATTATAGTAGTACTAGGAAACTTGATTTCAACAATCATATAGCAACTCATGGAATTGGAAATTTTCTTGAATGTTTTACTTGTGGTTACAAGACATTACATAAAACCAATTTCCAAAGCCATTTAAATACTCATAGCAAAGATAAGCCTTATAAATGTTCGGTTTGTAGTTACGGCTGTAACAATAGGGGTAACTTAAAGGTCCATATGGCAAGTCATGGATTTGGAGAGTATCTTGAGTGTTTTACTTGTGGTTATAAGACCCTACGTAAAAGCAGTCTTAAACATCATTTACAACTTCATTCTAAAGAGAAGTGTTACAAATGTTCAATTTGTGATTATAGCGGTTCTACAAAAACGTATTTAAACAGACATATGGCAGCTCATGGTATTGGGAAGAATTTCGAATGCTGTTATTGTAGTTATAAGACGTATTATAAAAAAAGTCTTCGGATTCATTTAAATACACATGTCAAAGGAAAATCGCATGAATGTTCAATTTGTGGGTACACCACTACTAGAAGTAATTATTTGAACAATCATATGACAATTCATGGAATTGGGAAATCTGTTGAGTGCTACACTTGTGGTTATAAGGCATTTCGCAAAAATGATCTTGTTGGACACATTAAGAAACACATTTGTGAGTAACTAATTAAAGTTAAGTCATGCTCCGACTTGTAGAGTTGAGTGTTTTTATTTTTCCTGTAAGGTAATGCATGGAAATAATTAGATAATTTTATTCCTAGTGTAGAGAAACCTAAAAAATGTTCAATTTTTTATATTTTCGAGTTGTTCCTGGATAACAGTATAGGAGTACACCAAACTAAAAAAATTTATGTTAACATGTAAGAGACATTTTAAAGTAATGGTGATGAACGTTTTTTATCATAGAATTTTAATGGAATATCTGGCATGTGATATTGCAATATTAAAACGGCCTACATTTCTTATAGCACAATGTATGATAATTATCTTTTGGAATAATTTTAGACACTTGAAAAGTATGTACTATTATTTGGGGAAAACATTCTTAGCAAGAAACTGTTACTTTTATGTTATGATTATGTGAGCAGGGTATTTGGAAACTAAACATTTATAAGTAGATAAGGTATGTCTTTTTTATTGGTAATCAATCTGTATATACAAATATCAAAGTCGTAAGTGTGTATATATTTTTAAAATATATTGATTAAAATATTAGTATTTTGCAACATTTTTTATTTTGAGCTGATTCTTTCTAGCTCTATCAACAGTCTATACTCCTCACTACCTAACAACTTTATAATCTTTAATCTAGAAGTAAACGATGGTGGGCTTATACCAATCTCGGTAAGACTTAGTGATCTCCTTTTGTTATAAGCTATCAATCGGACAAATAGCAGGTATCATTCAAAGCGTGACCACCGGTGATGAGCTTGTTAGTACTAAAAACAATGCGTAGTAACTAAAGTACTTTAGAGTTTTACCCGCCATATTCAGCGACTGGATTGAAGTGATGATAGCCAGGCTTAATGAAAGCTAGGATGAAAGATAAGTAGGGAAAATTTAGTCGAGGTATGCAAAACGGACACTTTGCACAAAAGCGATTATGAGAATGTAGAAAAACACATCAAGACCAATTTTTGAAAAACCTTTCAAGTCTTTGTTGTGTGATTTTAATAATGATGAAAAAGAACTTACAAATAACTATGTAACTGTTAAAGGGACTGAAGGACAATTTGAATGTTTTATTTGTGGTTACAAAACACTTCGGAGTTTGCTTTCAAAAAACACGTTAAGTTGCATAACGATAAAAACTTATGATTGTGAAAAACCTTTTAAATGTTCAGTGTATGATTACAGCGTCAATAGCAAGGAGCGCTGAAATGGATTGGAGGACAATTTATTTGTTCTATTTGTGGTTACCAATCATTTTATAAATCTTATTTTAACAGACATTTAAAGATTTATAGTAATGATAAATATTGTATAAATGCACAACTTGTGGCTATAGTACTCAGGGATTTCTTAAAGTATCATCTGGGAACTCATGGAGTTGGGAATCACTTCGAGTGTTTTACTTGTGGTTTTAGGACCTTCTGAAAATCATCTTCAAAATCATTTAAATATTCATGCCAAAGATAAGTCTTTTAAGTGTTCAGCTTGTGATTATAGTTGTGCGACAAAGGAACTGTCTAGAGTATTCTAGACGCACATGTACAAGCACTGGGGGAACCTCAAGGGCAGCTGCCCGTACATTGAAAGCATTATGTTCGCCGCTCAACCGCGACGACACGGCGGTAACAAAATGACGACTCTGGTATTAGCTAAGACGTTTGCAAGGTTACGGTGCCTTTTGTTACACAGCCCCCTTTCTAAGGATAACTCGTCCTGGATCATTCCCTCTCGACGTTTGGATGAGTCATGGAGGTACTTGCACTCTTGACCATTCTTGCATTGAGACGTCAGATAAAAATAACTACGGTCTTTTGCGGGTTTTCCGGCTTTTGCAGATGATGGTTGTAAACTTCTATAATGTTTCTATTCTCCGGTCAAGGCCATCCTATCTGTACACAAGTTTGGTATTGCTAGATTTTAAATATTTTGGTTTTGCAGATGATCTCGTAGTTTCGTCAGTGTTTTTCACAATGCGCGATAAGTTGATTTGACCTGCGATAATTCTTTGGTCACAAGAATAGGTCTTATACTTCTCTTATGACACCCAGTTCCACTCACTAATCCCATTAAGTCTTCATATCTTGGCTCACACTTTAAGACAGCAGATTTACTGGTTGCGGAGTTCCATCTCAACAACAAAACACAGTCTATTGTAATGAACGATCATAGGTTTGCCACTCGATACACAACATCGTTTATTTTCTTCAGCACCTCGTATGGACCTCCGTAGGAAAGTTATAGTGATCTTTCATTCGGTCACTCGCGATGTTGATGTATCGCACGTTGTCGTAGATCTCTATCATTCTTCTTCTTAGGTCATTGATGTAATCTTCCCCGTCTATGTTTTATTCAGGTTTACTTCCAAAGAGTAAGTCACAGGATAGCTTCAGTTCTCGACCAAAGAGAACATTGGATGGTGTTTCACCAGTTCACTCATGGACAGACAAACGGTATGCCAACAGGAACAGATGGAGATATTGGTCCCAGTCTTGTTGATGGTCAGAGACAACTTTTGACAGATATTTCTCCATTGTTCTACTTATGCGCTCAACCATTTCATCTGACTGGATGCAATGGAGTTGCTTTCGTTATCCTAATTCCTATTATTACTCATGTTTTTGTAAACACCGCTGATTCGAAGTTTTGATCTTGGCCTGATTTTAGTTTTGCTGATTAGTTATTTTATCAACACCTTAGTGGTTTCTTAATTTGGTAATGACAACGTATCAGTTGTCAATGGTAATTCTCTCGAAAGTATTTCCATCTCATTTATACCTTTAATTTTTTTTGCGTACTATTACTCGTTGCACATACCACATATATTCGGCAGCAGTCTTTAACATCTTTCTTGTAGTTTACCCAGTAAAATCTCTCGCGGACCTTCTCCGAAGTCTTTGCAATTTCGGTATGGCCACCAAATACGCTATTACGGAGTTGTTGTAATACTTTTAGAAATCAACAACTGAAGTTTTCCTTGAGATCCATCGCCGCTGTCAAGCACGCGCTGTAAGATATCGTTTTTTACTGTGAGGAATCCGATTGCGCCAAGTATGATTTTAGTGCTGGTGAACACGGAGCCACTTCTGCCCAGTTAGGTTTTCTAATAATGAATACCGACACCACAGCAGCAGCAGTCATCCATTGCTTCCGCAAGGTGATGTGTCGTTTTGGAATCCCGGACCAGGTTGTCACAGACAATGGAAACCAGTTTACCTCCAGGGAGTTCCAAATCTTTTGCAAGTACAACGGTATTCGCCATATCAGTACGGTCCAATGGTGAAGCTGAAAAGTTTGGCTAAAGTTCAAGTTGCAGCAGTTTCTATTCTCCTACTACGCCTTGTCACGCCCCAAGCTACAACAGGAGTTTCATCAGCTAAACTTCTGCAAGGTAGGAAATTGGAGAAGCCGATGGATTGCATTCGCCCGAATGTTTAGTCTCATGTCAGCAAAGTTCAACAGCACCAGATTAAGCTTATGACAAACGTGTCAAATCTCGGACTCTAGACGTTAACCAGAAAGTATGGGTGCAAACATTTTTTAATCCCCAGCCAAAGTGGTCATTCGGCAACTTGATAAAAACTATGGGTCCTGTTGCCTACTTACCTTGTGACATGCAAGCTCACTCGTTATTATACCCAAACGCACCAGCTCAAGTGGAAGTTGAAGTCCGCGTTCAAGAGAAAGCATCGGAAATTGAAGATCTAGCTTCAATCGGAGCCAAAAGCACCCGTACCGTAATCTCCATCCAGACAATACCCTCATTAGAGTCATCGCGAGCCATGTCATTTTTCTAATTGCATTTTGTTGTGTTCTGTGTAGTTAAAAATAATTTTGAAATCGGGGGAAAGTAAATGTAAATCCGTGTGCAGAGCACACTAGGTAAAGTGACAAGGGGAATTTAGTTTGTAACTGACAAGTATTTGGAACTGTAAATAGTAATTGTAAATGGAAGTTGTCAAGAGAAGCACGTTAACATATGAAAGGGTTTGAAACACTGCTGACCAGCAGAGCCTGAAATTTTCATGAAATGGTTATGAACTGATCATTTAAGTACTATTACATAGCCTTTCAAACTTTATCAAGACTTAAGAAACATTTACAGAATATATGGTCGTGTCCTTTGTATATGCACATTTTATAAGAAAGGAAAAGAGAATGTACCCGTTAATAACAGAAGTCTGGGAAAATGTAAAATGCCAAATGAACGAAGGAACAACCTAATACTGCAAATTTATAAAAGACAACCCTTTTCAATTTAATATTGGAAGTGGTAATAAGAAAATATTTAAAAATTCACACCAATGCCTGGTCTTTGCAGACAACGTAATGATCTTAGCAAGAACCAGATGCCAATGAAAGGATCTTAACAAATATTTTACAAGGGAAACAAGGAAAATAGGAGCAAATGTGAATATAAAGGAAACAAAATGTATGTATGGTGTTGGGAACAGGAAATATAATTTGGAAGTTGCAGTGAAAGAAGAGAGATTCAGTTTCGAAATAATGAAGAAAATTATAAACCTGGGAGTAGAAATAGAAAGAAGGCTACCAAAAAGGCAGGTTTGATGTTAAAAATTTTGCGCCGAAGATTTGATTGCATAAAACGGTAATAAGACCAGTAGCGCTATATGCAAGTAAAACCTAGGTTTTGAGAGCAGAAGACATTAAAAAAAATTAAATGTGGGAGAGGAAAATACTAAAGATGATTTACGAAGTTATAAAAGAAGAACCCAAGAACTCCAACATTCGTATAAGAACCCCTTTATCACTGTAATAATCAAGAAAGACGGAATCAAGTGGCTAGACCATGTACTACTAATGGAGGGATAACAGAGTCTAAAGGAACACTACATTCGAAAATAAGAAGGGCATGAAATATGTGGAAGCTAAAAATTACTAACCGAGAGCACAGGAGAAAATAGAAAACTTAGAAAAAGCCATGGGCCCCTCAAGTAGAGATGGGCGATCCGCTCACGAGTAACTCAAAAGAACCAGCTCTTGGTGGGGAGTGAGTGAGTTATGACTCACAAAATAAGAGCAGTAGCTCTTCGATCTCCCACTCGACTTTCGCCCTTTTCATGTCGTGCAGTCTGCGCACGTGTGAGCAGCTCTTAGTTCTCCCGTCTCGATCTGACTCACTCCCGAAACTTAATCTCGACTTGTTTCTGATTTCGATAACTCCTCAGTTCTTTGAGACTTTGCTTATTCTATCTATCAGTCTTTGTCTTTATACAGCTTGGTATGTAGTATTTATCTATAACGTTTTATTACGTTATTTATATTTTGTTGTTATTTTAGAACGAAATTTGGTACCATTTTACCAAAGGGACATGCCGCTATTGTCAGGGGAAAATAACGATGTCTGCAGGTTTCACTTCAAATCTGAGAAGAAACATCCGACAGTGTCTATTATCGTGCGGATAGGCCATGCCGCGATAGATCGTCGTCGATAGAATCTGATTGTGAATCTGGCGAGGTTTACATATTACTGCATCGTTTTTTTCTTCGTGTTCAACTCCTTCAGGGTCGACATCAACTCCAACGGCAGAAACTTTCCCATTATCTGGAACATCCAGTATTAGCACACCCGACTCCAAGCACAGTTTATGACCCCCAGCTCTTCAACTGCTAATGAGTAGGTTTGTTGAAATCACTAAGCCAATCCCTTTTTCTAAAAGTAGGTTGCTAGATATTCAACTTTTGAAAATGATTTGTTTAGAATGCTATCCATTTTTGATTGTCGAGGATGAGGAGTTCAATAATTTTGTTAAAATGCATTTTCCTTCCTATAATCTACCTAGCGGAAAGATATTAAGAAATTCTTTGTTACCCAGTATTCATACAGAACTTTTTAATAAATTAAAAATGTAGTTGTCCCATGCGAAGGCGATTTGTCCTACTTCTGACGGTTGGACATTATTAATAACGCAAGTTTTTATGCCCTAACTGCTCATTTTATAGACCCAACAAATACGACTCTCAAATCATTTCGTTTAGAATGCTCCGAATTCCGAGAAAAACGTACTTCACAAAATATTTCAACATGGATATCAGATGTGTTAAAAAATTTGATATCCACTACAAAATTGCCGCAATTGTTACTGATAATGCGGCAACATGAAATCGGTTTCGACCCATTTGAAATTTAGGCACATTTAGCATATAATCAGGCTTTCTGTTGACGTTTTGAAAGTTTTTGATGAGGTTACTAAGTAGTTTCGGAGGAAAAAGCGTGACATTGTCAAAAACAAAAGTTTTAGCTAGATTAATGACATGACGGGTTAAAGTCTTTGAACATTGTATAAATCCCGGGGTTAGGATATTGTCTTTAACATCTGAACTCCTTAGTGGTTTAACAGATCGGTTTGGGGGAAGCGAGTCCCAAGATCTGGTAGCTCCTGCTAGACCCCAGGTCTAAGAGACAGAGTTTTGCTGATGATAGTAAATGTAAGTTTGCCTATCAGGGGCTCATTGGAAAAATGAGAGGCCATTTAGCAACCCTTGCAGGCAATGATAATTCACAGACCCATGATTATCAACCTGCGTCCTCTAGTTCCATCGCTTCCTAGGAGCCATCCATTTGGGATGAATTTGACGAAGGCGTCAGCATATTGCAAGGTAGCCATGATACGTCTGCAACTGCTATCGTAGAATTGGATAAATATTTAGCAGAAGGGTACCTCGTAAGAACCAGCGAAAGCATGTTTACCCAATTTTATATGGCTTGGTGTTGAAACGGCTTTGCATTTCTACAAATTTGGTGCCACGCGAAAGAATTTTTTCTAAGGTAGGTCAAATTGTTCACATCGAGCAAAGTTTCGAAAATTCCATTTTTAAACCAAATTTAGATTTACTTCATTTTTGTAATGTACATAATTTAATTGTACGTACAAACAATTTTTGTATTTTTTAAACTAATAATTTGATATACTATTTTTAAAGACAATATAATTTTATGTTCAGGTGGTATTTTATTTCGAATACCCATTACCGACAAAAATTCATCGAATACTAAAACATAATGCCAAAGAAATATTTGTATTTAGGACTTAAAACTTTTTCTTTACTCTTATCTGGGACAAAGGACCATACTTGATATTCTTTTATCCTCTACAGAATTTTTGAAAGGGCACAGTAATTTCAATGGTGAGGAGGATTAAAATTTAAGAGTCTGTGACCTCTAAATCGAAGTCTGCTTGAAAGGCAGTATTAACGGTAGGTGTAGATTATAATGAAAAAATATAAAAGAAAGAATTAAAGAAACAATGGATTAAAAAGTAATTGTTCTTGCGGGTATATCATCCCAATTAGCTAACGGAGGTTAATAAATGCTTGCTTCTTCTCCTATTTTATATATATATTCTACGCTAAATGATAACGGTACTGTTCTCAATTCCTAAACATTTACATATTTAATATTTTAGATTTTAACATTTGGAAAACATAATAAATTAAGCAAAGTGAGAAATTGTTGACGCACAATTATTTCTATTAATTTACCAAATTAATTATTTGTTGTTGTTATAATATTTCAAGCAAGATTACGCTACAACATTGAATTAATCAAATTCAAACAGTTTATATTGACAGTAATTTAAGCAGGACAAAGATTTACCAATAATTTAGTATAAGATAATCGGACAAGATACAACGTGGCAATATTTTCCTAATTTACATACTGTAAGAATTTATTTACCTATTGACATTTTAACTTGGTCATTTTCAATAACCGGGAACACTACCGTTATGATTTAGCGTAGAAGCCAAGCATGCGCACAAGAGACGTTCAGAGTAAATAAATTCTTGTCTGTTGGAAACACCGCATACAACCAATACAAATTTTGGGCAGTAATTGTAAATATTGACAATTATTAGACTACTGAAATAATTACATATCGGAACTAAAATATAAATAATATGATTGTTAGTTAGTACGCCCAACTTTCGTCGGGCATTAAAAAATTGGTTACAAACTCATTTGAGTTGTTCCCCTCCACGGAAATCTTTAGTAAAAGGCGAAAGATTTATTCGCTCTGAAGGGAAACCAGAGTAACGACAACAACGCTCTCCACACTATAATACACAGAAACGGGCAAAATACATACGCGATTACCAATACTTGCGCCATCTTGCGCCAGCTTTGCTGTATTACTTTGACTTTATTGTAATTGAAAACAAGTTATTAGCAGGAAAAAGCAAAAATTAATCGAAAACGCTTTGTACGTTTTTCAGGTTAATTTATTTTGTGCATAAAAATTATTTATTTGCTCGACAAGTAATCATTAAATAGACCGTTCTACTCAACAAACAAATTTATCCTTAGCTAGGTTTATAGAAAATAAAAGACACGTTTAGTTGCATTTTTATGGGAGAAGTGCCGCTTCAAAAAATATCTATGAAGCGACTCTTGTCTAAATTGGTATACAGGAACAAGAACCATACGTCACGGAAATAGAAAAGGGGAAAATAATAGCAATGCAAAGTTAGAAGTATAGCTGCAACCAATATTACAGGTTTTGCGTCACCAACAAAATTCAATTACCGAACTTCAATTGCTTTAATAATACTAACTTTTTTTATTTGTTATATACTAATTTACTCAATTACTTTTTCTTTAGTTATTTTTAATAGTCGTTTAAAAATGACAATGTACGACATTTAGCAATTTTTAGTAACATGAAATACTACATTTCCATACAAGTATAAAACATTCAAATGGTAGAATAAAATATTAAAAAGCACTACCACTTATTTAAAGAATATTTACAGACGTAAAAATGCCTGTCACCTAATATACATATACTTTACAGTTTGATTTCGTTGTCACTCGATTGAATCGATACGTAACTTGTTACTTCTTGTTCTCCGTCTCCTTACGTTAGCGATCGATATGGTTAATCTTGTTTTGAAAACTGCTGCTGTGAATATGTCAATGGATTTGCAGCCAAGTCAGCGGCGGATATCTTTTAACCAGAAGTTTTTCCGTATCCCTACTGACCTCTACCCTTGGATTTTTTAAATTAATTGGAGTATTACATGGCAAGCCCAAAGTATTGTATTTTCCTTTCCTTCAAAATTAATATAAGCTCTTTATCGGTATTTATTTGTTGGAGTATCTTGGCATTTGTTATTCTTTTTGTCCAGCGTATACGTAGAATACGTCGGTAGATGTACATTTTGAAAGCTTCTATTTTTCTTTCTGTGGTGGGATCCAAAGTCTAACATTCCCTTCCATACAGAAGAATTGGGGATAAGTAACATAGTATCATTTGTAAACGTAGAATTTGAATCTAGTAAATGCTCTTCGAGCTCGTACAATGCGCGATCAGATTTTTATTAACATGGAAACGAGCAAGGAGAATATACGACAATAATTTAGGTATAAGGACCAGATGAAAATGAAAGAACATACGAAAAGGAGAAATCTTGGGGAGAACTAACAACAACAACAGAAGAAGCCAAAGGAACAATATATATCGCAGGAGACTTCAATAGCAGAGTAGGAAGAAGGACATAGAATATAAAACAATAATAGGCAAACATGGAGAAAAATTACGAAATAAAAATGGAAAAAGAATGTTAGATTTCTGCCAACTACAAAATTTAATAATAACCAATTTTATCAGCATAAAGAAATACATAAGTATACTAGAGTACAACCAACTAGAAATGAAAAATCAATAATTGGCTATATCCTAGTCCAAAAAGAAGAGAAAAACATATTAGATGTAAGAATTAGAAGAAGCGCCGAAATATTTAGTGACCACCAGTTATTGGTAGGGAAAATAAAGGACACAGAAATAAAAAAAAAACTCTAAAACAAAAAAGAAAACAGATAAGGATAAAAAAATACAAACTTAGAAATAAAGAATTGGCCACAAGATATAAAGAAATAACCGAAACCAACCTGCAGGACAAAATGGACAAAATAAAGCAAGATAACATACAAAAAGGATGGAACACATTCAAAGAAATAATTATTAATGCTGCAAAAGAGGTTTGTGAAGTTAGTAAATAGGAAGAAGCAAACAGCCTGGTGGATCAGTGAAATAAAAGAGGAAGTCAAGAAGAAGAAGAAAGAATGGAAAAAATATCTAACAAACAAAACACCGCAACAGTATGAAATATACAAAAACCAAAGAATAACGGTAAAAGAACTAGTAGCAGCAGCTAAAGAAAAATCATGGATAGATTTTGGAAATAATATGGAAAGTATTAACACTGGGAATCAGAAATTATTCTATAAAGTACTAAAAACCTTTAGAACATAAAAAACAAAAATCACGAATTACTAACAAACGGAACAGATATAATGGAGAGATGGAGGGAATATTTCCAGGAACTTTTAGGACAACAAACACAACCGAACGAAAACATGGTAACCAAACACTAAAATGAAGTCCAGGGGGAGGATGGGATAATAGACGAACTAAAAATGGAAGAGCTGATGAACGTAATAAAAAAATTAAAAACGGCAAAATTACTACAGAAATGATAAAGAATATGGGAAAGGTGGGGATAATTTTTTTTTTAGAATTACAAAATAAAGCTTGGAGAAGTGAAGAAATCCAGATGAGTGGGGAGCAGCCCTAATGATACCAATACATAAGAAGGGAAACAAAAAACAATGTAATAACTCTAGAGGAATAACATTATTGAACACCATAATGAAGATATACGAACAAATTATCAACAACAGGTTAAAGACAATATTAGAACCACAACTAGCAGAACCACAAAGCGGATTTAGACCTTCATAGACCTAAAGAAGGCCTTTGACACCGTACCTAGAATAAAAGTATGGGAAGGACTTAAAAAAATAGGAATACGCAATAAAATAATAAAAGTAATTCAAAACTTATATAAAAACAACACAAACTATATAATAAGGAACAACATGAAATCAGAGGTGGGATTAAGACAAGGAGGAGGAGGACTAAGTCCAACCTTATTCAATGTACACATAGATAAGATCATCAGGAAAAACAAACAAAAAGTAAATAAACTATAAATTGGATATAGAAATCTAGAAAGAGTAGAGATAACAGCAGGAGTTTTCGCGGATGACGTGGTGATAACAGCGAGAAGTGAAAAGAAACTACAAGAAAACTTAAACATATGGAAAGAGATAATGGAAGAAGAAGGTATGGAGATAAATATAAATAAAACAAAAGTTATGATAATTGGAGAATTGAAAATAAATATTGAAATAAATGATGTAAAATTAGAACAAGTAGAAGAATATAAATATCTGGGAGTAACGTTAGAGAAAACAGGGAAACAAGAAGCAAAAGTAAATGAAAGAATTAATAAAACAATAAAGCTATACTAATTTCTAAACAAACAAAAATAAAAGTTTTCAATACTATATACAGACCAGTACTAACCTACGCATGCGAAACTTGGGTACTATCAGAAAGGCAAAAAAATACAAGTCGCAGGAATAAAATACTTGAGACGAGTACTAGGAGTGACTAGAAAAGACAGAATTAGAAACACAAAAATGAGACAAGAACTAGGAGTACAACCAATAATGCGCTTCATTGAACAACGACCACTCAACTGGTGGGGCCACATACAACGAATGAATAGCAAAAGACGAGTAAAATTAGTGTATGAAGCGAGGACACAGACAAAAAGAAAAGAGGAAGACCAAGAAAAACGTGGAACCAAGTAATAGGTACAATACTAAAAGGAAGAGAAAAAACATGGGGAGAAGCAACAACATTAGCAAAAAACAGAAAAGAATGGAAGAGGTTCATAGATATGAAATAAAATAAAATGTAAATACATACCACGAAAAATTGTAAACCCGACACCGTTAGGTATAAGGGTGTATGATTATAATAATAAAAAAAAATTATTAACATGAGTTCCTAGGCATTTGAAATTGGGTACTTCTACTAAGATATTATCTTTTTCCCGCAAAGTTATTCTGGTCTTAGTTTTTGATAGATCCATTACTTTAGTGTTTGATATGTTCAATATTAAACCATATTATTCACTATACTCTAGAAATCGATTGACCATCATTTGTAACTCTGTTGCATTTGTTATCATTACAAATGTATCGTCTGCATAACGAAAGTTTGTTACTCTGAGACTATATATAAATATAGCCCTGGAATACAAATTAAAAGCAGCTGGGAGAATATGCAACCCTGGCGCACACTTTCCTTTATGAGAATAGACTCTAAAGTTTTAATTTCAGCTGGCGTTGCCAATACAATGCCTCAATTATGCGGATATATTTGTTGTCTACTCTAGTTGACTGTAGTATGTATTTCTATTAGTTTTTCATGATTAACGCAGTCTAAGGTTTTTCGGTAATCAATGAAACACGCATTATATGTACATTCATGTCTCGACATCGTTGCGTCAGGACATTCAAACAAAAGTTTGCTTCACGAGTTACCAGCCCTTTTCGGAAACCAAATTGAGTGTCATTGATTTGTTCTTCACATTTATTATATATTCTGCTTTGGATAATTCGAACAAACATTTTCAGGACGTGTGACATTAGGTTAATCATTCGACAGTCATCGCAGCAGAAAGGGCTAGGCTTTTTCGGTATTGTGACGAAAGTCGATTTTAACCAGTCCATTGGAATGTTCTCCGAACGATATAGTAAATCGAATAATGATAGTAGTAGTTGTTGCCTAGCGTCGTCTTGTTCCGTAATAATCTTTAATATCTCACTATGAAATTCGTCTGGTCCTGTTGTTTTTCCATCTTTCTGTAAGTTTATAGCATGAATAACTTCTGCTTTAGCGATATCTTTCTGCGTCATTTACTCGCTCGATTACATCAGGCCTGCTAGCATCGAAGAGGTATTCGACAATTCCTTCTACGTTTTAATTGTTTCTTGAAGGTCTACTACGATTTTGTTTTCTTTATTTTTGAGCGTTGATATTTGGTGTTTTTTATTTTCCTGTGGCATTTCCTTGATCTTTTTATGAAGGTTAAACGTGTCGTATTTGTTTCTATTTCTTGGAATTTTTTCGCCACCCACTGTTCTTTAGCCTCTCTACACTTTCGGCGAATTAGTTTGTTCATCTGTTTGTATTTAATGGCGTTTAACTTGTGTAAGGTTGAGATTAGAATTTAGAAAAATTAGAATAGCGAACTACCACGTATCATCAGAAAACGCCGAAGAAGACAAGGAAAATTTTACGAAAGCTAGAATTATCGTTTGATGAAATCCCAAAATTCGATGTGAAACTAGTAGTAGAAGATTTAAATGCCAAAATTTGGAACAAGAGTTTAAAGAACTCGCAGAAGTTAATAATACACGCAAAAAAAGCAATATAAACGGAAAAAGCTTATAACATTTGTAATGACCAAACAAGTAGTATTAAAATCAACTTTGGAATCACGTAAAAAGATTCACAAAAGAAACGTGGGTTAGCCCAGATCATAAAATAACAAACCAGGTAGACCACACCCTGGTGGAAAAATTCACTTATTGTTAATAAACAAAGTAAGACGTAGACAGCGACTATTATATGGCGGGGACATCTTTAAAACAACAAATACCAAGACTGCGAGAAGAAGGCAAAAGGCAACAAAAAAGGTGAACTTGAAGGAATTAGAAAGAGAAAAAAAAAGGAACATATAAAAGTATAACGGGTAAAGAATTTGAGAAAGAATTATTGTTGTAATGATTTCCAGTTTATCAAAAATTAGTTACTCTATTCTTTCCTTAATTTGACTGCTTTGTTTCTTTTTATGCTTTTTTAACCTCCTGCACCGTCTCTTTTATCATCCTTTCAATTAGTTTTTTTAATTTCCTCCATCTTTCTTAAAAAAATCTTTGTCTTCAATTTTCTCGATGTCTTCTGGATTTTCTTGGGGAGTTGTTCTGTTCTACAACTTCGTTTAAATGCCACTAAATTTTTCTCCGGCAATTCTTTGTGTCTTTTCTTTTTATAAACTTCTTTGACGATGTTATGCTTTGGGATTTGGTGTTGCGTCTTGCTGTTGTTAGCTTCCATTTACTTTTAAATACTCCGCCCATGTGTTTCCGACTAGAAACATTCGGTCGATTTCGGGAAGAGTTTACCAGACACTTGCCTATGCTTTTCTAAGCTGTCAGGTTACGAGTCCATCTGTAAACTAAATCTTAAAATTATTAAAGTTCCAGCCATTGTTAAACAATCAGTAAAAATGGATACAACACTGAAATCGTTACAAGAGTTTAAAAAGCTGAAAAAGCGAATCTTAATGGAATGCGAATAAGTTGATTTTATTTATTCCGCTTGAACTTAAATTTGAAACCAAACTGCCGAAAAGATTTTCGAAGAGTTATGCAAAGAAGACTTGCTACAAACAGAATATGTACTATTTTAAAGATTATTCTTGACAATTATGAAAAGACATGCAGATATTATAGGTCTAGTAAAAAAAATCCATTATTTTTCCAATAGATGGCTTTAATAAATTGTATCTCGCGCTCTAAAAGTCCGATCGGTTTACACTAGATGGCGTTAGAAAGCTGACATTTCGTACTAAAAAAAACCTATTTGACAGTTTTGTGAATGGTTGACTCAGTTTTGTTTGAGCTCACGTCAAAGATAGACACCAGCAAAGAGAAAATACGCTATATTTTACAGTGTTTCTTCGATAAAGGTGAAAACGTAAGCCAGGTGGCTGAAAATGTGAATAGTGTTTATGGTTCTGATACTGTAACAGCTAATCAAGCGCAGTTTTGGTTTCGTCGATTTCCTTCCGGTAATTTCGATGTCAAAGATGCATCACGCTCTGGAAGGCCAATTGTCAAAAATGTGGATAAAATCATGAAAATAGCCAATTCCGACCGTCATATAAGTACTGTTTCTATTGTCCAGGAGCTAAAAATTGCACAAAAAATCGTTTGGGATCATTTGGAAAAGGCTGGATACAAAAAGAAGCTGGATGTATGAGTGCCACACGAGTTAACTCAAAAAAACCTCATGGACCTAATCTCCATCTGTGAATCGCTGCTGAATCGCAACAAAGTCGACCCATTTCTGAAGCAAATGGTGACTGGTGATGAAAAGTGGATCACTTAAGACAACGTTAAGCAAAAACGGTAGCGGTGGTCGAAGCGCGGTGAGCCGGCGCAGACGATGGCCAAGCCAGGATTGACGGCCAGGAAGGTTTTGCTGTGCGTTTGGTGGGATTGGCAAGGAATCATATACTATGAGCTGCTCTCCTACGGCCAAACTCTTAATTCGAACCTGTACTGTGAACAATTGGACCGTCCGAAGAAAGCAATCGCCCAGAACCGGCCACTTTGGCCACTAGGACAAGAATTGTGTTTCATCACAC
The DNA here is from genome assembly GCA_036346155.1 of Sinelater perroti. Lineage (NCBI taxonomy): Eukaryota > Metazoa > Arthropoda > Insecta > Coleoptera > Elateridae > Sinelater > Sinelater perroti. The sequence goes on from JARFIY010000344.1 coordinate 4,719,242, forward strand.
TCCGGGAGTTTGGTTGGGAGGTTTTTATGCATCCATCTTATAGTCCGGACCTGGCACCAAGTGATTACCACCTGTCCCTGTCCATGGCAAACTATTTTGCTGGTGAAAAATTCGCCTCAATAGAGGCTTGTGAAAATCGACTGTTCCAGTTTTTTGCCAACAGGGACAAGAGCTTCTATGAGAGAGGCATAATGGAATTACCTTCAAATGGCAACAAGTTATCGAACAAAACGGCGCACATTTGACCTAAATCGGTTCATTCTAAGTATGTTAAAAAAAACCCTTCAATTTCATGCAAAAATAATGGATTTTGTTTTGCTAGACCTATTATATTCAAGACTTAAACAGTTACAAAATCTATAGACAAAAGCGATGATTAGACAACAAATCCAAGAATACGGATGCGAGGCGGAAGTATTCGAATGGCTTTATGTAGAGAAGCCACATATGCAAATATTACGTAGTTTGACTATAAGAAGATTAAATATACGATATAACAACGATGCTCAGAGAGCCTGACGAACAAAGAAGGTTATCTCTGGTAAGGATTAAAGAAAATATTGACCAGCAGTCTGGTAACGTACTGGCACGTGTTCTTTTGTAATTATAAATAAAAAAAAATAAATAAAATAAACAGGAATATCAAGATCTAGACAATGTTATACGACAATATCGGTGAAACATGAAGGTAAATTGCCAGAGAAGCATTTTACCTATTAGGATACTACAAACGTACCCACTGTTATGAATACTAAATTTCCAGTCTCTGTAATGCAGTTTGTTAACAGCGGGCGGAGCTTAAAGGCATTCATCGACAGCTATAGATATTGGACAAAAGAATGGAAACAATTGTGGAAGTCGAAACACTTTGTATTAATACAGTGTTGGTTCACCTTTAGCACACCTTAAAGCTTGAAAAGTGGTAAGTGGAATTTGAAACGATTCTTCAAGCAGCGCAGCTTCAGTTCAGGTAGAGCCAAAGGGGGTGGAAATCAACGCCGAAAACTGTTTTCTAAAACATCCCAAAGAGGATCGATGATATTTAGGTCTGGGGATTGGGTAGGCCAGGGAAGATGTTGAACCTCATCAGTATGTTCTTGAAACCACTCTTGAACAGGGGCACTACCATCCTGGAATATAGCGTTTCCGTCTGGAATAAAGCATCATTGGGAGGACCTGGTTATCCAAGAGTTCTCTATACACTACTGCTGTGACGTGATAGTGTAATGTGACAAGAGGACTCCCGAATACCATGATATAGCGCCTCAAACCATGATAGAGTCGTCACAATGTTTGACAGTTGGGCGGAGACGGTCCATATCGTATGCTTTAGAGGATATTCGCCAGACACACACGCGTCCATTAGTGGAAAAGAGGATAAAGGTGACTCGTCCGACCAAACGACATATTGTCAGCTATTTAACGTCCAGTTTTTGTAGACTTTGCACCATGAATGTCGCCTTTGAGGACTCGTATCTGTTATTAGGAACTTAGCTATAGCACCACGCTTATGGTTATCCATTTTGGATGTCACTGTTTTAGATGACACTGGGGTGTGCGATGTTACAATGCGCTTCAAGGCCTGGCGGTCCCTATCGTGCAGTTTTATTTTTTGACCATTGCTATGATTCGCCGACTCTGTTTTACCGTGCGGGCATGACTTTCAAGATCTTGCTTTGTTGTTTTACACCACATAACATCGCTGTTTTGTTCACAGATCCTCCAAATAGACAAACACCAACAATTAAAAATCTCTTTAAAACTCTGTCAACTCACCACACCTCCGCAACGTCCACGATTACACTGCCTCAGTCTACTATTGGTGCACAGTGCATACTACCTGCAACAAACAAGAGACAGGCCTTAAAAAAAACTCCTAGACTACGAATCCTACGATACCTGCAAGCTTTCACTTTCTTTTTCTTGGAAAACCGCACCTTTGCTGTTAAGATCAATGGTGTAATCTCTGAAACCAAAATCATAAGATTGTGAGTTCCCAAGAGAGCATTTTAGGGCCACTTCTATTTAATATTTATACCTCGAATATACCAAACATACGCCGATGATACGGCCATCATAACGCAAAATACCGACCTAGAGATAGCAATCGAACAATTACAAAATGCAACAGATAAATATTGCAAATGTCTTGAAGAGTGGAACATAAAAATTAATCTCAGCAAATGTCAATGCAAAATCTTTACATTAAGAAGATTTACCAATTTCCCCTCTCTTACTATAGACGGACAAGTTATGCCATGGTCACCTAGCAGTTAAATATCTAGGGGTGTTTCTTGCCACTAGACTGAGCTGGAGTTATCACATTAATCAGAAATTAGCTCAGTGCCATAGCCGACTCAGACAACTCTACCCCTTCATAAACCGCAACACCCCCCCTTAAACCTTAGTGCACCATCCTTCTTTACAAATTTCTTTTGCGACCCCTGGCTCTATGTATCTCCAATCATCCAAGACGAATATCCTAAAACTACAAAGATACCAAAATAAGGTACTGAGAATTGCAGTGAATGCCCCCTGGTTTGTCCGCAATGCTCAATTACACAAAGAACTTGGACTATCGCCAGTTCAAACATATATCATCACGACCACCAGGAATTTTATTACTACTATGAACAACTGCACTGGCGCAGCACACTACAATCTCGGACAGCGAAACATCCATAGAAGACTAAAGAGAAAACTCCCACAAGATATCCTCTCCGAGGAAGAAGACTGGACCATCGACACAATCGACAGAAGCCGCCATTATCTGCCCCCATGATACAAACTCAGCTTCCAGCTAACTTAAGTCATACCACAGATAATGAATGTACTGTTAGTTATAATTAATCTATATCAAAACTGTCATGTATGACACTTGATTGTTGAACTGACAAATACTGTAAATAAAAAACAAGAGACGGTTCATTTACGCAGTGTCCATTAAATATATATGCCACTTTTGACAAGTGTTTCCATTATTTTAGCTAATACCTGTACGTCTACCGGGAAGGAATACAAGATTCATAGTAGAAAATCCTCGAAGTAAGGTGAGCCGACATTATTATTGCTAGTCATTTGCTTTTCTAAGAACATTTTTAAAATTTTATTGTTGCATTACCGTCGGACATGCAAAGTAATGAAATTTTCTAACAAAAATTTGGTAGCCTAAAAAAGTGTTGTTGCTTCAAGCAATTCTTATCGGCCATGCCAAAGTATCTCGCACTATACGAACATTTTTATTCAAAATTAATATTATTTGCTGAATTAGTTGGAGGGAAATGGCTGAATCCTATTGTTCACCAAGACTAATCCAAAGAGATACCCATTGGACTAATCCAGGGCAAGCAACATTTATATCTATTTTATACCAATAGTTATGAATTGATCAATTGATCGTACCTTTGTTCAAGTGTCCACATATCTCGCCTCACTGAAAAACATTTGATAGTATTTTATTCTACTGGCTGACTCATTTTGCGAGTGTGAATGCCTATTGAAGGAGACCTCCAATTAAATATATAACAAAATCTAATCAGAGAAGAGTAATGGGATAATTTAGAAGTGATAAAAAGTTGCAGTGCTTCAAATTGATTAATTTAGAAATTTCATTCTTTGCAGTCTTCTGCTAAATGCTTAGTTTTAACACTAGAGGGCGCAGCATCTCTGTATAGCTCCATTTAAATAAAATTGATAATCCGCTAGCTGTTACCTATACTATATACATTTCATGGGCTTAGTTGTTACGTGTATATTCAATCGAGTGACAATGAAATCAAAGTGTAAAGTATATGTATATTAGGTGACAGGCATTTTTAAGCCTGTAAATATTCTTTAAATAAGTGGTAGTGCTTTTTAATATTTTATTCTACCTTTGAATGTTTATATTTGTATGGAAATGTAGTAATTCATGTTACTAAAAATTGCTAAATGTCGTACATTGTCATTTTTAAACGACTATTAAAAATAACTAAATAAAAAGTAATTGAGTAAATTAGTATATAACAAATAAAAAAAGTTAGTATTATTAAAGTAATTGAAGTTCGTTAATTGAATTTTGTTGGTGACGCAAAACCTGTATAATTGGTTGCAGCTATACTTCTACCTTTGTATTGCTATTATTTTCCCTTTTCTATTTCCCTGACGTATGGTTCTTGTTCCTGTATACTAATTGAAACAAAAGTCGCTTTATAGATATTTTTTGAAACGGCACTTCTCCCATAAAATGCAACTAAACGTGTCGTTTATTTTCTAAAAACCTAGCTAAGGATAAATTTGTTCGTCGAGTAGAACGGTCTATTTAATGATTATTTGTCGAGCAAATAAATAATTTTTATGCCCAAAATAAATTAACCTGAAAAACGTAAGAAGCGTTTTCGATTAATTTTTGCTTTTTCCTTCTAATAACTTGTTTTCAATTACAATAAAGTCAAAGTAATACAGCAAAGCTGGCGCAAGATGGCGCAAGTATTGGTAATCGCGTATGTATTTCGTCCGTTTCTGTGTATTATAGTATGGAGAGCGTTGTTGTCGTTACTCTGGTTTCCCTTCAGAGCGAATAAATCTTTCGCCTTTTACTAAAGATTTCCGTGGAGGGGAACAACTCAAATGAGTTTGTAACCAATTTTTATAATGCCCGACGAAAGTTGGGCGTATTTAACTCAAGCAAAAGTACATTCACTATTTTTAGTTATTGTAACGATATTATTGATTTCTACAACCAGTGTTTCCAAGCGTCAAGAATTTTATTGCCCTGGACGTTCCTTGTGCGCATGCTTGCTCTACGCTAAATGACCGAAAAGTACCGAACGGTATACTGTTCCTGGTTATTGAAAATGAAAAAGTTAAAATGCCAAAATAGGGTAAATAAATTCTTACAGTATGGTAAATTAGGAAAATAAATTCTTACAGTATGTAAATTAGAAAAATATTGTCACGTTGTATCTTGTCCGATTATCTTATACTAAATTATTGGTAAATCTTTTTCCTGCTTAAATTACTGTCAATATAAACTGTTTGAATTTGATTAATTCAATGCTTGAAAAATTATAACACAACAAATAATTAATTTGGTAAATGAATACAAATAATTGTGCGTCAATAATTTCTTCCTATGCTTAATTTATTGTTTTCCAAATGTCAAAAATAAAATATTAAATATGTAAATGTTTAGGAATTGAAAACAGTGCCGTTATCATTTAGCGTAGAAGCAAGCATGCGCACAAGGGACGTCCAGGGTAATAAAATTCTTGACGCCTGGAAACACTGTCTACATCATTATAATAGACATTTTCCGCACGGTCGTCGTAAATTAGTATTGATCAAATTGTCAGCTGGGTCATGTTTTACTACGTACGTCACCTCATGTTTTTCTTAATAATTTTCCGTAATGTTATCTTATAATCTTGCATACATTGGAAAATTCGTGTCATTTTTTTTACCGAATCCGTCTAACAATAATGTACATTCGATAACAAGATATGATTATGACATATGATTATATAAGGTGCAATATTTACCGCGTAACGATGACGTATGCTTGTTAACAATTATGATTAGCCAGGGGGCGGTAACATGCGCACGAGCATACCCTTGTCCTTATACCATGACCAGAGCTTGGAACGTACGCAAAATGCATATATTTGCATGTATGTGTATGTTGACAGTTTTTTTTAAATAAATGTATATTCAAAATATGCATTTATAATCATCATTTTTATTTTATTAATTTTTTTGATTTTTTTACAAAAAATAATTAAAATTTCTGTTCTGGCTTATTAAGTTTCTGGGATGTTTTGATTAGTTTTATTTTTAGTAAATACCTACAGGGGATAATTGAAATACTCTTATACTAGCTTCCAAGAAGATCCATTCGATGTCTCTTTACATTTCGCTCTATTGTTAAGGGATCAGTAATAACTTAAGGTAATCCTGGATTATTTTTTGACAAATACACATTTTAAAATGTTTTTAAAGCAACTAGGGAACTCAACTTTCCAACTTTAGAGACACAGAAACTATATAACAGCTTTTATATCTGTTGTGTTGTGAGAATATATTTACCAGCCCAAGCGATTTTATTTGACTTTGAACAGTTTGTGAAGTATATTCCTCTAATTTGAAATGTTTATTTAATTTTGTGAAAACAAGCGGCCGCGAGAAGTGTTTTATTAAATAAAATGATATCAAAATAATACGGACTTGTAAGTTATTGACTCCTCTCATATTTTTTGCATAATTTGTGATGGGGTAAGTTTCTTACTGCTATTTGATGTATTAATTATAGTAGTAGTATTTTTAAATTCAAAATTACTGTTTTATAGTGCTTTTAATTTAATATACAAAATTTTTGAAAATAAAAAAGTAGTGATTTTATAATTAACTTTCATTATTAGATAACGTACGTCCGTGAAATGCAGTTCATGAAGTTAATCACTCGAAAAGCAAATTAGGGAAAAAATAATAAACCTGGTTATAATACATTAAAAAAAGTTTTCACGTGTGTAGGTAAAAATAAGTTATAATTTGTAATATTTATAAAAATACCAACATTAACCTCACTTTGTTAGCCAACCCGTGTCTGAGATTGAAAATCTTGCTAAGGCTGAGAGGGGGCTATAGCATTTACACTGTATGTAACTTTTGTGCAGGCCAAACGGTAAGAGTTAGGTCAAAAATTCTTTCGGGAGCATTCAAAAGGGTGCAGTGACCACTTTTTTGGACCAGGTCACTTCTGGTATGACCGGAAATGCCCATTTTCGGCCATTTTTTGTTCCCTATCTTCCAAGGGTTGGCTCTAGAGCGAATATCACTTTTTTAAGATCTTGTTAATTTATAGAAATGTCTTCATTATGGGATTTATCTGCTTCTGAAGATGAATATGAATATACAGGGGTCCCCAGAAACGTTCTAATTAAAAAACATTATAGACCAATTGCATAATTTTCAATTTAACGCACGATATCAATTTTTAAAGGAAATTGATATAGAATTGATTAATATTTTGGGCCTGCGCATTGAACTATCTGCTCATAGAAATAAGTCAATAAGTATATTGAATCAAATACTTATAATATTGTTTTTTTTGTTACTGGCTCCTTTTTTCAAATAATTGGAGACTACTGTATGGTTCATAATTCTACTGTCTATAGAATAATCAAAACAGTCACCCATATTATTTCTATATTAAAAAATGAAACCATTAAAATGACTAGGTAATGAAATTTAAAGTATTAAAAAGTGTTTTTTTGTAGTTTTGTGTAATTTCTTGCTATAAAGAGAACATATGGTTATAATACAGAATTATTTCTAAATATGAAAGGCTACTTTTCTTTTAATGCTTAAGTGATGTGTAATGGACACTTAAAAATATGTAATAAGGTGCTAGGTGGCCTGGATCTGTTCATGATAGTATCATTTTTAATACACATGTTTTGAAAATGATGATTTGATAGCAAATAAAGGTTTTGGGGTACTCAAACATTGATTTTTCTTGTTTAGGACAAGGACGAGTACAATTACATAATGTTTTAGTAACTTTGGTAGTCTGTGCAATCCTTCGCAACAAAGCCTTAGATATGAAAGATAATATTGAAGTTTTATCGAACGAGTTAGAAGATAATTATATTATATATGATAATGTTCGTTAGTTAGGTGATCACTACTACAGTCGCTAGATAAGGCCTGAAGTAAATGAAATGTAATTATTGTTTATATTATTTATGGTATTTGTGATTGTTAATATAATTTTAGTTGAATATAAACTTGAGTTATGAACAATGTATTTAGTATACCATTTATAATCGATTTCCAAGCAACTTGAAACTTTGAAAAAGCTTTATAAGGCTTGATTTACATTAAAAAACGCTATATCTTATCTGTAATACAAAAAATAAAACAAATCAATTCCATACATTTTCTCGATTTTCTAATATTGTTGTTTATTAATATAACATTTGTAAAATTCAACATTTGAAAATAGTTGATAATACAACATAATTATAAACAAGCACACACTTTCTTCGTTGCTTCCCTAAATTCCCCAGCAAGCAGCTTTAAATTGCAGTTTATTGCATATTTAATGTCATATCTATCGTTGATTGCTGTCAGTTTTTTCCCCCTTAGGGTATGTCTTCCTCGATGGATCCATGTTCACTGTAGCCTATTGCTTATTGTGATTACCCTAATAAAGTAAACTCACAACCAATATTTAATTGATGTCCCCTGAATAAACAGATACAGGGTGTGCTTGAAAGTCTTCCGGTTCCAGGATCGGTCTCCCGAATGTATGTTGCCTTTTCCTGCACAGCGCATCGCACTTGCATAGAATATGTAAGGCTGTTTCTGGTTCCTTGCTACAAAGTCTGCATTCAAGGTCGCCATTGAAATAACCAATTTTCCAGAGGTGCTCTTTAACAGTCGCATGTCCTGTAAGAAACCTGTAAACCTGTAAACAATTTTAGCTGTAGCCTACTAAGGTTGAGGTGTTCTGCAGCGCTCTTTTGGCAAGGTCCCTTATTGAAGGTTTTGCTGAAATTATGCCCTGGTCGATTCTTCCAATATATTCGATAATGAGTGCGTGTCCTCTCCTTAATAAAGCTTCAAGCAGCATTTTATGAGTTTCCTAGAGTAGCTTCTGGGTCGATATAAGCCTCACTAGATCCCTGCCTAGCCAATTCAGGGCTTTCTCACTGCCGTAGATACCACAATACCCAGATGCCCATAACAGTTTCACCATATTGTTCTGCCAGTGCATTGAGTTCGTTGGTGCATTCCTATACCAGTCTAGATGATGCTTTAATGCTGATAAAGCCTTTAAAGCTGCCTAGCTGTCTGATATAATATAGATTCGCTTGCTCCTGTAAGCCCTTTTACCGTTTTCACGCACACACTGTAGCATGGCGTATATTTCTTTCTGAAAGACAAAGGCGTACTGTCCCAGGGAAAAGTTTAGCTCTACCCTGAAAGTCTCAGCATATATTGCTGCTCCGGTACCCACCTCGGATTTAGAACCGTCTGTGTACCAGATTAGGCTACCAGGTGCAATTGCCTGTCTAAATGTCTCGCTCCTACCTCGATCCTGCCTGATCACTTTGAATAGAGTCGTCACATGTTTTTGAGGTCATGTGGTCTGTCCTCATTTCAAGCAGAAGGCTCCCAGACTATCAATTGTCCTAGTATGACCTGTACCCGTATGTATCTTGTACAGTGAATGATGCAGCCTGTAGTGACCCAATCTTGCCTCCTCCTGAATCACTATGTGCAGAGGTGGGAGGTCTAGAAGAGTCTCCATTGCTACAGTGGGCGTGGTTCTCATAGCTCCTGTAATGCCCAAACAGACAAGTCTTTGTATTTGCCTAGTTTTAGTTTGGTGGTTTCTTGTGTTACTTTGGCCCACCAGACCAAAACTGAGTATGTAAGAGAGGGTCTAACTACTCTGGTGCACCATACCTGGTTTTAACCCCCACGACTTGTCGTACATGCGTCCGACAGCTGCTAGAGTTGTCACCGATTTGTCGACCACTTTCCCAATATGACGGTTACAAGTAAGTTTGGAATCGAAAACGACTCCTAGATACTTTACTTCTCCCGATATGATTTCTTTTTCGCCAAGGAAAAGAGGTGTAAGCCCCTCTAATTTTTCCCTTGGCATAAAGGGTATAATTTTGGTTTTTATGGGACTGACCTTGTGGTCTTCCTGTTTAGTCCATTCAGTTACCACGTTCAGGGCCCTCTGCATCCGTTCCCTGATCGTGCCTACAAATTTCCCTTCCACCAAGACAACTAGGTCATCGGCGTAGCCTACAGAATAGAATCCTTCGTCTTTTAAGTTTGTTAAAAGTCCATTCCTTATCAGGTTCCATAGCAGGAGAGAGAGAGAGAGAGAGAGAGAGAGAGAGAGAGAACTCCCCCCTAAAGATTCCCCCTCCCTGCTACCTGACCATTATGGTTTTGTCATACACAGACGAATAAACCATCCTTTCTTTGAGCATGCAGTCTATCCACCTGCAGCAGGTCTCCTCCAGCCCACGCCCTCTCGGGGCCGAGGTTATGGAGTTGAAAGATGTATTGTCAAAGGCCCCTTCTATGTCTAAAAAGACACATAGAAGGATCTCTTTGTTGTCCAGCGTTTTCTCTACTCTCCAGGTGGTCTTATTTATCTAACATTTTCTGCTGAAACAAATGTAAGATTCTTATGGACGAGCCGAGTCGATTGACACTCCTCCCAACTTTAGGAAACGTCGGGGGCAAAAGTTACGTTGCAAGTTTTTGTTGGGGATACATTTCGGATGTGTTTTTATGTCCATTGTCAGCATTTTTTCTGCAAACATGACGAAAACAAGGACAGCAATGTTGCCTATGGTCATAATCAAACTAAACTTAGCCTAACTTAATCTTACTTTGCCTTGAATGCAAGGGAATTTAACGGCGTTTAACGAATACAATATAAACAAAATAGAAAAGCAATATTTATTAATGTGAACAATTAGTACTGACCATTTAGCCACTCTCAAAGTAATGAAGCAAATGAAAAACCGTTAGCTGAATAGTGCTCACTTAAACAATATACCAAAGATTAGAAACTATCAAGATGGATCGCTTGCGTCGAATTCTTTGTACTTTGGCATATCGTTTTGGTGACCTCGAAGCGTTTGTTCCTTTGAATCTGGGTGAAAATGACGCGACCGTGGTGAGTTATTGTTACTGTAGGAATAAACCAATCTCGTGTGTACGTGGCTACAAGCTGCAATGTTATTGGAATTCTCATTGTTTATTAACGAAAAAACACGAGCGTTTTTATCTGTTTCCGATCTGGTCCCTTTAAATGATAGTGGTCTTTCGTCTTCGTCTCTTTTGGACTACCTTTTTCAGTGATCCATCTTATAGTTTCTAATTTTTCACTATATTTAAGCCGACGGTTTTTCAATTGCTTCATTACATCGAGAGCATGAGTGATTACGTGTGTGTTTGGAATACATGTAAACTCCTTTATCGGCCGATAGCCGAGATTGGGCTGTCTGTGTTGGCCTAATACCATCCACGCCACCAAACTGCCGACGCACCGTAAGCCGACGAAGCTCTACATGAGCAGTAAGTACGACCCTAATGAAAGTTTACTGAAGGACCGGGGAGTAAAAGCTGACCGCCTCCACGTAGCCACCAAGTAGCGGCTAAATGGTTAGCATTAATTGCTACCATCAATAAATATTGCTTTTCTATTTATTAAACGCCGTTAAATCCCCTTGCATTCAAGCTTAAGTTTGAGCAAGTTTAGTTTTCAGCGAAATTTTTTCGTAATGTGTTTTTTATGACCATAGACAGCATTGCTGTCCTTGTTTTTGTCGTTTGCCGAAAAAATGCTGACTATGACCATAAAAACATATCGAAAATCGATCCCCAACGGAAACTTTCAACAGCCGTAACTTTTGCCCTCGACGTTTCCCAAAGTTGGGAGGGGTGTCAATCGACTCGCCTCGTAGACACGAATCGATTGACAGCAAAATTGATCGATTTCGTTACTTCCACTAAAGCTCAAGTTAGCCTTTAATATTATGAGTTGATTAAAAACTAATTTTTAGTACTTACTTTCAGGTTAACTTCATTATGACATTTTTTAAAGCATTTTTCTCATGCATTTATCTAAACAAATGCCAGTGTGTTTCATAATTTGCATTTGTCAATATCTAGTAATTTCTGATATTTTTCTTGTCAACTTTGTATAAATGTCACTAAGCATTTAGTTCCTATAGTTAAACCGAGATATAGCCAATCAGCGATTGAATAATCGTGTTCTGTGCCTTGTACAACGGAATATTTCTAACGGACCGTTAATGTTAATCTATCGTCAGGAAACGATGCCGTTAATAAGCGTTTGTGCAACCGGGGAATATAGTAATAAATCATTATGACACACCCCTGAGACGCAGAACGATGTGCGCCTATGTAAGTCATGTTTACAATGCAACATTTTGTTGGTTTTGTCCCGAATTTTACATATTTAAACAGGTCATTGTTCTAACTAAACAAAATATTTAAATTTAAATAGTACCGCGCAAAGAATTAAAGATATGTTTAAATTACATAATAATCATTTATCTATCAAATGATAAAATAAGCTTCGGTTGTTTTCATTAGTTACCAAACTGACATATCCTGCTTAAACTGAAAGCATTCTGGGGATTAACTTTAATTGTTTGGGCCCATATTTTAATTTAAGCGTGTCTTAATGGCGAAAGAGTAATTGTAGAAACAGAATAATTCTTAAATAATTGCAGTTATACAAAAATGATAATTATTTTTTCTATTAACTCAATACACCAATTAATGATAAAATAAATTAAATATAATACATTATATACAATATATAGCTTTTTACTATGATAGGGGGCATTGTCGATCACAATAATACTGTTTTCCTCTAGTATTGGCAAAAATTGGTTCAACCAGTTTTCAAACACCTCACTATTCATGTCTGTATGGTAATCTCCACTTTTGTTCGACTCAAGTAATAACAATCCATTTAAAAAATCTTCATAACCAATGTGAAGTACAATAAGACGTTTTCCTTTACCTGAGGGTTGTTAAGACACTGACAAAAAAGCTTGCCTTGCAGTTTGAATTTGTGTATCCATCCAAAGATATTTTTTCTTCACTTCTCGTCTTCATTTCACGCCAAAATCTCCCTTTCCAAACTACAATTTCATCGTTTTCTTTAAGCATACTATTGGTCTGTCTCTTACGGCAGCAATAACATAGAAATGACATTTTATTTACTTACCAAAAACCAATTTCTTTCAATAACGTACTCAAGGTAGTCCTTTTAAAAATCATTAACAGTGGTAAGTATTTTGTTCGACGTTGGTGGCTCATTTCGTAAAAAAAAGAATGTACAATCCACCTAATATCATTTTGTACTCCTTCATGCAAAATATTTCTGTTTCACTGGCTGTAATGTACGTTATGAATGATCCTCTTGAAGAACATTATAAACATTGACGGTTACAATAATTATAGTAATTGAAAATATCTTAATTGTGTTTAAAAGTAAATAGATCTGCTGATTTCGAAGTGAATTATACAATTTCAAATTTACTTTTTCTTATATTATCTTCTTTGCACGATTTGAAGCCTAAAATTTCACTTTAAATTTTGACATTTTATATTTACCTCTTTGTGTTAAAAAGATGAATCAAAATTTAAAAACTTGCTTTTACAATACGCACTTTATTAATAGTCGGATATAAATTAATTCGCCCCCTCTAAGCGCAATAAGTTAGCCCCAGCACTAACACATGAACACTCAAAAATGAGTTAGTGTGTACCTGACTATTGAAATACCCGCGCTTTTTCAAACCAGCCAATAACGGACAGCGGGAATTCTTGACACTTTTCTTACTCTATGTTTTCGTTGGTCGTATTTAGGAACAACTCTGTATATACAAAAAAAGCTAATCGAGAAACATGGTGCAGCAGTTAACATCAAATATCAACAACTCCGTGCAGGAGAACCAGATGAAATTTTCCAAAAAGTTGTGTGGCTTATTTGTAGGTTGCTATATTCAAATTTATAAACAAATCTTCCCTTATTTAAAAATTTTCTTGAAAAACACTGCACTTCTGAGCACACTGTTAATTTTCCTAGTTCTTCAAAATTAAGAAAAAAATATGTCTACATTAATTGTCACGACGCAATGGTTAAAGTTAAAAAGCAAATTGGCCGTGAATTTGTACGGTTTTCAATGGACGAAACAACTGATGTTTAAAGTTGGTGTATATCTAAATCTCGTGTTGGGTACGGTTAATGAAAATGAACCTGGAAGAGGTTACTTCATCATTGTAAAAGTTCTAAAAAACCAATAACGTAACGATAGCTAGATTCGTTAGTGAATCGTTAAGTAATTTTTATTTACCGAATCAAATGGTAATGGATAAAATAATGTTAATACTTGCAGATGCTGCACTGTATATGATAAAAGCACCACAAACGTTAAAAGTTTTTTCCCTAATTAAATTCATTGCACTTGTTTAGCTCACCGTTTAATTTTCATTGCTGAAACTGTTAGAATCGAATATAATTTAGTTTCCAATGCCAAAAAGATTTTTATCAAAGCACCTCTTAGAGTTTAAGTGTATAAAGAAAGGTACCCTAAACTGAAATGATACAAATAGCAAAAGAAATGGAAAAATACAAATTAGACATATTAGCATTACAGGAAATTCAGTGGAAAGGAAGGGGAGAAATTAGCAATGCAAATTTTACAGTAGTATACTCAGGAGAAGAAACCCAAGGAAAGAGTGGAACAAGTTTTATGGTAGCAAAAAAGTCAACGCAAACAATAATGAAATTTACACCAGTGAATGGAAGAATATCAACACTAAGAATTAAAGGGAAACCAAAAAATATCACTATCTTTAATGTATACGAACCAATGGAAGAAGCCGAGGAGGAGGAAAAACACAAATTTTATGAACTAGAAAAAATAACAGATGGAATAAAAAAACAAGACATCGTTATGGTACTGGGGGACTTTAATGCAATGGTGGGGAAAGAAGAATGGCTCAGAGGGGTTGCAGACAAACACATTATTCATGAGAAGACAAATGACAATGGACTAAAACTATGTAATTATGCGGCAGCAGCAGACCTAGTAATAAGTAGCACCAAATTCCCACACAGAAGAGAACATAAGGAAACCTGGCTTATACCCGGAAGAAACAAGGGCAACCAAATAGATCATGTGTTAGTCTAAAAAAACATAGCAACAGCTGTACAAGATGTCAGAACCTTCAGAGGTGCCAACGCAGACACAGATCACCTGTTGGTAATAACAAAACTAAAGCAAAAAATAACAAAAGATTGGGAGAAAATTAATCAAAGAAGAAAATGGGCAGTTAAAAAATTAAACAATATGGAAACCATGAAAAAATATATAGAAGGAATTGAACAAAAAATAACCCAACCAAAAGAGAGAGCACCAGAAGAAATCGAAAATGAATGGAAAAACATTAAAGAATGCATAACGGATATAACGGCAAAAATCATAGGACACAGAAAAAATAAAAAAATAAAATATGGTTCGATGAAGAATGTGACAGAGAAATTAAAAAAAAGAGAGATGCTAGATTGAAATGGATAAACACAGGAAAGAACGAAGACCACGAAAAATATAAAGAGATAAAGAAAAAAGCAGACAAACTATTTAAAACGAAAAAAAGAGAATGGATAGATCAAGAAATAGAGGAAATAGAAATCAATAGAAGACACAACTGTACTAGCGAGATGTACAATAACATAAAAAGACAAGAAGAAACTACCCAATTAAGAGAAGATAACCAAGGACAAACATACTATGAAGGAAAAAAGATTAAAGATATTTGGAGAGAATATTATCAAAGCCTACTATTCAGGGAAGAAGATGAAGAGCAAAGGGAAATGGTAAATGAAAGAAATGAATACATAGACAAAGAACCAACCTATGAGGAAGTGAAAAAAACTATAAAAAGAATTAAAAATGGTAAAAACCCGGGTGTAGATGAAATAAACGGAGAAATGATAAAATATGGAGGGAAAGAATTGCACAAAACAATACACAAACTAATAACAGCAATCTGGAATGAAGAGAAGATGCTAAAAGACTGGAAAAAGGGAAGAATCATACCGATATATAAACAAGGCGACCCAGAAATATGCAGTAACTGTACGGGAATCACGCTCCTCAACACAACATACAAGATTTTCACATGTATATTACAACAGAGGTTAAGTATCCACACGGAAAATAAAATCGGGGACTATCAATGTGGATTCCGCCCAGGCAGATCAACAGTAGACGCTATACATATCATCAACCAAATAATAGAAAAAGCGTACGAATACAATATCGAATTACATCTCTTATTCATAGACTTTCAAAAAGCTTTTGACCAAATTAAAAGACCACAAATATTAGAGGATATGAGAGAAATCCAAATACCATCGAAACTAATACGACTAACTAAAATGACGATGGAGAATTCAGAAGCGACAGTACAATTACAAGAAGGGGACACAAATATTTTGAAACCAACTTAGGGGTAAGACAAGGAGATGCACTATCACCCAACCTATTCAACATAACACTAGAGAACATCATACGGAAAACAGACCAAACAGGCACAATTGTGAACAAAGAGATGCAAATTTTGGCATATGCGGATGATTTAGTAATAGTCTCAAGAAGCAAAACTAAACTACAACAAACACTTAACACAATCGAAACAGAAGCAAAAGCACGAGGTCTTACAATAAATGAAAAGAAAACAAAATACATGTGCAGAAAACGAGGAAAAGGAGATAACCAAAACCAATACAAAATCGGAAGTCACAAATTTGAGAGAATACAAACATTCACATACCTAGGAACGGAAATAAACAACAAAAATAACAGACCAGGATATAAAAGTGAGAATTCACCGAGGGTTTAAATTATTCTACATATATAAACCATTACTGAAAGACCGGAAAATCACGAAAACAACAAAAATAAGAGTATACAAAACACTAATAAGACCCACAATAATATATGCAGCAGAGACGATAAGAATGATGAAAAAAGAGGAGGAACAACTGCGTATTCTCGAAAGAAAAATCATGAGGAAGATCCTAGGACCAGTGAAAATGGGAGACAACGAATATAGAATAAAAAGGAATAAGGAAATAGAAGAAGAACTGAAAGGAGAAGACATTGTCAGGAAAATAAAAGCACAGCGAATAAGATAGCTAGGGCATATAGAAAGAACGGATAGAAATAGAATGATAAAGACAATAACCGAGTGGAAACCAGAACAGACAAGGCCACGAGGAAAACCCAAAAATGATGGAAGGATGAAGTATTTGGAGATTTTTAAGAAGAATGAACGTAGTAAACTGGAGACGGACCGCGACCAACAGGAAAGAATGGAAGAAAATAGTAGTAAAAGCAAAATCAAGCAAGGACATATGAAACGGAAATCACAACTAAAGGCACTAATCCAGCCAAAAAGGATTAAAAAGCCCATGAAAGGGCGCCAATGATACCTCCCAGGAGGAATTACGGCATACATACATACCCTAAACTTCCTTTACCACCAGAGCCGATCTTAACAGCTGGTTAAAATGTGTAGATTTTCTTGCTAAAATCGAAGATTTTGTGTGTCAGTTTGATTCTCAAAGTTCAGCTGCAGTTGAAAATTGTATTAAGTATTTTAGAGATCCAACAATTAAACTGCAGTGAGCTTACATTAAATCTAATTTTGTTTGCGTCGCCACTGCCATTAAAAAATTTGTTATTCTGCATATTTTAACTGTTTTATAGTGCATGTCTTATATCTTTTTCGTGCATATATTGCAAGCTCTACTGATCAATAACTGAATTTTTGGTATAAAGCTACAGAACAAATTCTGTCGACTAACTACGTTTGCTAGAAACGAACAAAAGGCACTTTTTAGAAATGAACATTTTCATAACTTTTAAAGTCAATACGGTGAGCAACTATTTGTCTATACGTCTCAATTTGTAAAGCATTCTCGAGTAGAAATATCATATGGTTCTAACATAGCCATAATAAATTCGACGATTATGACAATTGCAGTTGTATTTAATAGGAGTAAAATATATGACTTAGTAATCTCTACGCAATTATTAGTTTCCTTAACAGAACTATGTCACAAACGTGCTCAATGTTGTGATCAATTGTGATCATCAGGCTCTTTCATACGCAATACTGTTTATGTGTCCAGTATTCAACTTTCAGTTGCAGTTAAGAATTTTCAAAAATCTTAAAGAGGATGTAACAATAGATCTAAACTTGGACACCCAACCCCATAGCTCATACGTAACCTTTAGCTCGAGTTTTCTTCTTTCGACTAGGGCAGTCCTCATTTTGAGGACTTAAGAAAATTTAAGACTTTAGAAACAGTACTTATAAATTCAACTGTAATTCACCAGTAGAGACTTGACGTTGCTAAACAAATGTAATTTTGTAGATATTGTTGTTTTTGGGCAGAAAAAGCGCAAGCATTTGCAGAACACCTAACAGATGTTTTTTAACTATACCCTTCGAAAAATCAATCAGAAAAAGAAACCGAGTTCATCCAAATTCTTGTACTTGCCAGACCGATGCTTTAAAATCGCTGATGTACAAAGAGTTATTGCAACGCTATACCCAGAAAAAGCACCGGAACACGATCTGCTAACAGGAAAATTACTCAAAGAACTATCTATCAAGGGGTAAGGTATCTCACACAACTCTGCAACGCTATTTTGCAAGTCGGGTACTTCCCGGCCCAGTGGAAAGTAGCACAGGTTAGTCTCATCCTAAAACCTGGAAAACCACCCGATGACTTAAAATCCTATCGTCCCTTTAGTCTCTTGCCCATAGATTCGAAAGTTTTTGAAAAGCTACTACTAAACTGACTATTACCAATTATTGAAAATACCGAATCTATTCCTGATTGTCAATTTGGATTTAGGCAGATGCACTTCACTGTTGAACAAATCCATCGCGTCATACAAAAAATTATTGAAAGCCAAGAAAAAAGCAATACTGCTTTGCATCATTTTTGGACATATTTCAGGCCTTCGACAAAGTGTGGCACACTGGCCTTTTATTAAAGTTACGTTTCCTTTTCCCCATAAACTATTTTATTGTCCTTAAGTCATAACTCCATAACAGACAATTTCTGCTCAAGATCGATACTGAGCACACAGAACTCTACCCCATAAATGCTGGAGTGCCACAAGATAGTGTTCTGGGGCCACTACTCTATCTGCTATACGCTGCAGACCTACGTACCACAGCACCCTTTGCAGTCGATATAGCTGTTCTAGCTTCCGACACTGACCCCAGTAATTGCAACCCAATCTAAATGAAATTCAAACATGGCAAAAGAAATGGAGAATAAAATCAAATTCAGCCAAATCTATCCATGCAACATTTACCACACGAAGAGAAACCTACCCCCCTATTCAACTGAATAATCAACAATTGCCTCAACAAGAAGCCAAATACCTGGGGCTATATATCAATAGGAGGCTCACTTGGAGAAAACACATTTTTACCAATCACACTAAAGCCAATTTGGTCATATGGTATCCCGTTCTGGGGCACAGCATTTATTTCCAATATAGAAATACTTAAACGTTTCCAAGCAAAAATTTTGAGAATGAAAGTGAACGCACCTTGGTTTATGTCCAATGTAGGCATCAGAAGAGACCTCCAAATCCCTCCGGTTAAACAAGTAATACGACATTCCAGCCAGCAGTAATGCAAGATTAATTGACCCTCTCCCCCCAACAAGGTTAATGAAATTTAGCTGCAACTTTTAATATTGTTATTTCGCATAGTTTCTCTGCTTTTACTCTTTCTGTCATTTATATTTTCTTTTTTCTTGTATTTTCTAGGTTGCAAACACTTAGTTCTTTTCTAAATTTAAAATTTTGCTGTTTTAATAATAAGGTTTTTTGAAATGTTTGGTTTTGTAGTTCCACATTTTTTGTGTATTTTTTCATTTTGTTGAGATATTTCACCTTTTATCTTTTTGTTTATTATTTGCCCCAGTTTATTTCGTTATAACTAAAAATTTTCATAATTGCCTTCGTTTCAATTCTTTTAGAATTTGGATTTAATTCTCCTCATTCAATTATTTAGTGAAGACCATTCTCATTCTTTGATATATTTCTTTGTTAATAAATATGCTTTATTAGATTTAATATTTTTTGTAATTATGACACGGGACTTATCATTTTGTACTTTTATGACGAAAGACATTGCATTACTACTCTTATCCTTTTATATAGTCACAAACAATTCTTTTCTTTGTTTCTCGTTTCTGTCGTTTACTTAATTCGTCGATTTTTTTTTTGTTTATTTTTATTGGCACATTTCTTCACTCTTTTTTTCATATTTTCTTTCTGGTTTGTGATTTTATATTTAGTCATCCTCTTTGTTTTTTGTTCACACAAAATTATTATTTTTATTTTTTTTTGATTTTATTTTTTTAATTACCCTCTAATCGCGTGCGGATATTTATTTGCCAGTTTCACATTATTTCCGGGTTCTTTTGGATATTCAATTTTTATTTCTTCTCATTTTGTCACACAAAATTTTCTTTTATATCGACTGTTACTTCTTTACTTTTTTATTAATTTTGTATAATTTTTGTTTTATTAAAATGAATGCTAGTTGTTCCCTATAGTGATGCTAACAACAAAAGAATGAATAGATAACTTTTATTGTACTACATCTCAAACTGAATTACAGATTATTGTGTAATAATATAAAAATATAATAATTTCTGAAAAGCTCCTTTGATTATTCATTATTAATTTTTGCTACTGCATAACGGGAGATTAATATTAACTACAGGCGCCATATCTTTTATTTGAACTAAATTATTTAATCCCAAGGCACTAGAAATACGTATATAAATACAATTTGGTGCAAATAGAAACAAAAGCAAATTTGGCTGATCAAGCATGAAATTTCAAATTTTTACATCATCAAAATTTCATACTGCTGGAAGCTGAGCTCCTGCCCAGCGTACGGAATATAGCAGCAGTTGTGGCTCCTCTGCACCTTCCCCACAGTTTTGCTTCCCTCATGGAAAACTCTCCCGATGTACAGCGGCTCCCCGTCCTCGCTTCGGCCGCCAACGAACGCGTTGGGGGGAATATTTCCCCCAGAGCACTGCACCCAACGCCCACTGCAATCGCAGAGTACTTCGTACTGGCCCACCGCGTTCTCCAGGCCGCCCCAGGGGACGTAGGCGGTCCTATGGCTCGGTACAAGCTTGCCGGGAATCTGCCCTCCTTGGAAGTTGGATCTTATAACGTACGTTTGTTCGCCCCTGTCGTCGCCGCCGACGAAAGCGCGCGGGGGAACATTTCCGCCGCTAGAAGGCACCCACGAGCCTTGCGAGCCCCCAAAGCCGCCGGGTTGTCCACCAAACTGCTGAGGCTGAGGGGCACCGAACGGCGGCTGGGGCTGCCCTCCGAACTGCTGAGGCTGGCCTCCAAACGGCGGGGGCTGCTGCCCGAACTGCTGCGGCTGCTGCCCTCCGAACGGCTGAGGCTGACCGCCGAATTGTTGCCCTTGCGGTTGCCCGCCGAACTGCTGCGCCTGGGGCTGGCCGAACTGTTGGGGCGGCTGCCCTCCGAATTGTTGCGGCTGCGGCGGAGCAAAACCACCCGTAGGGGAGCCCCCGAATTGGCCGGGCTGCGGAGCCCCAGGGAAGCCGAACTGCTGGCCGCCGAATCCCCCGGGCGGGCCTTGCTGGATGATCCACGAGCCGGTGGCGCCCCAGCCGGTGCAGACTCCTACGTAGTTAATAGGAACGTGCTGGTTGTCGGTCCAGCTGATGAAGGGTTGCGGGTTGTCCGCGCAGCCAGCAGAGATGGTGCCGTTGTTCCACCGAACCCAGAAGCTGCGGAACTCCCCCGCGTTGAGGATGTTGGGGGTGGGCACCTCGGCCACGTCGGGCTTGGAGCGGTTCTTGCGGATCACCGACTTCTGGTTGCCCCAGCCGCCGATGAAGACTTCGTACATGGGGTCGCATTCCGCCGCCGACGAGGTGAGCGCGATATGGGCATCGTTGCCGGCCCTCACCTTGAAGCGAAGCGTGCCGGTGTTGTTGGGGTAGAACACATACTCCAAACGGTCTGGAGTGTTAATTTCTGGAAAATAAATTTTCGTTAGAATTGCTCAACAATCAAATTTATTCAAGCGAAACCGTGGCACGCTGAAGTTAATTGGGAAAAGTTTACCGACCCCATTACGTGCTCGCTTGCTCTTCATGCTGTTAGTCAATAAATCTGTTCTTATCCGACTTCAGCCGAAAAGACTGTGGAGTTCGCAACGGTCATTCACTTTGAATGCTACTTAAAACGTTAAGGCAATTGTGGTGCTGCACAGGAAATTGCCTTTAAATTCATAGTTTGAATACATTTTAACGTTAGACAATTGCAGGGGAGAACAAAATGCAAAAATTTCATAAATATGTAGCATTTAAACATAATAATTTGTTGAATGGTAATAATGGTAAGGCTCTAACGCCCCGTCTAGGAGCACGGCCTACGAACAGAAAGGTTAAGGCTCACATATGTTCGTCTTCCCGGTCGTCGCGCATCATCTTTGATGCGGGACGATATGGCAAGCACCGAGCCTTAGACGAACGCCATTGTTAGCCCTTGTTCGAAGTGAACGCGGGCACTCAATTATTTTTAGTGACCGAATAGGCCACCCGCCAGGCATCAGAGAGCTCCGGGAAACCAATCGGGGTCCGCCCGTACTGCACCCTCAACCACGAGACCACGCTGGCGATATAATTTGTTAAACAAATAAAAATAAATGTAATAATGAAAGATAAGCCGAAATTCCACCGAACTTTTTGTTTGAAAAATTTATGCAAGCAAATGACCAGAAAAGACAAAATATAAAAAGACGAATTCTAAGTAAGTAGAGATACCTGAAGAAGGCTTAAGTGTAAGCGTGGCATAACAAACCTTTGGGAGGACAAGAAGCAGTTGAAAATGAAGGCCATCGATATTGTTCGAGGACTAGCGTGACTGAGAGGAATACTTGTATTGTTCCTCGCCTACTCGTGGATAACCGCCGATTAATAGTTGCTGAAAGTCCTTCTACTAACATTTGGATGAAACAAAAGTCGGATACAAATATCTAATCCGAGACTAACAAAGACAACTCCTGTTTCACAACTCCACAAAAATTGAGATTTGTTCTTGACTACCCTGAAACATCTTCACTATAGACTAGACTTATTGCGCTGCGACTATTAAGAGAACCACTAGGTGAACATTTTGAAAGTAATTGGCTGGTGTCACAATTATCTTCATTTTAATGAGACCAAAAGACTACCTCCTCCCTAGAAAAAAATATGTTTTTAAGTCTGGAGATTATGTAGAAAAATGTTTGTATTTTTACGTTACTTCAATAAAGTTAAAATACTTAATTCCGGTTTATGTTTAAGCCACCCACGTGGCAAATTGACCTTAGTCAACTTTGTAGAGCTTCCCAGTTACCAAATTGATGGATAAGTGAAAAGTTAGATATATAAATTATGTGTCTCAATGTTTCTATTAATTTCCCCAATTTACCTCCTTGTATATCTTGTGGTATCTATTTCTTCGTCCACTTAACTACTTATAAGATGCGCTCCTTAACTGCTCATCACTAAATTTGTTCTAATCTCAATTCTTTTTTTCTTAGTTAATATTCTTCTTTTTATATATTGTATGAACGCGTGTTGCTCATAATCTATATGTTCCTTTCGTATAGTAATATTAGTGACCTTTCCCTTCAGAAAACATGCTTTTCTCTTTAATTTAATACTACACTTTTTTTCTTCATTCACTAGTCCCTGGTGCTCTTACGGGTGTTGGGTTTTTAATACTACATGATGTTTGTTATCGTTGATGTTTGGTAACGTTCATCTTTCAACAGTTTTGCTACTTTTAGACCTTTTGGTGATGAATTAAAATGACTTCGAGTTTTATTAAAGGAAAACTGAAGGTTTGCATAGTGGATGTGAAAGAAAATACATGATATTAGCAAGTGATATGTTTAACCTTCTCTTGGGCTGTCGCTTTGGCTCCTCTGTCCGCGGCCGGCGGAAGCGAGTTCAAGTCTCGCTCAACCCATGGGTGTATGTGGCGTTCTAGTATTAAAATAGTTAAGTAAGTGCATGTTGGTAGGCGCCATAAGCCCTTAAGACAACGATGCCGGTAAGTGCGCCCACTGAAAAAATCTTTTCTTTTTGTATGAAGGTTTATATAAGTTATTAACTTATTTTTGGTGATTTTAGCGAAATCAATGAGTTTTTTATTACTTGAAGCGATCTTTCTCCTGGTTCACCTTCCTTTCAATACAATGGGATATTTTGTAAATGTACCGCCATGTTTTCCTTTAAATTCACTTCCCCCGTCATTTTTAATTTTTATTATAAGATAAAACATCTTTTCTCCTACTTTTTTCGTTTTTATTTCGGGTTTTTTATATTTATTTCTTCACTAGTAACCTTAATTTGGTTCTTCTTAGATTTCGGCGCTTTTTCTTTATCTTTTAACTTCTTCATTGTATATTTATATCTGCCTTGCTCAAATTCCTCTCTTCGGTATTAGGTAATCTTAATAACTTTCTCATATTCCCGTCGGTGTATCTATTTTGAAATTTTTTCCATTTTTTTTACATATGTCTCCTTTTAATGTTGCTATTATATCGTTTATTGTCAGATAGCTTTGGAACAACCTAAAGTCACCATTTCCCAAGACCACACCTGCTCGCATAGCTTTCAAAGTTCTACCGGACTTCTTTAACATTGTACTTTGTGAATAAATTACAGTACACAAAAATATTTTCAACACTACAAAAATTCTGCCAGAAGCTCAATAAAGTATAAATAAAACTAATAACAGCTTTAAACTTCTTACTTGAAAACATTAAATTAAAATTCAGTGGAAATTTAAAGGTCGGTTTTCAAAAGCTAACATAGAGAACAAACGATTATAAACACAAATGGTTAAAGACTGTCTGTAAATATTTAACAAAAACGAAAAAGTAAAATAAAGATAACAAAGATGAATTGCGTTTAAGTCATTGAATCAACGAAAGTTATCATTTGACGTTTACCACAAGAAGCCAATGATGGAAGAATCTGAAAAACGCTTTATTAGCTTTACAAAAACCATTAACAAATATTCAGTTGTAGATTGTAAAAGAATAAGAACAAAACTTGTAGGAAAGAAAAAGTACGATTAGTTATTGAGAGAAACTGAATTCTTAAATATTTAACGTATTTTTCTCTAGATGGAATTGGTGATTACATCTAGACTCCTTCAACACCGATTTTAACTTCAGCAAGCTCCCTTTTGTACTTTTGATTCCCATGGGTGTGCAAAGATGCTCGTGCCATCGCACATAATGCTTCTCTAAAAACTATTTTCCAAAGTGGACTGGGTTGGTTACGAGGGTTTCACGAATTCATTAAGTAGACGGTAAAGGTTGATGCTTAACGCCATCTTCCAATGGTGAACATGTCAATGCAATTCACTATACCCAAAATTTTGAGAGGGGTGGCACCATGTGATGGTGTATTTATTATTATGCTTGTAGCACTCATTCTCTTTCCATTCGATTTCTTTCCTTCGAGTATTTATTATAAAATTATTCCTATTATAATAATGAATTAGGGAGTTAATAAAAAGTTGCTGAATACTACACAAGATAAGAACGGAATATAGTCGTATAAGTCATGTACTTTAAAAAAGGCTAAAGAGAAGAAAACGAAAGGCATAAAATAAAAAGAGTTGTCAGGAACATGCACTAACATTATTTATTATTAAAGGACTCGAAAAATTTTACAGCCGCACAGTGACACAAAGACCTTAATGGATACAAAAAGTCATAAATAATTATGTTATTTAGTCGTTTTAATCTAAACTAATGCCGCCATTTCATAATAATTTTCAGGCAAGTTCTCATTTTTACCAGGGCATTATAAGGTAAAAAAAGGTTTGTAACCAACTACTTTCGAATTTGCAACATCAGTAGCCGAAAATCGACATCCCATAATATCCTGTTACTTATAGTTGGTGTTTTTTCTTTTTTTTTTCTTATGATTATTACTTTTTGTTATATATTTCCTATACAAAATTAAAGTTTATGTAAGAAAAAAAAAGAGAAAGAGTCGAGTCCGTAGACAGAAACAATAGA
This sequence comes from Sinelater perroti, assembly GCA_036346155.1. NCBI lineage: Eukaryota > Metazoa > Arthropoda > Insecta > Coleoptera > Elateridae > Sinelater > Sinelater perroti. Next base: position 4,744,988 of record JARFIY010000344.1, read on the forward strand.
AAGACTAGGAGTTTGAACACAAAGAAATGAGAAAACTGGGCCAAAAACATAAAAGCGAAAAAATGTAATATAGAGTCCTACTTATCTTTTCTTTCTATGAGTAAGCATTATTTTAATAAATTTTAATTTTTTGTTATAGATTATACCGTTTTTGTCCATTTCAGTAGTTTGTTCAATGTTGTATGTGTCTATGGTTTTGTTTTTTAAATCCCACATTCTCTAAAACCCTTCGTGTGGTACTATGAACCATGTTGGGTACTATCTGGGAAAAGGAACTAACCTAACCTGTTAATTTAGAAAAGAATATACTTCATGATCACCAAAAACTCCAAGTTTCTCTTTTCTTTTCTATTTACGTTTGATTTTATTATTTTCTCATTCAAATAAAGTTGATATACAAATTCTCCTAGTGCTTAATGATCTTGCTTAAATTAGCTTACCTAAACTCCCCTTTACGTTCATTTTTCACTGTAATTTTTCTCATACACATCGCTTTGGTTTTTCAGTATCTTATTTTCTTTTTGGATCTTCAACAATATACAAATGATGCACAAGAACAAAGAAGAATTAAAATGAATAAATAGCGAAAAACGCAAGTACCGAGAATACGGCTCCGTCACGCAGCATGGTTAAAGTGATTTATTGTGAAGAATAACGAAGATACAAGCGAGAAAGTGTGTGTAATTTGGTTGGAAGAGGAGGTAGATCCAGGTAAATTAACTGATAAAAGACCCAGCTGCCGCAGCAAGCATGAGGACAAGCTTCAAGTGTCTAATTAAGGACTCGATCTACTGACGGTAGTGAAAATAGAAATACTAAAGCTAAAAGTAATGAATGACAAGGAAAATATAGTTAAAAGAATAAAGGCAAAACGAGGAAAGAGATTGCGTGGAATTGTAACAAAGTAATCAGATCACCGCAATGTAAGTACAAGAACAAATGGGAAATATAGGAAACGAAATGGTGGAATTGAAGCAGATGATGCAAGACATGAAAGATAGTCTAACTGAGGAAATATGAAAGGAGTGCTTAAAGAGAGATGCCAAAAATGGGAAAAAAACTTGAATCAAGAATATATAACTAGGAAAACAAAAGAGAGCTAAAAGCAAAAATAATATACTGGTAAAGGAGCTAAAAATAAAAGCGAATCAGAACAACTCATCAGAGATAAACTGGAAATTGAGACGACAGTAAGAAACAGATATAAATGAAAGGAAACGACGACGAGTATTGCAAGAACGACGAAGGTGCTATCGAAATATATGCAGAATGCCAGTCCAAGAAGTAACAAAAGCAAAAGCAGACACCTGTAGAATAAAAAATTAAATAAAGAAACAAGTAAAAAATGGCTAAGACGACAAAAGCAACGGTTCGAATAAAGATTAAGGTAAATTAACAAAAAATGAAGAAGGTGAGAATAATAAAGAACATAAAGACACTAAATAACAAGAAACACACAAATAGCAGTGATAATAGAAACAAAAACAAAAGATACAGGTGAAAAATCACTACACAAGGAATATATACCGAGATACTTAGAAACAGAAACGACAAACAAAGCAAAAGATGAAGTAGGAATAATAATAAGAGGATAAATAAGAATAATAAAAATGGATCTAACACTATCGTATATAGTACGCAAGTGATATAAATATACGTACCAACAGACACTTTTGAAGATAAAAAGAAAGAATTTTATAAAAAATTCCAGGATACAATGGGAACATACAGAGAGAAAGCAGAACGTGATAATTTTAGAAGACTGAAGTGCAAGCACCGGACAATATAGTGGAACGAAATTATAAATTACAACGGAAGAAAAATGACACGATTTTGCACAGAAAACCAGGTACGACACTCAATATTTGCACACACAGACATAGGAAGAATTAGTAAATCTTAAAAGCATAATAGACTATAATTTTGAGCAATAATACATTACTCAAAGTAAAAGACGTAACAGTATACAAAGCAGCTAAGTTAGATGCACACCATAACCTTTTAGCAGGAAAATTAATCTTTAGGAAAACCAGATAAGAAGTAGTAAAGACTATAGAAAGGAATAATGTGGGAAATCACAAGCGACGTAGAAAACTAATAATGACGAAACTGAAACAAGAAGGAAGAGGAAGATGCAGACTTACATTTTAAAAGAACGAACTGGTCTAATAAGATGAACAAGAAAACCGAAATACAAAGAAAAATAGATGAGTAAAAGAAATCAACCTAGAGATACTGTAAGAGGATAAAAGAAGAGCATGGGAAGATTTAAGTAAAAAAGTAGAACACAGCTATGGGGAAAATTAAAAAAACATGAAGCACCTCAAATATAAAACATGGGGCCGGCGAAGAAATTGCTCTGTAAGCAATCCCAGAACGAACTTAAAAAGACCTTTGATTTCGATTTCGAATTTCGGGAAAATTCGAAATCGAATATCTCGAAAATTATTCGACATAGAATTTTTTCGACTTCAGCATAAAAATTCCTATAAGAATCACATTTAAAATCGTAATGTCGAAAACACAAAACAGAGTATATTACATAAAAAAGGGGTAGCTCCAAACTCTAATGTATGGTGTAGTAAACTAGACAATGATGAACAAGGACAGCAATAGAAATAAAATATTTGTGAAGAATAACTGCAGGAACTAGTAGCAATACGATATAGAAAAATAGTAATTAAAACGGATAGGAGAGTGGAAGAGTACAAGATTTTCAGGACAATAATATAAATGGGAATGAAAGGACAGAAACAAAAAGAGGAGGAAGAAAGTAGATAGAAAATATACAAGATATATTGGAAAGGAAAAACATTGGCAGAAGTAAAAAAGAATGAAAGTTACATACATTAAAAGAGATTCTACAAAAGCTTCACATTTTAATATAATAATATTGGAAATAAGTTTAAAAAAGTAAAAAAAAAACAAAAAACAATTTAAAGAACATTGGGAAAACATTTAAACATATAAATAAGAGAGCAAATAGAAACTTCCCTATAATTAGCGTAAATCCAGCACTTCAGACTCTTCGTGACCGAACATGTCTTTAGGCACCTTTTGATCATAAATCTTCAATTTCCTTATATGAAAAACACTTCAACCTTTATAAATGTTACGATTTTTATTCTACTCCCCACCCTCCAAAGTAATAATGGTCTGTTCATGTAAGGATAATGATCAACTTGGTAGTTCGGATGGTAGTAAAGTGAAAATGCAATATTTAGACAAACCAAATGTTTATTAATAACAAATTCTTCATTTTACAATAAAATTATATTTGAATGATACAAAAGTTGTTAAACAAATAAATAATATGCTGCGCTAGAGGTACATAAACTTTATAACCACAATGGAGGATTCTTACTAAACATACGTTATACTATGCAAACTTGAACACTTAGTTGTAATTCCCAATACACTTGTATAAAAAATAATGTGGATCGACAATTTACTGTAAGGCACCTACCAAGCAACAAATAATTGTGCACGGTGTGTTTTGACTTGAGTATACATTGCTTATAATGCCTCTAAGAGGTTCCTATGAACCCATGCAGCAGTAGCGAAGCGTAAGGCCGGAAGAAGAGTTCTTATGAAATGAGGATCTCGTATTCGGGGTAGCTCATCTCCTGGCCGCCGTACGGAATGTAGCAGCAGCCGTGGCTCTGCTGCACCTTTCCAATGGTGAGGGTGCCCTCGTGGATCACCCTGCCGACGTAGAGCGGCTCGCCGTCCTCGCTCTGGCCGGCGGACAGCGCGTTCGGCGGAATGTTGCCTCCAGAGCAGGCGACCCACCGGCCGCCGAAGTCGCAGAGCACCTCGTAGTCGGGAACGGCGTTCTCGTTGCCGCCCCACGGCACGTAGCCGGTGCCGTGGCTGGCCACGAGCTTGCCCGGGATCAGCGCGCCCTGCAAGTTGGCGCGGATCACGTAGAGCGGCTCGCCGTTGTCCTCGCCGCCGACGAAGGCGCGCGGGGGCACGTTGCCGCCGCCGCCGCCGACCCAGCAGGCGCTGCACGTGTTCGAGCCGTAGCCGTAGCTGGGCAGCGGCGCGCCGCCCTGCTCAATGATCCACGAGCCCGTGGCGCCCCAGCCCGTGCAGACGCCCACGTAGCGGATGGGCACGGACTCGCCGTCGGTCCAGCTGATGAAGGGCTGCGGGTTGTCGCCGCAGCCGGCGGAGACGGTGTTGTTGTCCCAGCGGACCCAGAACGTGCGGAACTCGCCGCCGTTCAGGATGTTGGGGGTCGGCACCTCGGCCACGTCAGGCTTGGTGCGGTTCTTGCGGATCACCGACTTCTGGTTGCCCCAGCCGCCGATGAAGATCTCGTACATGGGGTCGCACTCGGCCGAACAGGTGCTCAGGGCCAAGTGCGCGTCGTTGGAGGCGCGCACCTTGAAGCGCACGTAGCCGCTCTGATTGGGGAAGAAGGTGTACTCGAGTTTGTCCTCGGTGTTGAGCTCTGGAAAAGCGGTAGCTGTTTAGGAACTTGCGCAACCCAGAAAGCATTTGCGGTATAAAATTAGGATTAGTGTACATCAAGACCAACATGTAGCAATAAACGGAACAGAAATATGGAAGATCACACACATTCTGAAGACTGTAACGGCTGATGATGCCACAACTCCCTATCGCATTTTGGAACGAAAAGCTTTGAACCATCATTCGAAATCTAATGTAATAATTCTACTAAATTCAATCATTTTTTAATTCGCATTTAAGAAAAAACCATGAAAGGAAGAATGTAAAACATTACAAAGCTACAAAAGCCAAAAAAAAAAGGAAAAATACTAATAGACAACACCAAATCCAGAAAAATCAAAGCAAGAACTGCACAGTTTAAGCCAACATGGTTCTAACCTACCCCAACCCAACAAAATAAGGCATCAAATAAAATTCTTCTTAATCGACAATCCAATACCGCATCCCATCTATATTCAATCTAACCTAAGTGAACCAAATTCCAGCCTTGCTTAACCTAATTAACCCAAACCAATCTAAATCAGTTAAGCAACGCAAATATCTTGATCCAAACAAACTTAAAATCCCTAATTTACTGTATACCACCCAATTTAATTAAGCATAATTTAGAATTATCATTAATTGAAATTACAGCAATTACGTCTTACAATTTTCTTTCATTATTATGTACCCTAAATGAAGCTTTCATCACCGCTAATTAAATCTGTGCTTAATTGAACTTAATTTAAATTTAGCGGCCTTACTGAATCCATTTATATCCAACATTGAAGCATCCCTATAATTAGTTTAACTTAGTCTAATTTGGTTAACTGTAATGTATACGATAGTTCATTTGGATAGATAACGTTTAAATGAGTTAATTTTGATCATAATACGACTGAATATTAACATCAACAAATTTCCTACTTAATTGAATTCATTTCGATTGAAATTTAGTTTAGTTGCTTGATTGTCTATAGCAATATTAAAATTTATACTAAAAAAGAGTTAATAAATCCACCAAACGTTAAAGCTCCCGTTTAATTAGTCGGCAGAATGTAATTTGCCGTATAATTATATTTATTGTAATTCAATTTAGCCTAATTACAATTTTATAAGATTTGAAGTAACAAGTATCTACTATAAGAGATAAATAATCAGAACGTAATTTTATACCTAAACAAATACAATTGAAGTGTGCCAAAACCATTATTTAATTTTGATTTGCCTAATTACAGTATTTCCTAATTTAACAGACTTGTACTAATTTATAAAATCATCAAACATGCAAGCGATAATTGATCAAAACATGACTAAGGCCAATTCACTTTGTACCAATTTTAAAATTGCCTAATTTGCTATCAAATTTCATGAAAGGCGTAATTTTCCCTTGGACACAATTTATTTTTAAATCTAATGTTAGTATACATAGCACAATTATCGCATATTAAAAGACCAATAAGATGTTAAAACAGACAGCCTACAAATAATTTGATAGTAAAATTAACTTTAATTAACCTAGCCTCATACAACAGCAATTTGAAGCAACATTGATCCAGTACAACCAACATTAAACGACTAAGTTTTAAATATAATTAAGTTTAATTGTAATTAATTATGAATTACTAGTTTTCAAATTACCAGATCAACTTAATTGCGATTTTGACATACTAGATAAAATTTAAAGTCCCAAAACCGACTAAACTAATTAAATATTGTAACAGGCTAATTCAATTTAGTACAACTGCAGCATTTTTAATTGTAGTTTAAATAAACAAACGTAATCGTGGTTAGAATTTAATTTTGTATCTAATTTGATAATTTTATTAGAAATATAGCCTAATTGGAATTTATTTTATTCTATTTTAACTTAGTCTAACAAATAAAGCCTTAAAAATATTGTTTGTGGCACCAAAACTTAATTTTCTTCTTAATTAAATTAAAGATATTACATAATTTAGTTCAATTATCTTAGTTACTTGTGTTTTTTATCATGACTGACATGGCAATTATTTACAAAAATATGAATTATTGCCTAATTTTAATTTTAATTAATCTAATTCTGCTTTAACCCAACCTAATGCAATCAGATTATCCCTGTTTAATTTAATTCAAATCTGACACGATTGTAACCTTGCCTAACCCAGCCTAATTGAATCCAAATTCAATTTAATGGACGGTTGGTTTTAATATGATTATTGCGTTTCTATATTTTCATCTCGAGTTTTATTTATTTTTTTACAGATTAGAAGAGCAGTATTTGGTGTTTTAATGCTAATAACGAGGTGCTATAATGCGAGTGCTGTGAAGCACACAACTATGAACTTAAGATCTTGTACCACCTGATTTAACTTTGGTAATTTAACCTAATTCTCATCTAATCTAATTAGAGCATCCAATGGAAAGTCTAGTCATCCACATAAATTAGTTTATTAATCATTAGCATTATTAAGATTAGAAGGCATTTGAAAGTTTCCTTCATTTAAAATTAAAAACAGCAAAATTTAGAAATGAAAAAATTACCACAAACTTGTCAATTGCTTGCCTAACTGTCTAATAAATCAATAAAATTTACTGATGAAGAGCACGCCACAGTCTTGACCCCTTTCTTTGTTAATGTTAGTAGTTGGAAACCAATTAGCATGCAAATTATCCCCCTGCTCGTCCACCTCCAGCCTGCTAACACATTTTGCAGAGAAGCGCCGGCAGGAAATAGTTATGGCATTCCGTCATGCGTAACCTTTCGATCAACGCACCGTTCTCGACTCGGGCCCTGCGGCCGCGACCAGAATAGCGCGGAGGCGCGGTTACGCCATCCCTCCGGAATGCCGCCATTCCCAATTTTGCGGATTCTGGAGCGACTGAAGGTAAACGCGCCGCGATCCAGCAAAATTCGGAATAGGGCCGCCTTGCTCTAGCCAGGTTACTCGCCGCGCTCGCACGCAGGCCCGCCGCTCCTGGCGCCCATAACCTCAACTGGCTTGACGCGCCGAGCAGGGGTGCAAACCGCCGCCAGGCCTGCGTGCGCGCCCAGCGCGCCCAGCGCGCCGAAGCTGTGCTGGATTAGACACGAAATAATCAGAAATGCCTTTACCTTCAAGGCTCCAGCCTGCGGCGACTGTGGGTGTAACACGATCACAAGCAACACTATGCGGTCGCGCGATATCAAAAGCCATTAATCAACGCGCGTTTTGTCTATTTGCGGACGCCGGCCGGGCGGATTCCTGCCGCAACTTAAAAATACCGTGGCGCCCTGCCAGGACTCGGTACAGCACTTGCAGGAATCTTAGACAATTCCTTTACGCGCCATGAAAATTCAATTTTGCGCTCGTCGGCCGAGTTGGAATGCTAATCAGGCGTAGAAGAGCGGATATTACGGGAAAAACCACTTATGAAATTTCAATAATGAAAAGCCCATAAATTAAGTTCCTTTCAGCAGGACGGTGCTACCGGCCATGTCACTAAGTGAAATCGTTAACAAATTTCAAATGCCATGGTTAATATTCGAGTGATTAGTAACTCGTAAATTAGTTTAAAGGCTTCTGAAAGCAATTTTGATTAAATGCAAATGTTTGAACCTTCATATAATGGTTACGTAACCAAAAACAACATTGCATAAATATATTGAGCTTCCAGGCAAATAAACATGTTGTTTAGAGCTATTTTATTGGTTGTGTTCTTTGTAATTGGCATATAAATAATAATTAATTTTGCAATCCGTTGCGTAATGTATGGATAGTCACAAACTGTTGCTCAAGGAAACTTTAGAAGTACGCCAATTGGCCGCTGAAAATTACAAAATAAAAATGAGCAAAATTTAATTTCAAAATTAATTAAAATTATGAAGTTTGCCATTGAAGTTAAATTTAGTGCAATTTCATTGCGTGTTCCTTTAATTATTGACGGTATCAAGCTTTTTTAAAATTAAATTGGCATACGAAATTAAACATTTATCAAATTCTAGAATTAAAGAAAAATAAATTTTAAGTGATAATATGTTTGAATTAATTAAGTTTGGTACCCCACAAATTGTTTTAAGAATTTTCGAATTTGCTTATTTTGAAATTGTTGTATTTGTAACCTTGAGGAGGAGGGGGATTGAACAAAATTTCTGAGAATTAAAAATTTCTAAAAATGTTATAAATGCTGTTTTGGAAAACTATTTTTTATAAAGAACATGTCAACGCAATTTTTTGTTCCACTATGTGTAATTAAAAGGAACGAAAACGCAAATTTCACTTTTAAAATTTTAATTATCTGACATTTTTTTCGGTTTTTAGGGGGGTGGGAGGTGTAAAAATATAGATTTTGAAAAATCTACTTTATCTTAATTTTTTTGGTTACTTGGAAATATAATTTCTTTTTAAGATGAAATTCACATTTTAGGTATTTCTTTAATTTATCCAACTTAATTATCCTTACAATCACAAATTTAATTTAATTGGAACGCTAGAAAATTTAGTCCAAAGTAGTAATAGAAATTCAAAAAATATAATTAATTAAAATTCAAAAATTTTTTGAACTGACGGTACCCCTCCACCCTCCTTCGAGGTTAAAATTAAAAAAATAATTATAAAATACACTTTTTTTTAGAAATATAAGGAGGGGGGACTAATTATTTTTTATTCCATTTTGAGATGGTAAATTATTATTTTGTAACTAAACTCCAATTATCAACTATTGCAATAGAATTTTTAATTGAGTAATAATTTGTGAATCCACCAATAATGTGAGTTAGTCTAAAGAACATTGATACTTTTCGCCCCCTCCTATTTTAATTACTACTAAAAATATTCAATTTTACTGGTTTTCAAAATTTCCAAATTTTGTATTAATTAAGAATTTTGAGAACAATTTTTTAATTAACATGTATAAAATTTTGTTAATATAATCTAATAAATAATATTCGCCAGAATACTGTACACCCCTTGCTTCTATTGTTTTCTTCTTATGCATGTCAAATCGTTGTCAAATGTCAGCAATTTTTAGAGATTTTATGACGATACTTCCCCTTCCATGTAAATCATTTTTTATAAAAGATGCAGTTGTTAAGAAAATCAACTGCCCTTTGTCCTTTTCTAAATAAAAGTTCGTATTTTTGCTTTAGTGATTTATGTTTCTCTATAACTAGAGCAAAATGGTGTCTTATATTTATAAATTAAGTATGTCGTTTGATCGATAGAGGGCATGACAGGTGGGCGAAAAAATAGCCGCCATGTTGTTGGAGGCAGACGGTGCTGAAAAATATCCATAAATGGTTTTTAACGAAGTACAGGACGCCGTTTTCTATTTGTCTGTCTGATTTTCAAGATTCGACATGAAATTGTTTTAATTTGGCAGTTTACGCAGCCGCCATCTTAATTCAAGCTGGCGGTCGAAGTCTGAAATGCTCTTTGGAGCTTCCATGAATAGGGAAATTCAAGGGCCGTACAAATTTATTTAATTTCAGAAACGTCAAGGATTTGCTTATATAATCTAACGGCCATGACTAATAACGGCCTGAATTAAAATTTGAAAAGCTAAATTCACCTTGAAGTTTAATACGGTAAGCAGACGATTTGAAATTCCAATCCTAAAATTTATAGACACGAAAACGTGAGATGCAGAAAAAGCGGATTCTACGCCAACCGAATTTGGGGGATCAAAAATATTAAGGGCGCATTTGACATCAAATTAGAAATTAAAAACGCAGCTCTTTTCTCGCATTCCGCAAACCAAATGAAAATGAGCCCACAGAGCAAGTGTAATGGGAGGAGCGGGTAGCCTTGGTAAAATCTGATAAAATGGCTCGTCACGTCTCATTAATCATACATTACAGCTACCCGGCTGCGACTGGTACAGAGATCAAATATTCATAATCTAGCGAATTTTGAGCGTATCATAATTTGGCCTCCACAATGAATATATCCAAAGTATTCGATAAGTGTCAGACTAACAAATTATAGAAAAACAAATACAATAAGCAATAAACTGCTACTTAGAATCGTTAGGACTTTATGCCGCAAGTGTCAAGATAACTGGTCATCCGAATATCAGATGTTCGGATAATCGACATTCTACACTAATTTTTTAATAATCATTAAATCTATGTAGAATTTTCATCTTAAACGTTATATAACTAGTAAGTGCGAAATCTACTATAAAAAAATGTACATTCCAGATTTGATGAGATTTCTTGAAGGGAGAAGAGAAAATCTTAGTCTATTCTTTTGTTTCATCAGTTTCAATTATTTTTTAATTTTATACGATTTAATTCCATTCCACCGAGATATTCCCCCCCCCTTTCAGTTTCTTACAAAATAATTCCTTCAGTCCAATTTTTGATTTCCAAAGTTACTGGATCCCCAAACGTATAAAAATGGATTTCGAAAAACCACTAAAAATGTTGTGGTACAATTTTCGTTCTGATCTCGTTACGTTTGAAAGCGACTTCAGTTCCAAACGTATATTTAGAAAAAGAAATCAGACTTGAATCTTGTAAAACCCTTACCTATGTCAAAATATAAATTTGATTTTTTTGGCACGAGCACCGCGCAACTGTCGTCTATTTTCACTCCCGTTTCATAGAGTTGAAGTTAAATAAAGAAATTCTGTAGTCACTTAGCAATTCATCTGCATTTTGCTTCATATACTATTTTCAGATAAATGAAAAATGTAACTTTCAACTTTAAGTATCAAGATTCCTTGGATAATCCAAGAAAGCTTCGGCTATTTATACCAAGTCGATGACCCCATAGGAATGCCTATTTTTATTATGTAGCGATTTAAAAAAATTAAATTTGAAAATAGAAAAATTGTTAAATTCACAAACACGCCACTGCATTGCATGTTACGCAAACTTTATCATGATCACACTTTAAGAAAAGCCGAACCCGAAATTTCACCTTGCAGCCAAGCTGCTGACGTTTCTTAATTGTACCCGTTTTATCGATTTATTACACCAAAACTGGAAATCTACGAATTATACGGCTACTGAAGGCTGTCCGAAAAAAATAAATGAACTGAACTTGACCAAAATTTATCCTTCGTGTACATCAAGAGAAGTCATATCAAAGTTAAACCTTCTGGAAGCGATCAGTGCAAGAGGAAGAGATTTTTAACTTTTGCGCGAAGCTCCTAAGGTCCAAGTTGGAGTTACTGATTCAATTTATCTGGTAACGGAATAAAAATAAAGCAAAATGTACAGTGGTCAAAAATTCCATGGTTATTAGGACCTCTTTTGTGTTTGACTATCCATCAGTCTTGACCTCATATGATAAGCAGCCCCTTTGGCCTTTTGGACATTGACTAGTGTAGTTGTTTGGGCTGTTATGATATCTCCAGATGTCTTTCACGATTTCAATAAAAATCTTGAGACTACAGATTTAAAAAAATGGCCATTTTGATCTCAAAATTTAAAAAATATATAAAACAAACGCTGGATATGATAAAGATGCTTCGATACATCCGAAGGCAAAAAGTAGTTTCTTGGTTGTCATTTTCGAGTTATGCATTTTGCGATCTAGTAGAGCACAACTGCTTGCCTAACCAATTTATATGAAAATATTCTTACAGATTTTTTATAAGTAATAAAAATAAGAAATAATTATACATTGAATGTTGTTTTTTTATTTTTTTTGAGGTTAAGAGCCACATAACTTCTTCAGCCAAAATACTAATAATATAATTGTTGTCTGCGATATAATGAAAGTGTGAAATACATTATCTTCTACATACAAACTACAAACAGCACTATCGTCAAATAAATTGAGTGTCTATCAAATTTAATTCACAGAAAGGACAAAATTATGACTTTTCGATCCAAAAAATTGTTTAATCTTGTTACTGTACCAGTTGCATTTTATAACACGCTTTTTAGAATATTCTGCCCCCCCCCCCATGCAACAAAACAGTAGCGGCTGTAGCATCTGCTGTTACGGTCAAACCAAATGGTAAGAGCAGCATATTTTATGAGGGCCACTCTTAAGAAAGAGATAGAGAAGAAAGTAAAACAAATGACTTTTCTTCCCACAACTTCAAATTTGAATTTTGAGTCTCTAAAAAGTAGGAGAGACGCCAATAAATGCGTGTGCCGGACGTCGCACTTTATGTAGCCACAATTAAGTACAATCAGAACTACCAAGAGTTAATCATCCGACAAAAAGTAATCCTATCTAAATAATTCAAATTCGGATCAACATCTATAAAACAGGACGTGGAGCTTCCTTTTATGTCAAGGATAAATTAAAGGTCACGTTGGCGAGGTGATCCATTAAAATCGAACATCGAGGGAACCAAACCACACTAAAATATTTATCTCAGCACATCCAACAGGAGTGGCGCGTCATGTGCACCATGAGGGCCACCAAAAAAGCACAATCTATCGACCATAATGCAGATGTCAGAGTAGGTAAATAAAACAGGCCAATCGCCTACACCATGAGGGCCGCTAATTATCAACCACGCCCTGCCAAACGCGGATGCCGAATATGGGTCGCAGACACCAGAGGCGCCGCCGTTCTTAACAGAATCGATCCAGTTAGAGGCACCAAGGGTAATAATTCCTGACGGCAAATTCCTCGCGGCCTTGGGTGCCATCTGTCCTGCGGCTGTGGGCCAAGAGTGAAAGCCCGCTCCGCCCATGGCTCCGAATTGTGATAAGAGCCTAAAGAATGCCGGGCGGCTACGATGAACGCCGTGTTAAATAATGAGGATGACACGTCGCTAAAAATAGACGCATATTGCTATGCAGCAATGGTCATCACCGAGGCCACCATGGGTGTGTCGCTATGGCCGCAACGGAACGTTGAAGCGGAAGCCGGCCGCACGCGATCCCGCCGTTTGCCTTTTCCTTTTAGCTGACACCCGAAAGGCACCCCTAACTCCATCAGGAGTTGCCGGTCATACACGCCATCATCCACCCAGGACCAAAACACCCACTCGCAACGCTTCACGCTCAAGGGATAAGGACCATCGTGTCCTAGTCAAGCGCTTATTTGGCTAGGTGTGAACACTTACCGATATCGCCCATCTTGAAGCTGGTCAAAGCACCTCACCAAGCACACGAAGCAAATCCGTACTGTCGTGTCGGCGTCCGGAGCCGTTCTATAAATTGCGGCACGTTTGCGCGAATGCGCGCGGGCCGGCGGGGTCAGGGGCGGTTGCCGTCACGTTCGAAAAAAGTGGTGATGTTTCTTCGGAAAAGTTGGCAACCGGTGAGTCATCCTCAGCCGCTAGGGTAGAAGGGCGCCGGTGGGCTACCGATTCGCAATCGCTTTTGCTGCCTAACTGTCGCGGTTCTCCGTCAAATCGCTAAATTAAGGGCAGAAGATTAGCACTGAATTAAAATGCTCGCGCCTGTTAAGTGCAAAGAATAGTTCAAGCACAAAACACACAAACAAATGCTTTTAACTTTAATTCTCAGTGTTGGTGATGTAAGTCAACATCAGGCCAACAACAGCACGTCATTGTTGCTATTAGATGTTTATTCACTAGTCACGTGCAATCTAAAATAAACTTTCATTTATATATTTCTCGAATATTCTCAAGAAAATGACAGAAAGATTGTGCTAATTATATTGTTATAACAACAAGGTCATTTTTTGAGTCATCTTGTATGTTTAGAACGTTATCAAAATATTTGAATTTTTCAATTTTTGTGTTTCCATAAATTCAGACACCAACGAGGCAAATAAAAACAAATTTCATCTAGAAACTAAGGAATTTGTAGATCAGCGCGCAAAGTATCCTTTCTAACATACGAAGGGGCGTTAGCTATGATACGTAAAGTTTTCGATTGAAATCGTTGCAATATTTTAGTATGTGATGCCTTTGCACACCCCCATAACTGGATGCTGTATGTCCAGACTGGTTTCAAGATGACCTTGTACAGTAGAACCTTATTGGATAGGGAGAGTTGGGATCGCCGCCCAAGGAGCCAGTCCATTTGTCGGAGTTTGAAGTTTAATTGGTCCCTTTTGGTCTTTATATGTTTACGTCAGGTGAGTTTTTGGTCCAGGTGTAAACCAAGGTATTTCACGTCAGATTTAATTGGTATTGGGGTATTATAAATCGCTAATTACAGACATTGAGCACGTTGGTGAAAGTTATTTGGGCAGACTTTTCACTATTAACTGTAATCCTCCAGCGTTCGAGACAATCTTCTAATAAACTGAGGCGGTTTTGTAAATTTTCTGCTGTTGTTCCTGCTGAGTCACTTATGGATAATAGTGCTGTATGGTCTGCGAATGTTGCAATGATGGTGTGCTGGGTGGTAGGTATGTCGGAGGTATAAATTAAGTAAAGAAGTGGACCCAGTACGCTGCCCTGTGGTACTTCGGCAGTGATATTATGGTGATTGGATACTGCATCATTAATTTTTACTTGGAATGTTCTTTCGCTAAGAAAGGATTTGAATACAAGATACAGCTGGCTCGGAAGGAGTATCTTGAGTATATAAAGCATGATGAAATGCTTGTTTTATATCTAAAAATATGCCTGCACAGACTTTCCTGGTTTCTAAGATCTTCATGATCATGTTAACAATTCTATGACCTTGATGCACTGTCGAGTGGTGTTGTCGAAATCCAAATTGATGTTGTGGAATTAATAAATCTAAGCCTAGGGTCTCTTTAATTCTTTTAAGGAGTAATTTTTGAAGATTTTTGACATTAAAGGCAGAAGACTTATGGGTCTATAGGATAGAGGCTCTAGGGATTGTTTTCCAGGGTTAGCAATCATGATTACTTGCGCATGGTTGCATTGGATAGTAAAGTGACCCAATATCAGAATGCTGTTGTAGATGGTAGTAAGAAAAACTAGTCCTTTCCTAGATAAGTTTTGTAGTATTTTTCTACTATTAAGTCGAATCTAGAGACTTTTCGAGTTTTGGTAGTCTGGATTTGTTTTCGGACTTATGTTGGCGAGACGGCTTTAAGTGGAGGCGATAATTGACCAGGTTCATCAATGAATGCTTCAATTTGCGTAGCGTCACCATTTACTGGAGCTGTAAGCGTAACGAAAACGTTAGCTAAATGGTCGGCAAATGTATTAGCTTTCTCCTGGTCTGGCCTAGCCCAGCTATCGTCCATTTTTTTAACTGGTGGGATTGCTATAGTAGGCCGTTTGAATTTTTTGGTGGCTTTCCATATGGAGTGATCGGCTGGGAAAGCTGAGTAATATTGAGTGAAGGATTCGTTGCGTGCACCTTCTAAAGCCTTATGCAATTGATGCGTAAGTCTGTTGTAGATAATTTTGTCCGTCCTGTCCCTAGTTCGTCGCCACTGTTTTCTTGCCCTGCGCTTTTCCACTATCAGGTTCTATACAGGGTGTTATCCAAAAGTAGTAGGACTGATTTAAAAAACAAATTATTGAACATTTTGGTATATCGAATTAATACTCTTCAAAATAGGCCCCTTGGGCATCCACACACTTCTGGTAGCGAGCCTTCTGGAAGTCGTCCTCCGGGATGCTGTTCAGCGCCATAGTTGTTGCTGCTTGGACTGCGTCCACCAAGTCGAAACGATGCCCCTTGAGCTGCCTCTTGATCCGGGGGAACAGGAAGAAGTCCGGCGGTGCTACATCAGGGCTGTAGGGGGGAGGCAACGTGGAAACGCCGAATTTGGCCAGATCCCTCACAATCCACGCGCCGTGGCACTTTTCTCATCGACAAATCCTCTGTGATGATGCGTTGGACTGTCCCGTATGAAAGATTCAGCTCATCACTAATTAATTTAATGCCCAGCCGTCGGTCAGAGTTCAAAAGTTGCTTAAGTTTCAGCACATTGTCGTCCGTTCGCGAGGTCGACGAGCTCCCTCTCCTCCCGAAACAACTTGTGCCACTCAAATATTGAGGAACGGCTCATGGTATCCTTCTTGTAGGCGTGCGTAAGCATGTCCTTGGTTTCGGTCGCTGATTTTCCAAATTTGTAGCAAAACTTGATGGCGTACCGCTGCTCCAAATTTCGCTCCATCGCATCAGACGACGAGGCGTCACAACAGGAGGTTACTAAAACAGTGGTCCACACTCAACTAACGCACGTAGGTGACTGCCGCAGGTCGAAACCTGTTCCCAAGGCTCCCCTCCTTAACATCCGGCCTTGTAGACCCCCCTCCATCGCTCCGCGCGCTCGGAAAAAAAACAGTGCTACTACTTCTGGATACCACCCTGTAGATGGCGAAGAATTTTGTTAATTTCTAATGTATTTCTGGGTTTACCAGGTGTTGCTTGCCAAGCAGAATTCTGTATTAGGGTTGTAAAATCATGTGGAGTTTTAATTCTGACTTCAGAATTAAGTTCTCAGTCAAGTAGTGATCTGGAGATGTCCCAGTCTGTGTTTTTTGGAGCATAATCTTACAGAGCGTTCCTTTGTGATTACCGTTGTACTGAAAGTTACCAATACTGGCGAATGGTCTGTGAATAAATCAAAGTTGGACTCTGCTTTGAGATATGTGTTTGCTATACCTCTGACTACTGCGAAATCGAGTAGATCAGGTAACTTATTTGTGTCACTAGGCCAATATGTAGGCTCTCCGGTACTGAGAAAATTGAGGTTGAGATGGCGAGCTATCCGTAAGAGATATCTTCCTTTAGGGTTAATTAGCCTAGATCCCCATATTGTATTTTTGGCGTTCCAGTCCCCTTCAACAATGAACTTGTCGCCGAGAAGCTTTTATTCAAACAATTTTTTCCCGAGCTTTATTATTAGCAAACCTCTGGACTGACATCAAAAGAAAGTCTATAGATGCTTACTGTCAATAAGTAAAAGTCACTCGTCACTTTTTCTCGTTTTAACGTTAATCTCAAAAGGTTTTTCACTCCTTAAGAGCTGAAACGGATCGTTCTTCAGTGCAATTGATAACTGACACATTTGGAAAAAATACTTAGAACAATGGCAGCTTTGGAGAATGTAGCAGCGTCTACGTCCCAATGACTTCAATGACGCTAGGAGACTTTATGGTTCTAATTGGGTTTTTGGTTTGGTATTCTTAGCTTTTTTGCCAATACTTTTATTGATTCTTAAAAATGTTGGTAAACTAATACATTCCTCAGGGAATATTTTATCTAAATCAGAAACATACATTCCCAATAACTGATTTGCCCTTTGCCGTATTGTCATTTTTCACTTGAGTGATTTTCCTTAAAAATCTAAAGTCTTTATGTATTTCTGTGTAGTTTGTACTAATTTGAGCTTCAGATAATCAATTGCAGCAAATATGTTTTTATCAGGAATGGCTGTCGTCCAGAAAACTCAAGCCAAAAGGAAGTTTCGACTCCCATTTTTATGATGTCTGTTTTGTAAACGTCAGATTCACATTAATTTTGTTTTGTTTCATAGTCTTGAAGGCTCGTCTTCGTTTCGAAGAGTATTTATAAAAGTTCCTAAAGTACTGTATACCGTAATGACCGTTTCTCCTTCAAGACTTTCACTGAATTCTAGCAACTTTACCACTTTGTTCCAGAAATTTCAAGACTTCAGCTTCTCCAGTATTACGTTTGCTTCATACTCTGCATACTTAGTCTAATTACTACCATGAGTAACGTATATCAATGTATCAAGAACCTTCTAGTACGATTTGTAGAAAGCTTTACTAGCATCGGCATGGATTGCCGACGAAGTTTTTAAAGACTGTAAGATATCCCACTTTTAGGTGAAGAAATAAAAAAGTTATATATTTGTTGTCTGAAAGAAATAAATTCAACAGTATTTGCTGCTTTCTGCAGCTGCAAAGCTAACTAGTTGTTAAGAGCGTCTCAGCAAGTGATGTATGTGATTAGAGAATTTACTTCCTTTCTTCTTTGTAGCAACCAGAAATGTTGTTGGAATTGTTGTAGTTCTGCCCTCTACAGTTATTTAGATCAAGAGCTACAAACCTATGGTCTACATTACAACATTCGCCATCTTTTCATATTTATGACCACAGTTAGGAATAAGTTTCACAGACTGTCTAACAGGAGCTCTTGTAGCCATAGAGTATCAGAAATACTAATTGGTCTGTGTGCGACGAATATGGCATTGAGTCTACAATAGCTGAATAATACTTGGCATTTACAATCTCTTGAATAAGTATGAGGGAACACCTCTTTCTTTAGTTCTAACTTTTGCTGTCATAAAAGGATTGAATTTTGAAATCAGTTCTGCACACCAAGAAAGTTATCGGTTCTTACAAAGCCCAATATTTCATTATCACCTTTGATTGGTAATATATGAGAAGATAAAAATTTGATAACTACAACAGTTCTTAACAGAACATTTCTCCATTACTTCTTCTTTGTACTCGACTTCTACTAAGAAATTTTTAAATGCACCCTTTGTATTCAGAGTAGTTATAATTATTTTTTCAATCATTAAACCCCTTAATTGTTGGAAAAGTTATTCTTCCACAGAGTTTGCACGGCTCGCAAAATAGTCGCCCGGTTTTGCACAAAGCAAGCAATTTCGCTCGATGCATTCTCCGTTCGTTAACTTTTTATAAAAATCTTTTTTGAGTGGTATATTGCCTTTTAGATTTTTTAAACACAATGCCTCTTTGGGAGTATTTTAAAAGCTCTGCGAATTCCAACCCCTTTGCAGTTGTACATTTGGTGCACTACAATTTGGGCTGAAAGTCACCGAAGTCGATGGCAATTATTGTAATAGCTGTGAGGAAAAAGTGTCTTGCTTTAGTATTTTCTTGGTCACATCATCCTACTGTTCAAGACGCTCCTTAGGACGTTTTCTAAATTCCGCCCTACTTGAATTTTTTCTAACAAATCTCGACCATCTTTGCCACTTATTGTACAGTCTTTGTGAAAAAAGGTAATTAAACTACTATTTAATTCAAAACTGAACTTTGTTTTTCTTCTGAAGGTACTGTTTTTTTATATAGAAGGTTAGCAACAACTTTGGCAAAATGTTAAAATGTCAACATCCTACTATTCTAAGTTTAAATTTTAAGATGATATTCACTACAATAGAAAATAATCAACAATCAACTATCTCTTTTAGTATGACCAATACCTTGTCAAATAGTTCAATTGTTTCAACAATTTCAACATTCCTTGTTGATACATTTGCTGTTGTCGTAGTTTCTATAAGTTTCTGGATATTTTTGATCTTTCTCAAAGGAGATTTACGTACTTAGCCCAAAAGTGATTAACTCTACAACTGCTTTCATTGTTTCTTTATTGCAAACGAGGGGTTGCCCGCAAAAAGGTATTTTTGGCGTCCTAGACTGACAATTTTTTACCCGGTTTTCCTCAAATTTTACAAGGTGGGAACGTGGAAGGTGATGTGGGATTAGTAAAATCGGCAGAGGTGGAGACATGTGTTTCTAGGTAGTTTATTATATGTAAAATTTGGGTTGGAGTGCAGGATAGTTCAGATGTGAAGGTTTGTTCGAGGCTTTTTCATTATCGGTCAATACGGTGTTATTGTCTCTTGCGGGGTTTTTAGAATTTTATTCGTAGCTTCCACATCTCTGGGTCTCTGGGGCCGATTGCAGCGATGTAGGTGCGGTAGGATTGAATGTTGTACTCGTCCAGTTTACGCTTTAGTTGATGGGTTAGATTATTCAATTGTCTTTTGACTTCCGGGTTTTTTGAACGTTGCCAAAGTCTCCTCGTTTGGCTTCGTTGCTTGGTTAGGTTAATTATGTATTGGAGAGGGAGGTTGCAATCGGGTTTGGGACGTCTTGCTTTGGTTGCGGAGGCCGTTCTGGCAGCGTCGGGTGTAATTTCCATGATTGCTATGTCGATATTCTCTTGGTTGCATCTTGGTAAGGCGGTGATCCAATGTTACTTGGAAGAGATGCCATGTTATTGGTCTATTGGTTAATCTACGAGTTGAGGGTTGGGTTTAGGAGAACTGTCCAAGGAGATGAATACGGACAGGTGATCGGAATTTAGCTCGGGGATTACTATGTGTGTAATGGGTTTGGTAAATTTTTTTTGAAAAATGATATCTAATATGTCTGGCTGATCGTTAGATCTGTACGGGTAGTAGGTGTATTCATCTGGGGTTAGTACTTGTACTCCGTAGGTTGAGTATTGTTCTAGTAAAATACCAGTTGGGTTGGTTGCTCGCCAACCCCAATTTACAAGTTTGCTGTTTAGGTCGCCTATCATCAGCGTAGTTTGGGAAGTGCTGAATAGAGTGAATCGAACAGTTTTTAAAGTAACAGAGGAATTTATCATTTATTAGGATAAAAAAGGGTAAAATTATTCTTTTTTGTCAAACGTTAAAATATATATTTATATATGTCGTCATTAAGAATCGTATTATTACTAATTATTTTTAATAATGTCATATAAACTATGGTAAAGGGTCTTTCATTAAACGCTTCCCATCTTTAAATTTAAATAAAACAAAGTGTGTGTGAGATATCATCGAAATTTTTTATTCGTTTGAAAAGGCTATCGATGCCATTATGTATGGAATATAACATCCTGCAAATATCCGCCGCGGCTTCGCTGGATGGTGCGTACCCGAAATGTCCAATTTTACAAGACTCTGGCGCATAAATCAAGCTGAATTTGACCGATGGCATGGGTTATGTTGGCTTTGAGGGCCACTGTGGTTTGTGGCTTATTCGCATAGACCTGCGATTTAAGAAAACCCCACAAGAAAAAGTCTACCGGGATCAAATCGCACGATCTCGGTGGCCAGTTCATATCACTTCCACGTGAGATGACCATGCCCTCAAATCGCTTGTGCAGATTGTCCAATGTGGCATTAGCTGTGTGGCACGTAGTGCCGTCCTGTTGAAACCACATGTTGTTGGTGTCCATATCATCCAATTAAGGCCAAAATAAGTTGGTAATCATCGACCTATAGCGCTTGCCGTTGATGGTAATGGCCTGGCTAACGTCGTTCTCAAAGAAATATGGACCGATGACGCCGCCAGCCCAAAATCCACACCAAACAGTGACTTTTTCGGGATGCATTGGACGTTCTTGGATCTCATGTGGATTGGAATCGTTCCAAATTCGACAATTTTGTTTGTTGACATACCCATTTATCCAGAAATGGGCCTCATCGCTGAAGACGAGAAAAAAATTAAGGTCAGTTTCCAACTGCTCCAGGGCCCATTCAGCGAACACACGTCGTTGTCTATGGTCGTTTACCTTCAGCTCCTGGGTTAGTTGAATTTTATAATGGTACAGGCCCAAATCACGACGCAAAATTCGCCAAGTTGTGGTCTGCGAAAGGCCGAGTTCTTGTGAGCGACGCGAAATCGACTGCCTCGGATTCTCCTGGACGCTCTCACGGACAGCGGCTATGTTTTCGGCAGATGTTGCGTTTTGTCGTCGTACGGGTGTTGGTTGATTGTTTACTGGACCAGTGGACTCAAATTTATCCATCACACTGCAAATAGTCTTCTCGGTAGGGCGATTAAGGCGACTGTAAAATGGGCGAAGCGCGAGGAACGTTGCCCGAACAGAACATCCATTTTGATAAAACAATTTTATCATTTGCACGTGTTGTTGAACGCTATATCCGTCCATGGTGATTTGGCAAAACATACTGAATGAATGAGAGCCAATTCGACAGATGTAGCTTCAACAATATGGTCGCTATCAACTGTCAAAGTTTGGAAGTCCCGATTGGAAGACTCTTTATTTCCATAAAAAAAAGCATTTTATCTTATGTCCGTTGTTTTACAGATAGTTGAGTTTAAGCAGCACCACGTTATAATCTATTTTAGAATTTTTTAATTTTCTCAAAATACTTTTGAAGATACAACTTTTTAAATTACAAAAATCAGTAAAACTGTAATAATAATATCACCTAAGTCTAGTATACCCTATAAATTATTTGCCAAAAGTAACACCAAAAATTTACTGTTATTTTATGGGGACGCCATTTACAATGTCGCTACAAATTCTTTCTTTTGTAATATCCAGTAGATAAAACAACTACGCAACTTTTAAATGACTCATAGTAGCTCTAGAACATTGCATTTGAAACTTTTCTAAAGTCAGAGTCCGTTTTAACAGGAATTTGACGACCTATCTTTTAGTTCTCGACGTACTGAATTTAATTTATAATAAAATAGCGATTAAAATTACTGAGAACATCTGTTACCTAGTAACTCAATTTATTTATTTATTGCTGGTGCCGTTTTTCATCAAGTAGTGTTTGCTTTTTTATTTGGTTTATCTCTCACCAAGCAGTACAATTTTGTTTTTTTTTTGAATTATTTGAAAGAGTGCTAAATAAGTTTTAATTTAAGTTTGGCTTTAAACAAGCGAAAAAGCACTATAAGGCATCGTTTTCAATTGTGCGTTATGTTGTTGACGTTTTAAAGCACTAATTTTGAGTTTTAAGGGAGCATGAAACAAAAAACTACTTTCATATATTTGAGGACATAAAGGCTTCTACAATAAGTTGTGCTTTTGCGAAATTTATCTAAATATAAGTTTATTCCATAATTCAAAATAGTTATCACAATTATAGGTAATTCATTTCAATGTGCCAAGATTCCAACAAGCATACTACTACGCACGGACCTTCTGGTATAAATCAAGAGCTGAGCACCACGCCACATTTCTTTATTTACTTTCTGTTCAAATGTATAGCTAGATGGAATGTTAAAACTAGGCTTTTTTGTTAACATTTTTGGATCAATAGAATTAAAGAATATATTTAATTTCATCAAAATGAAAGTGAAAAATTGTCTTGAAATTGAAAATAACGAATTTCTGAACACATCTCGTAGGCATACCACCTTTTGCGGCCACAGTTTTCGTTGCACCCCGTCACGCTCAACTGGTCGATATAATGCCGTTTAGGAATACAGCTGCCGCTTGATCACGTGAGAGGATTCAAACAAGGCAAAACTTCCAGATGTTTCCAGGTGTTTTGCGACCTTTCTGGTAAATTACCAACAGACGTAAATATCGCGCAGCGGGGCGCTCACGGGGAATTCAAGTGGCGACAGCGAAGCGCCGGAATCTGCGCACGTGCAAGATAAATACTGCCACAGATAAATACAGTATAATTTTACGTTATCTATTATATGTGTTGTATACATAAATAGTGTTAAGTGATTCTGATCGCCTGTAAGTAAAATAAATAAGTAGTTTTAGTAAATGTGCACGTTTCATTCGCCACTGCCGAGAGCAAAAACCTTCAGTAGCATTGTTTATGTGTATCAAATATGTAGTCCAGATTTGAAAAGCTTCTACAGAGAAGTTTCTGAAAATACGTGTATACGCGCATTAATATATTTTTTTACTTTGTAATTTGACTTTTGTGTTGTTAATTTTAAAATAAATTTTGAAATCAACGTTTTAATAAACCGTCTTTGACTTATTACTGAAATTCCTTCGCAATCTTTCCATTCGCCCAGTTCTTTAACCTGATATTCCCACAGAATGCCGCGACCGGTGCTTTGGCTCTAGAAAATTATCAATTCTTTTGTCGTTCTACATTTAGCCATTAAGAAAATATGGCAGAAACTAAAGATAAATAAAATACGTAAAATTTCGCCTTTAATTTTATATTTTATTTTCTATTATCTAAATACATTTACTTCTTCTTTTCGTTACTTTCTGATTATTTAAAATATTTTAAGTAATAATAAAAATACAATAAAAGAGTACGAATTATAGAAATAATAAATTTGGGCAATAAAATTGCAATTTTATTTTATATGTTAAAAACAGAATTAACTGCTGACTTGTCATACGCCATTTATAGAGTACTGATTACGGCAGAATACCATATAAGTTTGCCTTCACTCCATAAATTCAGCGAACAATAGTGCCTCTACTGGCTGCCGACTTTGATTACACAGCACGCAAACTTTCGTGAACGTAACTACATGTGCAACTTATGATTTATTAGTGTAGCATTATAACGAGCCTGAAAGTAAGCTACCAAAAATTCCTTGATGGTTGATTATCTTTCCAAAATATAGCTTAATATTAATTGCAACAAATAAATTTTCTGCAAGTTAATGATTCAAGTTATCATCACAATAAGAAAGTTTGTGATTTCATCTTCCTCATTAGATCACTCAGAGCTACTAGTAAAACATATGGTAAAATAAACACAAAAGAAACGCGGGGCCATTTTTTATTTAAAAATGCATGCGTATTTAAAAATCCCCCTGTCGGATTGGCATTAAAAATAAAAGAAGCTATAAACGATCGGCTCTACCAAAACCTAACCTTCCACGACTTTCAGAACGCACAGGACGAGCATTAGCAAGAGAGGCTTTTAAGGAACACCGAAAACCAGTTCCTGAACTAATACAGGTATTAGAAAAATCAGAAGCACTATTTGACGTTATTTGATTAGTGTGGAAATACACAAACACATCGCTAAAAAGAAACCACTGTACAATATAGGGAAGTTAGAATAATAATATGAAGCGCCATTTTGGTATGGTGGAGACAGCCAAGATAGCACCATAAATGTCACCAAACACTTTAAAATCATGAACAACTTTGGTTAAAAGTTTTGGTATACACTAAGGTAAACATTTACGTTTTTTCTTAAACTGCATTGGATGGCAGAAAATCCAATATTAGTGGCAAGTAGCTTTACTATCAAAAAAGAAACACTTGCGGTAGAAACAAACGAAAACCAAAACATTAGACCTAGTCAGCCGGTTGAAAAAGTACGCTGGCGCTGTTTAAAATGGTACTCAAAAGAAAAATAGACGTAAATCGAGTTAAGGTATACATTATAAACGACGCACAGCGGCCCAAACCCAAGAGCAAAAAAAACCATAACTTAATCACCAACAACGTTAATGCCATAACAAGAAAAGCTCTGAAAATCATCACGTGTGCAAGAAATACAGTGAAATAGTGATAAAACTGAAAAACATCGCAAATCATTGTTAAAGAAAGCCTTAAAAACTCAATCTAATCTAGAAATGTTGTAAACGAAGAGAACCTTAGATTACATTTTTAACGGGAAAAATTCTTTTGAAAATTTTTACTACTACACTCCTCAGACTAGTTGTAACAAAGGGGAGAAGAGGGAGTTTTAAGATCGGTTTGAAAAAATAGTGGCTTTAGTTCCTGATAGTGAGTTTGTCTTCGTTAAGAGAATATTATCGGGCTTGTTGGCAGAAAACCAATACCACACAAGCTCTATATCAACAACACATTTTTCGTCAAGATGCCTTTGAGAACTTATCCTTCTAGCGATAGTTTGAGTACATCCTGGTGAGGTAAAAGAAAAGTGGAGCTGCCACGCACTACCACAATACCTTTAAATAATACCGCCTCCTGTGTGCGATCTAGAATTAGACAGAGAAAAGGAGGGAAATAATGAGCCAAAGGTTAAGTGGTACAATTTTGCGGAGAATGAAAAGAAGGAAGACTTCAAAAATGCAATGCGTGGCGTAGAAAATCGCTAGGGTAAAACGACAGTAAACAACATGAAAACAAATGACAGAGAATACCTGACGGTGGAACATAACTTTGGAGAAATAGACAATAATGTACTAAAAATGGTAAAGTCGCGTAAGCCACGTGGAAAGAGGAAATTAAGATTTTCAACAAAAACAAAAAATAGACAGTACAATCCAGAATCAAAGCGGCATGATATGTGCTAATAACTATGAAGGCAATTACTAACTCAAAAAGAGATAAAAAAAACTTTTGAGATATTATGAACTCTGAAGAAGGGGGAATATTATAAACAATCAAAAGGATCTCAACCAAATCTGATGGCTTGAAGTTAAAAGCCGTTAGGGTCTTAGGAAAAAAGATACGTATAATAGCAAGCTGCTGAAGAAAAACTTACAAGAAGCAAATATATTAGACCTATGGAAAGAGAACGTGTGGAGTTCCGACCAACAAACAGAAGAGCGACCAAAAGAACTCTTACAGTTTCGTTAAACTAATAGGTTACGTTCTAAAGTAAAGAAAATGCGTTGTGGAAAGAAATGATGTAGAACCAGGTAGAGTGCATGAATGAGAAGAGATAGAAGAAAAAGGAAAGAAGACTACTACACCCAAAAAATAAATACTTAGAGACTGTCTGTTTTAAACGAAGAGAAGTGGAAAAGATGTAAGTGGTGGATCTTACCAAGGACATGTAACAGACTTGAAGACTATAGTAAAAATGATAGGAGATTGGGAAATCCCCACACAAGACATCCAAGAAAAAGTACTAGCCAGTTTTATGTTTACAAGTGACATCTTTTTAATTGCCTACATTTAACAAAAACTTACAAGATGGATAAGAGACATTGATAAGCACAGAATGAAATGAAAATTTATTCTAATATCAATATCAATCTTTGAACAGTACGTTGTAAGACCATTTCTCTTAAGTCTTCTACAATTGTTATGTTTTGTTTTAATAAATATGGCAGTTTTGTAGAAAAGATAAATATCTTCAATGTGTTTTTTACCGCAGCTTGCATTGGTTATATTTAAGGCGTTCAAAAAGAATTGACACTCCTCTTTTCAGTATGAGTGTGACGCCACCAGGTAACGCTGCCGAAAAGCACAGAAATGAAGGCAGTGAGTCAGTCGTGCAGAGCCAAGAGTGCAGCTCTAGATAAAGCAGATAACCATGGAAACAGACAGTCATAAGCACCAACAGATGGCATAGTTCTTTTGAAGAGCGGGAACAACTGCTTCTAAAATCCATAAGAGGTTAGTAGTTGTATGTAGAAATACAGAACCGAGCCGCAAAACTGTGTTCAAAGGCAAAAAAACTGTAAAAACAGAGAACGTCCGGCACAAGGAGTTGATAATTACAAAGATTATATAGTCAATGCGTTCCTTATACTCTTATAGTGCGTGTAGGTATCCTAAGAGTCACTGCAACGATAAAGCGTAGGTCCGGAGGCATTCTTTGAGTATCTGGTCTCAAGGTTTTGAGACGTTGGAAAAGAAACCCAACCTTGCGCCAAACGACTACGTTCTATTTGGAAGAATGGAAAAAAATTGTTAAAAATTGTTTCTAACGACAAATTTCGGTCGGTTATCCATAAGTGGTACCGTGCGATACCCAAATAATTATTTTTTAAAAATGCATGAACGTTAGGGAGAATAGCTCTAATGGAATTTCATTTCTCCCTAAAAAAGATATTGAGGAAAACACAATTGTAGTGGCAATCTTTTTTTGGGCATGAAATTGTTATTAATTTACATTCAGCACTTTTTTCATATATACTGAAATTTACATCCAAACTACGTACTTTAACAAAAATGTTAGAAAAAAATGGGTTGACTGCCAGCACTGCTTAGTCTTTAGCTGATATACTATACATATAACTGAAGTAATTGATCAAAACGAGCAGTTTATGTATCCTCACTTTTTGTAGATACTTTGCATATGTCAGGTTTATCAAACCCCAAATCGAATGAAATAGGAACACTTGAACTATGCCAAATAAATTTCAACTCTGACAAATATTAATAATAAAACTACAACATATTAGAAGGTTTCCTTAGATTTTTTATATTATTCTGAATGTAAACCAACATATTCACAATAATAAATTCCATATAAATAGCAATGCGGTAATTTAAATAATTTAATTTTTAATTACATAAATTTATATTATGTGGGAATGGGAGAAGAAACTTGGGCTGAATGATGGAATTAGCGACGTAACTATTTATTGTATGTTAATATATGTAATATATAAGAGGATCACTCAGATATAATCCTACATTTCCTGTAGGAAGCAGACGTGATTTTCAGTGCGGTCAAATGTGTTGTAGAATTGCTCCTTCCAGTTCTTCTAAGCAGAAAATTTAGCAGAGATTCCGCATATAGTACAGATAATCAACATTGCAGTTGTTCATTATCTTATCAAAACTTATCATCGTTCTACTGTTGTTGGGTGAAGGTAAAGAACAACGTATTCGAAAACTGTTGGCATTTCTGTGATGAAACCTAAGTGGATAACTACGCATCAGAATATCAGAGGAGGAGAGGTGAGCAGTGTTTGCCACTTCAGAGTGGATTTTCTTTGTGATCGTAAAGCTTTTAATGCTGCCCATTATTGCGACCATTTGGATAAAGTAAGATTAACCTACCGACCTAAAGACGATTCTTTCCGATCCGTGTGTTGCTTAACCGCTACATCAAATTCTATACCATGACCTAAACATAACAATAATTAGCTCAATTGTCTTGGGTTCTCCTTATTACAGAATCTTTTACCGTGCGATTTTAACATATTTGAACAAGAGAAGCGTTTTGACGACGATCAACAAATGTATAAGTTCTGCACAATTTGATACAGACACGCCTTTCTTCCTTCCACAACACATGAATTCAAAGTTACCAAAAAGGAAATGAAAGTTATGATAACAACTGAGATTTTTTTGTTTTGTAAATAAGGTTGTAATAAAATATTAAAAAAAGATCAGTTTGTGTATGTATCATCGTCATAGTGTAAATATATAAAGCCAGATGTCTTTTTTGTAGTCTCATCGAAAACACCTTTATGAATAAATATGAACATTTAAATATATTAGCAAAACAATAAAAAATAAAACTTGGACTTAATTGTATGTACGAGGTATACAAGAGTAAGGGAATATTAAATACTTGAGAAAGATCTTATGTCCCGCGCAAATACCACGCCTGAGACGACCGTATTATTACCCTTTGTATGAAGTGAACACAGGTACTCAATTATTTTGAGTGACTGAGTAGGCCACCCGTTAGGCACCCAAGCCCCAGAAATGAACCCAGGCCCCTCCAAATTTAATATTTTAGATTATGTTCTATTAACTGTTATGCCCGTAAGCTTATCTGACTTTCAAAAATATATTGCATTCTTACTTAGTTAGTTCTAGATCTTTACAGTTCAGTCCTGCATTGCTGTCTCCACCGTTTTCTATCTTACGTTGGGTTTCGTATTCCATCCCATTTTCTCTGCTTTTGTCTAATTCTGTCGATCCATTTTGTTCTTGGTCGTCCTTTTTTATTTTTTTCCGGCACCGCGTTTCAAATACTTTTTTGGTAAGTCTTTTGCCCGGTATTCGGCACATCTTCTATAATATTTTTATTAATTATTTTGTTTAAACGCTTCATTTCTTATTTTGTCCCTCCTCTTATTGTTTTCTATTTTTTAGCAATCGCATTTCCATTGTGTTAATTCTTGATTTTTGTCTTTCTATTAATGTCCATGTCTTACTACCACTTTTTATCTTTTTTGGTATTTCTCTTTTTCCTAGGAATGTTGTCTTCATTATGGTGAACATGTTTCCCATTTTTCCAGTCTTTCATTTATTTGCTTGCCCAACTTCCCGTTTTCTTCTATTATTGCTCCTAAATGTTTGAAGTTTTCTACTTGTTCAATTTGTTTTCCGTCCAGTCTTACAGCGTGGGTTTTCTTTGTATTAGAAATTATCATAGTTTTCTTTTCAGTATTAAATATGTTTATCTTCTATAGTTCTTCGTGATTACTTTGATTGTAAATTCTCTCTCGTCTCGCTATCAAGGTCATGTCATTTGCAAACATTAATTCTGTCAATTGTGTTTGTCCCATTTGTCAGTATTCCAGTTTTAGTTTTTTCATCTTTCTCTTCTTTTGTGCTCCATCTAGTACCACTGAAAATAATAGGGAACTTAACACGCATCCCTGTTTAACTCTTGCTTTTTACCTTAAATTATGAATATCAGATCTTGAGTATTTTTATTTTTCCCGAATTCGCATTGCGTGTCTTCCAGTGCTGTGTAAATTTTATTTATTATTATTTTTTTAATACATCATTTATTATTTTTGCTAGTTTGTTTATTGCTTCTTGTTCTGTGTATTTTATCTTTTCTATAGTGATATTGTCTTTACCGAGAGCTTTACCTACTTTTAACGTCTTTATTGCCTTGCCTATTTCTTATTTTCTTTTAGTTTCTATTTCTATCTCTTGATTTCCATATCATTCTTCTCCTTCCTCTTGATTTTGTATGTCCGTGTGTGTTAGCTCTTTGAAATACTTTCTCTATCTATTATTTAGATTATTATATTACCTTCCTTATCTTTTGATATTTAGCATATTATACTCCTTATATGATTGCAATCTTACGGGTTAATTTCTTTAGATTTTGTTGCTTAGATTTTATGTAAGTGGAATCAAATAAATTCGTAGATAAGTTTTAGCGAAATTGGAATAAATTGATGGGCTCCAGAACACCAGCTCGAAAGAAAAATATAAAAATCGATACATATTTGGAAATTATAAGAGAAAAAAGTACCTGGGCTTGAAGCCCCAACTGCAATGAACTCCTACGAGATCAAAAAGAAAGAAAGATGCTAACCGAACTTAGATTACCTATGTGTAAATTTGCAAGTCGGAGAGTAGAAATATGAAACGTATGAGACAGTCTTAAAAAAGCAGTTGGACTGGCACAAGAATTTTATAAAAGCTAGAATTAAAGTACTGAAATTTTCAAAATAAGCCATGTGTTGTAACGAAACTAGCATGTCTAATAGGAAAGGTCAAATATTGAGAATTTGTAAACGAATTGATAAGAATTGAGATGAATGAATAAAAGTGATAACTAATATAGTGATACAATGCCTACCACAAAACAAGAAAAACAGAATGAGAATAAATACTGGAAGGGCTGCAATATTAAGTAATAATTATAAATAAATAAACAGATGCATAAATCTACACAAAATAAATCTACAAGAGATTATATATTAATGACAACAACATATAAAAGTTTTAGAACCATTTATTAATAGCAAGAAGAAACAGGAAAACAAGAGATATAAATCATAGAAAATTATGTTATAGAATAAAGGTGTGGGTTAGAAATATAGCAGAAAAGCATAAACGGTATAGGCAATATGTAAACGCTCCAAATTTATTTTATAGAATAACTGCAAATGTAAAGAAAGAAACACGTACCCAATAAAATGTTTAAAAATAAAAGAAACAAACAATGTGATGAAGGAGATAATAAAAGCGAAACAACACATTTGAGTAACAATAACCCAGAAAATTATGCGTAACAGATTACGTGCACAATTTAATTCTCTATCTTAACTTCTACCAATGCCTTGGTATAATCATAATAAAACGCCATCTATTAGCTTTACAACACATTGCCAGATATGCGCGGTCTACTAACATAACCTAAAAATCAGAGAACAAAGCAATGGCGTGCGACAAGCAACATTTAACGCATTATTTTTGTTTTGCGTTCCAGTGGCAAAAAAGTTCCGGTAAAGCCCAAGAAATGATTCGTGTAGATTTACCAGAGGATACTGTTTTCAATTGTATCTAAAAATTGTTCTAATGGTTTAGAAAATTTTGATGTACGTGATACCGAACGTCCTGGTTAGCCAAAGAAAAATAAGAAACTTAAACCACTTTTGAAAAAGGATTTTTGTGTTGCACAAAATCAGATTTCGCAAAGGAACTCTGAGTAAGACTTCTACAAGTTGGTAAAGATTTACAATGAAGGTTGCTCACAAACTTACAGCTGAAAACATGAGTAAATGCTGTCATTTTCCCTAAATTTTCTTGCACCTCCGACAAAAAATGGATTATCTATAAGAACCCAAATGCAAAAAATCGTAGGAAGTACCTCACAAGCAAATATACACGTCAGGAAGATATTCCTCTGCATATGGTGGGATCAGCAGGGTGCTGTATATACATATAAGTTGCTACCACCTAGTAAAACGGTAACCATATATGCATTATCAGCGTGTTAGTGACTTTCTATTAGTAAGTGACGAAGAAAAGTTATAAACAACTTTGAAAACATCATCGACCAGAGTTTGGAGATTCTATTACACCTAACGCATTCGCTAAACTCGATCCCTTTAGATTATCATCAAAATGTTTTCTGTGCAACGCCAGAAAGAGATAGTAGAGGTCAAGGTAGACAACTCCAAACTCAGATACATAGTTTGATCTCTCTTAAGTCCGCTGTTTTGTAGCAATTGCTATTTTACCAAAGTGCGTAGTGATTTTTGTGTTTTATCACGGACAAAAGTGTAAAAAACGTAATTGAGGACAGCTCCTGGAGATGCTATTTTTTCCAGACCAAGTCTTCAAGAGGCAAGATATTTAAGAATGGAAGGGAGAACAATAAAGGGTCCTTAACTTTGGGAACTGATAGAAATATGACTAGTAAATACTGCTCTAAATAAAACTGACGTTTTAATGGATAGTTAATCCCAAAAAGAGAACTTTTTTAATTAATTGAAGGTAAAAACATTACATTTTTCCACTTACCATTTATTTGGCCTTCAAGCTCAAAACCCACTTCAAACGACGTTATTTCTATAGTTTAAAATGTCCAGATAACAAAAATGAAAGCTCTAAACAACATCAACATTAAAAAAAGGTTTATTTGGAATGGGGTAAAGTGTACGTCCATTAAAATAATTAATTTTTATCATTACTTTTGTGACAAGTATTATAAGCAAGATGAACATTAAAGTGGATCAAATGGAAATCGTACTGTAGTAGAAATTATTAAAGGAAGGGAGGGGGGGTGATAGATTGGCAAAAAATATCCAAAACGGAGGGCAATACAAAATACAGGCAACAAATTATAAGGCGTTACGATTTGTGAATTTAAAGAAGTAATATAAAATAAAAAAGTATTTAAGGAGACATTCTGGTTTGGAGCCAAAAAAAGATGGAAAGTTCAAATTTTTTTTACAAAAATTCGGTTGAAGATAGCGACTTGAAATTTTTTTTATTGTTGAGAATACATATTAAATTTCTACTAGTATGTAAAAATTGAACAAGGCCCAAAGTGGTCATTAACCTCAAGAATTAAACAAGGAAAAAAATGAGCCCAGGTAGATCAAAATCGGTTAAGTAGCTCTCAAGTTATCCTTGTACTACGTTTTAAAAAATGGATTTCGAGAAAAACGGAGTTAAAGAAAAAAAAAGTTTTTTTGTGCAATATTTTCCAGAAAATGGCTTGATTTGCGTGACTTACAGTGTCTACTCGATCCCTGGTGCATATAATAAGCCTTCTTGTTCCTCATACGCCTTGTGAAGGTCCTGGTCCCTCTTTTTCTTGTCGATTTTGCCCTGTTTGTGCTCCGGCGCGAACATTGTTTTTCTCACTGCTTGTCCACTCTCGCGCAATGGTTGACATCAATCTCTCCCACCTTGACTTCCATGCACCGTCATTGAAAACGATTGCTGAAATCCAGGCAAAGATTTCCAGGACGTTTTTACCAACGTAGGCGTGCTTGGGAGCCAGTTGCCAGAGGCGTGAGTTATAACACTCATTGTTGTTCTGGTTATTTTTTCCCAAGCACCTTTGAAGAAGTTGTAGATCACTCAGTGAAGTGTAGACCTCCTTCACGACATCTTGAACTTCTGGATCTAGGGTGGTGGGTGTTCAAATTCCAGTCCATTCGCCGTGTGCTGCATCCACTTACACCATTTTACATTGCAGTTATCATGTTGCGGATAGTCGTTGGTCGCAATTTTATGGTAAAATCCAGCCCAAATTTCTTTGTACATTTCGTCCAATGAATCTGGGTGCCGTTGGATGGCAAGGGTCGACATTTCTCGGATTATTTTATCCGTAAAATTAGCGACCGGATTCTTGGGCTCAGGCTTTTTTGGGTGCACTTTTTTGGGAGGTTTGCATCCAGCTTTTTTGACGAGTTTTGTGACCTTACGTTTTCGACCCGGTTTTTTCTTTACTGAAGTTCCATCATATTGGCCGTCGTTTTCTTGGCCTGCATTTTCAGTATCGTTCTCGGTGTTTTCAGCAACTTCTTCCGGTAGTTCTTCTACTGCTTCCTTCTCGGCTTCCTTGGCGGCCTTTTCCGCGGCTTTTTTCTCAACTTCTCTTTGCAGTTTTTTCACGGTTAATTTTTTCTTGGCTTCTTTCAGGCGTTTGTACATTCGTTTCCCTATATGAAGTACGCACTACTCCAGTTTCTTCACAGGAAACTCCCCGCCATACACGTTTTTTTTCAAAAAGATTCGAGTAAGTCTTGCTGTCTCCATCGCCAATATACTCGCCATAACGTACATCATGCTGGTCCAGAGATAGTTCAAATACTTCGATTACGCCATCCACCTCCATTTTTCCTGCACTTCCGCTATGATTGGCCGTTTAGACCACGTTCCGTCCCCCGACACTGACAGAATGACTTCCGGTTTTCCATTCTTTTTGTTCTCTTCTTGTTCACTTTGCGCGGCTTTATGGATTGAGGCATTGAAATCTGTTTCGCTTGCAATACTTATGTGCGTCAATATGTCGTAGTACGTGCTATTCGTCATGTCCGCACATATGTCCATCAGCCCGCAGAAGACGTTGATACCCACGCCAAGTACCCGCACGACAAACACAAATTTTCGATTTATTTCAAATGTTTTCACCCCCGAAATGCGTTTTGTCTCGATCCTTGGACAGGAATCGATTTTCGTATCAGAACAATCACAAACCACGTGCAATTGGAAGCCAAGTCCAAACATTGGTGATTTTTGAAAGTGCACATCACCATCGCATTTTTTACACTTAACCAGCTCACTCAATTGTCTGAAAATCGAATTGAAAGCCAAAAACACGTACAAAACTGAAGATCCGGGAATACCGAGCAGCCTTCATCCATCCGAATTTTCTTGGCTGATGCATCCAGATTCGATTCACTTTCTTTGCGTGCAGCTTTGGTTGCAGTGTGTTGATTGCCGTGAAAATGCTTTTTCGGCTTCCTGGTATGCCAAGCACGCTTTTTTTGGAATGTTAGACGTTTAAAAAAAAATTTCACGGGAAAAATCGTAACGAACGTCGCGAGCCGAAAAGTACTACTGAAGGTGACGAAAAACAAATCCGACACGCGTGCCGGTGTCCCAATATGATTTTTTTTTATAATAATACTGTGCAAGTAAGCAAGAGTCCCTTATTATTGTGCGAGAAGAAAAAATTATGAAAATAATTAAAGAACTATCAAAATGAAAATCAAAAACATAAACTGGTCCTAAATATCCTAAAAATAAAATTGGAGACAAAATATTTCTACAAAACAAATAAATAAAGGCTAGTATATAATAATGGTATGACTTTAACACCCCGTGTGGGAGCTGAGAGGTTAAGGCTCTAATATGTTCGCTCTCTCTGCCCAGTCATCGCGCACCATCTCTGATGCTGGGCGTTGTTCGAGTGAACGCAAGTACTCAATTATTTTCAGTGAACGAGTAGACCCCATCCGCCAGGCATCAGAAAACACCGGGAATTGAACGCGGGTCCAACAGCATCACAGCCCACCCCTCCATCACGATTCCACGCCGGCAAGTCGTTATTATATAAGGAGACAAATAAAAAAGCAAACATAATTAAATATTTACTAATTTTTGAGATCTAAATAAGTAAAGAAAGTAAGAAAAAAGAAATGAAAAGATTAGGGACAACGTCGGTATGGATTAGTTATAAATAGAAAGGGAAAAAGTTATTTATAGTGATTTGGAAAATATATGGTAAGATAGAATAGGAAAGATCTGGAAATCGACACATAAAAAGAAACGAAAAAGTTGTCCGAGAAAAATATGATAAAGCTGTAACAATTATAAATATAAAATGACAATAATTAGAAACAGAGACGAGTGAAAAAATTTTTTAGGCTTGTGGTAACTGATAATGTGCTACATTTAATGATAGAAAAGGGCAAAACTACGCAATTTAATATTTATGTTGATTTTTGCAAGCTACACCCTTCAAAAATTGATTACAAATTACTGGTTCTAACATCCCAGACCTTTCTTCAAAGTTTGAGGGTAGTATTTAGAGGTATTACAGCACTATGGTGCACTATTTGCCGTATGACTAACAATCACTGATGAGTTTTGGAAATTTCTTGCATTGTTACCATAGTCATCTTTGTTTTCCAAAATCAGCAAGCACGCGCGTTATCATTTTGTATTTTGTAAATTTTTCCACTTGTAAAATATTTTGCGTACTACTGAAGCAGTTCAGTTCTTATTCGGTAGTTTTGTTGAAAGGTTCCAGATGCGCCCATAAACATTGAGTCAGACTCGTTTTTGGATATCTTGATCTTTAATTTCTAACAAAAGGAATTTGCATAGTATTTTATTGGAACAAACCAAACGTAGCTTTATTTTTCCCAGCACCAGATATGGCAATAAAGACGGTGTGTCATTTCTTTACTAAAATTTGGTAAATAGCTCAATATCTCAACCTGGGTTAGAAGGTCACGTATGCAAATTATCTAGAAATACTTTGAGAAGCGCCACCTAGCATAGGGTACACGTAACTATCAGGGCAAACCGCTTTTGGAGATGGAGTCACAAAGCTACAAGTGACAAATTGGAGAAAATGACGGTAGTGTACAGGACGAAAGCCAAATGATCAAACTAGCCATAATAGAACGAGTGCTAACCTACGATTGATGGTGGAGGTATAAGGCAAGGATACAGTGAAGATTCCGATTTGTGCCACACAGCCTAACAGACGAACGGAAAGTAAAATGGACGGAAATCTTTAGATTTGTCATCCTTTCATTCCTGATTCAGCGTCTGGTAACGTGAAGGCAACCCATGCACGTGTTATAGCGGTTGTGCAACCGGTTCTTAAAGAGTTGCCAAAAGCGCGTTTTAGCTAATGGCAATTACGGCGAAGGCCAATAAAGATCATTTATTTGTATTTTATGTTTGGTCTGTTTTCTAGTAGATGACATAAGCATCCATTATTAAATTTTGACAATTAAATAATCAACTTTTAAGCCTCTGAACCAGCCTCACATCTTTTGATGGCGGAACTTAAGCCCGGGTACACAAAAATCACTTTGATTGTATAGTTGACTGTCAATGACGACGCCACATGCCGACTATTTTAAATTATTTGTTTCCAAAATGCATTTATTTATGAAGTTCACTTCGCCCCACCTTTAATTGAAAATTAAAGAATTGCAGGCTTACCTAGGCTATCTGTACGTAATATTTAATACATTTTTTAGTTTTATAAAACACTCATGTGTATTAGTAAATTACTGACGAGTGGAAAGAAATATATTAATACTAACTGCAAGCCAAATTTTTGGCAGAACTGTATATATTTTTAAGCAAGCATATATATTTAGTTTGACTTTGAAATAGATATTTTCCTCGCCATTTCACTCAAACAAACCACAGCATTATTTCCTCGTTAAACTAATAACTACTAAATGGTCTTAACGACTCTATTTATAGCTTCACGCAATTTGTACTAAATCTTTTTATTAAGGCTTAACAAGGATGACTAATTGCAAGCTATATGTAGCCATGCACGTAGCACTAGATAATCACTTGGCATGGTTTTCCACATATCTATAAGTCCACAAATGTTCAGCTTCTCTTTACTAAGATTAGGGCTCATAATCTCATCATTTTTATTCCATCAATTTAGTCCCATTATTTGCGAGAGTAATTGGTGTGATATCGCTAGCGTAGCCCCGCGGATGAAGGGCGGGCTGCGTTCACTCGAACAGGAGCAATAATGGCGGAGTCTAAGGCTTGCCACATCGCCCCGCATCAGAGATGATGCGCGACGACTGGGCATAGTGGTGGACGTATGAGAGCCTTAACCTCTCTGTTCGCAGGCCATGCTTCCTAGCGGGGCGTTAGAGCCTTACCGTTATTATTATTATAATTAATCGGTGTGATGATATTTTTTGCGTTACCTATGCGGATCAGATGGCAGATATTCAAAAAAGATATCGTTCTTTTCAGCCACAACTAAAATATTTGTGATGAACAGTGTGTGATAAGCAATTTGAACTACAAGATGTCCAAAAAGAAAGTTTCTTTTTAAGATAGTTATAGAAAAACAAAGGAGACGTCTATTAAAAAAACTTTTATTTGTTATTAAAATGCAGACTTTAGGAATTTATATATATAATGTGATCCTTCATACTCGAGACACTCTCTTAAACGAGAAACAAAATTTCTGAGAACTGCGCTTTAGGAAAAAGTTTTACAAACGCGTGGCAAGGATATGTTAGAAGTGTGTGATGTTGCTCCATCCTGCTGGAACCATGTTTTTTTATTATAGATAGCAAAATTTCGCAGTTCGGCACCAAAAAATCGTTCTGCATCTTTACATAACGCTCTGAAGTCACTGTTAATGCGCGGCCTCTTTCATCTTCAAAGAAGTACGGGCCGATTATTCCTCGCGCTGACATTGCAACCCATACTGTCATTTTTGGTGAATGAGGGGGTTTCTCATGCTTGAATTGTGGGTTCGTAGCGCTCCAGTAACGGCAGTTCTGTTTGTTAACGTGGTCATTGAGGTGAAAATGAGCCCCACCCGAAAACAAAAGTGTTGCTGAACGAATTGAAATGTTTAGTTACACGTTTAACGAATGAAGCCTCTGACTGGCATCGTTGGGCTTTAATTCTTGTAAATCAATTTTATACGGTTGCAGACACAAATATGTGGGCAGAATGCGGTGTAATGATGATCTAGGCACATTCAAAACACTTGCCCGTTTATATGAACAGATAGGTTAGGAGTCTCGTGAACAGACTGTCGTACGTTCTTTAGATTTTCATCAGTGCTTAACCTTGGTAGTCCCGATTTAAGTTTATCCATAGCTGAACCGGTTTCTTTGAACTTACGCACCGATTTTCTTATGAGAGAAACACTTGGCGCTTGATTTATGTTATCTAAATTATGATAATTACTGAACTTTCTCCGTGCAGAATCATCGTATACAAAACGCATGGTCCGCTCCCGAGAAACACTCCATAGCGACTGCATTTCCGAAAGCCGCACTACCTATTGATATGCGCTCCGCGCCCCTCTGGTTCGTTTCGTTCACGCAGTGAGCCAATCAAATAGAAACTTTCTTTTGGGATACCCAGTATAAGATGCATCCCCATAGTCACTCAATTAGCGCATTTTGAAGAATAAACATCAATTTGTATATTGTTTACCCACTCAGTATGGCTGACCAAAAATAATATTATTTCAGCGTGTTCATCGTTTTAACTTCACTCCACGCCAATAAGCCAGCTCTGGGTTTTCTAGAAACTGTCTAAGAAACCCCACACTAAACGATGTGTCCTCTCGAGATGCTATGGTTAAGAAGGGAAGAGTGCTCGCACAGCCTGTCTTTCTGGAATATTTTTCCTTTCTTTCTCTTCCCTGTGCATTGGTGTCGAAATTTTCAATATAATGACTTTGAGATATCATCAGTTTGTTTAGCGAACGTTTATCTGAAGTCGTACATAATAATTGATTAGTCCATTTCGCACGTGACATCAGATATAAATGGAACTTTCGGTTTCGCTATCTTGATCTTTGCTTTTTAGTCTATAGACCAATAGTGAGAGTAAGTAGAAGCATGTGGTTAGTTTTAAAACATGCGGGATATATTTCTGAATTTGTATAATAGATGGCTGTACCATAGAAGGTCAAAATATTGCCATTGCAGTAAATGTTGTTTTGTATACTTCCAATGGCGACGTTTAGTGTTCAAGAACGTGTCATCGTCCGTTTTTTTCTCCTGTGTGGTGAAACACTCATCGAAATTCATCACCAATTGAGTGAGTTATGGATGATAAACATGTGTGTTCGTGGGTACAAAAGTTTACAGAAGGTCGAGAGTTGTGTGACAATAAACCGAAGCAGCCGGGCCGAAACCATGATTGTGCGAGTGGAGCAAGTTGTTACAGAAGACTGTCGATTAGGCGTGCGTGATATCGCCTCTAAACTTGTCATTTCTGTAGATCTGTAGAGTCTATTTTGCATGATAATCTAAAAATGGGAAAGTATCTTAAAGGCTTCGCAGTCACTCATTTTCCAATCGAGCCGTTGTTGCATCAGCAATTTTCCAGTGGGCAAAACATATTCCCAAAGACGTGTTCTCAGCACCCATGGAACCATAACGACAACTTTGCGAAAAATATATACGTCTAGACAGAGATTAGGTTGAGCAGTAACAGAAGTTTCAACTTTCTTAGAACTTGAACGCACCTCGTAGATCGCAAACGCGCGCGTCATTATGAAATATTTCGGGTTGTTCTATATATATGTATATCCCTTCTTTGAGTTCATTGTAAAGAAAGGCAGTTTTTACATCGAATTGATGTAGCATCATATCTATTTGCATTGCAATTATTAACAGTGTTTGGGTTAAGTCGTATATGACCATTGGTGTAAATGTTTTTTCATAATCTATGCCTTCACTTGCATGATACTGGACTTCTGGTTAACGGAAAATCGACCAACCCTCACGTTTTGTTCATTTCGTTCGATTTCATCTCTTCTTTCATCACTTTGCAATAATCTTTTGCTTTTAGAGAATCCGTCGCTTATTTAAGACCATACCATAGCGCAGAGAAGTTCGTTTCACACGGTGGTGTATTACTTTTCAGATTATATGAATACTCATCACATGGAAAGATTATTGTAGATTCAGTTTGCGTTGGTTCTTCATCGGTATTTGAATCTTTCTTTTTTTTAACGACAGTTTTTTGAGAATCTTCACTCGTGACTTCATTGTTATCCCATTCATTATACAAGGGTTCATCAACGCACGCTCGACAGAATTGATTTTTGTCATGCATTATGCATAATTATCCTTGCGAGCGGATCTCAAAGTCGGTATACTTTTTTTATGTCGGAGTGGCCGACAAATAGACATTTGGTTGACTATATGAGTCTATTTTCCTTCGTTACCATTACTAATGCAAACGACTCAAACACAAGAAGATGTCTCACTCTGAAAGTTTGATACTATTCCATATCTCACATTAGTGACATGTAGATCGCACAATTGATGGCTTCGACTTAAATTTTCTTTGAAAAACCGCGCGCGTGTATTTAAATTTTCGCCATCTCTACGATTTGGTTTTCACACTCTGCGAATTCATTCTGTCGTGGAGTGAAAGCGACACTTGTTTTATATCGCATCTTTAAGAACCTTGCACATATTTGAAACCACTGTCAGGTTTGAGTACACCAAGCTTTTGTTCTGTTTCAGTTTCTAATTTAACCATATAATCTTTAACTCGAGCGGTCACTTTTTTTTGAATCTCGGTCTCAAAGAGCACACTGTTAGATGACCACTATAGTCGACTCTAAATGTGATTGGTTCTCACAAGTCTGAATGCACAAGTTTTCCGGGTTTAGTTGGCTTGTGTTCGCTCGACTTAAATTTGCTACGCGCGTGCTTTCCCGATGGACAGTCTTCACATTTGA
Organism: Sinelater perroti; assembly: GCA_036346155.1. Classification (NCBI taxonomy): domain Eukaryota; kingdom Metazoa; phylum Arthropoda; class Insecta; order Coleoptera; family Elateridae; genus Sinelater; species Sinelater perroti. Next base: position 4,786,534 of record JARFIY010000344.1, read on the forward strand.
GGTCATCGATCTTTAGTTCTTCACAACGCTGGCGACAAATTTTATTTAATTTATCGAAGTATGACATAGTCTTCAATCTCTTTTGATTGCATATAATTTAGGTTTTTGCTTCTTTAGTTGGTCATCGCGCTTCAAATCAATTGTCTTAAATCCAAGTTTCTGTTGTTACTAGAATATAGAGACGTTAATCATGGTTATTTTTACAACCCCGGTTAATAGCTTATATTCTATTTGTATCGATTCTTTGCTGAGAACGTGGAGGTTTTGAAGAAATCACTTTCGCTTGTCATATGTGCTCCGGCGTCGGTATTGACTAACCACTGATCAAGAGATAACTTGGTAGTCACGCATGAGTTATTTTTGTCTTCATCTTCTGATCTGCTTTCAGCGCTGGCACATTTATTTTCTATTTTCTTTAGCTTTCAGCATCTATACCATTTGTATCGGAATTTACTTCAATTAAAATACTTGAATTTATAGTTAAATTTGTTATTCTTTTTGCATGCGCAATTTTCTTCATCTTTAGAATTTCAAACGTACATGTACCGCTGCTCATACTAGTATTGAGTCTCAGCTCATGCTTTGTTAAGCCAGCGAAGTTTCAGCATGGTATATTCTTCTTTTGGCAAGCAGCCAAACAACTTGGTCACTACTTCTACTCCTATTTTGGACCTTGCTGACCGATTTCTCCACTTTAGCCATAAATTCCGCCATTGTTTGATTCATCCATGACTCCTGTTCAAAAATTTCCGTCAATCACCTCCACTCGATGAGACCGCTGGCAACTTCAGTAGATATCACTGACAAACGCCTTTTTGTCCTTTTCTTTGTCGGACTCTTCGGCTACTTGGTATACATTGTCAATATTAGAAACTCACCGACTTGACCACTGCAACGAAAAACACTTCCGATTTATTTTAAGTCTATTGTTGCACTTTTTAAGCACTGGCGCTCTTCGTTTCTTGTTTGGTCTTCTGTGACTGCTTGTTGTGCGTCAAACGCCGGCATAGTTAATAGTAAGTTTGATAATAAGCACGGTTAATCAATGATAATTGAGAAATCGTTACGATTGGTTATGTATGTCACACTTTAAGGGATTGGTTACATGCTGGCGAACGGAAAAACCATTTTCTATTAAAATAGATAGGACCTTTTTTGGTACTTAGGATAATTATTTCAGTTTGATTTTTTGACTTTATATTTACTACCGCTGTATGATTGATTCTGCTTACTTAGATTACAACGCAAACTGTCTCTTTGGATCTTTAGTACTTGCATAGCTCGATTTTAAAATTATTGCGCCAGGAGATTGCTAGAACTTTTTTTGACGACCGCCTTAAAACTACCAAAGCTTTAGCAGCTGTCTTTTTGTGGAATGTGTGCCGCTCTTGCCTGTAGCTTTTTTGGGGCGCCTGGCTTTTGGAGTCGAACGATACATCCCCCCTTGTTAAGGTCGGACTATTCCAAAACCGCGATGGCGTCTGCTATTTGTAAGATGGGTTGAGAGAAACCGCTATACCATTCCAGAGTCTGCTAACCTGGTTTCCTCGCTTTTCACCCATACAACAGCTGTCAAAACTTTTGCACAGTTTTATTAGTTTTTAAAATCCTTCCGACGTTCCATTAGTAGATGACATAGAACTTCCAACACTTTGCAGCATTAATAACCTCAATCCAAATTCAGAATTTAGAACTTCAAAGATGATTTAAGTCTAGGAAACAACTTTACACAAAGTTTGATGAACATTTATTGATTTACTCGCTCCGTCATTCATTCCAGATGCGATTGCACAATACATGTACTCACCAAAGTTGCTGTAGACGAAACTCATCTACTTACTCTAACGGCTGTTAACATTCGGGTGTCAATTATACAATGATTTCGCGAAATTAAGTTTTTATAAGATTTGAAAGATATTGTTTTGCGTTCTTATCAAGTTTTTAATGCAATTATGGAAACGCCGTTCCCTTTCTCTTAATGTTTAAGGGTTTTTATTCAAAAGCATTTAAATAACATCAAACACTAGTAAAATAGGCGAGGCCGTTTTTTTGTTTATTATTTTTTAAACAATTTTGATGTCTATTTTTGTAAATGTATTTTGAGTAGAGTTTTGACTTTTATTGAACGGAAAATAGTTTTCTCTATTATCAGAATAATAACCACAACTTTTGATACAGTAGACCGCAAATTGCACGAAATTAGTCATAGTCTAGACCCGGTGCCGGTTTCTTGCGGTAAAAAAGCTTCTTGAGTTTGCCGCACATTTGCTATTTTTGTTAGAACGACTTTAATTTGCTATATGATGCTCATAAACTGTACATTAAGGTATATAAATATAGCTGTCCATGTTCTCAAAAATGTTTTCAAAAAGTCACCTCACAAATATTTAGTGGTCTTTTGTGTGTAATCTTGCAGTTCACGCACATCTTAGGGGAGTGGTAGTTTATAAACAGTGCCTTTTACATATCCCCACAAAAAAAGGTAATACGAACTGAGGTCTTGTAACTTTGGCGGCCAGCGTAGATGTCGATCATTGTTACTCACACTTCATATCCATCAATGTGGCAGTTTCTCGCAAAGGAAGTTCCTTACAGAATGACACTAGTGGTATAGGGCTCTATAAAGCTGCAAGATAAAGCTAACACGGTAGTATTCCAGCTGTGGCAAAAGTCATTTTGCAAAGACTGGTTGTTGGCAAACTGACTATAAAATCGTGCATGATCAACATGTGAAATTCTAAAAGGCAAAATCCCTTTTCGAAGTCACTTTCAACTATTTTACGATTCGTTGATTGCTTGCTATCTGGCGGTTGAATTGTGAACTATTAGTATGCTCTACGTAAACTCGAGGAAGTGTCCAAATACATTGCTGCTTTTACAATTATTAGTAGACATAAAGTTACCAAATCACTTTTATGATAATTAAGCAAATTTTCAATAGAATTCTAAGTAAAACGACAATTATTTTCTTTTTTACAGATAATATCCACTAACTAAATTTGCCAGTTTCTGCCATATAAAAGAGAGTATATTTTTTCAGACTTTATTAACTTTCTACAGCGGAGCTTATAGTAGAAAGTTAGTGAGATTACGAGGGTAAGGTGAAAAGTTCTCGGCCTGACAATGAAAGACTGCAACTTTCAGTTAGAAAATGATTTTATTTTTCTATATAATCTCCCTTGACTTCAACATACTTGATACAGCGCCTCTCCAACATCAGTATTCCTTCTCGGAAGTGAGAATCTGGAAGATTGTAAAAATATTCATCAACTTCTTCATTGGATGCGAAGCGCTTCCCAGAAACAAATTTTTTTAAGTTTGGGAACAGATGGAAGCCTGAGGGTGCCAAATCAGGAGAATAGAGGGATGGCCGAGCAAATCATACCCTAAATCCCGCAGTTTTCCCATCTCCAACGCAGGTGCGTTGTCCTGGTGAAAGATGATTTTTTTCTTCTTCAAGCCAGGCCTCTCCTCGCGAATTTTGGCATGCAGTTGGTCAAGAAGGTTGGAGTAACATTCGCCTGTAATTGTTCTGCCTTTTGCAACATAATCAATTAACAGGATCCCTTTCGCATCTCAAAACACGCTGGCCACCTTTCCGGCAGATGTGATCGACTTCGCTTTCTTTGGCGCTGAACCACCGGCTTCCACCCACTGCTTGGACTGCTGTTTCGTTTCTGGCGTGTAGTGGTGGACCCATGTCTCATCCATGGTGACAAATCGCCGCACAAAATCGGTCGGATCCCTGTTGAATCGGTCCAAAGATTGCTGCGAAAATCGTTTGCGCATTTGCTTTTGATCGGCATTCAGCAAATGCGGCACCCATCTTGCGCAGAGCTTTTGCATCCCTAATTCTTCGTGCAAGATGTTTAGCACCCTTTCTTCCGATATCCCCACAGTCTCAGCTATCTCACTCACCTTCACTCGCCTATCGTCCAACATGATATCATGCACTTTTTCGATGGTTTCCGGTGTGGTTGCGGTTTTTGGCCGTCCTTTACGTGGGTCATCTTCGAGGGATGTGCGACCACGTTTAAATTCAGCTGCCTACTTTTTAACAGTTTACATGGAAGGAGCAGAGTCCCCGTAAACTTTTGTCAACTTCGGTTTAATTTCCTTAGGGGTTAATCCATCCAAAACGAAGAATTTTATAACCGATATTCAAGTTTATCCATTTTAACAAAAAACATGCAACATGTCTACTGAAAAAATTCGTGTAAACAAACTACTTGAGCGAACAAATTGAAACTAGTCATACGAACTAATGACACATGCACCCAAGCAGGAAGCATAATTGTTTGCCGATTGCAGCACCATTTTTGTGTCAGGCCGAGAACTTTTCACCTTGCCCTTGTATTTGTCAGTATCATGTTTAACTGGTGATCATAAGTTCTGCAGGATCGTATTACACCGTTTTTGTTTATTATTGTTTACAATATTATCTATTAGCATTAATAAATCCTTGTACTTATGAATACTTTATAACGCATCTCTTTCTTCTGTAACATCTAAAGGGTGGCCCAAATTATATTTTGCGGTCGGTAATTCTGACGCTTTGCCAAATGCCTTCTACGATCCTTCCGGTTAGTAAATACGGAACATTATATAAAAATACAGCGAGAAACTACTGTTAAAAGCATTGAAAATTTGGTGAAAATTTTGCGATTTGAATACTTTGTGGCATTTTTGGTCAGAAAAGTGCACCAAATGAATGTACGACCCCTTAAGTATCAGCATGGAATAGGGTCCCGCAAGAATATGGTCATATCTGATCAAAGTCTGGCTATAAACCGAAAATATCAACTCCGCATAGTGCACAACAAGTGGACATTCTGAGAATCCCCCTTCAGAGAATACTCACTAAAGATCTGCACGTTTATGCATATAAAATTCAACTCGCGCATAAGCATAAGCTTGCTGGACATTCGTTAATTATTCGTCAATTTTGAACATTTGGGGCTTGGAAAATATTCGCGTAACTTTTAAAAAGCAAGTGTGCCTAACGAGTCACTGTTGTATGGAGTTTGGGTAGGTAACGTCATAGGTCTATACTTCTTTGATATTGTATGTGCTGTAACTGTAAATGGTGATCGTTACCGTTATATGATAACCTTTTTGGCACTAACTGGAATAAATGAGGTTCCAGAAAGATAGCACCACATGCCATATAGCTTCAGCAAACAATCAATTTACTGCACCAACAATTTTACGAAATTACATCCTGTCCAGCAAAATTTTACATCCTTTCTGGGGTTGCTTGAGATCCCAAAAATTAAATCCGACGTGTGATCGACCAAGTCTTGCGTTGAAGTTGAGATGACCATTTGTCAGACATAAAATCGACAAAATCCAATCATAAAATCAGTTCAATAGCAGTTTCATTTAAAATTTTATTTTGGTTTTCAATTTGGGCTTTTCTTTATATGTAACAGGTTTTTATCATCTCAGTTGCTAGTGCACATTTCTTTTAACTTTTAATTTTTGAAATTTTGCATTTGACTTCTTAGTGAAGAACAGGTATACAAGTAAATATACACCGATGGTGTCGGTTTTAATCTTATAATTTTGAGAAAAGTGTGGGTCACCATTACAAGTAACTTTTAATAGCGCTGAGTGCTTAATGAGGTAAAGCTTGGTTACCAGAAATTAGTACTTTGAACCACTCTTTTCCTGGCGTCTACAGAACAAAAAGTAGGGTTTTTAGAGCGTATTTAAGCGGCTAGTCGGTTAAGCTAAGACATCCATGTTCCATATGTAAAAAGTGAAAGAGCGTCTCTTACAAAGATTACCAAAATTTTAAGTTTCGTATACATTAAACTCTTCTATAATGCGATACTCTCATAACACGGTTTCCATATAAAGCGGAGAAGAAATTGCGACATCGCTCCTATAACGCCGTAAGTTTTCATATAACGCCGTAGGAAGATTAAATGTGCGTAGTGTATTTTTACAATTCAAATTAATGGAAAAATTAGATTTTTTATGCATGAAAAATCAATTTTAGTTATCAGCCAGTTTCCCTGTAAATGCAGAAACAATGCAGCATTGTTGTTTTTTATTAAAACTTTTGTACGCAATTTGTTTGAATGCAGATGTGAGATTGATTGTTAATAAAGTGTGTTTTGCTTGACATTATTACACAATAATTTATGTAATGTTATTTACTTTTTGTAATATTTAATGAAAATAATTTTTAAGCCAAGTTATCGATGACAGCTCTAGTGGCCGCATCAAGGAACTGAATTATATAAATGTAAATATGATTTTCGTCCTTGAGAACTGTACATGAATAATACTAACTGAATAGCTGATACTATTCAAGTCTAATAGGTAGTGTGGTGATAAGTTTATCATTGCAATGAGCCAGAAGTTTGCTGTTTAAAACTTGCAACAAAACCATGAATAAGTGAAGCGCTTGAGCAACCAAAAACGTGCAACATAGCCCAGACGCAAATCTCTTTGCGGACAACCCCCGATCCAACTATCGTGTCGTAGCTAAAGGTTTGTACGGTGGTATAACAACGCCGATTATTGCAAAAATAGAAAAAATAAATCTCAATTCAAACGCCTTTTCATAATCGTATCGTTTGATACCATTGAACACTGGCCAATATATAGAGCATTAGCAAACAGTGGAATAGATCAAAGATACATACAACTCATACAACAACTAAACGAGGGAGTCACAGCAACATATACATTACACGCGAAAACTAAGCCAGTACCACTTGCAAGAGGAGTGCAACAGGGTGATACACTGTCGCCGAAACTCTTTACCCTAACACTGGAGGACGTGTTCAAGAAGACAGAATGGCCAGATAAAGGAATAAATGTAAACGGAGAGCGGCTTACTAACCTACGCTATGCTGATGATATCCTACTACTCGCGGAAAATTTAGAAGACTTGAAAGAAATGATCATTGATCTAAATAGAGAGTCAAACAAAATAGGATTAAAAATGAATTTAAGAAAAACAAAAGTAATGCACCCTGGTCCAGATGTAGAAATTAGAATTGACGATTCTCAAATTGAACGAGTAGAAGAATATATATACCTAGGCCAAAGAATAGAACTAGGACGAAGCAGTGAAAAGAAGGAAATAAAAAGTGGATGGATCGCATTTGGAAGACTATCCTTCATTTTGAAAAACACAAAAATAGATCAACGCCTGAAAACAAAAGTATTCGAACAATGTATTTTACCGGCCATGACATATGGAGTAGAGAATTGGGCAACAACAAAAAGCAACATAGAATCAATGAGAATAGCACAAAGGGGAATGGAGAGAGCAATGTTAAATATAACAAGGAGAGATAAAGTTAGGAATGACAGAATAAGAGCAATTACAAAAGTGACAGACATTGGTATTAAGATTGCCCAATTAAAATGGAGTTACGCAGGACACGTGGCGAGAAGTGACAAAAATAGATGGAACCGTAAAATAACTGAATGGAGACCGTACGAGCATAAGAGAGGAAGAGGACGACCACCTATGCGTTGGTATGATGATTTTAAACGTACAGCTGGACTAAATTGGATCCAAATCGCACAAAATCGTGATAGGTGGAAGGAGTTAGGGAAGGCCTACATCCAAAAATGGATTTAATTAATTACATAATTAATTGGGCTTAGGAGAAGAGAGAAGAGAAGAAATCTCAATTCTGTCGTACTAACAGAAACCAAGAAGAAAGAAAGAGGTCAGGAAGTATACGGGAACTACATACATCTCTAGAGGAAAAAAAAAAAAAGACTAAAATGTAGGGTATCCATATTAATTAAACAAATAATCAAAACGCGTTACAAACGTGGGATGAACTAAAAAAAGGATAATCGTGAGACGATATCCGAAAACGAAAATAAGAGATACAAATACAGTTTACATTGCCATATAGTTATAGGATCTTCTGTTTCTAAGGAAACAGCGACGGCCAGACATCAGGAAGAAAATGGAACAAAGCAGTCAAAAGAAATAAACGACGCAAGGTATAAAATAAAGCTGTTAAGAAAGGATAGTATCAAAAAACTATACAAAATAGAGGAAAATTCAAATGAAATGTACTAGCATATAAAAACTAGTATTTACAAGGCGGCGTACGAAGCTGTGGAAATAGAAGTAAAGGATAATAATAGAAAAGAAACGTTTAACGAGGAATTAGAGGCAGAGATCAAAAACATAAGTAGGAAATTGGGTTCCAATAAATCTAAAGAAAGCTTAAAAAATGAAAAAACGCAACACCAAACTAAACACAATAATATCTGAGAAAAGGATAGAGACGCTCCTGCAAGAAAATAGAATACAGTATATGACAATTTAAGAATTTATAAAATGAACAGAATTAATAGTACAAGATGACAAAGTCATTAAAAAACAGAAAAACAATAAATAAATGGAACCGACAAACATATAATTTGAAACTAATAGTCTAGCAGAAACAATAACTCAACTGTTTCAAGGGACAGAAAGAAAACAGAATATGCTAACAAAATGAAAACAAGTCATATATTATATCGATACATAAAAAAGGGAACAAAAAGGAATGTTATGACTATAGAGAAATAATTAAATTACCAAGGATGACCTGGCTACTCGGATGAGTTATAAAAAATAAGATGGAATAGTGTATGAAATGATCATGTACAGATCGTATTCACTGGATCAGGAAAAATAATCGAGAAAAATCAAGCAAAAAATATCGAAACTCATAACGTTTCTAAACCTAGCGATAATGTTCCAAGAAAAAAACTATGGGACGCAATAAAGGAAATGAGAACCAAAGAGAAATGGGTCATAGCAGCTAAAGCGTTATACCAAAACACAGAAACCAAATTATAATAATGAATAGATTAACAAGATCAATAGAAAAGTTTAAATGATTGAAAACAATAAAAGTCTGTGCAGAATAGAAATATTTGGTTCTAAAATAACGAATACTGATAACGTAGAGGTAGACGGTAAGAAAAACATTATACAGCCTAATTTAGTATAAGAAGGTATTATCTGTTAAGAAGATAAAATTAAACGATGTAAGAAAGACTACTCACTAAAATAAATACAAAAGAGTCGCCTGGATATCATCTAACAGTTGGAGGAATCTTAAATATATAATACCTATAATGTGCTTGAAATTAATCACATACATACTCAATGCCATATTAGAAGAGGATTCTTTCCTAACTATTAGAAAGTCGCGCAATTAGTACGAATTCTAAAACCTAGAAAATCACACGAGGAAGTATCTTCTTACTGACCTATCAGCCTTGTCTCTGCCTTGTTAAAAGTAAATATCTTTAAAAAGATTAAAACCTTTCCTAATTTAGATACAGAAAGCAACACACTAGTGCAGAGTAGGTGCACAGATAAATAGATTTTCTTTAGAGGTTTCTTAAATATTTTGGCAAAGTAGAAATTAAATCTAATTTGCAGTATCTTATAATAATATTTGAGGCACAAACATTTTCTTATGTATCTAAAAAAAGAATGTGCGTTACTTCTTCTTATCAATTTAGGAGAGCCTAAGGGAAGCTTATTGAGACCAACACTGTATGTATGTACTGTACTGTACTACAACACGCTTTTGATTTTCTAACCAGAAATCTGACAGTAACAGCCACCTTTGGTGGTTTAGAAAATGGGGCATCAGAGCGAATAGAGCCAAATCAAGACTCGTGATTTTTAGTTTATGTAAGAAAACTTCTACTTAATTTTTCTTGAACGACAACTTACGCGAAAAAAAACGTATCTGGATCAATACAGTTTTGAAGTATATACTGATTGATGGCTATTAGTTGTCTCTAGAAGGCAAAGCAGTTTTATGTAACAAAATTAAAGCCAATATGCTATGGGCTGCAATTGTACGGATCTGCTAGTAAATCAAACCTAGCAGTACTAGGTGCTATTGTAAATGTTCCCTGGTATACACCAAACAAATCTATCCCTAGAGATTTACATGTACCGAGAAAATTACAAAGCTCAGCATACGATATCGAGATGGGTCGTCCCTTTGTCATAACAGGATGGCAGCGGACCATCTACATGATGAAAAAGGAGCATGTAGACTTAAGAGGTTTCAACAAGCTGAATTACAAAACAGATTTACTTATATATGAATTGTTCATGTTATTCTTATTCTCTTACCAAACTCTTACAGACCTATCAGGCTCAAGTATTGTACGCAAAAGATTCTTGAGAAACTGATAGATCCTTAAGCAGGAAAATCAACAGGCGTGACATTGGATGATCCAAACAGATTTTTGTCGAAGGCCACGCAAGAAGATAGCCTTAGGCTCGTTTATGGACATCGAGGGAGTTTAACAATGTTTCTATTGGCTCTCTAATCAAATCACTTAATGCAAAGGAAATATCCGACTCCCTATGCCAGTGAATTGCAGAAAAAAAAAGATTATCATATCTACTTTAGACGAAGCAAATATTGCAAATGATCTTGTAGTAATCACGAGAGGGCGCTTTGCAGGTACTATTGTGCAAAGATCGCAATCTGCCTTCAGTATTACGAACAAATGGTGCACAAAGAAAGGACTTCAAATTAGTCCGCATAAAACTGTGACAGTTTTATTAGAAGGGATAAAGTCCGGTTTGTTGAATGGCATAGAAATCCCTTTTTCTCCAGGGGCTAAATATTTAGGGGTAATCATCAATCAAAAACTCACATGGAATCGACATTTAGATATGATCACACAGAGCCGAAGTAGCACTAGGAAGATAAGAGCTGGGGGTTAAATCGCAAAATGAGTCTATAGATATACACAAGAGTCGTAAGACCTATAATAACCTATGGGTATGTGGCATGGTGAACGAAAACACTACAAGCAAAGGCGGAAGAGCTCCTTTGTGGCCTTCAAAGGTATGTTTTTCTTAGCGTCACAGAAGCTATAAAAACGGCGCCAACTGCTGTTCTAGAAGTGTTACTAAATTTGCTACCACTTCACATACTTAACCAAGGAGAAGCACGGACAACTGCTCATAAACTCATGCAGGAACAAGCTCCAATCATCCCCATGCATGTGGAAGAGCATCAAAAATTGGAGGAGGAGTTGAAGCCAAATGTCACACTGGGAATGCCCACCGACAACTTGGTTCTCAGTTGGAATTTGGAAAAACTTCACATTATAATACCAGATAGAGAAGACTGGAACGAAGGACTTCCAGTCTCCACAGATTTTATCTGGTCTACTGATGGCTCCAAGATTGCCTTAGGCACAGAAGCTGGAACCTGTGGTCCGAAAAAGAGCTTTAAGATTCTGACAGCGCTTGGAAAAAGGTTAACAGTAAGGGTAAAAGAATAGCCTTTTTTGGACAGCCAGGCAGCACTTAAAGCTCTGGTCACACCTGTGGTGAAGTCAAAGGTTGTTTGGAACTCTATAGGTGCTCTGGCAGAGATAGGAAAAGACAACTGCCTGATCCTTTCTTGGATAACGGAACATAGGGGCTTCAGGGGTAACGAGATGGTAGACTTATTAGCCAAGGAAGGGTCAGAAACAAGACCATCGGACTCGAACCCCACTCTGGCATTTCAAATAGCTTCAAAAAAGCATCCATTAATGAATAAATACTCAATAAAACAAAGGTGAAACAATACTAGCCACTTGAGTTTGTATAGGAACCGTAACAAAAATTTACAGCAGGCCTTCTACGACATAGTTGGCCTGCTGAGAAGACACTGTCGCCTTAGAAGGCAGTTAAATTTCTTAAGGTAACAGAGAGCAACCTGTGCAGATTTTGCCACTTTGAAGCTACCTTGAAGGTCTTTCGAGGCTCAGATTCCTACAACTAGGAGAGAGAGAGAGGGAGAGATAGATAGATAGATAGATAGATAGATAGATAGATAGATAGATAGATAGATAGAGAGAGAGAGAGAGAGAGAGAGAGAGAGAGAGAGAGAGAGAGAGAGAGAGAGAGAGAAATTAGAGGGGTGCACAATAGACCCAAAGGGTCGCAATGTAGAATGTCATTAGGTCCACTCCATTCTATATTTATCTATCTATTCTTATTCTTATTTCTTTGATATAAATATAAGTCTATTCAGTAAAAAAGTTTAAAAAAGTAGAGTACCTAGAATCAGTCGTAGGTGTTCATTTGATCTTAGTCCAGAATTTAAAATTGTTTAAAAAAATTATAAATAATGCAACCAAAAATAGTGAACTGAGTTCCAAAGAAAACGAAATCAATTCAATTGTCTGAATAAGTGATTGGGTCAGTTTTTGGAACGCGTCAATACAAATAGGAACAGAAGTATTAGTTAAGAAAAAGTATCGCTTCAAGGGCAATGCACTCGTTCAGCAGTTCTTGAAACCAGGTGAAAAAACCATATCATGGATTGAAGGCTATAAAAAGCAACACGCACCAAACTCATTAAAACCCACCATTACGCCTTACTACATAATTCTACCTTCAGTTCCTCACTACCATGGAAAATATAAAGGAAATTTCTAGTAAGCGATATCTTGCCCTCGATTTTTCTATTGAAGGCTATCTACAATTCATATATTTTGATAGTGGCAGGATCATAAAAATGAAATAATCAAACCAATTAATTATGAATAAACCAGAAGCTAAATAAATCCGAATAGCTTTGGCATGACGTAATCTTTATTTGTGCGCTCTGAATGCCAACCGCTAACGCGACCTATTTTTTGCGATTTGATTGAAGGCGATTGCTTTCTCATATGCCTCATCGCCTCATTCATAATCACGCCGAGTCCGCCGACGCGCCACTATCCTTCCAGGCGTCCTCCGCGATTAGCAACAACGTTCTAGAAGGTTCGCTAATTCTTTAATTACCGCGCTAAACGGAAAGCAGTTTCGATAGCCGCGGCTCTGATTTATTTTTGCGGCACACATAACGCTGCTAGAATTTCTGTAATTGATAGGTCGTAACGAATAAACCTATAACGGCCGCGTTTATCAGATTGACCTACAAGTCGACGCGTAGACAAATGAAGGATTTAGACGGCTTTCGCGTTCGCATCGATACTTGATTTAAAGACCAAGTTCAGCGCTTTTCCGACTTCCTAAGAGAGTCCTGAATTACCCCGGAGAAGAGGACCAAATGATTATTTTTTTAATGTCCAGGCTACACAAGTTTTGAAACTTTTCTATTAGCAGATGTTGGATAATTTCACCGCAACCGCAAATAATGTTGCGCAACGCAACCAGCCGTCTCGTTTACAAACGTTTGTAAATTTAAATTAGTGTTAAGTCATCGTGTCCAATTTCGCGTATCTGAAATGAGGTCGCTGGACGAAATGGGGGATAACAATAAGAGACGGGCGCGCACTGCTTTTAAAGCGTTTTCAGCCAATTTCGGCAACAAAAGGTAACAATCGGGAAGCCGTACCCCTGACGCAGACTGCGTTACCAATACTTAGAAGCTATTTAGCGACATCAACAGAGGCCGGATTTGTAGGCAAAATAAAATATGAAATTAGGCAAAAACAATCTGATTACTATCCTGAAAAAAGAAATAAAAATCGCTAATTTTCCGAAATTTTATTTATACTATTTTTATCTACACCTAAAAGAATGCGCTACTATGTATTTCTCTAAATTATTTTCTATAAAATTCTTTCTTCTATCAGTCAAAATGTGTTTATGTTGTAAAAATAAACGTTTCGCATCGCAAGAAGTAATTTAAAACCGGATACTTCTTTAGGGGACAGGCTATCCATTATTCCTACACCCTCTCCCTCAAGGGCTTTTTTGATGTTAATTTTTTCGCAGCCTGAGTTTTTTCCAGATCTATAACAATTTTCTGACGAATTTTTTCTCCTTTGGCTCCAGGAAAGTTCAATGGAGTTTGATTCACTAACTTCGTGCTCTTCGTAAGGGGTGGAGATGGATCTTCCAATTGCTTGATTAAACCTGAAAGATGGCTAAAATGTGCTCCAATGTACCCTAAATCAGCCACTACAGAATCAAAAGAAAACGCAGCTTTGGCATCTTTCAGAATTAGGCCTATGTCTTTGCATCTCGATTCTTTCTTTTCCTCGCACAAGTGATCTACAACCTGCGAAGAAAATAAAACAATTAAGGTTTCGATATAGACAAATCTAACATTTACTTAAAAAAGAGCATTTGAATGTGCATCTTTTTAATCTCTCCAAAATTCTTGTTGTAATATAGAGCCGCCTCCAACCAAGTCCCCCAACGAGTGATGACGGGAGCTGGAGGAAAGGAAGTCTCGGAAAGCATATTTTTAAAGGTAGCGCACCTACTGGGGGCTTTTAGAAAAACTTTCTTAACTGTTGAAATTAGAGAGTTGACATCGGGAAAAAGATTTCTAATTTCTTCCGCAACGCAAGCATCAGCATGCCATGGGCTAAGCACGTTAAGTGTATCATTTTTTCATAAAAAAAACATTAAAGCTTTTGCTGTTTTTACCACGTAGGGGGCTGCATCTGTTACCAGCAGCAAGAGGCGGTCGTCCCGGTTTTCAGAAGGCCACAAAATTTCTGTTGAAATTAAACGGAAGAAGTAAATTAAATCTGTATAGTTAGTTTTTTTGAAATGTACTTACTTAATGTCTCTTTTACTATACCGACTATCGAGACATGATTTGCAGCATCCAAAAATTTTGATAAGATAAGACAAGTCTTTGTGCCATTTGGAGAAAGGCCACCAACCACAGCATTTACAACATATCGCCCAAGGGCGTTCGTGCTCTCATCAATCGAAAGCCAAATATGATTTTCACCTACTTCCTCTAGGATGGATGTTATTACCTGAATTTTTTAAGAAAAAAATTGTATTTTGTACCATCTTTTATATTAAAACACGTTATCTATGTACTTACCGTGTCGTACATATTTTCAAGGTAATTTTTTCGAAGCGTCGATTCGTCCGGTATTGTTTTTGAGGTATATTTTACTAAAAAATTACGAAATGCGGGGTTTAATAGCTTAGACCATAGAATATTGGCAGCTACCTACGTCACGCAAAGATCTTTTCAAAATGTATGCTGGTCCAATGATTTTTGCATAGTAGTCAAAAGGGCTTGTTAGCTTTCTCGAGGTCCCTGCATCTTTAGCTCGTTTCAGATGCCCGGCCGAGCCTAAATGTTGATTTACATGATACTTTTTTTACATGCAACCTGAAATAACAAACATATTAATGAAATGGTTACTTAATTAATTGGTGCTTGCATATTTTCGAACATTAAGAGACTGGAAGTGAAATTCAGAATTTAAAAAATGCAAATGTATAATTACCTCTTTACTACAAACTTTACAAAAAATAATTTTTCCGTCATTATTTCCAGAAATCCATTGCTTCAGATACACACTACGACTTTCCTTAACTTTCGGCATTATTCGACAAAATAATTTAAAAGAAATGCCAATAAAGACAAATCAGAAGTCCTCAACAGTCACTTAACAAATCTCACTGCTTGACACAGAGTTACACACATAAATAAGGCAGAACGCCAAATGCAACTTTGGCATGCAGATTGAGCAATTCTTGGAAAAACGTTTACTTTATGAAGGCAGTGACCTTTGGCTTATCGGTTTTCCCGCCATTAGTAACCCACGTCTAAAAAGGCAGTAGAAAAGCACGTGCTCGCTTGTGAACAATGTACCTATTAACCCGTTTTCAAATTCGGAGAAAAAATTTTGCATCTTACATACCGAAAACTGGCACATATTGTTATAAATTGTCAATTCAAGCAAGTTTTAGGCAAAACCCTTCAAACAACCAATTTTCGGCAAAATAAAATATCTGTAGAAGGATCTCCACCTCTGAAAACGAATTTATAATTTATTAAAATATCAATATCTATTAGCAAAATAACCAGGCAAAATTCGGCCTTTAGTCATAAGGTTTGCAATCAAATTAAATTTTTAGAAAAAATCCATAAAAGCTGCGGAATACAATACAATTTGACACCATACAAAGTAAGCGCCAAAAGTTTCCAAACCAACTATGTTCCAGGAGTGATAATAATATAGTCTCTTACAAGGGAAGGTTCTCAGATATCAATCCAGAATTGAATAAAAAGTTGTTTTTTGTGCTTGGGGTGTGTGGTTTTTTGTGTGTCGGTGCGTTTTTTTCCGACATTGGACGTTAGGGCCACTTTAAGGCCGGCTCAAAACTCGACCCTGTATGTCTGTCCATGACAGACATTGCACTTGGGACACTGGCGAGAAGACTCGAGGGTCATAGGACGATAAGGTTTCACACATTGTACTTTGGGTCACATTGTTTGGGATTTGTTAGGATAGATTAGGTTGAACTGGGTTGAGTTAGGTTAGGTTAGGTTCTCCCCCACGGGACCCGCCTTGCCGCGGCGGGGGAGCTCAGTAACCCGGTTCTGTCCGGGCGAAGCTAAGCGGTCCCAGGTCGGAAGTCGGCAGTGGCCATGTGCCACAGGCCGATGGACGAAGAGGTCTTGCCTTAAATGGCCGGACAGGAGGAGTAAACCTCGCAAGAGGTCGGAGGGAAATCCAGAGATCCAAGGCTGCCGGGGCATTAGCCCGGGCCGGGGTCTCCGGTACACCGGACTTGGCGGGGCACCAGCCCCGCCGGTTCAACCTGCGTCCTGAGCACCGCGGAGAGGCCGCACAGCTCAACAGGACGTAGGGGTCTTGCCTTAACCGGTTTCCGGAAGAAGGAGACACCGCAACGGCAAGAAATTGCCGCGTTATATTTTAGACGGATCAGGTACTGGGGCAAAGCCCCAGGGAACTGGGCAGCGTAGACAACAGCGTCGTGGAAAATGTAGAATTTTTAGAAAACCCAGAACCCAACATATACAATTTGACGGAAACGCATACAAAGTAGGGAAGGCTTTCCCCAACTGGTTCCAGAGTCCCATAACCCGCCCGTCTTACAAGGAACGCCGGTTCGATGCAATCCAATTGATAAAATTTGTAAAAAAAAAAGGTTTCCGGGTCCCGCTTTTGTGCGGGTTTTCCGACTTGGACGTTAGGCCACTTAAGGCCGGTAAAATCCCAAGTCGGAAGTCTGTCCATGACAGTTGCACGGCTTGACGGAGCAGGGTCTTGCCTTACCGGACCAAGAGGTTCAAACCTCGCAAGAGGTACTTGATTTAGGAATTGTTAGCCGTTGGGTTGACACTGGGTTGGCGGAAGGTTTAGGTTCGGTCCCAGGGCCCAGCCCCCTACCTGCGCCCAGCAGCTGTGGTTCTGTCCACAAGCGAGGGTCGCAAGGTCTTGTTGAGTGGCCGGACAGGCCACAGGCCTGGCAAGAGGTCGTGGCTTCAATGGCCGGACAGGGGGTAACTGCAAGGTGGGAATCCAGGATCAAGGCGCGCGTTAGCGGTCAGGGGTCCCGGCACTGACGCCTGACGCCCCGCTTGCCGCACCTCGACAGGACACGGAGAGGCCGCAGCCAACGGAGTAGGGATGCTAACCGCACCGGCCAGGAATTGCCGAGCTTTCACCACGCCAAGAAATTGCGACGCCCAGGCGGGCGCACCAAGCCTCAGGTACTGGGGCACCCCGGACCGTGGGCGGGAATAAATGCGCGTGGGGAAGCTGTAGAATGCCTAGAGCGACCCAGCAACCCCCAACTTATCGACGAGGAGGGAAACGCAGGGGTTTTGTTGGGTACCTTCCCTTCTGGGAAGGAGAGTCCCACATAACCCGCCGCCGTCCTTCATGAGACGCCGGTCGGGTATGCAGTTCAATGCATTTCCCCTGCGTGAAAAAAAAGGTTAGGTTAGGTTGTAGGTTGTCCCATTCCACAGTCGAGGCGATCCGTCCATTCCTGGACGAGTGGGTGTCTCGCGGCCGAGGCACCCTGTCCTGTAGGGTTACGCAAGTGCACACCGGCCACGGGTGCTTCGGCGAGTACTTCCATCGGGTGGCCAGAAGGAAGCTCACCCGGTCTGCCACGAGAGCGGTGCACCCTCCGACTCGGTACACCGCTCTCTAGAGGAATGCATCGGCTGGAGTCTCCAGCGCCGGAATCTGGTAGCAGTCATTGGAGAGGAGTCCTCGTTGTCGGGTATAGTCGGGGCCATGCTAGACAGCGACAGGAAATGAGCGCAGTGGTCTCCTTCTGCGAAACAGTCATTACCTGAAGGAGGCTGGGGAGAGGGAACCTCCTCCCTCTCCCTAACTAACGGCAAGAAGTTGCCCTGAGCCTATACCAGACCCAAGTGGGACGCCCGGGTATCCCGGGGTGCCCCCAGTCTTACGGACTGCAGGTCCGCACAATAACCGCGGGTTATTATTCCGTCGTGGGGTCACTGTTAAATGCCAAGAGGGACCGGTGACCCCCCTCCACTCGACGATGACGGATATCGCAGGGGTTTTTAGTTTACCCTGCGATTGTGGGTTCGCTAGCATATTCTCAGGCTTCTTTCTTTGTAGATATTCCAAAAATGCTGAATTCAAAGAACATTTGGATCTGTGCAACGTTTCTTTTAGAAACGTGCGACCATCAGCCCCAACAACAGAGAGGAGAAGGAGATTGCACAAATGTTGTTTGCATCATTTTAAGAGCAACTGGTTCATCCAAACGACATCGATTCTTGCGAACATTTGGATTATCAACGTGAGATTTTGAGGACGAAGACAACGAGCATTCAGATTCTGACGATGACCGACCCTGATAGTGATAAGGAAGTGGAGAACATGGAAGCAAGCAAACATGATTCGTGAACCCGGGAACAGAAAAACAACGCTTTGGATTATTGGATGACATATAGCGCAAAACATAAGAGCCCTAGAAGACCTTTCCGTTCAGTTTAAACAAAATTTCCGAAGCAGCTTTATTGCTTTATCAACAAAGAACGCAGAAAGAAACCCGATGTGAAAAAATCAAAATTATGATGAGACGGTTGCGAATCAGTTTCAAAGTGCTAGATCACAGAATCTGCCAATGCATGTCGTCACTTGAGAGCCTGGGCATACCAAAAGCTCTACAGATCCAGTTTGAATTTAAGGGTTCCCGCAAGTGGTTGCATCGTTTCAAAAGAGAACAGAAAATAACGCCCCCCAAGGTAACAAAAGTAGTTACAACGCGACATAACGTTAACGATGAGAAAATAGCGAAATCAGCGAATGACTTTGTGCTTAACAGTCTCCCAATAATCTCCTAGTACAACCCTAACTATGTTATTAACACAGATCAATCAGGCTTTAATTATGAATTCTACTAGAAGCGAATGTTAGAAACATGAGCAAAGAAGAGGTGTTGCTTTAAACAAAAGCAATGAACGCGACAACATACAGCTACACGGTGCAGCCATTGCTGACGATGTCTGGAAAGCTTGTTGGTAAACTATTCGTCGTGTTACAAAAAACAGGTGGTGCTTTCGGGGAAACTGTCATGAAAACTCTGCGAAACAACCCGATGCCAAGTCTTATTGTAAAATGCAACTTCTCTGGTAAAATTGCAAAAGAGTTGGTAATGCAGTTCTACAATGAATGCGTGAAACCTGTAGTTGGAAATCAGCCATTTGTGTTAATGCAAGATTCATGGACTGGACAAAAAGACCAAACCCTGTTGGATCAATGCTTCGATGGGCAATGCAAGCAGCTAACTATACTCCAAAAACGACTGGAATGGTTCAGCCATTGGATGTATACTTCTTCAGACACCTTAAGATTTTGGTAACAACATTTACGATTTTGTGATGCTCAACAATTTGTCTGATTTGAACATACACAGAAGACTCAACATGCTTGCAATGCACTCATTTAATCAGTTATAGTCATCGGCGTTTGAAGCTATGCGGAAGCATCTTTGGATAAAATTGGATGTACCAATGAAGAAAGCCAGTTTTCCAGAATGTTAATGAGGTTAGCTTTAAGGATGGTAATAGGAAGTGTGTACACCAAGACTGCGAAGCTTACTGTTTTATAAAAAGTGCTTATTGTTACATGCTTTTGTGCTTTAACCATGTATCAAATGACAACAAACCACATTTGCATGAATGAAGATTTGTTTTACTCAAAAAATGTCTGATTTCTTCCTCAAAAGTTGCTTAAAATCATCATTTTAAGCGTAAATACACCAATAAGTGAGGTAAAAGCAAAAAAAAAGACCGAGATTCGATCTAGCTACCTCCAGCACTTTACCACTACGCTATTTTGCTTCTCTTGAAATGGTAGCGCAACAAGCGTCACCTCATTCAAACATTGGCAGTGTGGCCAAATTTCAATAGACCTTAAAATGGCCGTCAAATGTCGGAAATTACATCTTTTGCCTTTCTTTTTTCTTTGATATTTTCTTCTAAATCTTTATTTTCCCAATAATTTGTTTTTACTTTCGTTCTCATCTCTCGCAACGATTCGAATGCGGCTTTATGTGTTGCTTGTTTTATTTGATTATAATTACCTTCTACACTGCCTTGTACATCTTCAGTTAATTTGTTTGATAGTCTTAATTTATATAAAATGAATGTTGTTGACTCGTCTCGTATTTTGTACCCTTTAAATTCTTTTCTTCTGTTTTCTCTCTTTTGTTTGGTATATTTTTCTTATTTTCAAGTAGCAAATCGTCCGTCCTACATTTAGGTCCTCTTAGAGCTTTTACATAATATGTTGTTATATTTGTTTCTTGTCTACATATTAAGTAATCTATTGCATGTTTCTATTAATCTATTTCTATTATCGTTTGCTAAGTCTTCAACAAATTTCCCTATTACTGAATCTTGTTCTTCGCCTCCTGCCTTTGCATTTAAATCTTCTAAGATTACAATTTCTTTTTTTTTCAATTTTTTTTTATTTTCAAATTCGTCTTTTGTTTTTGTTTGCCTCATCTGTGGGAGCATATACCTCTATTATATAAATGGTGTGCCCAAATATTTGTAGTTCCATTATTATTAATCTTTCATTTACATCTTCCCAGTATCTAATGTGCTTTTTATACTTTTTGATATAGAAATAGCTACTCCGGACTTTGCTCTTTTTCCTTTGGGCACTCCGCTATAAAACCGTTTGTAGTTTGCATACTCTTCATTTTCTGTTCCCTTTTTCCCTTTGTAAGTGTAGCTACGTCAATTTTATATTTGGAAAGTTGTTCAAAAACATCTTCCTTTTTCTGTTTATACCCGAGGATCTAACAAATAGGAAAGCTAGAAAAGAGAGAGAGAAGACTGGCTTACATTTTTAATAGAGGAAATACCGAACATATAGCCTCACCAGAAAGTTTTTTTTAGAAAAGTTAAAACCAAAAGTAATACCATCAAATCGAAATAAGGACGAAGTCTTATAGAAGAAGAAGCAACAGCATATAGATGGCAACAATATGTTGAAAAACTATACGATAGAAATAGAAATTGAAACTGATCCTGACGAGCTAGACCCACCAATATCAAAGGCAGAATTTGAGAAAGCACTGAATGACCACCGGCAGAACTTTCGCAAGCGCTAGATGAAGAAATAAAACAATCTATACTGCCTTATTAATAACATATATTTAACAGGAAACAGTCCAGACGATTTTAAGACAAAATTTAATAAAGCATCAGGTCCGGGAGTTGAAATGAATTAGTAAAAAACGCCCCTAGTAGGCTCCTACAATTATTACAGCAACTTTTTTAATAGATGCTTATTGAAAAAGAAGAGGGTCGAGGTAAGCACTTATTTAGCTTGTGTAATTGCAGTGGCAAATGATTTACTCGGTTATTCTGTTTTTAAATCATGCCTTTTTACTATAGACTGAAATGCAATGATAGCTACGCTTTGTTCAATGAACTAGCTAGCTACAAAGCTAATTTTAGGCGTGCGGTCACTGAACTATGCGGGCGATGCTAACAGTGACGAAATTGAATTCCTTTTAACTTTTGAAGATGCATGTGTCACCTTTATTGAATATTAATAGAAGAAATGTAAATGTACAAAGAAAACACGAAAAAGGAATATTTTTATTGCATTAAAAAAATAAGAAAAAAATTTGTTATTCTCGTCTCATCATTAATAATATTTTGCGATTTCCTAAAAAAAACAAAATGAGTTTAAAAAGCATATGAAGAGTAAAACAATTAAATTTTTTATTTGTTGAGGTCATTCTGCCCTGGAGAAATATGAAATAGACAGTAAAGGATATAATCATCTACTGATATTAGGATCATATACATTATTTAACATAATATATTTTGCTTTATTGCAACAATAAATGAACTCGCCATATTCTCTTTAGTTTCTTTATTAGCTCACTTTGATGTCTGATGTTTTTCTAATAAAAATTACTTGCACAGATTTAGTTTTGTTGGCGTTAGTTTGCTGTTGATTCAACCATTCGCTGACTAGGTTTGGATCTTCATGAACGAGTCATCATTAAAGGTGGAAATTCGGGTGTTGTGTCATTATTGGTTTTCTACAAATAGATTGCTTCTTGTGAGTTAAAGCCTCATACTTGCACAAAATATGGATGGTTGTCTCTGTTTCCCTACGCTGTTTGCAACGCAGATCTTCATTGTACGATCCTATTTTGTTGGGGTGTCTTTTGAGAAAACAATGTCTACTAACAGTTCTCTAGTTTATTCGCGAAATGCTTCTTTTATGAAGGTTTTTCCTTGGCTTTGTCCTGGAACAGTTTCTTACTATTTTATACATTGTTTTCTGAGCTATTCTCTCGTCTAGCTTTCTATGGTATCTATAGGTCCTCCTAGAGCTTATAACGGGTGTTTTTTATAGAGGTATAAAACTTTAAGTTGGCAACACTTTTTTAACTGGCGGCCATTTTGTCAGCTGTCAAGTGATTTATGTTTAGTTTGGTTTGGCATTTCAACATGAATAGACTGACGCCTGAACAACGCTTCCAAATTGTGTAATTTTTTTTTTGAAAATCATGGTTCTGTTCGAAATACGTATCGCGCACTACGTCCATTTTACGGTCAACATAATCGTCCATCAGAGCAATTAATTCGATTTACACGTTTACTCTAAATGATAATACACATCCACAGAGACGTCGTACAGTGCGTACAGAAGAAATCATTGCTGCTGTAGAGCGTAGCGTAGAGGAAGACCCGAATCAGTCTATCCGCCATCGTGCACAGGAATTGGATATGTGTCCATCCACTTTATGGAAGATTTTGCGGAAAGATCTTGGTTTGCGTGCTTACAAAATCCAACTCGTGAAAGAATTGAAGCCACACGATCACCTAGCAAGGCGTATATTCGGTGAATGGGCCCAAAACAAGATTGCCGTTGATCCCGATTTTCATAAGCGAATTTTGTTTAGCGATGAAGCTCACTTTTGTTTGAATGAATACGTCCATAAACAAAACTGCCGTATTTGGAGTGATGGTAATCCTCAAGTGTATGTTGAGACACCGTTACATCCAGAAGAACTGACTGTTTGGTGTGCTTTATGGGCTGGTGGAATCATTGGTCTGTACTTCTTTAAAAACGATGCTGGTCAGAACGTTACAGTCAATGGTGACCGATATAGAGTCATGATTACTGACTTTTTCGTTCATCAATTGAACAACCATGATGTGCAGGAGCTGTGGTTTCAAGAAGACGGCGCAACATGTCACACAGCTCGTGCCACAATTGATTTATTAAAGGAAACGTTTTATAACCGCATAGTTTCACGTTCCGGACCCGTGAATTGGCCTCCAAGATCGTGCGATTTAACGCCGCTAGACTATTTTCTGTGGTGATATGTGAAGTCGCTAGTCTACGCCGATAAGCCCGAAACGATTGGCCACTTGGAGGACAACATTCGCTGCGTTATTGCCGATATACGGCCACAAATGTTGGAAAAAGTCATCGAAAATTGGACCTCCAGATTAGACTACATACGTCCGCGTCAGCCGTAGCGGTCATATGCCAGAAGTCATATTTAAATTATAATGCCGGAAGATTATCTTTCGAATAAAGTAAATTTCATGTCAATTTAAAAAATTTGTTTTATTCCATTTCAAAGTTCTATACCTCTATAAAAAACACACTTTATATAGAGTTGTTGATCGTTTTTGTGTTAGTTCATGAGCTTTTCCGTTGTCTGTAATTTTACAGTGCTCTGGTACTCACAACAGGGTTAACTTGTTGTCGTTTGCGGTATTGCCAAGCCAGTCTGGATGCCCTTGGTTTCATTAATGCTATCCGTGAATATGTTGATTCGACTATTTTGATAAGCCTTCAAATTATTTTGCCTGGCGCACTGTAGTATAGCAAATATCATCTGCAAGTTTTGCTTTTTACAGTATATGCCTGCTGATCCAAACCTGGTCTTTGATCCGTTTATATACCAAATAATTTTTCAGGATTTGTTCCTGTTGCTTATTTCGTCCATATTAATCTTTAAATTTATATTGAACGCAAATTTTGCCGTCATATGATCTGCTCTCGTCACCCACTATACCTCCACTCATATCTAATTTTCAGATCCCCCACTTCCATACAATATTTGCGGGCGGTATCTTAAAATAAAAAGGAGGAAGTCTGAAGGTCTCCATGACTGTTGTGTTCTTTAAGCGTTACTATCTTACTAGTACGCTTATAGCGGTTTGTTGAATCATCTTTGTCCATCATATCAAACCTGCGTATGATATCATGGATTTGACCACCGTAGTCCAATACATCACTTTTGGTTTTAGATCCCATGTTTTTCCATGGCTAACATTACTGTTGCCTCTGTCTTCCCTTTGCTTTTTAAATGTGTTGATTCCTGGTGAGATTTGAGTCTAAAATAACTCCAAGATACTTTCCCTCACCTTTCGAAGAAGTCCCAGCCTATCTATATTAGTTTTTTCCTTCTTGTAAATATTGCTATGGTAGATTTTCAGCGACTTATGTTTAGTTCCTCTGTATCATTTCTATTTCCTTGAGATAGTATGACTAAGTCATCTACATATCTCAGTGCTCTGCATCCGCGTCCTTTGAGTGCCTTTAACAGCTGGTCCATTACAAGGTTCCACATCCTCTTTCAACCCGAACCACTATTGTTCCACTCATTAGAGATACATATACTATACCAGGTATTAATACCATCGGGATGTGAGCACACCTCCAAAGAATGGTGTAGTAGGCAATGCTTAGCATACAATTACATGTTGTCTCCAGATAAAGTGATTTTGTTTAGTTATGTTGGTGATGTAATTTTGAAGTGTATTAACCTTTGTGTTCTTGGAGAATTGTTTGAGAGTTTTTGAGTTAATCTGTTGCAGATTGTTTTTTCAGCTACATTTTGGGATTATTTCCATCTCAACCGAACTCTGAATTGTTTTAGCAAGTTCTCTATGAAAATGTTGTTTTTTTAATCTTCTGTATTATGTGTAGACTCTTACGCAGTTTCGTAGATAAGGTTGTATCGAGGTTTGATGTTTGTTTGATTTGCACCTGCAGATGCATGTTTTTCATTGAAGTTCTAAAATGTATCCCAAATAATTGTCTTGTTTGTTAAAAGTACATACCATTTTATTCTTAATTATATGATTGCTCTGTGTCATATAACATGTCATAATTTAGCTAGACACTAGTGTAGTAGGGAGATATACCATGCGTTATGAAAAAGTCTAACAGATCTCAAACGTTGTCTAAATCTATTGGTCAATACGTTGATTCCCCTGTAAAGAGAAAATCGTAATTATTTTGCTCATAGTTTCTGCCTTTGTAATGGCGAGTCTTGAACTCCTATCCGTAAGTTTAGACATTCAGTCATCTCTGGAAATGAATTTAAATCCTAATGAATGAAAAAACGTACGGTGCTGGCTAGAAGTAATTCGGTGCCTTGATACTGTTGATATTACAACTAACCAAGACAGGAAATTTATAACCATACTTAGTTTGAATCCATTAGGTCTGGAACTTGAAGAGTTATGATGAGAAGTATGACTTTAATGATAACAGCTGACCCATCATGTACTTTATTATCAAGGTAGGTTATAAATACCGTAATTTGGTATATAAAATAAGATTCATTCTGCAAATTGAAATGAAAATAGTGTCAATTTTATTAATATTTAAAAAAACGATTAGTTCGATTTTATGGCCATTTGTGTTCCAGGTGGTAATTTCCATTGTATTTGCCATTATGTTTTTATTTTATTTTATTTTAGTTTAGTTTAACATTTTCTTGCTTTTCTTTCCCATTTTGCCTTACGGCGTTGAGTTTTGTAACCATCTCTTCTATTGTTGGCCAGCCTTTTTAGTTCTTGTTTTAATTTTGCTCTCTTCCTTCTAATTTTGTATATGTAATCCAGCACTTGCATCCGTCGTCGTCTTTTTTCTTTCTTTCCCTTTGGCCTTGCCTTCATAACTTGCTTTGCTAGTCTCATGTCATATATGAGGAATGTGTGTCCAAGCCATTTAAGTTGTTTTTGTTCTAGTGGTGTTACCTCTATTAATTCTCTTATTCTTGTATTTCTAATTCTATCGAGTCGAGTTTTACCTACTAGCTTTCCGAGGTAACGCATTTCTAGGTTCTGTATTTTAATTTTACTTTTCTTGTAAGCACCCAGCTTCCAGATCCGTATTCTGCACTGGTAGATATACTTGTTTATATATCGTAATTTAGTCTTGGTTCCCACTTTTCTTTTCCCGATTAGGGTATGCTTTAGTTGGTAGTACATGTGGTTCGTCTTTGTTATTGTATTGTTAATTTTATTGTCTATCTTTTCATCTTTACTAATTATTACACCTAGATATTCAAATCTATCTACCTATTATATTTCTTTTTCGTTGCAGTATATCTTTTTAACTTCTTGGTTTCCTTCCAGGAGGGTAAGGGGTGACGCCAACATCTAGTCACCCAAATGTCAACCTCACCTGCACGCGGTACCCTCCGCTGGATAACTAACGAGGCTCTGGCGACCCAGTATCCAGGGGTATAACTGGATTCCAGTTGTCCCGAGGTAACGGGGCCCTCGTCGTTGGGCCAATCACCTACACGAGGTATAATTGATTCAGAGAAAAAACGAGCGCCTCGGAACAGGACTGCTTAATAGGAGACGACTGGCAAGACAACGGATACGAATAGGGACATGGAATATAAAAACACTAACTGGGAAAGAGATAGAAGTAGTAGAGGAGATGGAAAAGTATAAGTTACAGATACTGGGAATAAGTGAAGTGAAGAAGAAGGGTCAAGGACTCAAGACACTGGACAAGGGATACACAATGAGATATATAGGAAAGCCCCCCGGAGAAAGAGCGAAAGAAGGAGTGGGGATCATAACAAGTGAAGCACTAGAAACCAAATTAATTGACTGGGGGCCGATAAACTCAAGGATCATAACAGTTAGCTTTGAGCTAGAAAAAAAAGTCGGTATAATACAAATATATGCACCAACGGAAGACGCGGATGTAAGAGACAAGGATCAATTCTACGATGATCTTCAAACAGTATTAGAGAAAATGCAAAACAAAAACAGACACGTAATGATAATCGGTGATTAGAATGCCCGCATAGGAAAAGACAAACATCAAGGATACGGAACTATGGGAGAAAATGGAGGAGAAGAAACTCTAAACAACAATGGAGAAATAATGCTGGATTTCTGCATAAACAATCAATTACTAATAGGAAATACGTGGTTCAAACATAAAACAATCCACAAGATTACGTACGAAGCAGAAGAAAGAGGACAAAAAAGCATAATAGATCATATAACATACTCTAGAACTATGAGATATGCAATCCAAGAGGTAAAAGTAATAAGAGGAGCAGAACTCAGCACCGACCACCGACTACTGATAACCGACACCATTCTGAAAACACCCCCCAAAGAAACACCAATAGTATACGAAAGATTAAAACTAGAAGAACTGGAAAACCAAGAAAAAAGGGAGGAATATGAAAGAGAACTTAACAGGAAATTAAATAGATTAGAAGAGCAAGAAGCAGAGACGGAAGAACATTGGAATCTCAACGAGAGATGGAAAAAGTTCAAAGAAACAATAATCCTGACATCAAACGAGATATGCGGTAAAATAAGAGTGAAAACAGACCAGAACCAAAGAAGAACCAAAGAAGAACCAAATGGTGGAACGAAACGGTTAAGAACAAGATCAAACAGAAAAAAGAAGCCTGGTGCAGGTTCAAAAGAACAAATAGTGCCGACGATCAAGAAACATACCGAAGGAAAAGACAAGAGGCAAAGGAAGCCGTAAAAAGAGCAAAACAGGACTCCTGGGAAGAATTCGGAAATAAGTTAAACGAGAATTATATGGAAAACCAAAACAATTTTGGAATGTAGTCAAGAAGCTAAAAGAAACAGTGCAAAACAAGTACGAAACATAAGGAACCAAAACGAGATTTGCAAACGACCAGTGAAAACATCCTGAAAACATGGAAGGACCACTTTGCAGCAAAATTTAAAATAAGAAGATGGGAAGATATAGAAAGACCGTTAGAAAACCAAACAAACCGAGAAGACAGCGAGGAAAATGCAGAGGAAGAAATAAGTGTAGAAGAAGTAAGAAGAGCCCTGAGAGAAACCCGAAATGGAAAAGCAGCAGGTGAAAATAACATACCACCGGAATTATTAAAAAGTTCGTAGTAGAAAGATGGCTACAGAAAATATTCAAACAAGCATGGACAACAGAATCAATACCCCAAGAATGGGAAAGAAATGTAATCATACCAATTCATAAGAAAGGAGATACAACTAACTGCGATAACTACAGGGCGATCTGCTTAGCACCTGTCGCGCTCAAAGTATACTCAAAAATTTTAGAAAAGCGTCTAAGAGCTCAGATTGAAAATAAACTCGAAGAAGAGCAAACAGCTTTCCGACGAAACAGACAAACGCAAGATCACATATACACTCTTAGATCTATAATAGAGAAATCACTAGACAGGAACAAGAACATATACTTAGCTTTCCTGGACCTAAAAGCAGCGTTTGATCAAGTACCAAGAAAACACATATGGAACGCATTAGAGGAACTAGGAACAAATTACAAAGAGTAATTCGAAGCATATACAATAATGTGACGGGAACAGTTAGACTAAACGGAAAGACATCAGAAGAGTTTAGAATAAAAAAGGGAGTTAAACAAGGCGACAGCTTAAGTCCACTTCTTTTCGTAGCCTACATGGATACAATAATAAAAAGAACCAAGAATCAAACTAGACCGACAAGATTAGGGTACCACAACCTAATTCCAGTTTATACACAAGACCTGATTTACGCAGACGATATTGTTCTAATATCCGACAAGGTGAATGTCTTACAAAGAAACATCCAAATATGGAATGCATGCCTGCAAGAAAAAGGAATGGAAATAAACAAGAACAAGAGTAAGATTCCACACATCACAAAAGAAGAAAGAGAAGAAAACATAGACATAAGAATAGATGGACAACAACTAGAGATAGTAGAAACATACGAATATTTAGGAACAATGATAAATAAAGACGGGAAGATCGACCAAGAAATACGAAACAGAATAGCCAAAGCAAGTAGAGTCTACTACCAAATAAACAACACTCTAGTAGGAAAGAAGGAATTAAGCACTAAAACAAAGCTACACTTATACAAAACCATCTATACACCGACACTCAATTATGGATCAGAAACGTGGACGATGCTGGACAAGCATAAATTCAGAATAACAGCTGCAGAAATGAGGTACCTCCGGAAGATAATAGGCAAAACCAGAAGAGATAGGGTACGTAACAGAAGCGTAAGGGACGAACTAGAAGTAAAACCTCTAGTAGAAGAAATAGAGGAAAAACAACTAAGCTGATATGGACACCTGGTTCGTATGGGGGAGGAAAGGATACCCAAGAAAATGTTAAATATGAGACCCGAGGGAAGAAGAAAAAGCGGAAGACCAAGGATCCAGTGGGAAGAATCAATAGAGGAAATGGCAAGGGAAAGAGGAAAAAACATCACTGAAATACGGAGAATGGCAAGAGAAAGGAACACCTTCAAGAGATGGATAAAAGACCCAACACCGTGAGGTATAAATGGGGACAAAGAGAAAGAAGAAGAAGGTTTTCTTCCTGACTTTGCTTTATTTTCATTATTTTGCTTTTTCTTCATTTACTCTCATTCCCTTTTCTCTAATAAGATTATTCCATATATTTATTGCTTCCTGTAATTTTCTTCTTTCATCCGCCACCAACACTATGCCATCTGCGATATTAGTGCCTGGATTTTTACTGGTCTCATTCTCCAGCTCCCAATGTTGATGATTTTTGTTCTTTTGCTTTTCTTTATTATCTGGTTCATAACTATTATAAATAATAGTGGACTCGGACTAGCCCCTTGCTTTCATAACTTTCTCTAGATTAAACGTTTCATAAGTTTGTCCGTTTAAAAGTACTTGTGCCTTAACATTTTCAAATACTCCTTTAATAGCTTTATATAGTCATCTTAAAATTTACATTTCTTGTAGCGCTTTCCATGTGGTATTTCTGAAGACTCTATCGAATGTTACATTTAAATCTAAGAATGCTAGATGTATGGGTTTATTTACTTCTAGAAGTTTATCTGTTGCAGTTGTTATTACATATATATGGTGTTGTGTTTGTTTCTTCTGAAAGGTGCTTGATTTCCTCTTGTCTTTCTTCTATTTCATCTATTAATTTATTTTTTAAAATTCTGGTGTATATTTTTAGAGCCACTGATGAGAGACATATTGTTCTGTAGTTTTTCCCTTTTTGTGAATTGGAATTATTATATTAAATTGCCATTCTTCTGTTGGCTGTTGACATAGTTTATGTAGCCGATTAGCTAATTCTTCTTTTCCATAGTTTATTAATTCGGGGTGATTTCATCTTTCTCAGCTGCCTTTCCTAGTTTTACTTTTTAATTGCTTTTTACTTTTGTTATTGCTATCGAATTAGTTTCGTCTTCTTCTTCTATTCTCTCATTTATATCTCTTATGAAATCTATCTCTTCTTGTTCTCCCTTAAACTTTGTTTCATAGAATACTTTCCAAGTCATCAGAATTTTATTATCTTCATTTTGTATTTCGTTGTTTTCATCCTTGATATTTCGGATTACCTTTCCCTATTTTTCTCTTAGTCCTTTTAAGTTTGCCAGAATTGTTTGTTATTATGTTTAAAATTGGCTTCTAGTTCGTTTCCGAATTCCTGCCATGTAGTACGTTTGGCTTCTTGTACATATTATTTGCTTAGTTCCTTTTTCTTATATAGTTCTTCTATATTTTCTGTTTTCGTTCTTATGTAGTTACTTCAATCTGTTTTTTTCACTTCCGTTTTGACTTCGTCATTTCACCATCTTGTTCGTTTCTTACTACCTTTTATATTGACTGACTTTATTCCGCTTATTAGTAGTCTATAGTCCGTGTTTAATTCAGTTTCTCTAATGACCTTCACATACATTATGTTAGTTATTATTTCTCTAGAGTATACTATGTAGTCAGTTGTGCTCTTTACATTTCTTGTTTCTGTTTCAAATGTAATTTTGTGGATTGTCTTATGTTCGAAAAAGTATTTCCTATAACTCATTGATTGTTTTTCATCATTTTCATACCAAATTATCCTATTGTTCCTAATTTTTGTGTAGCATCGTTTCCGACTCTTGCATTTCAATCTCCTCTGATCATTATTTGATTAGTTATACAACGAACCTTGTCTGGGGTTATTTGCAATTCCCTGTAGAATACTTCCTTATCTTCTGTAGGTGGTTATAGCTGAATATTCCAACCTTTCCCTCTATTTTCGTTATTACATATATTAATCTGGAGCTGATACTTTCCCACTGTGTGACTCTTTGGTTGATTCCTGGTGTCGTTATAATTTCCACACCCTCTTTCTCTCTTTCATTTGGTGCTACTCCTGAGTATCTTAAGGAGCGGTTGCTATCTCCGCATTTACTTTCTTTTTAACTTCGCTAAGGCCTTATATCGACATTGTAGTGTTTTGACGTTCTACGCTAATATTCGTATCCGTTTTACTTTGAATCTATTTACCTTACGTAGGTGATTAGCCCGTTACTTCGAGACAACTGGGGTTCAGTTATACCTCCGGCTGCTAGGTCGTGAGAGCTCCGTTCGTTATCTAGCAGAGGGTACCGCGCGCAGGTGAGGTTGACATTTGGGCGGTTGGCTGTTGGAGCCACACCTACCCTCTTAGTTTAAGATTATAATTTTAAATTCAGCGAGAAGGGTAGTTATGTGACTTGGTAAATTTGTTTGTGGATCACTTTCAACCTGGATATGAGCTTGTGGTAATACTATACTTCAGTATTAATAATCTGCAGGCTTGAATTTTGTTTCGAAATTTCCTGGCGTTTATTAACTCTTCGTACGTAAAACAGGTTCTGTAATTGGCTGGGTGAGTGCCTCCACATACCTATATAAGTCACTTTATGCTGAATTTAACGTATCTTTCTGACACGTAACCTTTACCACATTTTACACGGTATGCTTTTAAATAGCCGCATGATTGGCGCCTTGTGCATAGTAAAATGTCTCTTATTTGGAGACTAAACTTGTATTTTCATATGAAATAAGAATGGAAGTTCGTATACCTTTTTATTTTTTAGACTCGGTTCTAAGTCTACGAAAAGAAAAATAGCGGCTCTTTAGTTCCACGATGTCGAATGTCCATAATAATTCTGATTTCGTGGCCTTTTTATAGCTCACATTTTGTGCCTTGGATTGGAACTGTGTGATGTAGACTTTTTAAGACAACCCTATAGGCTTGTTCATCTTTCGGCGCTAAGTGTAATGAAGGGCTTCCTGTGGCCTCGTGGTTAAGAGTTTGCTTGCTGTCCGTGAGCCCGGCGCAGGCGAGTTCCAGTCTCGCTCAACCTATGGGTGTATGCGACGAATTTTTCTGTTGTCTCATTGTCAAATGGTGATATTCGCTAGTAGATGTTATACTTTGATTAAGTATTGGAGTGTGTAAAAACTTCAAAGATGCATTTTGAAGTTGTGGTAAAGAATAAATTATTTGTTAATAACCAAGTTGATTTTGTATCTGGTGTTGATTGTTTATCGGATTCTATATATACATACCCGTAAGTAGTGTGAAAGTTAATATGATGCTCTAATCCCTAATTTGTTTGTTACAAGATAAAAGCATAAATTTCAACACACTGCGATTTAATATCGAAGAATTTATTGGGGTCGCGCTAGAATTGAGGACAGAGGATAAGATAACTCACGGTCAGTGTACACATCCATTCGTTTTCATTGTCGCATTGTTGCATAACGGACAATAGAAGGATAAAAAAGAAATGACTAATTATTACACGATATGTCGCATACATAAAGTTTGACTCAAGTTGAACTCCAGGTTTAAATTCCTTTTCTGCTTTGCGGGCGGCAAATTCTTATTCTTTGATGGATGTAAATGTGGAACACTAAAAATCCTCGAGTAACTCATAAAAAGCAAATGCATCTCCAGTGACTTTACTGTTTGGTGTGTATTTTAGGTAGGCAACGCGACAAGCCCATACTTTTTCAAAGATTGATACTGAAAATATTGTAATTGAGAATAGCAATTAGTTTGGTTTTTTTTTGTTACCAACCGGAACAAATGCGATTCCAGCAGAACGGCCCCAACTGCCATACAGATCGAGCACCAACAATTTTCTGGTCCCATAGTTTCACGAAAAATGCTGACATTGACTGGCCAGCAAACTTTGTGATTTACTGCCGTGCGAATTTTTTTATAGGGTTACTTAAATAGGTTTACACCAGCAATCGACAAACTGTCGAGGATTTCAAGAACAAAATTTTCTTCTTCTTTTTCTATTCCTTGTACCCTAAGGTGCCGGGTCCTCTGTCCACTTCAGGAATTCCCTTCTGTTCCTCGCCAATCTC
Organism: Sinelater perroti; assembly: GCA_036346155.1. NCBI lineage: Eukaryota > Metazoa > Arthropoda > Insecta > Coleoptera > Elateridae > Sinelater > Sinelater perroti. The sequence continues at coordinate 4,820,224 of JARFIY010000344.1, forward strand.
TTTGCTTCTTCTATACTTTTCCCTTTTTTCTCTACCATGTTCTTCATCGTGTCCATCCATGTCAACTTGGGCCTTCCCCATATTCTCTTTCCTTTTCTTGGTAACCGCTTTCTCCCATTCTCACCACATGTTCATACCATCTCAGTTGTTTTTTCTGTATTGTTCCCACTAGTGGCTCTGTTTCTAGTTCTTCGCTTATTATTACATTTCTTACTCTGTCTTTTCGGGCTCTCTTTACTATTCCCCTGAGGTATCATTATGTGCGAAATTGTAATCGAAAATATTGTGAAGAACCAAGACTTGCAGTCGAAACTGAGGTAAGCATTTGTCTAACGTAATTTTTCGTATTTTATCGGAAATTGTGTACTTTAATACTCAATAAAAATCCAATTATGAAAGCAATTTACAGGTCGTTTTATTTAAAATTTAAAACAAACTTTCAATTTGAGCCACCCGCTAGATGAGAAAGTTAGAACAGTGTATACGTATATAATAAAAATCAGTTTGGGGAGAAAGCATCAAAATTTTATCAATAAATTAAACCAGATCTTTCTTTTATTAATATATGTGAAAGTAAAAAAAGAAAAATATAATAATAGAAACTTTTGTCAATTCTGAAGACAGAAGCACTACCAAAAAATAAATAAACGTTAGGAAAACGCATAATAAAATTAGAAGGATCGATCCGCCACTCCAACGACATTTATAACGGATATTTAAAGAATAAACAAATAAGGCGCTGCCACTTTCGTTTGAGCGTCGTTAAAAGTGCCAGATCCATATATAGGTGACTGTATATCAACCGGCTACTCTGACTAACGTCCTGTTGCAAGTTAAATAAATGAATTCTTAACTAAGATTTCTTTATGTCGAAACGGAATTTTCTACTATTATACGAGGAGTGTTATAAATAATATAAATTGTTGCCCGGTCAACTTTAACAACAAAAATAAAAAAGCAGCATAATTTAGTTAGATCGATTGAATCTAGAGCGATCATGTTTTATGCCTTACATTGAGTTCTGGCGTGTACAATTGAAGTAAAATGGGCGAAGAAGAGTCAGAAACTAAAACTTGTATAAAACATTTAAAAATAAATTTTAAGGTTAAAAAATTTTTGCAAACCAACCCCCAGTTTAGCATTATTAACCCGATTCCGAGGCTTCAACTCAAGTAAATTAATACTAGAAAATCAGCAACTTTTAGCCACGTTTATAGTCGAGACGTGGCACAAACTCGGAATTTTAAAGAACATCATGCTTTCTCCTTTAAGTCCCTGGAAAATTTTATATAAATTACACGTGAGAAGCTGGCATGCTCCTAAAACTTTATAGAAAATTTACAGAAAAAGAGATAAACAACTTCTTAACTACAGACTAATAAAATTATTATGTCAGAAATATATAAAGTATAAAGAAAGAGATTGACACAAGCCGGTTTTAGAAAAAAATATAACACAACAGATCATTTATAAAACCATACGTAATGTCATAAAAGAACACATTAATGCAAACAGATTTATACTGTGCCTTTATCGACTACAATTAAAGCTTTCAACACGACAGAAACCTGAGCCATAGAACCGCCCAATAGACTCAAGATACATCGAGTTAATAGAAATCATAGACACTTGAGAGCAAAACAATCAACTCAACATGTTCGAGTTTTTAGAGAATGTGTATCCACTCCGACAGCATTCCAAGTAAAGTTCAGTAAGCTATTTGAAAGCTTAAAAACCGTGTCTTCAAATTATACCACTCTGATTGGAATCGGACCTGTATTGAGATAACAAATCGATTGTCTTTCTCCGTTGTCACGCACTTACGGCCACCTTCTTGCCGGCGGACGTAGCTAGCGGTTTCCTGGGACCGTAGCATACTCTAGACACAGCTGATTGTTTCAGATTTAATCGATTTGCTACGGCTCTCTGAGTGAGGCTCTCTGTCACCATGCAACCGTCTGGGCTGCTTCGGCGACCGTAGTACTCATTTTCTTGCAAATCACTAGAGCATTGATGTCACTTACTTACGTCAACTTTGGACAAGTAAGTGAAATAATTTCCGGATTGCAAGCGTGCTGTAGACCAATCACAGTCGTCGCGCATGTTCGTTCCAAATTAGCAAGATTCGTAAAACCCCGTTCGTGACACACATTTTTTGAATGCAATAGCAACAGTTTCTTAAAGCTCAATAATGAAGATACTCCTCGCACTTAATGTTTTTATTTTCATTTCCTTAGACGGAAACAGGAGACGAAAATGCGCCTGCAGCTAGTGAGTCGATTGTTTTGCTTTCAAGTGTATAAAGAAGCAACGAGTACTGAACAACTACATGAGAAAACTAACCCAGTAGAGATATCCCCAAAAATATTTATGTTAGTATTTAGAAGACGTATTTAAGAAGTTAAAAAGAGAGAACCGGGGTTTAATGACTAACGGAAAAAATTGTTTAACAAGGATTTGCAGGCGACATTGTATTAACAATAGACAATGCAAACGATCTAAAAATAATGTTATAATGTTAAAAAATCTGGTGTGAACATCACACGACTTTTCTTATCCTATTATTTGGGTAATTCTGGCAAAAATCCTAGGCTTCAATTTTTTTTTTTCGAGTTTCTATTTTACCAACTTTTATTTTAAATTCACGTTTATCTCGTGATAACAAATCATTTTTATTCTCTTGAATTTTTTGTATCTTCAACCGTTTAGATTCGCGACCGCTTTGCGACAGATTTTGCGATCTTGCGACCAAACGGCTCGGCCGATTTTTACCAAAAGCTTCGCACTGCGTCCCCTACCTACAAGTAACTTGCATACCAAATTTCAAATCTCTAGCTCTTACGGTTCTCGAGATATCCTGTTTACTGACAGACCGACAGACACACACACACACACACACACACACACACACACACACACACACACACACACGAACCAATGACTAAAACTTTTTTCCTTATTATAAGATAAGGAAAGTAAAAAAGCATCAGAAAATATTAAGCTCACAATAAATATGAATAAAACAAAAATAGTACGAAAAACAGCATGCCAAGATGAAGAAGAAGAGAAAGAAGACAAAGTCGTTGATACAGTCGATGAGTATATATACCTCGGAGAAAGGATAATTCTAGATAAGAACATGCAACTTGCAGATTTGCAACGTAAAACAAAAATTCGCGTAGAAGGCGTGTGAATGACTCAGCTTTATACTAAGAAACAAAAATAGATAACTTACTATAAACATGAAAACACAAGTACTTTGATAATGCACAGCATCTGTACTTACATAAGGGACAGAAACGTGGGCATTTACAAAAAGATTATTACATAAGCTGCAAGTTATCAAGGAAATATAATAATAATGGTAAGGCTCTAGCGCTCCGCGTGGGAACACAACCTGCAAACTGAGAGGGTAAGGCTCTGATATGTTCGCTCTCTCTGCCCGGTTGTTGCTCACCATATCTGATGCGGGGAAATGTGGCAAGCACCGCGCTTTAGACGACCGCCATTATTACCCCTTGTTCGAGTGAACGCAGGTACTCAATTATTTTTAGTGATGAAATAGGCCACTCGCCAGGCATCAGAGAGCTCCCGCAAGGGAGCCCGAGCCCGTCCGCATTGCAGTCCGCTTGGACCACTCTGGCGTAGAAAACATGCCATACCAATGAAATATGAAAAGGCAAAAACCAAAATAGAAGATATTGGACAAATAGTAATGAAACAGAAGAGACAAACAGATGGACACGAATAATAACAGAATGGAAATCAAGGGGAGAAAAACGAAATATGGCACGCCCGTTAAGCAAATGATATGATGACATATGGAAGACAGCTGTTTGTGACAAAAACCAGTTTTTTACGTAATCCTATGATACATCAGATACATTTGTTTCGTTAGGGCGTACTTACAAGCAATGCAGCTCAAGCGCTGTGTGTTACAAGACTTGGACACTATCTGAGTATGATCTCAAACTGTGAGTACTCCAGATAATAATTCGTCGTTTCAGCATTTTTTCGTTATATTGAATTATATTTTTATTTTTCCATCTTTTACCATTTTTCAACTTAAAACTATTTTAGAAAATGAACTAAAACCCTGGAAGCCGTAACCTGACAATGTATAAATAAGAAGCTATCGTACAAGGCAAACGGAAGAGGCTGTTGCCGACTATATTCTCCAAGCAGTTCAACGTCTCCTGGTAATCTATTTTGCAAGCCGCTTCATGGCTTCTGGCAACTGAATGAAAGGATTAAGAAGTGGGGGTACCCGCGCAGACGAGGAGGGGATTACTTAGAGCAACATATCAATATTCCTTATGTTTGACACGGATGCAATGAAGTATGTAAGAGCACGATTTCAGGTATATTTTTCTAACAACCAAGTATGGAGGAGATTCAGTGTTTGTGTGGGAATGCTTTTCCTATTACGTGATAGACACAAAACATCATAGACCGTCAACTACCATATATAAAGCCACTTGCTGCTGTGGGTACCTCAAATTCACTGCAGAGCTTTCACATACCAGGAAGATATGGGAAGTATGCGACCAAGAGCGTCATGTATTGATTCCGTCTCTGCCATCCCAGGGACCGATCGAGTTAAAGTCTTGACCTCAACATCATCTAGAACTTGTGAGATGAGCTGGAAAAAAATCTTCAAGCAGAATGTCATCGACACTCTTATCGACTCCATGCCTCGCAGGTGACCGGCAAAGACTGTTGCAAAGAGTCATGGCCAAGTACTAAGCTTATTGTGATTATTCATTACTTGTTATGTTTTGTTTAGGGCATAGTTAATTCATTATAGTCGATCCAGAACTTTTTTCGCCCATTTTACAAGTTTTAATATTCTTGGCGTATCTTTGAGAATTAGATTTTTCAATATTTTTAAGTCGTATTTTCTAAATAACTTTTTTTTAAATTATTCATTTGCCAATTTAATAATAAATTACAAAGTCATTCAAGGCATTGTTGTAATGAACCATCGCACTCACGTATGTTTTTGAAGAATTTGTTAGCACTCGCACTGATATAGCTTTGGACTGTGGGTATGTCTAGTTTGTAGTGTAGCTACGCGTCTCGGATGTACCAGGGGACATTCACTGCGATTCGGAGAATTTTGTTTTGTGGTCTTTGCACGTTTTCTCAGTTGGATTTGGCTGTGTTACTCCTGATAGGTGTTGCGTAAAGCATTATTAATGATTTATGTATTAGCATGGCACATTTAGGTTTGAGTGAGGATTTTATGTTTATGAGGGTGGTAGTCTCACATAGCTTTGATTTAATTCGAGGTTTATGTGGAGTTTCTAGTTAAGTCGTGTATCTAGCAGCACCCCCAGATATTTCACTACTAGGTCGGTGGGGTTCCAGTAGATGATGCTATTGTTTATTATTATGCTACATGAGTTTCTGACTATTCTGAGGAAAAATATTTTTTCTTGACATTTGATAGGAGCTATTTATATATTTCATCTGTTGCACCATTTGGTGTATTACGGTCTGCAGTATCTCTATGGTTTGGATAAGATCGGTGTGTTGTGCTAAGACTACCGTATCATCTGCGAAAATCGCTAAAGTTGCCTCTGTGGTAGGGATGTTTAATGTAAATGTGTTGAACAGCAGCGGCCCTGGCACACTTCCCTGCGGGACGCCTCCTCTAATGGCCCTTGCTTCAGAAATTGTACGACAAATGTTCAGTGATCTAGGAAAGATAAGACTATTACTTTTACGTAGTTGGGTATTCGGATCTTGATTATTATGCTTTTTAAACCTTCAAGCCAGATCTTATCAAAGGCCTGGGCTACGTCAAGAAAAACTACTACGGTAAAGCTTTTGTTTGTGAATCTTTCTTCTATTTTTTCTGAGATGCGCTGTAGTTAGTTGATGTAGTGTTGAATATGTTTTCTTAAAGCTAAACTGAAACTGTGGTAATATGTTAAGTGGGGTTATTTTACTCATTAGGCGAGAGTAGATGATTTTTCTAAGAGTTTTGAGATTGGCCTGTAGCTGTCAATCTTCTTTTTGTCTTTGCCCGGCTTGGGAAATATGTAAGAATGGTTCCATTGCTTGTGGAAAGTAATCTTGTCGGGGGCATGCATCTGGTCGCAAGGTAGACTAAAGATTTTTTGGTAAGTTGTGTTGGCACTAAATTAGTGATGAGATCATACCCAAAGGATTTTCTCCTTGCAATATTGTTAATTGCGGTTTTAATTTTGCTGGGTGTAGTGGGAGTAATCTGTTCGGTTATTATTAGTAGATTAGATTCAATATGATTGATTATGTGTATTGTGTAGCTTGGAAAACAAGTCGTTTTTGGGGTGAATGCATTTTCTAAGTAAGCTGTTGATTTCTCTTCGTCGGTAGTAAATATTGTATTATCTGAACTTAGTATTCAAAGTTTCTGGTATGTTTTTTATGTGTGTTGATTCTTAATTAAGCGTTTTCTTTTTTAACTATGTGTTAACCTGTTAAGTAGACGGTTTGTTTTAGGATTTTGGTTTCTCTGCCATTCACGTCTAATTTGGCTTTTTCTTTTGATTAGTTCCGTAATTTCAATCGGTAGATAATGGTGTTTTGAGTTTTGGTTGTTTTTGGTAGTTAGTATTGCCTTATGCATGCTGTTTGTTATAGAGGCTGTTAATTTGGATATTGCAGTATCTATGTCTTTATTATTAATTACTCTGGTTGAGCACTTCAGTTGTCCATCAAGGTAGGTTCGAAAGTTTTCCCAGTTTATTACCCCATTTATGAGTCTTGGTGTCAGTTGTACCACTTGAGGAGTACTGATAAACGATATTATTACTGGCAGGTGGTCTGAATTAAGCAAAGCTCTTTTGTAATATAATGTCCAGTATGTCTAGTAGATGATAGCCGCGATATGGATAGTAAGTGTATTTCTCAGGAGCTATTATTTGGAAAGAATATTTTGTCACAAGCCCTTCCATTTTTGGAACTTTTAAGTCTTCCATCTGCTAGCTTCTTGTTAGGTTGCCTATAGGTGCTTATTATTGTGAGGTGTTGTTCATTTACTTTTATTTTAATTCCGATTGTTTCTAAGGTTAGGTTATCAATGTTGGGAATGAGAAGGATCATTTTTTTGACAAGTATCTTCCGGCTGCTCAGCGTGGTCCCGTGGTTGAGGGGCGGGCTGCGATGCTGACGGACCCGGGTTCAATTCCCGGTGCTATCTGATGCCTGGCGGGTGGCCTACTCAGTCACTAAAAATAATTGAGTACCTGCGTTCACTCAAACAAGGGATAATAATGGCGGTCGTCTTAGGCGCGGTGCTTGTCACACCGCCCCGCACCAGAGATGGTGCGCAACGACCGGGCAGAGAGAGCGAACGTATGAGAGCCTTAACCTCTCAGTTCGCAGACCGTGCTCCCACGCGGGGCGTAGAGTCTTACCATTATTATTATTATTATCTTCCGGCTGCTGTTCGAGCGTTTCTATCTTTTCTACGCACTTGATATCCGAGTACTTTGAACGTGTCTGCTTCAGGTAAATGAGTTTCTGTGCTACTCGCAACATCTATGTTACCTTTGGCAAGAAATGCTATAGCGACTGATCTTTGGGTTAATTGTATTATAATTAAGGATTTTTAGTTTGCCTATAGCTCTTTGTGGATTACGGTCCATTAAGGAATAAGGGGAGGATTGTGCTAATGACGAAATATTTAATTAAGGCAAGGTAAGGGGTTAACAAATCGATGATGACTATGTTGTTTGTGGCGGATGAGACCGCCTGATTGGTTTGGGTTACTAAGATTGGGATTGGCTGCCTGAAAAATTTCGTGCTTGGTCTGCATGTGAATGGTTAATTACTGTAGGTTGCGGGGTGAGGCATTTGGGTGTATTTTTCGTTGTTTTTTTTGCAATGTTGATGTTAGTGGTTACTTGCACACTTCACGCATCGTAGGTCTAATGTGCAGTAGTTTTTCGTGTGACCATAACGTTAGCGTCGGTGACACTGGGGAGTATTTGTTGGCCTTATTCTCCGCTCTACTGTGACGATTGAATGAGTAAGGCTTTTTAAGGAAAATACCTTTGTGGTATTTTCATTATTAGTTACAGTTACAGCACAGACTGGTAGCGGCTGCTTGTTTTTAGCTAGAAGGCGTGTTACTTTAATAACTGGTACTGCTTTACTAAGATCTTCAAATATTTCCTGCTCTGTTAGCGATAGCGGTACGTTTTCAACCACGACATTGAGCGGTTTACTATTTAGGTTTTAAAACGTGTGATATTTAATGCAGTTATCATGAAAGCATTTTATTAGTGTTCTGCAATCATCCTCTTTAGTTTTTTTTTATTATTTTAACTTTATTTATATTTACAACCTGCTCTGATGAGCAATAAGTAAATCAGGAGAATTTTACAAAAAGAGTACCCAAAAATTACTTATTAGCTATGTAAAGATAATGTTTAACACATAAGTCAGGCTCGTATCGATCTGGAAGATCCGTGTATAGTAGGTAGAGCACGGGTCTTAGTACGCTTCCCTGCGGTACACTGGAGGTAATAGGGTGAAATTTTGTTAGTTCATCCTGAAACTTTACCTGGAAGTGTCTGTTGTTCAGATAGGATTTGGTCGGATCAAAATAAGTGTGTGGCAGGTTTTTCTTAATTTTATACAATAGCCTCTCATGTCAGACCTTATCAATAGCCTGGGTTATGTGGAGGAAGGCAGTAGAGCAATATTTTCTCTCTTCAAAGGTCTGGTTGATTTCGCTTACTACCCTATGAATTTGTTAGATGGTGGCGTGGTCCTCTCTAAAGCCGAATTGGTGTTCTGGTGTTAGATCGTGGTCTTCTAAAATTGGTTTGATTCTCCCCAATAAGAGTTTTTGGAAATTTTATATATTATTGATAGTAAGCTGATAGGATAATAAGATGACAATTCTTCAGGAGGAAATAGCTCAATCTTAAAATAGCATTAAATATAGTCGTTATTAGTTTGTATGCTTTCTTTGGCAATTGTTTTAGGACTTCGCCTGCAATTAGGTCATAGTCTGCTGCTTTCTTAGGATTTAGCTCGGACTTACGTCTGCTATCGTGATCTTTTTTATTGGTAGACTTAGTTAATCCGGTGTCTCCAAGTCTTGATGTATTTTGGCTTCTTCCTCTGATGTTAGTGCAAAGGAAAAAGTTAAAAAACATCTGTTAGAGGTGCTGCAAATGTACTAGCCTTTTCTTGCTCATTCCTGGTGCAATTTCTATTAAGTTTCCGAATTAGAGGGATTCCTTGCTGCGGTTGTTTTAGTTTTCTCGTGGCTTTACATAAAGTTGCTTCGGTAGCAGATAGGGTTGATAGATAATATTGTATGGCCTGGTTTTTGATCTTGAAGCATTACTTTCAAATTTCGTGTAGCATCGTTGAACCTACTTTTACCATTCGGGGATCTAGTGTCCTGCCAAATTGTGCGAAGCCTTCTTTTCTCAGATGATGCTCATTTTATTACCATTAGTAGGGTATTATGGACATCGCGCGCTTTTGATAAGGGGATTGAGTCCCATGCCGCACTTCGTATAGTACGATGCAGGTGCTCTACTGCATCATCAATCTTATCAGTGGTCTCGAGAGGTATGTTTAGATCTATTTTTTCGTTAACTATTACTCTAAATAAGTCCTAGTCGGTTTTCTTGTTACAGAGTCTGATTGGTCTAGACCTGTTACATATTTGAGTAGTTTAGTGTGATTAAGATTGGGGAATGAACTAATATTATATCAAGACATGACACAATTCTTAGGTAATTTTGTGTTATGTTTTTTGTAACATATAAGTCGAGTAGATCTGGGATTTTGCAGAATCACTCAAAAAGTGTGTATCTAAGCAACTGGCAAACAACAAGTTAATCTCAGAATGCTTTGTAACCATAAAATATCCATCTGCGGGTAGAAAATGTATAATCTAATTATATATATAAAAAAAATTATGAGTGCTGCTGTCACACAGGTCAAAGTTCAACTATTGCTGTCAATTGTTCGTGCCTTTTGCCACCGAACGCCTGAATGACAAATTTGCTTAGGCGATTATTTCCGAAACCGCAAGCGACAGAAAATTTTCGTTTGAGAGCAGGTAATAAAGCACTCGTTATTTTTAAAAATATTTTGATGCTTAATTATTTATTTAAGGTGGTATTATAGTCTAGATACCCGTTTTCAAGGTGATTTTTGGGAATTAATAGTACAAAAACGGTTAAACCTACTGATCTCAAGTTTTGTGTTCATATTTATTCATATTTAAAGTAACACCAAAAATTTTATATCTCTTTCTATAGCAAACTGTGCGAGATATATATGAACACACAGGTCATGTCGCGTAATTTTGTTTCTATCGGGCGTGATGATTGCCGGCGTCCTCGTCATCTGAAATAAACGATTGTTTTTTTAGTTTATTCAGTAGACATGTGGTTATCGTTGAAACCTCTAATAAATAATTTGAAAAGAAACTGACAAAATAGCGGCGCTTGAAAGAAAATATTCCAAATTTACCAAAAAATTTCACTTATCACAGTCCGAAAAAAATAGTAATGGTAAACAAATATAAAAGTTGGAGGCTCAAACGATAGCCGAACATGTGTAAAAAATTAGAAGTTGATCGGACCAGTAGTTCGTGAGAAAAATACACGCCCGACTTGAAAAATGTCGTTTCGAGAAAAACGCGTTTAAAGTTTTCTTCTACTGACTGGATTTCTTCGTATTGCCAAGCCATAGTACGTACTTAATTCACTTATAATAGCTTCTATCAATTTGCCTGTTCCTTTTCCATCGATTTTTTTAGCATTGCGTAGTCATAATTTTCACCATATACCATAGCCTCCGAAACAGATTTAAATCTAAACCTTTATATCTCGGTCAATTTGACGATTTCATTGTAATATTTACGAACACATTCTCAAGACCCCAAATTCTAAGAAAATGCCAAAAAAATCAATTTTTTTGATCGGCTGGACTATAATACCCCCTGAAATGAATGTTTTAAATATATATTTGATAAATATCTACAGGGTCCTGTAGAGACGTATGGTGTTTTTGAATATTTTCGGAATCGTTGATACTCATTGACAGATGCCATTTTAGTAGCAACGTAGCCTTGCTCTATAGCACATTTGTTTACAAAACCTTCACTGAAACGGGTTATCCTATGGTGCTTACACAGCGACGATTTCGAAACCATTTTAATGTTAGTCGTCATGGTCGCGTTCCAAAACGGGATGTCATTATGAAGTAGATGAATAGTTTCTCAACAAGATCTTTGAGATCGGGGACTGTACGGGGCGGTGATTGAACTTCATGGACTCCGAAAAACATTAAAAGGGCGCGACAAGTGGTGGAAGCCAGCACTCGTCATTCGACAATACGTCACGTTCGCACTCTTCGGATGTCAGATAGGTCAGTTCGCAGAACCTTACACTTAGACCTCCATTTCCACCCTATAAGATTATGATTGTTTAAGAATTGTGGTAAAACAGCTTCGTGAGACGACATAGGTTCGCAGAAGCAACGTTGGACTTGTTGACAAACAATATCGTTTTGGTCATGAATGAAGATACCTACTTTTATTTACCGAGGACGGTAAGCAAACAGAATTTTCGGTATTGGACACCCAAAAACCCGCAAGCATGGCATCAACAACCTCTGCGCTACGAAAGAGTAACTGATTGGTGTGACGTATCTCGAATCTACAATATTGGGCCTTACTTTTTTCGTAAAAACAAACGAACAGTGTCTGTTAACACAGATCGCTACCTTGACATGTTGCGTGATTATTTCCTGGCAGAATTAAAAAGACTACGCATTAATCTCAACACAGTTTGCTTTCAGCAAGATGGGGCAACTTGCTATACATCAAGAGCAGCAGTGGCTTTTTTAAGACAACATTTCCTGAACTCCTAATTTTACTGCGTGGAGATGTAGAATGACCTGCTCGGTCATCAGACCCATCAGCTTGGGATTACTTTTTATGGGGCTACCTAAAAGCTAAATTTTACATAGACAAACCTCGTAATCTTGAAGCCCTTTCCAAAATCATAACCCAAGAAATTCAAAAGCTACCGCGTGACATGCATCAAAGGAGATTTCTTTTATTTATCATTCACTATTTGCGATCTGTATACACAATAAGCAAATTTGATACGTAAGTGATTAAATGACATGAAAAAGGCGTTAGGATTAACGTCCAGTGACTTAAACCTATAAGTAGATTATTACAGTGGGCAAGTAAGAACTGCGATTTTGATTGCTAAGTAAATCTATAAGGTAGTTGTAGTGGTTTAACTCGGCTTAGTCTTTGAATGTCAAAACTGTTATCGAGTAAATTCAGCGCAAGAGGATTGCTGTGAGACTCCAATTTACTTAGGCATCGCTCACTGAGTTTGGTAATGGTTTCTTTCACTGTGTCCACTTTTAAGTCGCGCAAAATATCAATGTTTCTTAAGAAGTAGGGTGCGTCACACATTGCACGTAGCATTTTTGTCTGAAATCTTTCGATGATTTGAATATTGGTGTTTGCTGCTGACCCTCATAACTCTATGCCATAGGCCCATATTGGTTTGAATGCAGCTTTATAAACTAAAAGTTTATTTTGAGGTGACAACTTGGATCTTCTACCAAGCATCCAGTAATGTTTGCTGAACTTGATCCACAATTGTTTTCTTTTATGCCAGATGTGTGCCCTCCATGTTAACCCCTTGTCGAGGTGCATGCCGAGATATTTTACCTCCGCAACCTGCGGTAATGGTGTATTGTTGATATGGATTTGCGGTGTATTTCCTCTGCATTTTGTAAAGGTGATATGTAGCGATTTGGTTTCGTTCAATCTAACCCTCCATCGCTTGGTCCATGTCACTACTTCGTTTATATGTGTTTGTAGCATTTTAACGGCTATTTCAGGATCTTTGTGTTTCATCAGGATGGCTTTATCATCCTCAAATGTTGCTGTTAGAGATTGTGTGTTGGTGGGTACATCAGCTGTATAGAGCAGGTATAACATAGGTCCTAAGACACTGCCTTGTGGCACTCCAGAACGTGCCGGATACAGTTCACTTAGTTGTTGTCCGTATTTAACCTGGAAGAGTCTATCCTCTAGATAGGATTTCAATATAATAAAATATGGATGAGGCAGTGTATGTTTCAATTTATAAAGGAGGCCATCATGCCACACTTTATCAAAAGCTTTGCTGTCATCCAGGAACACTGCCGTGCAGTATTGCTTCTCTTCGAATGATTGGTTGATGTAGTCAGCAACTCGATGAACCTGCTGAATGGTGGAATGCTCAAATCTAAAGCCAAACTGATGATTAGGTATAAGATTTAGCTCTTCTATGATAGGTGTTAGTCTATTGGCGAGCAGTTTTTCAAAGAGTTTACTTATAATCGGCAAGAGACTGATTGGTCTGTAAGAATCAGTTAGGTTTGGTGTTTTCCCTGGCTTAAGAATCATAATTACTTGGGAGACTTTCCATTGTGCCGGGAAGTAACCTATTCTCAAAATTGCGTTGTAAATAGTGGTTAACATTAGGAAACCTTTGCGGGGGAGTTCTTTGATTATTTGCCCCGTTACTAAATCAAAGCCTAGAACTTTATTTGGTGAAGATTTGTGATGATGATTTCGCGAACTTCTTTTACCGTGAACAGTTTTGGCATTGGCGACATTTGAAAGGGGGCCTCTAGATATTCCCGGATTTCAGAATCTTCTTCAGACGTTACTGCTGATGGTAGTGGCTGGAAGACTTTTTCTAAATGTGCCAGTAGTTCAGCTTTCTTAGAGTCAGTGCGTGCCTAGCTGTTATCTGCTTTACGCAAGGGGGGAATTGGATCATTCTGGCGTTTTATCCGTTTAGTCGCTTTCCATAGGGAATAATTTGAATCTTGCTTTGGACTTAGATTTTCTAAGTATTCTTGGAAGCTTTTGTTTTTGAGGTCCTTTATTAGCGTTTTAAGTTGGTCTGCGACCTTGTTATGGCGCATCCTATCGCATGGTTATCTGGTCCTTTGCCATGTTTTCCTTAATTTTCTTTTTTATACAATCTTTCTTTTCACAGCAGCAGGACAACATTCTTGTGTTTTTTTGGATGGCACGTCAGGTGTGGCTTCCCAGGCCGCCTCTCGAATTACTTGGGTAAGGTAGGCTACTGCTGACTCAATGTCTTCTATTTTTAAGCGGAATTTTCATGTTTAGTTTATCATGAATCAGGGATCTAAAATAGCACCAGTCTGTTCTCTTATTAAATAACTGCAGTGTTTTTTCTTTTTCAATTACAGTGGCGCTGACTGTAGCTAAAATTGGGGTATGATCTGATGATAGATCGGAACATGAAGAAATGTCTAAATATCCTGGAACGATGCCTTTAGTTACGAAAAAGTCCAAGAGATCTGGAATTTTATTTACATCGCTTGGCGAATAGGTTGGTTCATAAGTAAAAAGGTGATTAAGATGTAAGTCCTGCATAACTTGACTAAGTATTCTACCACGTCCTGGAGCAGTGATGCGTGAGCCCCAGAGCACGTTTTTCGCATTGTAGTCCCCACCTGCCATGAATCTGCTACCTAAGGATCGGAAGAGCTCAATGAATCCTTCTTTGGTAGTAGGGTAGTTGGGGGCAGTATACTGCCGAAAGTGCGAGCGGACCGAGCCAGTCCTCGATAACTATACTTGTAGCTTGTAGAAAGTTTTTTTTGAATTTCGGAAGTTCGTAGTGTTTAATGCCTTGTTTAATCAATATTGCCGTATCTCCCCTCGTTTGTCTGTCAGAGTCCGGGTGTTCAGTGGATCAAAGGAGAATGGACAATTTTGTCACCAGTCTACAACAATACCTCGACAAAAATAGACGGTACCCAACTGATGTGATGTGACGCAGCTGATTATTTCTTTCTTTTGTTTTGTTTTGTATTCTCAATGGCAATGTAGTAGTAATGTATATAAATTTTGAAATTCGTTCGAAAATAGGCGTGTGACAATCTTTTCAAAAACACCATAACTCCCTGCCGGACTCTGTGTATCTGCAAGCTACATAGACTCGGCTTCTTTAATTCACATTTTCAGGAATTATGATTTGAATAATATTCCTTGTATTTTCTTTGAGTTCTTTAATTGTGCTTGGTTTGGTAGCGTAAACCGCATTCCTAAATACCTTACAGTTAAATCTGGCGATCTAAGAAGTCAAACTACATCACCAAAACGAGAGATTAAACGTCCTGGAAACATTATTCTTAGCATGTCCATCGTCGCTTTCGTTGTGCGGTATATCGTACCATCTTGCTAAAATCATTTTTATTTAAAATTAAATTTTTCATTTTGAGAAATCAATTTCTCCCATGTTATGGTAACGCTCCGCAATAACTGTAAGAGAATTTTCGGCTTCATCATCAAAATGATAAGATCTAATTACATAAAAAATTTGCACCCAACTGTGATCCGAAGTAGACGTAATGGTTGTTCATGAATAACACAAGAGCTTTCCTCTTACCAGATATGGCAGATTCATTTATTAATGGTAAGGCTCTAACCCCTGCGAACTGAGAGGTTAAGGCTCGCATATGTTCGCTCTCTCTGTCCGGTTGTTACGCACCATCTCTGTTGTGGGGCGATGTGGCAAGCACAGCGCCTTAAATGACCGCCTTCCGTGTGATTAGGCGCTGGTAATTAGATTTACTTATTAACATACCTAAATATCTCTATATCTGCAAAACTATCAACACCATACTGACCTTATGAAGTTTTTCCCATATATATAATGGAAGTGCCATCGTAGTCTATAAACAACAGCCATATAAACAACCCTAACAAATACTTCTCTCCCTCCTCTCTGGATTTTCTCCTTTAATGAGTTAATGGGTTTCCACCTCCACAATTGACTGTCTTCCACACCTCCTTTTATTTTTCTCTCTAGTTAACCAATTCGTAACTGTCTTCGGCTATCTTTCATCATTCATCCTTTGGATTGGGCGTACCTTCTCAACGTTTTCAGTTTTTTGTAATATAGGTCTTTTCTTTCATCTCTCTCTAGATTACCTCGTGTTATTTTTTGTGTATATTGTAAACTTGGTCGTAACAGCTCCAATGTTCTTTATTTTGTTCCGTGGCCCACATTTCTTCCCCATACGCACTAAAAGTTTTCTTTGTTGTATCTTTTATAAACTCCTTATTCCAGATTAGTCTATGTAATGTTATTGTTGCCCTTTTTCTCTTCACCACTTTATTTTCTACGGCTGTCTTTACGTTACCCGTATTTGATATTCCGGAGCCTAAATATTTGTATTCTGGACATGTTTTCATTACTTCGTATCCTATCTACATGTTATGCACAACTCATCCAACACAAGCGTATTTAGTTTCCTTAAAATTTATTATGAAACCCCACTTGTATTCTTCTTCATTTTCTTGGCATGTATATTATATCTTCTTCATCTGGTGCCAGAATTAATTAGTTATTGCCAAATATCAGCTTGTTTATTTATATTGAAAAGCAAAAGAATGTAGTGTAGCTTTGTTTTATTCCTTTATACACTTTTATTGGTTTTGATAGTTTATTCCTCATTTTAATTTAAGCTTCTGTGTTTTAATACAACGCTTTAGTTACTTTGATCCTCATTTCCTTCATTGTCCCAAATTTTTTTTTTTGGAACATTATCGTATGCTTTCTCTAGGTCTATAAAAGTTATGTAAGTTTTAATTTTTCTGCTTGGTTCGTCTCAATTACTTATCTGGTGCAGTGGATGTTCTCAATCTAAATCCAACTTATTCTTTACTAAATTCTTTCATATGTTTTTCCATCTTATATTTTATAACTCTTCTTAGTAGGTTAACCATCGTAGGAAATGTTCTTATTCCGCCATGGTTATAACATACCTTTGGTCCGCTTTTTAACGTATCGATGCAATGTATGACGTTTTCATTCTATCGGCATATTCTCTTCTCTTCCTATATTTTGAAAAATTTTAGTTACTATTTCTATTAGTGCACGCATACGACACTTTAGTAATTCTGTTCTGTTCCCAGTTCCGGCGATTTATTTACTGTTTTTTAATGCCTTTGTCACATCTTGTACTGTTATTTTTGGTTCTATAATCTTGGTTTCTTTCGAAAACTTCTTAAATTGTCTTATACTGTGTTCTATGTTCTTTTAGAAATGGCTCACAGTGTTCTATTAATTTTTTCCAGCTGTTATTGGATTTAGCTTGGTGTTGTTCTTTGTTTTTTGTTTTAAACTGCAAATTACTCTCCAGACTTTTTCTTGCCTCTCTTTTTTTTTGTTTTTGTTATTATGCCTACATCGAGTGTCATTTGTTTTATTTCCATTATTACTTTTTCTTCGGTCGCTAACCCTTACTCGTTCCATGTCCCTATTCCTAAGGTCCTTTTCCACTTTTGTTCTTATTTCTGTTCTTGCGTGCCAAATATACGCTACGGTTAAAAGCCGACATGGCTGCCCATCGACATTACTCACGAACCAACACGTCCAGGGGGTGGGTGCCTTGATCTAGCGCAGCCTGATTACCATATAATCGATCCCATAAAGGAGACACTGCATGGTCACAAGGATGTTGAAATTCGGCAAACGGTGCAGATGTGGCTTCGGGAGCAATCGAAATGCTTTTTTAAGGGACGAAGAAGCTCGTTGAACAGTACCAGGAATCTATCACTGCTCTCGGGGATTATGTCGAAAAGTGACATGCGCATTTGTTTTCCATAAGTGAAAATAAGGTTGTGCATATTAACTTTTATTTACCATGAGTTAAGCAATTGAAGTAACAATTGTGTTGGAGTGCTTGAAATACACAACAATGCGCGGTGTCAAAAATTATTTTGGACGAATCTATCTGTCTAAACGAAAGGAGTCGCGTCTCAACATTTTCGGATTATTTATTTTAGTTTTCAAGAGCTCGCAAGAAATCAACGAATGCAAAGTCTGTCTTTTTAAAGACCACGTTGCATATTTTTCTTGTGTTGTTTTGGGAAGTCAGTAATGTGCACTTTGCTAAAGATAATTCTAATTTCAAAATCAGATCATGCTATTGTGTGTATTTAACTAAACAAGTTCGGCTGGCAATGTTAACTGCAAGTTGCCAACACAAAACTTAAAAATCAACATGGAATTACTTGCAGAATTAACAGATTTTCATACTTGATCAGTTTTATTCATAATTTCGAACCTAAATGCTACGTTACTCGTTTATACGTTACGGCACTGCTTGTAACTAAATTCATTGTCGCGCAGATTAGCTCAGCAGTAGCTCCGCCCACAGGTTCTTTGCAAATTACAATCACCCTACTACATTTATTTTACGGTCAGACCTTGTACATTCTAGTAGAACATTAATTTACTCGTTAACAAATTTAAATAATAATTTGTGTTACAAAATACCATTTTTATTTTACAAAAACATTCGGGCTTTTCTTTCTGCTCAACTCGGCAATTTAACTGCTATTTTACCTTTGTAGGTCCTCATTCTCCACGTCACTGCCGACTCGTTAATTAATTAACCGCGTCCTTGAATGGGATACGCGGCTACTATAACTACGGCCCTCAATACAGCCACGCATAATAGACTGCACAGTGGCTCGTTATTACCATATTCTTAATTTTGGGAACATAATGACTAATTTGCAGCACATTAGCACCAACGCATTAGTTTTTATAATTAGTCGCATTTGCTCGAACATTCCGAGGTGTGATGACTTCGATCACCTTCGCGGAAGGTTGCCTTATTGTAGTAACTGGACAACGGTCATGTATGTATGCGTCACGACCTGTCACGCGCTTATACGTCATCGATAGTGTGTGAGCAATAAACATAATCAGTGCCTAATTTAGGACGTTACACCATTCATTCTAATGTTATCGCTTACCTAATTAACAAACATAATTCGTTGCTGAGTATACGTGATGAATATATTTCTATTTTGTTACTTTTTGTCTGTTTTAACTATAGCATTAATCTTGGAGAAAACATCAAGGCAATAAAAACGCTAATGAAGTGCTATTTTTACATTTTAAATGCAAATTGTCGAATTTTTCCACTGTTTTATCATTTTTAAATTTTTGTTATTTTAGTGTGAGCTCATTTCAAATTGCATTGCTATTTCTGACTCACAAGTTTTATATGCATGTTTAGCTAAATTTATACTGCTATAATTTCAACAGTAATTGGCTTTTCATGTGAAAAATAGGGAATAATTATGTGCAATACATTATATTTATATATCGAGTTTTCGTTATAAATTGTCCTCTAACTGATTAGGCAACCAATGTTACTCTCATCCAATTTTATTTCTTTTGGGCAGTATTCATAATATAAAAAAAAAGATATCCATTTTTATGCAGTGGGGGGGGGGTAGTATACATATAGTGGAACGGAAAAATAAAATACAAATTTTCTTCCAAACTATCAGGTTCCATTTAGATTTTTACTTGCCATTCCCCTTGATTATCATTTAGAAGTATTAACAAATACTAAGTTCTTATTTATTAACATCAAATAAACCTGCAACAAATTAAAAAAAAATACATTTGTTCCACCCAACCGGGACAGCTTCCGGAAGTGGTTAGAGGACCCGACGCTTTAGGGCATAAGGGAGAAGGAAAAGAAGAGACATTTGTTCCACTGTGTACCACTGCAGGTACGTTCAGGCGGGTTTGGCAATATTTTTTTATTTGTTGATTTTTCACGTCTTTTACTACAGGGAATACACACAGTTTCTTTGATTTTTTACGAAGTCCGCCGTCTCATTATCGTTTTTCATTTTCAAAACCTGCCCTGCATAATATATTTT